>CM073454.1:35731428-36960714 GCA_037074485.1 Delonix regia
TAAGAAAACATATCTAGATAGCAAATTTTCGATTTCCATAAATTTGAAAGGTAACAAAATCCTTCTGAAAGTTCCCAGAATATTATGCAGTGTGTAAATCATGCAAAAAGATGATTCAGATACAAAGAGATATTACAAAGAAATTTCTCAAATTTTAGAGAGTACAAATAAATGCTATAAGTAATACAATAAGTTAAGAGGTCTATTCCCAAGACACCAGAGCGTATAAAACAAAAATATTTCATAAACAAACAGTTTAAAAATACTAAGAACAGGTATGATTAACAATATTTACTCGCTCGGAAGGAACACACATAATGATAGTGTTCCTAATGTCTCTTTTCATATTTCACTTGACCACAAAACCAATGCTTATAATCCTATAATAATTTAAGAAGCACTGATACAACTACGTGTGTTGGATACGATACTATATGATAGACAAGATAAGCTAAAATTTGAAATTTTAGGATATGAGTATGACAATATAAATAAATAAATAAATAATTATATATATATATATATATATATTAACACTTTAAAAAAGTAACAATACAAAATAATTAAACAAGCTACATGCATTTATAAAATATGTTAATAAAGAGTTACAAATTAAAGCATAAATGATTAAACAAAGTAAAATAAATTAATCTTCATCGTTTTCATCAATGTCACTAAGATTTTGTAAGAGCTTTTGCTTCAAATTTGGTTCATCTAATGATAAATTTGCAACTTCAAGGCCTCCAGCACTATTAAATGGCTCACAATGATCTCCATTAATAACCCACATCCTAGTCTATCCTTTAGAATACATTTCACTCTTCCTTTTGATAGAAGACGAAGATTGGTATGCACATGAACTAAATCTTTAGCCTTTGTTGGATTTATCTTATTTTGTTTGAGGGAGTGAATGAACGGGGTAGGTGCTTTAGTTTCTTTCACAATTAGAAGATGAAAATGGTTACCCAATAAGCTTTAATGCAAGATTTTAAAGCATAGGGGTTGAAGAACTATAATTTCTCTACCACTCTTTAGGTTTTAAAATCCACCTATCAATATAAAAAAAATCATAGTTTAACTGTTGTTCCTTAGCTACTATTAGTGTAACCATACCTAATTCAACTAGTTTAGCAGTGGTTGTATATCTAACCGAAGCTACAGGTTTAATAATGAAGGAATTAAATTATGAACATATTCTTAGATAATTTAGGGTAGGGGACTTACATATTTCTCTTGATTGTGGAAGCTGATCATAGTTGGTTGGGATCATTGATCATAGGAGATACCCACAATGTGTTGGGTGTATATTAAGTTTTCACTGCCTAAATCCCTTCTCTAATGCGATTGTAAAATACTTTGCGGGTATTCCTCTCAGAGTGTCTTAAGTCTCTATAGACTATTCTCTCAGTATATCAGTCTATATCTTGTCTATCGTATAGTTTAGCCCCTTTTATAAAATGCTAACAAGGGTTAAGGTTTAGTAGTAATTCCTAAAATTACTATTTTACCCTTACTTAATGAGCATCCCTTATGGTTAGACACTGTATAACATCTTAACAGATTAAAACCCTAGATATTATACGATATTCTAACATCTCCCATTCATACATAATGGGAGTGCTTATACGCTTTAAATCTAAGAAACATATTCTTGGTAAATCAAGAGAACATTTTCTCTTTATAATGTGTAATAATTCATACAGGGAAAGTAGGCCGTGCGACCAGCATACTGTGAGAGCATCAATACTATATATTAGTTACGAATATATAGCCTTTTGTTGAAAACACACCTGCATGTAGATCATAAAGTATGCATGCACCCTATATCATAAGAATCACATTCAGATACAATGATCTCATATATCATAATATCTTGTATTCATAATTATGACATATAAGTCATAACTAGTATACTAGTGAATATAGAATAATGACATTCTCTTTATGATCTTCCTCTTCTCATGATCTTATCAACACAGACTTGGCTCGTTTTTCTAGACATGTCTCGCCAGGTTGAATCATTACACATAGTCCTTAGGCAACATGCTAAGATAGCAAACACTAAGTTGCACTCAAGTATCTGATTAGAGTCCAAGAGTATATAATGATCTCATCTATCATAATATCTTGTATTCACAATCATGACACATAAGTCATAACTGGTATACCAGTGAATATAGAATAATGATATTCTCTTTATGATTTTCCTCCTCTCATGATCTTATCAACACAGACTTGGCTCGCTTTTATAGACATGTCTCGCCAAGCTGAATCATTACACATAGTCCTTAGGCAGTATACTAAGATAGCAAATACCAAGTTGCATCTCATGTATCTGATCAGAGTCCAAGGGTACAAATATAAACCTAGCATAAAGGCTCAAGGGTCTCACACAAACATAAGTTGAGATTGCACTCATGTTAACCTATATGGTCAGTATTTGCACACATGGTATGAAACATGTGCTACAACATTTCTCCTTTTCTCGTGGAGTGTATGTCTATTTCACAAATAATGCTGTACAGATGATATTTTAGACACAAGTCTAAAACTGAGTTCTTTGATCTATACAATGTCTTAAACTCACATTTGGCAACTAAGGTAGAATAGAAATGATGAACTTGTTTCATCAAATCAATTATAATGACCATATGTCATCAATTAGGTAACTTAAATGATTTTAAGTATAGTTGCTTTTAAATTATCCTTTGATAATTTCTCTTAAGATCTTGTCTCATCTCCAATGTCACAAAGACACCAAGGCAATTACCTGTGTGAGAAGGCTAAACTTTTTGTCTACTTGACATATTTAACAATAAATAAGAATGTACATAACATTCAAATAAAGATATGTAAGCATAGAAATCAAACCTTATTGATTATCAAAGAGGATCAAAATATCTCTATTTATGAATAATGGGAAAATATTAAAAATACAAATGAAGTATGCTAAATTCAACGCAATCTTAAAGACCTAACGTGTCTCACAAACACATATCTAGAAATAAGCTTGGTTAATGGATCTGCCAGCATTTTATGCGTAAATACATACTTTATGTTCACAGTCTTGCATGCAACTATGTCCTTCACATAATGATACTTGATATCTATGTGTTTGGTTTTGAAATGGTACTTTGGATCCTTGATGTATGCAATCATAGCCTCAATGTCATAGTACACTAACATTGGTTCAATGTTTTTTGCTTTGCACAACAATTGATCCAAGAATCTCTTAACTAAACAGCCTTCTGAGTTGCTGAAGAAAGGGCTACAACTCTGCCTCCATCATGGACAAGGATATACACAATTGTTTCTTACTACTCCATGATATGATGCCATAACTAAGTAAGAGAACGTATCCTAAGATAGACTTTCACTCATCTAAGTCCCCTTTATTATTAGCATCAGTGTATCCTACCAATCGTAGATTTCTGCTGCCTTGATAGTAGAACGCATAATCAATAGTCCTTTTCAGATATCTTAAAATCCTTTTTACAGCTTCCTAATGTTTAGGACCTGGGTTCGTTTCATATATACTCACCAAACTAGCTGTTTGATAGATATTAGGTCTAGTACATATCATAACGTACATTAGACAATCGATTACATTCCTGTATGGAGTTCAGCTCATACGCTCTCATTCCATGGCAGTCTTAGGACAAATTACGGCACTCAAGGTTCAATTTGTGTTGTTAGGAGTGTCAGTGGGGTTACAAATTTCCATACTAAAATGTTCCAAAACCTTTTTGACATAATTTTCTTGCGAAAGATACAAGAGTTTCTTAAAATGATTTCTAGAAATCTTAACTCCAAGAATGTACAGTAGGAGAAAAATTCTCCAAATGGTCAATTCCTTCCTGCTGTGTATAACCCTTTGCTACTAGTTGAGTCTTAAAATTTTCAATCATGCTATCAGCTCTTTTTTTGATTTTGAAAACCCACTTATTCCCAATAGCCTTGCGTCCCTCTAAAAAATCAACAAGTTCCTAAACATTGTTGACTCTTATATACTCGATTTCCTTTTCCATAACTTTAGTCTATTTATACTTAAAAAGGGATAAGAGACCCTTTTATAGATTTCTTGGCTCATCTTCAATTTGTAGAAATATTGTAAAAAGTTCACCACCTTCAATCTCATATTGTCGGCGAGGAGTCTTTTTACGTGAACCACATCTCAGTTGTAATTCATTGAATCTTACTTAATTATTCCTATTTAGATCAATATTGTTCCCACTTGGATCAAGAATGATAGTCTTATTCCTACTTGGAATTAGATCCATTTGGTCACTCCCACTTGGAGCAATTAGCTCAAGAACTCTTTCATTCGCATCTAATGATGAAGATGGTTGCTGATGAGAAACTAATTCATCATCTGCTATAATCCTCCCACTCGAATGAAGTGGTCCTAGTACATTTGGATCCTTTATCTCAAATAAAGATAGGTCATGACCTACCTTATCCTTCTTAGGATATTCATTCTTTAAGAATGTGACATCTCTATATTCAAATTCAGTTATGCTCCCACTATCTTGCTGACCTATAAATGCATAACCTTTTGAGGTTTCTGAGTATTTAATAAAGATACTTTTCTTTCCTCTCGGGCTCAATTTGCCATACTTGTGAAAAGAATCATGTGTATAGGCAGCACATCCCTAAGGTTTCAAAACACTTAGGTCAGACTTTCGTCCAATCCATAACTCATATGGAGTGGTTGCAACTGATTTCGTAGGCACACAGTTAAGTATGTAAGTTGCAGGCATCAATGCATCACCCTAATAGGTGATTGGCAATTTACCTTGTGCCATCATGGACCTAACCATCTTAAGGAGCATTCAATTTCTTCTTTCCAGAACACCATTTTGTTGTGGAGTACTTGGAATAGTCAACTGATGAACTATCCCTTTCTCATCACATAATTAATTGAATTGAAGCGACAAATATTCTTGGCCTCGATCGATTCAAAGAGCCTTAATGTTCTTATCTAATTGATTCTTAACTAAGTTCATATAGTTTTTGAAGCAGCTCAATGCTTCTGACTTATGAGAAATGAAATAATCATAACCGAAATGAGTATAATCACCAATGAATATGATGAAATAATTCACTCTGTGCCTGACCCTAACATTCATTGGCCTATAGATGTTAGAATGAACTAATTGCAATGGAAAATTAGCTTTAGTTGCTTTATCGAAGGGTTTTCTAGCAGATTTTCCTACTAGACAAGATTCACAAGTAGACAAATCCACTAATTCAATGTTGGGAAGCAAACCCTCTTTTGTTAACCGTTACATTCTCTGTTGGCCAATATGACTAAGTTTAACATGTCATATATTTACATTGTGGTCATAATCATGCGTAGAGGCAAACATGGAAAAACTAACATTATTATTAATGTAAGATTTGTCATCCAAATCCATAGAAATAAAACCTTCAGTTTCATATCCAAAACCATAAAAAACTGAGTCATAAATCAATTTAGCGCAATTGTCATGGAAATACATATCATAGCCTAGCCTAAGTAAAATCAAAACTAAAATAACAATCTAACGAATTTGAGACACATGAAGGACATCGTGTAAGATCAGGTCTCAACCACCACGCAGGATTAGCTTGCATGTTCTGATCCTTTTGACAACAACCTTAGTGTTGTTGCCTACATATATCCAGAATGCTCCATAAAGAACTCGTTGAAAGTCAATAAAGACTTTACGATCCGTCGCTATATGTTCCGTGGCTCCGGAGTCTACAATTCATATAGAATAAGATTCAATAAGCATAATAGAGCTAGAAACATAAAGTTCACTAGCATAAGTAGTATAGGTTACCTATCTAGAAGGCTCAGGGCAATCACTCACATAGTGCCCTTCTTCTAGCAATTAAAGCACTTAACTTCTGCCATATTCACCTTTCACTGCTTCTTTTTAGCTTGCTGATTAGTCTTTAGGTTTTTCTTAGGTTGAGCTAGTCCTTTGTTCCTTCCCCAGCTTTTTCTCTTTGAATCACATTTTACCTGAAGTTGCCATGTGCAACTCAGGCATTGGTTTAGCTGATTCAAATCTTTCTTCCTCGAGTTTAAGGTGCCTTGAGACATCTTTCAGAGTCATGATTCTATCATTACGAGAGAGATGTATCTTCATATGCTCCCATGAGCTAGGCAAAGAGTGAATGACAACTTGGATTTGCTGTTCATTTGTTAAGACATTTCCAACATCTTTTAGCTCACTGATCATATTTGACATCAGCCTCAGATGTTTCCTCATTGAACGTTTTGGGTGTTTCTTATAAGAGTTAAATTTGATTGTTAGAGAATGAAATTTGGATACTGACGTAGTTCTGAACCTTATTCTCAAAGCATTCCAAAGTCCTATCATGCTTTGGTGGTCCTTGAACTCCCTTAAGATGTTATCTTTCAGAGTTGTCAACAACGTTATGTAAGCAGTGGAGTTCTTTTTCTTCCAAGTGTTATAAGCCTCATAGTCCCACCTATGCTGTCCTATGTTTCTAGCTTCTGGCTCTTCTATGACATTATAGAGAGCCTCAAAAGCCTCTTGTTCTTTCAAGAGATACTAGACTTCATACTCTAGATCTCATAATTGTTTCCATTTAGCTTTAACCCCTTGTTGAGTTCCGCAACAATACTTTTGGAAGTTGTAGTCATTTTTTACATAAAAAGAAAGATAAACATGAATTAGGATCAAATGTCGTAATCGACCTTTCTGCGAAAAGAAAAAAATACATTTAATTTATTCCCAAGTTAATCTTGAAAATCAATTTATTGGAGTCGCCAAAAAATTTTTTAACGGAAAACTTTAAAAAACTAATTTAAAACAAAAGAAAAGGCAAAGTGGTTTATAAAAACGTAAATGAGTTCAGGAGTCTATTTGAGTGTGGGGAAGGTGTTAGGCACCCCACAACACCCGTCCATAAGGACAATTACCTTAAACTAGTCAAATGAGATAAAATATGACCTTTAATTTATCTTAATTACTCTTTTATTGACATGTATGCTCATTAAACAGAGAAGACAAAAAACAACAATAATGAAGGCAAACAAATAGATATTTACAAAAGGCGAACTTGACCCAAGATGAAATCCTAAGGCCTATGTACCTTATAATAGGGATCAAAGTCCATGTAGTTCGACTAAAAGACATGTCAGTTAGTTTGTATCTTTTATTTTTGTGAAAAGAACAAGATGGTTGACATTAGTCTCCATTTCATAAATAAAATAAGCTAGAGTCTGATTGGTGTATTTTAATTTACGAAATTAGTGTAATCTCACTTTCTTGCTCTCTCCATTTTCTTCCTTTAAATTTTGTTTCTTTTGGAATTTTAACTTTTATGTTGAAATTTAAATGAAATGATAATGGGAAAAGGTTTTTGGATTTTTGAAGTTAGAATTTTATTTTTGAAATTTGAAGTGAAATTATAATGAATAAAATTTTTTTTTGTAAATTTGAATTTATTTATTTTTTTATTTTCAAAATTAGAATTTATTGTTGAAATTGGAATGGAATTATGATGGAAAACTATTTTCAAGATTTTTGAATTTTTGTTTTATTTGGTTTTTTGGATTTTTATTCTAATTTTGAAAACGAGATCTAATGTAGAAAGCATTTTAAAGATTTTTAATTATGAATAACAGGTAAAATAAACCATTTTTATATTTTTTGGAATTTATTTATCTTTGTATTTGTAAAAATGGACATTAAATTTCAAGGTCTGAGAAGACTAAGGATCTCATATGACCTTTACTAATCTATTCACAAGTGTCTGAGGAGATTAACAATCTCACACGATAAATCTGAGATGTGGGAGAAATTACTTGTGATGTTAGGATTTTTCTTTTTATGATTTTTATTTTTGAAATCAAATGTTAACTTACGAAGCCTAAGGAAATTAAGAATCTCACGTGGCTCCTCCAGTCTACCCCTAGGTGCCAGAGGAGACACTAAGTCTCACAAGGCGATTCTAGGACAAAGAAAAGAATAAACAAACCAATCCATTAATTATGTTTTTGATTTTTGATGAACTTAAATTCATTTTTGGTTTTATTTATTTTGTCAACTTCTTTCTTCTTATTATTTTATTATAATAAACTATAACATAATAAAATAAAATAAAAAATAAATAAAGGAAAAGGTGAGAAATTACAATGAAATAATGATGGTATCTGAAGAATCCAGACCAAAATTAAGAATACAAAAAAATAATTAAAAAAATAAAATAATGAAAATGAATATAAGAAGAAAATAGATAAAAATGAAGAAAAACTTACAATAACAAAAGGTGAAAAGGAAAAAAAAAGGAATTAAAAATAACAAATTGATAAGTGCACATGACGTGTGAATGAAGTGTGAGTAGGAATGCTTAATATGCCAATATATGGGTTATGCATGGCATCCTGATGTGGGAGTATGAGTAAGCATGCTTGATTGAACATGATATATTAATGTATGAGTTATGTATGGAGTGCATGGCACCTTTGACATGGGAATGTGAGTGGGTATGCATAATACACTAATATATGAATTATGCATGGCATCCTGATGTGGGAGTATGAGTGAGCATGCTTAAAACACAATGTACTGGGATGGCACAAGAACCTGGTGGTCCATTCAAGGTCGAGGAACTTTCACTGTTGTCTAACCAATTTGGAGGCTGAGATTGATGCCGGTATTGTTGGGTTCCAACTATCGTAGTCTAACTGGTGGTTTGTTCAAAGCTAGGAACCATGGTGAGAGAAAAACTCCTTGTGTCCCTGCTCTCTCCTTTGCCCTTCCCTCTACTTTGCTTTGTGCTTCTGAAAATTGGGGAGTTAAGAGTCCTTCCATTCCTTGTCTTCTCTTCTTAGTGGCTCGTCTAGTCTCTTCTTCCTTCTTGCTCTATGCCTGGTTACTGCTTCCTTCTTTCACTTGGTTTCTCTTTCTTCTTCTGGTTACTTGGCTTCTCTTTCTCTCTTTCTCTGGTTACTTACCCTCTTGATCTCAATCTCTTATCCTCATTCCTCAGACTTTCTTCTTCTCATTTTTTCTCGCCTGTAGTTTGAACTCTCTACCTAACTCGATCTCTCTCTCTCTCTCTCGGATAGCTCACTGTCTTTGGTATCACATTGATGTGCCCTCTCCGAGCACAACTCGATGCTTCCCCTCTTTTCTTCATTGTTGTTTTGCCCTTACACCTCGATCTTTCTCTTACTCTTTATCTTTGTTTTTCTTTGGATAACTCCTTCTTTCACCTTTTTAAGCTTGACTTCTTCCTTTGTTAGACTCCCATCATTGGTTTCAGTTCCAACTACAAATGCTATTTTTTTGGTTCCTTTTTTTCTTTGTTGGCTGCTCTCTTTCCAACTCGCTCTTGCTCTCGATTTCTTTTGTTTTCATGTCAATCTCTTCCTACTTTTCTTGGTTTCAAATTACATGAGTTTTACTTGTAGAGTTTAGACCAGGGATTGCCGACTCCTTCAAAGCTCTCTCTTTTTCTAGTTTTTCCCCGCCTCCAGTTCTCTTTCTTTCTTATGCTATTCCTAGACTCCCTTCCTTCTTGTTTAAGTTTGTCAATGGCGGTGCTTCACCTATATTTTTTAGTCCAGAAAATAGAGGTGTTAAAGCTCCATTTTCACTCCCAACATACTCTCTTATTCTCTATTTTTTCACTCTCCCTAGTTATCTCCTCACCATCCACCCTTTCTTCTTCACAGCTCTTCTCTTACTCTTCCTCTTCGTACCTTCTCTCTTCCCCTTCCTTTTACAATTGTCCCCTTCTATTTTATATCAGCCGAAACAGGGATCTCGTTCTTCATTTTTTTTTGCCTTTAGTTCTCCTTGCTCGAGAGCCTCTCTCCTTTCCTTATCACATATTTGCTGCTTCACTTTATGATTTTCACTACACCCCTACCTCATCGTGTTGTCATTCTCCAGCAAGCCTCAACCCTTTCCTTTCCTTTACTTCTCTTCTTTAAATCATAACTGTTCACCTTCTGCCCTTCCTTCATGTTTGCCGCTCTGTAGTAGGGTATTGTTTGCTGCTTTCTCCATCTTCTAAGTGCAGGTGACAGTCAATAAGGGTAACAGATAGAGGGTTTCTACTTTTAGCTCTACCTTCCTCGTTTGACCACTTCCACTTAGTTTCTTATTGGGACTTATTTTTTCTTCATTCCTTCTGATGCCTTTTACTCTTTGCTTTACTGCTTTATTTTTATTAATTTTTTTTATTAGGATGTTTTTTTTTAAAATTTACTTTAATTTTCTTGTTTTTAGTATTATTTTATTTCATTTTGTTAACTTTATGATATTATGAATTTACTGATTTGCACCTTTTTTTGTTTATTTGTTAATCAATCAAATAATTGATTAATCAATTGTTTAGTTCTACTTTTTATTTTATTCACTTATATATGAGGTGGGGTGTTCACATCAGATAATTAAAAAACATTGAAGATTTAATGTTCACCATGCTTACAAATTATGACACTAAGTATCGTATGATTAAGCTAATTAACCCATGCATAACCTAGAGTCGAAAGAGCACAATATGTTAATCATCGTCATAAGGTTGTATGTAAGGTGTAAATCAAAGAAAACAAAACACAACTAAGTGTCCTAATCATGCTACAAACAAATTGTAAATCATGATTTTTCAAATGTTAAACAAATTAATATTTGTTAACTGTCATGTTAAACTAATTAACATATTAATAAATCAATTATGTAATGCTAAACTAATTAACATTCATTAATAAACATGTTAAACTAATTAACATATTTAATATATGCATTTAATCCTTTAACAAATAGTGGATCATGTACGTAACATTGTTTGACCAAGAACATAAATATAAAACATATCTCTTAGGACTAATAGCCTATAGTCCTGGGTTTCTGGTCAATATACAAATCCAAAGAGCTATAATATAAGTGTAAGGGCTTACGCATGTTAAACAAATTAACTTTATTAAATAAATAATTTTAAGCTAATTAACATTATATTTCTAAATTTTTGATTGGAAGAAAATTGACAAAACAATTTAATAAAAACAATGTTAAACTAATTAACATAATGACAAGTAATCACATATTATTTGATTGAAATTTATTGGGATATAAAACATTAATTTTTTACCAAAAAATTAATTGGATTTATTTGGGGCTAAAATATAAATACACAATTTATATTTTTGAACATATCTATATGTTCATTAATTAGGGATTTAATAATTAGGTCTCTAATTTATTATTTGTGAAATGAGCCATATGCCCAATTAAAAATAAATTCTTACAAGACCTAAAACTTCTTCTAAAAAAATAAAAAGGCCCACATTAAAAAAAACTCTTATAAGATTATAAGGCTTAAAATTCCTTAAAAAAATGAATGGCAAAAAAAAAAAAAAAACTCTTTTGAAGGCTTATATCTTCTGTAAACTTTTTAAAAGCCTAAAACAAAATTTTTAGTAATAAGCCCATATTAAATCCTATAAGCCCATTTACCAAAAAATTTAGGGTTTTTGAGATTTTTTTTTTGAAAATTCAAATATATGAAGAAACCCTAGATCCCTTCTTCCACTCTTGTTGCAGCCTCTACTAGCAACCTTACTACTGCTTGTCGGCCGCTTAGTCGTGGGCGTCAGCAACATTACCTTAGTCAACGAGGTGGTTGACGTTATGTACAGCAACAAAAGCCGAGGAGAGGATGTGATTTGAGGCTTTCTTCCAACCCCTTTATTCACATCCTATGCCGGCATGGAGGTCACTGGCAGCTATAGTCGTCTTTAGTGGGAGTGCCGCCTGCGGTGACTTCCACTAGCGACGATGAAAGAAAGTGACCTTACTCACCTTTTTGATTGAAATAGAGGAGGCAATGGATCTCGAAACAGAGGCGGCGATTGTTTGTCAAGGGGTGCCGGTGATGGAAAGCCATCGTTTTCTGACTTAAGGGTGTTGGCGATGTGGTCAGCCGTGGTTTCCTGCTGTCACCAGCGGCAATGATGAAAGTGAACAGTGAGGTGAAACGAAGACGCAGAGAGGGATTTTTTTGAAAAAATTTTAATTTTTTTTAATTTTAAAACCCTAATTTAAGAAATCTGGGTAAAAGTGGGTGGCTTATTGGCTAGAATGAAAATTTCAAAAAAAATTTTCAAACAAATTTTATCTCGAAAACCCTAATTAAAATTGTCCTAAATAATATCTTATCTTATATCCTAATAAAATATGCAAATGATCAGAAAGCCAGCCTAATGCTTTGATACCAATGAAGGAATTAAATAATGAACACGTTCATAGATAATTCAGGGTATGGGACTTACATATTTATCCTGATTACATAAATTAATTGGAGTTTGGCTGGGATTATTAATTGCAGAAGATACCTATAATGTGTTAGGTGTATCTCGGGTTTTCACAGCCTAAATCCCCTCTCTAATGTGACTACTAAATACTTCACAGGTATTACTTTCAGAGCATCTCAAGTCTCTATAGACTATTCTTTCGGTATATTAGTCTATATCTTGTCTATTGTATAATAGTCTAGCCCATTTTATAAAAGGCTAACTAGGGTTAGGGTTTAGTAGTAATTCCTAAAATTACTATTTTACCCTTACTTAATGAGCACCCTTTATGGGTAAACATTGTATAATATCTTAACATATTTAAACCTTAGATATTATACGATATTCTAACAGGTTTAATAACCCTAGTTGAGTTAGCTTTTCCCCTATATGCAATCTTAGCACCATGCAACTCATGCCTTTAGAGGAAAAAAAAGTTTGCTCTTGCTGTAGCGGGCCACCATTGACCTGGTGCCAGTCAACTTCTGCTCACAGTCACCATCGCCACCTTGATGTCGATAGCCTCCATTGTCATTCATCATGAGTAACACCGTTTGGGGAGTCCAGGGTTTTAGGTTTTCGAACCTCCTTCATTTTGGGTCTTTGCATTTTCCAATTTTTTTATTTTTCAACTTTTATATGTGAAGAAGACATGGGTTATTTATGTGTATTCTATTGTAGATTATTTTATTACTCGAAACATGTGGAATCACTTGCAGAACATTTTAGAGCTTTAGAGGACAACCAAAATGGCTACGAGTTTTGCTACAGAAATAACGAATATGAAGAAGAAGAAGATGATAAAGGAGGAAGGTTAAATGAGAGAACTTAGAGGCATGAGTGGTGTAGCTTGGTTTCTTATTGCCCAAAGAAAAGCATGAAGGAGAAATATATCTACGCTAGCATCAATTAGTCAAAGCAGGTTGGAAAGAGGGTATGATCTCAAATTTTTGCCTTACAAGTAATGATTTTGAACTCTTGCACTAGCTCTGTATTGGGTTCTATTTTTAAATGTTTTAGGGTGAATCCATATCTGATGACTGATAAGCATGTTGATTATACATGCTTTATCTAGATGTTGTGTTAAATTTAGGTTGGTTTCCAAACAATAATTTTGAATTTTGGTTCAGTCACTTGCTGCTCCATATTAAAGTTTATGTGCTTAGATGCAAAAATGGTTCTAGATTGACTAAATGTATTGGTTACCAAAATTTCTCCCCAACTTTCATTCATTCCTCTTATTTTCTTAGTGCTTTCTTGGCTTGTGGATCTTTAATTTCTTATTTTGGTTGGAGAATAACTTTATTGACTATTTAGCCTAATTGACATAATATAACGACATTCTTTTAATTGTCTCTATTTGGCATGAACGTGTTAATGTGAAATTCTATTGCCACTATACTTCAAAATTGGGTTTACATTCTACTCAAATACTACATGGCTTAATATTCTATTTTGAGTTTGTGTTTATGGAATCATTGTTGTATGCTGCCATTTTGTGAAAGATGATATTACTAATCTAAGCATGTGAATGCTATGCAAGAGCTTTTACGAGGATATTCAAGATTTAGGTTATTTCAGGTTAACCAACTTATTATTTTTATTTCCTTGAATTTTTTAGAAGTATTTTACTTGGTGGTTATGACTCTCACCTTATAGAATTTGATTACATTGATTCAATTTAATAAAAAATGGATTAATTTGTTTACAAATAAAAGAGTCTTCTAATACATGAGAAGGGGTTCAATACTACATATGTTTTGTTCACTCAATAGCTAAGTTACTTTATACAAAATCATGTAAATAGTTAAATATAAATACTTTAATACTGTCATAATCGACCTTTCAGTGGAAAGAATAAGAAGAGTTGAAATTGATTCCTAAAATGAATCTTGAAAATCAATTTACTAGAGTTGCCACTAAAAATTTTTAATAGAAAAGTTTGGAAAACCAATTTAAAACAAAAGAAAAGGTAAAGTGGTATGCAAAAATAGAGATGAGTTTAGGAGTCTATTTGAGTGTGGGGAAGGTGTTAGGCACCCCACAACACCCGTCCATAAGGACAGTTACCTTAAACTTGTTAACGGAAATAGAATATGACCTTAAATTTATCTCAATTACCCTTTTATTGACATGGATGCATGTTAAGTAGAGAAGGCAAAAACAACAAGACTCAAAGCAAATAGATATTTACAAAGGGCGGACTTGACGTAGGATGAAAGCCTAGGGCTTACATGCCCTGTAATAGGGATCACAGTCCACGTAGTTTGACCAAATTTATGTATTTGTTAGGTATTTTTATATTTTTTTTTTGAAAAGAACACGATGGTTGAAATTGAATAGATTTTCGTAAACCAAATGGGACTGGATTTTGATTGGTATGTTTTAATTTACGAAATCGATCTAATATCATTTCCCTGCCCTTTTTGTTTTATCTCTTTTTTTTTTTTTGCTTCATTTTGGAATTTTGGCCTTTATTTTGAAGTTAAGATGTTTGTGTTAAATTCCTCAAGGGTTTCAACTTATAATTAGCAAGCGAAGTAAATAATTATTAATCCCTAAATGCCTGAGGAGACTGAGGTTTCACATGTCCTTTGTGATTAACTCCTAAGTACTCGTGGAGACTAATGATCTCACACAACCTTTAAATTTTATTTGATTTCACTATTATTTATTACTATTTGTTTAGTTATTTATCTTAGAAAATGTGTATTAACTTTTGAAGTCTAAAGAGCCTGAGAATCTCACACAGCCTTTACTTGTTAATTCCAAAGTGCCTAAGGTGATTAGTAGGCTCACACGACAACTTTTCCAATGTAATGCCTAATTAATTATATTTTTTTTTAAAATATTATATCTATTTATTTTTCTAATATTATTATCATTGTTGTTAAGGTGCCCTTATTTTTATTATTGCTATTCTTATTCCTCTTTTATTATTATTATTATTTTTAAAAAAATCATCAAATTTATAATCTAAGGAGAACAAGGTCTCACATTGCCTAAATGTCCGAGGAGATTGATGGTCCCATACATTAACCTTTTTTTTTTAAAAAAAATAAATAAAATTAGAATAAATCATTTTTGCATATTAAAAGTTATTTATTCAATTGATATAAAAGAACTATGCATTAACTTCCAAAGCCCAAGGAGACTTTTATCTCACATGACTTATATTGATTATCTTTTTAGTGCCTGAGGAGACTAATAATCTCACATGGTAACTTCTAAAATAAATTAAATAATTAAATTTTGGAAATCATCTTATTCTTACATTATGGGGAGATTTCCATTTTATTTGGAATGTATATATATATTTCTTTGCATTTCAAGACTCCATCAATTTTGTAAGTTTTGAAACTATTTTATTTGTTCCCTTGCTTTATTATATAAACTTCCTAAAGTTTAAGAGATTCAATGTTTAACATGGATATTCTAAATAAAATAGTGAAACACTGATACAAACTACAAAGAAAAAGAAATCCATGTATGTGATAGTAATAACTACAATAACATGTATCCATGTAGCTTAAACCATCTACAAGACTAGTGGGGCCTTTGACTTGCTAACACCCAAAACCATGCACATGAATTTCCCAAGAAAAGAAAAACATCTTCCTCTTGGTTCCTCTTTTGTTTGCCTTAATATATATACCAACACACACACACACACACACACACACACACATATATATATATATAATTCTTGTTTCCTACTTTGTGTACCACTACTTGACTTTCATCTTTAGTTTTTTATCAGTAAAACACCAGCTTACAATCATTGAGTTGAACTTAGTGAAGGTGGATGATAGGACACGTTGGTGTTGCACACTTTAAGCTAGATTTTGGGTAGCAAGAAAACAATGCAGTATGTTTCAGCCATGTTCGAACAACATATCTAAGGTATCATGCAACAGATGTTAGCACCCTTGGATGCCAAATTAAAGACATCACATGACCACCCTCAGCAACGACTCAATAGCGAAATGGAATGGAGACCACAACTGAGTTTTAGCATGCTTACGTGATAGACCATAAAAGGGATGTGCAGCAACAAGAATTAAAACTAAGGACAGAAAAAGAAAAGAAGTAAGGCGATAATTTGAAGAACCTGAAGGATGCTTTCAGCCTTCTATTTTGCCTTTGTTTACCCTTGTTTTAATGCGTGTGAGCAGGGGAGCTCATTTCTGCCATAGTGACCTTCACGCGATATGGAAAAAGGAGGTGAAAAAGAAAGAAAAGCCATGAACAAAGCTTTGATGGGATCTCTCTCACACACATACACTTAGACAATGAAGAGGCTTCTATATATATATAAAAAAAAAACAGCAAGTAGAAGGAAGAAGTGAAAGATGAGGTGGGTGAAATGGAGAGAGGGACCGAAAACATAAGGAAAAAGATCATACAGCTACCATACAAGGCATGAACCATATGTAAAGCACATAACCAGGTAGGCCAACAAATATGGATCAGCAATGGTGCGACTCCAACTCCAGCCCCTTTAATGCCTTCATGTTGATTCTTCACCCTTTTAACTAAGGCTGAGCAAGAACCTGGTAGACCCGGCTCGGCTTGGCCTATTCGGGCCGAGCCAGGTTAAGAAAACGGCTAACAGGTGCAGTTGGAACCTGGAGAGCTTTGACCCCCGGGCCAGGCCGGGTCCCGGGTAGACTGTCTGGCTAAATTACTCGGCTCGGCCAGGTGGTCATTTTTTTTTTATATATATAATTATTAATAATTATTAATTTAATATGGCAAAGGCAGATATTCATGTTCTGTGGCTCACAGTCTCGCAATTTGCTGTTCATTCAGACTTCAGAGTTCTCTTCTCTTCGAGTTTGGTCTCCCTACCCTAGCGTCCATCCATGGTTTGATTGTCACCAGTAATCGTCTATCTTCAACTAGTCGTTCGCTCATCGCGTTGTCCGTCATTGATTGTTAGTCCTTCACCGATTGTTGCTTCGTCTGTTTTGCATCTGTCGATCCAAACTAGGTAGGTATGACTTATTTCGAGCTATTTTTTGGCTTGATGATGACTTCACTGAGAAATTGAAGGTTTATTGTTTGTTGTTTCCATTGTTGGTTTTATTCAAAGCCCTTATTTTCTTGCATAATATTATTTTGTCGAAGGCACTGAGGCAGGCAGGCACCATGTGCATTAAGCGAAAAAAATGTAATGTTGAGTTGTTGACTGGCTGTGGCTGATGGCTGTACGATAATGTGTTACTGTTAATGTTAAGTTGTCAGGTTGAAGTTGATTTATCTGTTGAATGGTTGATCTATCTGGTTAATTTGCTTGTTGATCTGTCAAGTTGAAGTTGTTTCTTATTTTTTGTGCATGAAAATCAATTATAGGTAATATATTTTAACTTAATTAATTGTATGATTTGTTTCTAAAAATTGTATATGCTAATTATCATGAATTTAACCTATATACTTATCCTTATATAAATGTTGATGAAGATGAGAATGCCAACTTGAAAAAGACTTTATTGGTTACATTTAAACTATTGTTCATTTAAACTATTGTGCAGAAGACTTCAGTTAGAATTTTTTCGATGTAAAAAGTTTATCTTGAGTTTAGGAAATTATACTTTTAATTCTTTTATCACTTTACTTTTCTTTGGTAGAGTTTAGGAATGGCTGAAAACAATCTGGGGTCTTCTATGCCTTCTGAAAACAACCCTACAGCTCCTATACCATCTGAACACACCCATATGTCTTTAGATGTAGCCACTACTGCTAGCTTAGCTGCAGCCCCCAGTCCTTCGACTGTTGTGGCTTCAAAGAGAAAGGGCTCAACCCTCAAGTCTTCTATGTGGGAACATTTTGTAAAACTTCCATTGGAAGAGACCAATGGGGATGTTAGGGCTGCATGCAAATATTGTGCTGCCTCTTATGCTTATGACCCAAACATGCATGGCACTAATTCTTTAAAGAAGCACTTGCTTAGATGCCAAAAGTATCCCTATAGGGCCTAAGAAAAGAAACAATCTATGTTGGCACTGCTTGAACCTTTAGGTGTAGCCCAATAGAAAAATCTAGTCCCTCACACCTTCAATGCAGATGAATATCATAAAGCTCTAGCTGAATTTGTGATTTCTGATAAGATGCCTTTTTGTGTGGAAGAAGGGCGTGGGTTTTGAAAGTATAGCAACCATTTAGAGCCTAGATTCCAAGTTCCTTCTAGATTTACAGTTGCTCGAGATTGTTATAAGATTATTGTTGAGGAGTCTAAGAAGGTCAAAACACTTCTTAAAAAGTCTTGTATGCGCGTTTCACTCACTATAGACACTTGGACTTCAATTCAAAATTTCAACTACATGTGTCTTACAACACACTTTATTGATGAAAATTGGAAGTTGCAAAAGCAGATCTTGAACTTTTGCATAATAGAAAATCATAGAGGGGACATAATAGCGAAGGCAATTAAGAAGTGTCTACTAGGGTGGGGGATTGATAAAGTGTTCACACTAACCGTAGACAATGCAAGTTCCAATGACACTGCCGTGAATTACTTGAAAAAACATTTGAAGAATTGGAATGGATTAGTGCATGATAGGGATTTTTTGCATGTAAGATGTTATGCACACATTCTCAATTTAGTTGTCAATGACGACTTAAAGGACATGAATGCCTCAATATCTGCTATTCGCAATGCTGTAAGATATGTGAGGTCTTCTCTTGCAAGACGTAAAAGATTCAAAGAATTTGTTGAAAAGGAAAAGATTGAGTTTAAGAGCCTTGTGTGTTTGGACATTGCCACTAGATGGAACTCTACTTACCTGATGTTGGATCATGCTCTGAAATTCCAAAAGGTGTTTGAAAGGATGGAGGATGAAGATGAACAATATACAACTTTCTTTGCAGAAGATAGTTGTCGGACTGGTCCCTCCACAGTTGTAGACTGGAGTAATACTAGTGTATTTGTTGAGTTCTTACAAGTATTCTACAGTGCAACCCTCAAAATTTCTGGCTCACTATATGTAACATCAAATGCATTCTTCCATGATCTTGCTTTTGTTCAAGCTATGTTGTGGGCAAGCTATAATCATGTAGATCCTCTCATTACAGAAATGGCAAGAAAAATGAGAGGTAAGTTTGATAAATATTGGGGGAAGCCAGAGAACTTGAACCCCTTGTTAATTATAGGAGTTGTGCTAGATCATTGGTTCAAGCTTGCCTACATAAATTCCACTCTTAACGACATGTATCTTAACCCAAATGTATGTAAGGCTATGAAGATGAAGGTGAAAGATACCCTGTATTGCTTGTATGCACAATATTCTGAGGGTGTTGCTAGTGATGTGCCCCAGCCATCTGAACATATTGGTAGTCGTAGTTTAAACGAATCTTTGGATGCTGGGGGTGTACGAATGCCTTCGCTCATGTCTACAGGACTGATGGACAAATGGCGACTAAGCCAAAGGAGTAGAGGGGGTTCAGATACAAAAATAGAGTTAGAGAAATATCTTGAGTTAGAAGTGCTTAATGTTTACAATGCCTTTGATGTTTTGGCTTGGTGGAGAGACAATTCTTCGAAATATAAAATTCTATCGTTGATTGCACGCGATGTGTTAGTCGTGCTGGTTTCCACTATAGCATCTGAGTCTGTTTTTAGCACTGGGGGTCGTGTTCTTGATACTTTTAGGAGTTCATTATCTCCTAGGATGATTGAGGCACTAATTTGCGCATAGAATTGGCTAAATCCTATGGAGTTCAACATTGAAGAGCGAGATTTTAACGAATGTGATGAATTTGATACTATTGCAACTGGTAGGTTTCTTACTTTTTTTTACATATATGTCTTCTCTAACACCTATATTGATATAGCTATGTTGTTCTTGTTATATTTTACAGATGTTTTAGGGGGTTCAAGCGGATCCAGTGGTGGGGTTGGAAGTATTACCACTGACATGAATGTTGATTGACCATGTATTTTATTCTTATGCCATTATATGTAAGATTAAGAAATTTAAAAGTGGTTAAACTTGGATATATTTGTAATTCTTTTCTAATGTTCTTTGCATTCATTTTATTGACTAATTCCTAATGACAGATTTTAAGGGTATGAATTATCTAATTGTCTTGTTATTGTGAATTTTAGATGAGGAGGAGAAGGGTGAAACATCATACTTGGACTAGTAAGGAAGTTCAGATATGGTGCAGCTTGAGTAAGAAGCAATTGAAGATGAAATGTCGTTTTATCTTGTTGTAAACATTTGAATTTTATATTATGTAGATTTGGTTTAATACATTAGTGTGGTCGATAAATGTTATTTGATCATGTACTTGAATTTTTGGGTTGGTTTTATAATGACCTATTCGAGGATGACGCTAATGGGAAGTTAATCTTTTGTTGACAAGGATGATGCTAAGATCATTCTGTAAGTCAATCCCAATTGTTTAAGCTTTCAATATGTTCTACTTGTATTTAGATTATTATACTAGTTAACTCTTCTTCATTTGTGATGGCAAGATGATGTTCGAAGAATACTTGATAATTATCATTCAGCATTTAGACCCACTCTTATATGGCTATGCTTTTCAGGCAATCCTGGGATGTCAAAGGAGGCAGCTAGCATTTTCATTCGGTGTTTGAGTAAGAGTACCGAATGTTACAAGCAATGGGTGAGCTATTCTGTCCATAAATGATAAATATACTATTTTCATTTCACACAAGATTGCTACATGCCTTTTTTTTAGTGTGGTGGTAATCATGAATTTTAGATTTTAATGATCATTGTGAAGTTCTTTGTATTGGTTCTATTGGAAATAATATATATTATGGTGATTCCAACTTCTCAAGGAGTGCCTTTTCTTGATGTATAATGATGCAATAATAATTCCAACTTGTCAAGGAGCAAGTTCTAGTTTGAGAGATTTTTAATTACTCTTCCATCTCATTTCTTGAAAGGAAGGATTAGGCAGCTGTATAGTGTAGGTAATATGCTATTGGAATTTATTTCTATAATATATTAAAATTATTTATTGTTGAACAATTATTTGCTTGGACTTTTACTTTCTTCATATGAGAACAGAACACATTTAGGATGTCATCACTGTAATACACGCTGAATTATGCATATGCTATTATAAACAGATACCATAATTATAGTGAGCAACCTGTCACTGTGTAAACATTTTTGCATGCTTTTCTTTGTTATGTGTAGTTCTAGAACAACAATTTTTCATGCTAATTTGCAGTGGATCAACAAGTTATATAAGGAGAAGTTGTCAAACAGTTCTTGCAACTCATCTCCTTTCCATTGTAAGAGTAATAGCAACGATATTACCCCATTTAGCTGAGGATGTATAGCAGAACCTTCCTTCTCAGTATATAACTGAATATGATGATGTTGTTGAATATGTATTTGAATCAAGATGGCCCACCTTGAATGAAAGATGGCTTGGCCTCCCTATTGAGGAAACAGATTTTTGGGAGAAGATTCTTGAGGTAGTTTCTCTCCAGCTAATGTCATTTGAATTTATGTTTCCTTTCATTCCTGATAGCATTGTAATATGAATCCTTCTAGCTAAATGTATTAAGCCAAGACACTTTCTTAGTTTTCTCTAAAAATTCATTAACCACAAGTTGTCTTAAAATTTTCTCTAGAACACTATAATATGATTACTTAGGAACATAACTACATAGTCACTTTAAATGATCAAAATATGAATTGCAGTGTTCACTTTAGAAATAATTTTCTTCATTTTACAACATGAAATTAAGCAAGATACACACAGTCCACGCCATATTCTTGATAATATGTTCTTGATTATTAAAAGGATAATAAACTGCATTGGCATTTTGCTCTTTCTAAATCTTGAGATGATTTTTTTCTTTATGTAGTCTAAGTCTGAAATACGTAACTGAATATTCATTCTGGAGTCCAATTTCAGTTCTTTCTGAAACTCAGTTTGCTTAAGATATTCACATGTAAGGATGTTAAGAATGTTCTTAAAAAATGTTGGGCAGAATATGAAAGAGACTGATTATACTGTTATCAAATGGGAAATGACAGTGGGTTGAATGATTTAATTATTCTTCTGTAAATTATATGTGATTGTCGTGTTTCACCCTTTTTTGTCAATTCCCTCAAGTGTCATTTTTCTGTTGTTATTCTTATTTTTTACTTCATTATCTTAATGTCTTGTTCCAAAATTATTGCCAAATGTATGGAAAAAAAAATATTAAGGGGAATAGCTTATATCTGATCTTTCTCAGAGAGTTTTTAAAATGTTGAATTTACATCAAATATATATAATGTGATGTATTTGTTACTACATGAAAGCATTTTTTGCCAGCTGTGGACAAAGGTGAATAGAGTCTTGGAAGTTACTCGAATTGACAAGTTAATTGGAGTCAGTTTAGATGCACAGAAGGTAACTTAACAAGACATTATGATTGGAACATTTTTTTTTTTTAAGACTGGTTTATCATGTTGGTATATATCTAAGCTTGTGCTCAACTTGGATAGGTAGAGACTAGAGAGGGTATTCACTTCAAACCATCTTGATCCCCATGAAATTGAGAAAGCCAAGAAAGCATTGAAGGTAAGGGACAACCATAACTCTTCTCTCATTTCCTTTGCTGGTGTGTATACAATTTTTTTCGACTGATTAGTGTGGAAATAAATGCAAGATCATGAACAATCTCTTATTGATGCAATTGCAAGACTTACAGATCTTTCTGATGGTGAAAGTGGTAAAAGCATATAATAGTGCAGACATTACTTTATATATGTGTATGTGTGTGTGTGTGTGTGTGTGTATAAACATATCATTTAGGCTACATTTCAATCAACAATGTGTTAAAGATTAGATAAATATAAAATGAAATAAATAACATTAATTGCAAGCATTTTTAAAACATGGAGGACAACATCTAAAATGAAAAACATTTGTAGACCCACTTGTTTGTTAAGAATTGAAATGAAGTTTTGTTGAAGAAACTTGGTTGGTTTGTTAATTATATATGTGTGTGTGTGTGTGTGTGTGAAGAGAGGTGTTGAAGTAGTTGAATGACGTGGAGGACTATACAGGTGTAGACTAGGGGATGTGATGGAATACTTGGGTTGAAATGGGCCTACTTTTGCAAAAAAATTTGTGCTTAATCACTATAAATTAGAATTTTTGTTGGCTTAGAATGATATTCCTGTACCAAACAATGCGAAGTTCATTTCCATGAACACTCCAAAGGAGTGGACTTTCTCTTTGTTGTATTATGCCATGCGGATATTTCCTTTTAACATATGATAACTCTTAGGCTTGGGATCTTGTGGATTTGGCATTCTGTAGGATGACAAATATTTTAGTTTGGTTATAATTATTTCAGGTTGATAATTGACCTAGGACTAGCTCATGTTTGTATTATATTATCCCATTAGTGATGCTGTGTATAAATTGGTGCATTTGTTTTAGTTTGGTTATAATTAGAAATGTTCTTTTCAGCTTCAGATATGGCCCGGATGGCTTGGTCCACCTGGCCCGGTCTGGATGGCCCGACGATTTTTGGGTCTGTTTCGGGTCGGGCTAGGCCCAGGGTTAGAAAAACAGACCTTGTGGCTATTTCGGGCCGGGTCTCGGGTTGAATTCATGCCTGGCCCGACCTGGCCCATGCTCAGCCTTACTATTAACTTAAGTTCTTTCTTTGTGTTTTCTGGTAGGTAGAGTAGAGGTGCCTTTCATTGTTCTCTGTTAGGTTGTGTCTGTGCTATTTGTCCCACACTTTAAGCTCTCTTAATCGACTTGCCTTCCAGCTTCTCTTTATTTTTTGTCTTTTCTTTCGGTATGCTCTCTCATGTTCCTTTTATAGAGGTCTCCATCATCATTCCACGCTACGCCCCTATCCCTTCCATCGGCCTACAAAGGAGGCTATGGACTGCAGCAGATCGGCAACTTGTAGGAGGATGTGCTTCTTTCTCTCCCTTCTTTGGTGGGTAAGATGCATGTATCTTCTCTCTTTGTTTAGCCGGGCTTTCCTTTTTTTTTTTTGAACTTTATTGCTATTACTATTAATTAATTTTTCTTATTTTTTGAATTTTCTAATTTTTTATTTTTGCTTTTTTTATATATATTTTTATAATTTTTACTTTGATTATTATTATTATCATTTTTTTTTTCAATTAGCTAAGTTTATTTTAGGTTTTAAGTTTATTTAATTATTTCTCATTATTTATTTTTGATTTCAAATTGTTCCCATTTCAAGATGTCATTTGAGTTTTGTTATTATTTAAAATTTTCTATTTTATTTAATTATTAAGTAATTGATAACTCAATTAATTGGATAATCTTAATTAAAGATAGGATGTTCACAAATTCTATTTTATTATCATGTAGATGACGAGGACAAAATATGCTTATAGACAGTTATCATGCAGAATATGTGTCCCTTTGGAGCTAATAATTGTTACCCATGTGCATAGGTTAAAAAGCCATATATAATATACTATTAGTTAGCTAATCTACTAACCATTATGAATTACGTAACTCATTAGTTTTTTTTTTTTAAATCACTATGGGAATATCATGTGTCACAACTTTGCAAGTTGAGATGGACATTATTAATTAATTCGTAGTGTCTTTGTATAAAACAATCAGCGTGCATCAATTAAACAGCTCTCTCTCTCTCTCTCTCTCTCTCTATATATATATATATTTTGTTCTTCCACTTAAGGACTTAAATGAAAATTTTAGAAGGTTAATGAAAGAGTTCACTTACTTTTCTTTTTTTCGTACACGGGCAAATTTAAATTTTACTTATATCTTTGTTTCATATAGAAAAAGTAGTATGAAACTTATCATAATTAATTTATTATATTACACTCATGTGTTGCTTTCCTTAAGTTTAAAGATTGAATTATAGAAGCCATCTATTCATTTGACTATTCTCTTAATGCCATGATTTGTTTCTTTTTTCAAACTATTATATGGTTTGTGTGAAGCATTATAAATCATCACAAGAAAACATGGATTGTGGGAAGGAATTTAGCCATAACATTATTTTTCTGTCTAATCCGTGACAAATATGTTTCAAATTTATTTAAAATAATTAGAGATGGGATTTTAGAGAGGAAAAAATCAGTGTAAAAAATACATCCCTAAAACATTTTGAATAATTTTATTTAATAAAATGATTTTGAGAAAGATTTTTCTCTCTAAAAAATCTCTTCCTAATTTTGTGTTAAATCCATGTCAAAATAGGATCATCTTATCCTGAAATAATATATTGTATTTAGAGATAGAGTTTTGGGAGGGAAATATTCATCCCTAATACTTTTTATTTTTTTAAAAAATTAGATAAATAAATATTTCAACCTTGAAATTTTTTTATACTATTCCATTTTTTAAAGAATAAAATAATAGATTTTTAAAGCATTTTTACATTAGAGAATAAAATGAGAATTAATAATATTCCATTTTAGTTTTATGTTTTGCATAGGAATAATATATTATACTTATTCTTACTATATCAACCGTTAGTATTATATAGCATGATTAAAATTTAAATAATTAAATTCTAAATATTAAAGTAATATTTGTATAATGAGTAATTTTTTCTATCTTAATTTTCTATGAATTTAACATTCTACCTCTTAAAATTTGTCTTATTCCCTCAAAAAGTTTCGTTCAACTTAAATTTGGTAAATATTTTTAGAATTTATGTGACACCTTGAGAGAATTTACTTTTAGTTTATTACTTTTTCCTAAAAGAAGTTAATCATGACATCTTGAAGTGGATGAAGGAGTAAGATTAATGTATACAGAGTCAAATTTAAATTTATTAAAGGAAAATTAAGTTAGATTAAGATTGAAGATAAGAATAGCATAGCATTATACTCAAGTTTATGACAAGTAATTAAGACTCACTCTACAAGTATCGAGGCACCCAAGTTCGAATCCCTCCCTCATATACACTAAACACATGAATACATCATATTCATACTCATAATATGGCTCTTTGCATAAGGAAAGCAATACAAATACAACTTAAAATTAACGAAGAAGTATAAAATAAAATTATGTCCAAATTAAAATAACAGAAAAATAGTATTCAAAATTAAATAAAAGAAAGTCAAAAGAAAAATAAAAGAGTGTTTTTGTCAAATTCACATATAGCGATATACAAACATGCATACAAGGTAAAATGAAATAAATTAATGTCTGAAATAAAAAATAAATAGATTGGAAAAGAATTTATAATTTAAAATCAATCATAAATTAAATAAAAAGATATTATAGTAAATAATATTTTTAAGAACCAAATATAAATAGATAAATAACTTAAAATGCTTCAAATTTTGTAGCCCAATTGTACCACATAGTCCCTTTTTTTTTTTTTTTTTTTTGAAAAAACGACGTAGGAATGGATGCCTAATCTAGCCCAAACAACATGCAACAAGAAAAAAAAAAACATTTTGCCCTATTCACTTCCCTTTACACGCACTGGAAGCCGCTCAACTCCATCTTGCATCGTGTTCGCTCTACATGCACTGGACGCTGCTTGCTTCATCTTTATCGTGTTCGCTCTACACGCTCTCTCTATTCATCACTCTCCTCAACCCTTGATCACTGTTCGTGGGTACTGATATTCATAAGTTGGATTTGCAATCTTGCTTCCCATTCTCCTTGGTTGGGTCAATTTGCTTAGTTTTCTAAGATCTATGTTCTTGTTTGAAGAAATTATTTAGGGTTTAGTTATATATTTGTTCGGAAGGAGTGAGCTGCTCCCGGTACCTGTTCGGTACATTCATGACAGAGGGCTCGTGACAAAGAGTAGGCAAAAGGGAAGGAGGTCCGCATATGGAGTAGCTGGGGAATGGGTTTAGTAAACTCCATTGGGGCTGGAAAAATAACAGACGAAGCTTTACTTAGCCACACCAACCCTTTGATTGGTATTGATCTTTTTCTTAGTGATTGGAAAGGAGGCTTGGGTCTGATTCTAAATTTTAGACCAAAATTATTTATTTCTAATGTTAGAATATCGTATAATATCTAGAGAATAAGTCTGTTAAGATATTATATTGTGTACACCCATAAGGGGTACTCATTAAATAAGGGTAAAATAATAATTATAAGAATTATTACTAAACCCTAACCCTAGCTAGTTTTCTATAAATAGGGTTAGAGTAGTGTACGTTGAAAACAATTAATTAAAGAGTAAAACTTGAGACGCTCTGACTAGAATAACTGCGAATATTTTGCAATCATACTTGAAAGGGGATTTAGGCTGTGAAAACTCGAGATACACCTAATACATTGTGGGTATCTCATTCGATCAGTGATCCCAACCAAAGATCAATAAGCTTCTGCAAATTAGTAGATCAATATAAGTCTCCTACCCAACTTTGAATTTATATTATTGTGTTCTTTTACTCGCTTCACCTAGAAATAGAAATAGTAGTAATACTGAGATTTTTTCTTAGTGATTAATAGAGGTTTTAATCATTTTAACCAATATTATATAGAATGGGCTAGATTGGTCAAAGAAGGGAGGATTTTTTTTTTTGGTCCATAAAGAAAAGAGGATTTGACTTGCTACAACTAAGCATAGGAATTAAATAATGAGAATTTTCCAAGTATCACAATAGTTTGGTTCATGCAAATATAACAATGATAATTCAATTTGATCTACCTATTATATCGTGACATGAGGCTTTGTAAATTTGTCCAACGTGCAAGTTTTCTATTGAATTGTTGCAAGTGGACATATATACATAACATAGAATCTCTCCCATTCAAACAATAAAATAGAAAATAGGAATGATCAATTTCAAGTTTGATATTGTTATAGTCATCTTTATACATAAAATTATAATTAATGACAAATTTACATATATAAAGCAATTTATCACATAAAAAATTATAAGATTTGTTAATTATTTCAATATGTCCATTGAATGGGAATGTGTGGGACCAATACAGTTTATATATAATCCTGTTCTGGGTCATCAAATTAGTAGAAGTTGATAATGAAACTATACTAAGATAACATATGTTAAATTAGAACCAGGAAATAAAGAGCTGTTTGCTTTAGCCATTAGCAGAAAGGAAGATGTGTGAGAAAGAAGAATAAAGAAAAAAGAACGAAAAAGTGAAGGAAAACTTTAATAATAATTAGTGACTGAAAATTTCACTATTTAAGTAACTTCTTAGTAATGTTCATAGGAAATAGGAATGAGTTTAAGAATTTACATATTATATTGTTTTGTGGGACACTTTAATTTTATTCATTTCAGGAAACTACTATTGGCTTTCAACTGGATTGTATTCTATTATTTTCAAGTTTTCACAATTAGTTGTTTTGTAAAATACAAAATTTTATTTTAGTTCTAAGTGTGTCATGTTTATGTTACAGCAGTTAACAAAAACTATTATAATTTAAAATTTTATTGTAGTTAGAATGTCTATTTCAAATATTGTAATTAATACTCCGTAGCATAGTGTGAGAAATTCTCCCCTTCTGATTGAGTTTAGACTTTACATAATATGCATATTGCCATGTTCCTTTGTGTTATGCATGTACGTATGATCTGATTATATCTTGTAATCAATTACTGCTACGAAATCTGATGTCTGGTAAATTTTGTAATCATTTAATGCTTGCAGATTATTGCCTATTTTTTCTTTAAAGACAACATTTTAGTTTTAAATTAAGCTTCATGTACATACTTTTCTTTAAAGACAACATCTTAATCATTGTTTCTTCGTTGTACAGGTTTTATCTTCTACAATTTTATTTGGACCCTGGGGATTAAGACTTGAGT
The DNA here is from genome assembly GCA_037074485.1 of Delonix regia. Taxonomy (NCBI): domain Eukaryota; kingdom Viridiplantae; phylum Streptophyta; class Magnoliopsida; order Fabales; family Fabaceae; genus Delonix; species Delonix regia. Next base: position 35,760,520 of record CM073454.1, read on the forward strand.
TTCTGGTCCACATTTTGATCCTCCATCTACAAAGTGAAAGAACTCATTAAGGTATGTGATTAAGTAATAGCATATATTAAATTTACAATTCAATTTATGATCATCTTTAATTCTAATATGTCAATATGTATATATATATTGTGATGGTTAATTGTGAGACGAGTGTAGTGATGTAGATTTGAATGTCAATATATCTAAATTTTCATTTGTAAATCTTGCTGAATTTGCACTTGTAGTTGATCTAAAGTATATTGATTTGAACAATTCACTAACACTCCAAGGTATCATGTTTATATCACCTAATTCATGACATTGATTTCTTTTGGTCAGGCATTAGAAATTTTATTTGTCTATAAATTCAAATGAAGTGCAGATTTTATCACCAAATCAAATATTACTTCATGTGTTTAATATTACCATATTTAATATTGTGATATGCTATGATTAAACTATGTGTTGTGTTAGTTTACATATGCAAACCTTGAAACTTCAATCATACAATCCTCTCTCTCTCTCTCTCTCTCTCTATATATATATATATATATATATAAAAACTATTATTTGAATTATGACTAGGAAAATGGAATATCCATCTAATTAATTTTTCCCTGACTCAATAGACATAGTGTTAGATAGCATGGACTTATTGGAGAGTTGAGCATGGATGTACAATAGAGTAACTCCTTGCCTAGCAGGATTTACATTTGAGTTTATGAAGGGTGTTAATGAGTTCATTGAACATGCTGGTCAATTGCCACCATACACCAATGGGGGAGTGGTAGGGTGCTCATGTAGAAAGTGTAAATGTAGGAAAAACTCCTGATGAGGTGAAGGTGCATATATACAAACACAGATTTAGGAAAAACTATCATTGCTCAAGTTCTTATGGTGAACAATTGCCTGCGCGATCTCTAATTGTGTCTGCGCCATAAGTTGAAGAGTTTGTGGCACACGAAGATGGCACCCAGCAAATGAATTAGTTTGAAACCATGATGATAGATGCAACTGGGCCAACCTTTATGGATAGCTTTTAGCAAATGGTGGATGAGGAGCCAAATTTTAATGCTAAAGTGTTTTATGATATGTTGGTTACTGCACAGGCACCCTTGTGGGAAGGGTGTTCCAACCACTCTAAACTCTCAACTTCTATAATGTTAAGTATTAAAGCTGAGTATAACATGCTTGAGCAGTGCTATAATAACCTTATACAATTCATGAGAGAGGTAATGCCTCTAGATAACAAGCTTACAAACTTCTACAAGATAAAAAAATTGGTGTCCAAGTTAGGGCTTTGATATAAAAGATCAATTGTTATGTAAATGGGTGTACGCTTTATTACAAGGATGACTCAAATGAAAGCCAATGTAAGTTTTGTAGTGCTACAAGGTATCATGCACAGAACAACCGAGGTAGATGTATGATGGTAGCAAAGAAGCATTTGTGGTTCTTGCCATTAATTCTTATGCTTCAAAGATTGTTCACTTCTGGTGTGACAACTACGAAAATGAGATGGCACTACGAAAATCGACGAGATAATGGTGTCTTATCCCATACCTTTGATGGTGAATCATGGAAAGTGTTTAATCAAATGTACCCTAACTTTGCTGCTGATCCACGAAATGTCAGGTTAGGGCTTTGTGCCAATGGCTTTGCCACATATAGTCAATATAGGAAAATTTATTCTTGTTGGCTCGTGATTGTCACTCCATATAATTTACCTCTTGGAATGTGTATAAAACAAAAGTACATGTTCCTAACACTAATTATCGTTAGGCCAAGCAATCCAAAAGGCAAAATAGATGTTTAGTTGCAACCATTGGTAGATTAACTAAAACTACTATGGAGTAAGGGAGTGCCAACATATGATATTTCTTTAGAGCAAAACTTTCATATGCAAGCAAGACTTATGTGGACAATCAATGACTTTCCAACATATGGAATGTTTCTGAATGGATGACAGCTGGGAAGTTGTTATGCCTTATTTGTATAGAGAAATCTAAGGCATTAACTCTCAAGTATGGTCAAAAGCAACTTTCTTTGACAGTCATAGACAATTCTTACCAACAAGTTATCCATACAAGAGGAATAAAAATGCATTTTTAAAAAACAAAGAGGATAAATCACCACTTCTCCCTTTACTAGACAGGGAGCAAGCATGGGAAAAGGTGTGCAATCTCCCCAAGGTTACTGAATAGGGACAAGCTCAAACTATTGATGGATATGGGGTTCGTATAACTGGACTAAAGAAATATCTTTCTAGGTGTTGCCATATTGGAAAACCAATTTGCTTCAACATAATCTTGATGTCATGCACATAGAGAAGAACATGTTTGACAATGTGATTTACACTGTCATGGATGTCAATGGGAAAACAAAAGACAATGCAAAACCAAGGATGGATGTTCAGTAACTTTGTCGATGTAGAGAATTAGAACTTGTTGACTGTGGGGGTGAGTTGCTAAAACCTAAGGCACATTACACTTTCAATATTGAGAAAAAATGAGCAGTTTGTCAAGAACTTAAAGCTACCTGATGGGTTTGCTTCAAATCTTAGTTGATGTGTGAACCTTAAAAAGGCAAAGCTACATGGACTGAAAAGACATGATTGTTATGTGTTCATAGAGCATTTGCTTCTCGTGACATTGAATGCTTTACCAGAAGCAATTTGGAATCCTTTGATTGAACTTAGTATGTTTAATAAGGACTTTTGCTCCATCGTATTAATATGGACTAACTAGAGTTGTTGGAGCAAAACATTAGTTTGACATTGTGCAAATTAAAAAAGATCTTTCCTTCATATCTTCCTTTCAAGTTTCTTTGACTCAATGAAACACCTACCTATCCATTTAGTATACGAAGCTAAGGTTGGCAAACTAGTTTAGTATTAGTGGATGTACCTATTTAAGAGGTATGGACAAACTTCTTTATGCAATAACTATAGGTTTCTCTTGTATGCTTGACCCTTTACTATTTCTTCTGTAGGTTTCTTCATACCTTAAAAAGGAAAGTGAAGAACAAAGCTCGTGTAGAGGGCTCTATATGTGAGGCCTACATAATCAAAGAGATAGCTATTTTCTGTTCTTATTTCTTTGAGCCATATGTCCACTCTAAAAGGACAAGAATGCCTAGAAATGATGAAGACAGGGAATCAATTGTATGACCAATTTCAGTATTCAACTGTCCAAGTCACCCATCTAGGGCATGCAAGTCATGGTTTCTTGAAGACAATAAAATGGTTATAGCCACAACTTATGTGCTTGTGAATTGTGATGAAGTGTAACATTACTTAAAGTAGGATTTGGACAACCACAAATAATTTTTCATTCTTTACAATTCATTTATACATTAATAATTCATCTTTGAAGTGTAGCATGTATGTTGAGGGATTAACTACATCAATGTCGCACATCGCTAATGTTAAGGTGGATTAACATATTGAATCTCAGTTCCCCTCATGGTTCCATGACCACATAAGTAATTTGTATTTGACATGTTGTGATTTACATACGAGACACAGATGATTACAAGTTTCACGTTGAATACCTATTTTATAGGTTCAAGATCTTGCTAGCAATGTAATGGATCTTTTCATATAAGACATCGCTTATGGGCCAAAGAGAAAAGTCTAAACATGGCCTATTTATTTTGTCAATGGTTATAAGTTCCATATAAATGCATTAAGCCTTCAAAAATCAACAGTCAATAGTGGTGTTGGATCAAGGGAACTAACTATGGACAGTTAGAAACTGACTGCTATGGCATATTGCAAGAGGTTATGGAACTAGAATATATAGGGATACTGGTGAAGTGGATAGTGCTTTTCAAGTGTGATTAGTTTGATCTTACCTTTAATTAGGGTATGCACATCCATGATCAATATGGAATTATTGAAGTTTGGGCATCAAGGAAATACAAGTATGATCCATTTATTTTTTTCATAACAAGCAACACAGGTGTATTATACACTTTACCTTACAAGTCTTGATAGGGCTAATTGGCTAGTCATCACTAAAGTTAAGGCTATGACCACAATTGATGCTCCAAGTACAACTAAATTGAATTTGAAGCATTCCAAAGTGTTGAACTACATGTTGCATTACTTGTGCTTATCAATAATGATGAACTTCAGACTCTATAAGATAATGAAAGTGACTAAAAAGAAGAAAATCCCATATTAGACAGCCAAAATGCCATTGAGACTAAATATTATTTTGAATATGATATGGAAAGTGAATTTAAGTCGAACTTTCAATTGTTTGATGAAGAAGAAGATAATGATAGTGCATATGCATCTTCCTCCAATGTGTAAAGTGCATAGCACATATATAGATAGACGGTAACCTAAAGCTTGTTGTTGAATAAGATTTGCAATGTGCTTTTATACGGTTTCATGCATTTTGTTTTAATCTTATCAGCATATATCTTATATATATATATATATATGTAAGTTTCTGACATTCATTTTATGCATTTGTAGATGATAGGCTGTCACAGCAGATGAGGTCATGGATGGTTTACATCATCTATGCATGTGTATTATCTGATAGATCATCTTCTATTCTTGCAGGCTCAGCTGCAACTAGTTCAAGCATTTCTTCTTCAACTTCTCATGACATCGCCTCTGCCTCATCTTGCAAGGCACCTTTTGTTTCTTCATCTGTCTCTCCCAATGTTCTGGACACAACTCATCCTCATCCTTTGCCATACTTGACTGATACTTCACATGAACATCCCCCTAGTGGCACACAACCTCCTATTACCCTTCCTTGGGGTTGAGATCCAACTGGTGGTTAGATATGGATATATCTTGACAAATATACATAATTTTTCATCATCTTACATTTCATTTTTCTTTCATTTCTCTTTGTTGTGCATATCCTGATAATCATGCAATAATTTAACTACTGTCAAAATTACATAGGTTCAATCTTGTAGTTGATGTTATGAAAGAATTATCACCAATAATTTAAGCGAAATTTGATTATCCTTGCTACACATGGGGCACAACACTAATTATAGTTAGGGGTTTATGATTTAAGGAATAGGTGGTATATGTGTCCATTATCCCTTTCATATTTTACATTGTATGCTCATACTTTATTTGTATACTTACTTATTAATTTTGCTTTTCTTAAATGTTTATAGAAACTTTACAAATGGCTTCCTAAACATGGTGGTGAAATAAAAAGAAATTGAAATAAAAAGTGTGGAGAGTAACTACGAGAAATGATGTGTAGAGTCTGTGAGGACTTGGCCAAGAAAAAATATCAAGCCGAAGTGGATTCCTATGCATGTTATGAATGACTTGATCAAACTATGGGATAGTGACATGTATAAAGAGAAGCAACAAATCGTTAAGAGGAACTAAGCATCCCAGATTGGAGGAATGTTTCATGAGGGTGGCATCATTCCCATTTTTGACCATAAGAGGAGGATGATAAGTACATTTACTTATTTGTATTTCCTTTCACAATTATACTTACCTATTAAGAAATTTCTTTATTCATCATCAACAATAGGTTGAAAAGCTTAGCAGGGAACCCACTTTGTTTGAGTTGTTCATTAAGACATACTAAGATGAAAAAGTGGGGAATTTGTCAACCATACGACAATATAAGTATATGTGAGTATACTAAAAAACTTTATAGTCATATGTTTTCTTCCTCACTTCCCATTATGATTCTTTTAATATTTTCATCATTTACAGGCTAGCAATATGAGGTTGAAGTTGTCCAAATCTTCTCAGGTTAACCAATGCTAATTTTGTTATAAATTTTGTCGAGGACATTATGCTCTGGATGGAAGTTGAAGAGGTAGAATTTTTGGAGCAAGATCATAGGCACCTGACATTGGTAGATCTAATTTAACTCCTAAATCGGCTGTTCGGTCTAAACTCCACCCTGACTTTGAGGGTGAATTACAGAGGCATATTAAGGTTGCCACCACTGAAGAGATAACAGAACTTAAACAAACTATTTCTCTGCAACACAACATGATTTCTAAGTGAAAAAATTTGATTATGTCTTTACAACACCAACTTGACAGGGTGATCCATCATATATGACTTGATAATATTGATGAAGAGCCAGTCTCGGATGACAATGCACAAGACTAGGATCCCCAATAGTTTATGATGTTGATTGTCTTACTTATTTTGTTAACTTCTTTAGTACTGAAACTATGGTACATAATAACTTTGATTAATTCATTAACTTTTTTCGATCTATTTATGTTGTAATTTCAATACTTTGTTTAGGATGTCGTTTAGAGAGTTTGGTTACATATGTATTATTGGTTGCAATTGATATTCTAGATACTGAATTGCTTGTAATTTATAGTTGGTTTGAATTTTATGTTCAATCAGGGCAAGTAACTTTCAAAAATAGGACATTTTATTTTTGCCACTATTAGTTTTAGAGACGAATTAGCAACAAATTAGGGACTTATTTACTATTATATATGGTCAATTGGTAATAAAATAGAGACGAAATATTCTATCTCAAAAAGTCCCTTGTCAAAGTCTAAGATGGATTTGGGACACTATTTCATCCCAGATTAATGCAAATAGGGATGGAATTTTTGTCTCAGATCAGTCTGCAATTTGGGACAGATCATTTCTGTCCTAAAACATGAATGAGCTATCCCTATAGTTTATGATAGAAAATTCTTTTAGAACCGAATTTTTCGTCTCTAATTTAAAGGATGGGAAAAAAATTCTATCTCTAAATTTTGTGGTAACTTTACTAAGGACGAATGCCTTTTCATCCATAAATCCATCTCTTATTATTTAGAGATGAAATTTTTACTGATTAGTCCGTCCCTAATCAACTATTTTCTTTTACGGTATATTCATATAATTAATTTGAATACAACACAACATATTATGTAATATTTAAATATGCTTGAATAATATTGACTTTGTAATATGTATCTTCTTCTGATAAACTTATATGTGCATTTTGTGGCTAGTGTCCAGTAAGGTTTTGCTTCCCATGTACAACTATTAGTGCTCTTTCTAAGCGTTTCTCTTTTTCAAATTTTCTTTTTTCCATTAATACTTAGGTGTATGAAAGAATAAGTAATTTTTTTACTAACTTTGATATGAGTTTGTGTTTGTGTATCACTTGTCAATTAAATGAATTGACAAAAAGCATTCTCCATGCTAGTGTTTATATATATTGTTATGATGTTTTGCTCCTAGGAGCAAAATGGTTAATTTGCTATGTGTAATGATTAGTTGGAGACCATTTTGATTTTCTTCTACATTATTATAGATAGATTATATTTAGAATGACAAAAGAAATGTCTATTTTATGATGGAGTTGTGGCTTTTTTTTATATATATATCTTCAAGTTAATATCAGCAAGTTTAAGTAGGATAATTTTGGATGAACCTTGTTAGGTCTGTCAGTATTTAAGAAGACTTTATATTATGGACTACATTTTCTAGGATCTATAATGTCCAACTAACTTGCTTCTCGTTGATTTGTGGGAAGATTTGTATGTCAAGAAGCAGAAAGATATACAATGCATTTGGATTGCATTAAAATTAAATAGGACTAAATGCCATTATAGCCTGAATCGTATAGAAAATCAAGGAAATAGAGTATGCAACATCCTTCAACCTTTTATATTGATTATGACTTGTTTGACACTCTTTAAGTGTTAGAGCATAGCAGAATTTCATTAGATTTGTGATCATTTGACATTTCTTTATCTTTTACATGTGAAGAAATTCACCAGAGTAATGATAAACCAATTATATCAATGATTTTAAGAAGATATTATAGATGACTCATTAAAAAAGGCAAAGAGATTGAAGTTGTTTATTTTGCTTCAGAATCTGGTTTAATTGAAAGGTTCCCTCCCGTAACCTGCTCTAGTTTGATTTGTCGAACTCCAAAAAGAATGCTACTACCATATCAAAGAGTGGAAATAATAGTCAGGTTAGAGTGGTCTGGATTGCTTCTTTTTTATGTAGCTTTATATATTATGTTAATATTATCCTAAATTACTCTTTCTTTATACCTCTTTCTTAAATTAAACTCATTTTCTAGGATGAGTCAAACACTTTAGAGTTAAATTCCATAAAGACCACCATCAAATGTGTAGAAGACCACAAATTAAAATTAGAATTTAAGCTTGATAGTTTGAGGAGGTGAATTGCTTATCTGTAGAAAACCAAGGCTTAAGGGAAGATAAGTTCAACTACTAAGAGTAAATCTCATAAGTAGGCCTATAGATCGGGTTGCACTCAAGGTAGTGGATCTAACTTAGAAGAGTTCAACTATTGGGAGTAAATTTTTTTATGTAGTGTTATGTTATAGAATTGATAGTGCTTTAAGGAGGTCTAAGATCAAAAGTTCTACCTTGAAACTATATGGATTTTAAAAGTTATAGCTACTAAATTACGTTATACCATATTAAATTATAATATGACAACATAGATGATAGAGAAGTTTCATTTTATATGCTTGTTAACCCCTTGTTATCTTAAAGGTATGTCTTCCCTTTTTTGAATGGTAATGATAATGAATTCCCATTGGTCAAGTTTAAGTCATGTTCTTGTTAGTGGCGTTGGTCAAGTTTAAGTCATTGTTCAAACATTAGGTCTGAATATTGCTTATCATTTTGTGGTCTCAAGATGATAAGAGCATGACAAGAATGTTTATGCTATTGTGAAGTTGATATTTTAATTTTTTTTTAAAAGGCACAACTATAGCAATAGTTTAAAGCATTGCCAATGTAAAATAATTAGCTACTATTACATATAACTACATATAATATCTTAAAGCATTAGCTATGTTCGAAAAGCTGTGGCTAAGTCTATATTTACCCATAGTTGGCTAAAACAACACCTAATACATTTAGCCACCATGGCTTTAGCATCAATTTAACTAGGTTTAATCAACTGCAGGTAAATCCTTTAGTAGCAGTTTAAACCACAGCTACAGGTAAAGACAACCACAACTAAATTCCTATTTTGTTGTAGTGTATCTTGCAAGGAATCAAATAGTGAATATGCATATGGGGCTTCAAAAAACTTGGAAAACTCTTGAAGAATCATCTTTCTCTCCCTTGGCTCTTTACAGCACATGCCAAAGCATTTAGACCTTTTAAATGAAATTTCATCATCCTTATATGGAATAACTCTATTAGGTGCCCCTTGAAGCCATTGAGGAGTAAAATACCATCATAGACAAAAGAAAATATAAATGTCACTTCTTTAAAACATGTAAAGTTAAATTTAAAAATAAAATATTATACCATTGATTCAATGAATGACTAAGGCAATGAAGTGGGGTACAACTCTTTGTCCAACAATCAATTATAATCCCATATACAACTTTATAAAGCCTTAAATACTCGTAAAGTACCTCTTTCTCATGCTTGTATATAGATGCTTTCATTTCTTTTATCATTGAATCCCACATATCGTAGACTAAATGTAGTATTGGCTTATTAATACCACAAAACCTAAGCATGTCATAAATAGGCTTTATGAAAGAAAGGATGTAATCAATTCTATCCTAGCATGAATCATCAAGAATGAACTCTTTAACTGTATTTGCTTTACCAACATCATCATCTCTGTACTTCATTCCTCACTAATTGCCATTGTTTAAAGAGGTTGTTTTATGAGTTTAAGCCTTTTGAGCATAATATTGATGGAAGCAAATCAAGTTTCAGTAATAACCAGTAATTTCAAAGGCATAAATTCATTGAAAATAGCTAACCTCATGAAATGCTTCATGACATAAGTTCTAATAAAAATGACATCATCCCTAACTTGTTTGCTTATGTGTTTTTTTTTATAGGACATATAATTTTCTATGCAAGATTTAATGTATGCACAACACATAGTGTTCAAAAAATGTGTGGGTACTCAGCTTCAACTAGTTTACTAGCAGCTTTGCACACAGGGGCGTTATCAGTAATAATTTAAACAACATTTTGATGTCAAACCTCTTCAATAACTTGCTTTATCAAATTAGCTACGTAATATTTATCTTTATACTCCTTAGATCCCTAAAAAACCTTTAGAAAAATTAGACAAAAAAATTGGACCCTCATTAGATATAGCCATAAAAGTTATTAATGGTTGTCATTGGATATCAATTCAACCATTTGTCACTATACTCACTCACTTCTCACTCTAAGTTCCTTTGATTGGTTCAAGTAACCTTTCTTTTGCAATAAAGGACCTCTTAATGCATTATAACTAGAAGGCTTAAAACCAACAATCATGTTATTTGCAGCATATTGAAATGATGTAATAAGGATTATGTGCCAAATTAAATGATAAACTAGCTAAATAAAACATCCTTGCGATTTTTCCATACACCTAGCTCCATTGTTAAAGGCTCTTTCTAGACCATTCACAGCTCTCCTTTTTCCTTAGTTGTATAGACTTTCAATTACAGTGTCATTTGGGTTTAAAGGTAACAACCCTGAAGCTAGTGGAGGTAATGGCACTTGCTTCGGCTTTGATATATTATCAGTCTCCTTTTGTATAGCTTTCATTTTAACTAAACATAGGCTATCAACCTTAGAGCACATAACAATCCCTTTACTAAACACCCATAGAAAATGCCACTTAACTTTAGAATATGATCCATTGTATTCATTGTTACAGTAATTGCACTTCTGATACCTATTACTATCACCTACAACTACATTTTCACCTAATTTACTTCTATTAACTATAGTTACATAAGCCTACAATGGAGTTAACTCCTTTTAAAGTTCATTACTTGATTGGTATCTAGAAGTTAAACTAGTAGAACTAACAAATGCTCCCGTAGCCATTAATGATATAACAATTGTATATCAAAATAGATGTGATACATATTCTCTTTATTAAAAAGAAAAATACAGAAATTTAGCAAAACATAACAACATAATGCAACAACAAAATGACAAGAAAATGCAAAACACAGCAAAAAAAAGGCACCAAAAAATGCAAAATGCATAAGAAAATAAGAAAAGGCACTAACAAAATGCAGCAAAAAAATAAAATGCACCATAAAATGCACCAAAAAAATCAAAAAATGCTAAACTTCATTATAAAAAATGCAGCAAAGAAACACATTAGACAGCGCAAAACATAGCAAAAATTGCACTTACAAAATGCAGCACACCAGCACAATGCACCATTAAAGACACAACAGAACAATGCACCGTAACATGCATCAGACATAGCACCAAATGATAGGAATGAAGCACCAAAACGATGAACCAGATGATCAAAATGAAGCTCCAGAACAATGCAGTAGGCTCAAATCTATAAGTGTGAATCCATAAGAAGAGTTTTGGTGTATTTGGGTTTGTATAACAACGTTAAAATGGAGAAAGGAAGGTAAATAAAGTTTATTTTTGAAACCAGCATTTCAAAGCCATTTTGAAACTCACCAAAAGCGTTTATAAACATACAAAACCGTTTACAAATGTTTTAATGTGTTTCATACAATTGAACACACATGTAACTTGCATGCTTGTGTACAGGATGTGAATCTATATTGAGCATGCATCAAATACAGACACATTGAGCTCCTAGGCTTATCCATGCTTCCTTGATAATAACAGATAACACACATTTAACTTCTTATATCAAAGATTATCCTTAATTCAAATAATTTCTTAATGCTTATATCAATACTTGTCTAGTTACTGTGTAGCAAGTTTTCTTAACCTTAAAGTGGGGTGCTAACCCTTCATCTTCAAATATCACAAGTACATTTCACCACCTTAACTCAAATCTTATATTTATTTACTCTATTTTCATGTATTTTATCCTATATATACCTTGACCTAAAATATTTTCCCTTTCTTAATAATAAGTTGCCTAACATTATGAAGAAAATTTGAAAATTATCCTAATCACAATTCAAGATTTAATGATCAATTAAATTACTTATTTAGGGTTATTTAGTCAATTACTATAATGTTTTCATCCTCTTTCTTTAAAACAACTGTGAATACCATCATTTGTCCAGAAAATTTTAAAAAATAACAATAATTAAAAAAAGGAAGGAAAATAAAAAAAATTCAAGAAATGAAGAAAATAACAATAATTAAAAAAAAAAAAAAAGAGAACAGTGAAATGGATTGCTAGGATTTTGGAACTTATATATTATCACACTAAACAATGAGAACAGCGAGGGGTCTATAGAGCATGTAAGTATCATGATATTTGGTCTTCACAGTTATGCCATCGAAATAATATATAAGTTCCAAAATCCTAACAATCCATTTCATCAATAATTCCTTCCCTTTTCCGAATTTAAAATAAAAAAATCCTAATTAAAAAAAATCTCTTAAAACGTGAAATTAAAAAAAAATCCTAAAAATACTTTTCCCTCAATATTTCTTTTCCATTTCTAGATGTGAAATAAATTCAAATTCCAAAAAATCCATAAAAATTAAAAAGACAGAAAATGAAAACAGCAATAGAGTGAGATTAAGCTGATTTTGGAAATTAAAATATACCAATCCAATTCCAGTTCATTTTGTTTATGAAAATCTATTTGATGTCAAATGTCATGTTCTTCTCACCAAAAAATAAAAATGACTAACTAACAAATACAATTTTTTTAGTTGAATTACATGGACTTTGATCTCTATTATAGGGTACGTAAGCCCTAGGCTTTCATTATAGGTCAAGTCTGCCCTTTTCTAAATATTTATTTGTTTGCTTTCATTATTGTTGTTTCTGCCTTCTATATTTAACGAATATGCATGTCAATAAAGGGTGATTGAGATAAATTTAAGGCTATATTCTATCTCATTTAACTAGTTTAAGGTAACCATCCTTCTGGATAGGTGTTGTAGGGTGCCTAACACATTTTCCACACTCAAAAAGACTCCAGAACTCATATTTGTTTTCAAAAACCACTTTGCCTAGTTCTTTTTGTTTTAAATTGGTATTTCAAAGTTTATCGTTAAAAATTTTGGTGATGACTCTAGTAAATTGATTTTCATGATTCATTTTAGGAATCAATAATAACCTTTTTTATTCTTTCTACCAAAAGGTCGATTATGACAGTTTGGCGACTCCACTGGGGACACTTCGTGAGTTAAGTCTGTTTAACTAGTCAGTTGAAATGATATGGTCTTCTGTTATCTTGATTACCCTTGTTGTGTTTTGTTTATTTTTCATTGCTTTCTTGTTTATTTCTCTCATGTGGTTGTATGATATGCTCATATGTTCCTGTGTATTTTTTTTTTTTGTGTAGGTATACATCTCCCTTTTAGTTATATAACACGCTTATAAATTCTCATTTGTCATATAGTTTTATTTGCTTATTTGTAATACATGTGCTAGGATAGATAACATGCAGAATAAAACCTTAGGGTAGATGACTCCTATCTGTATTGTAAGTTCTTGGCTTCTCTTGTGGTTTTTCTGTTTGACAGATGAGGGTTGGGTAGATTATAGGTCCAAAGATTTGTATGCTCCCCTCGCACACTAAACACATTGACATTTTACCTCACACACTCTTTAGGCTCTATACCCAGGTCTTCACTTACCTTAGGTTAGTAGAGGTTTATATCGATTTTCCTCTATCTGTATTGTAAGTTCTTGGCTTCTCTTGTCGTGTTCTATTTGACAGATGAGGGTTGGTAGACTATAAGTCCAAAGGTTTGTATGCTCCCCTTGCACACTAAGCACATTGACATTCTACCTCACACATTTTTGGGCTCTATAACCGGGTCCTCGCTTACCTTAGGTTAGTAGAGGTTTATATCAATTTTCCTGTAAAGCTTCTTACTTCTAGAGATTACTATTAAGACCTTGCTCAGGTTGTACCTCGTTATATGGATTCAACTAGAGTGGGATTTTATCCTCTTTTAGTCCAGTTCATGTTGCAAGATCTTTACTTTTTTGGGTGGGGGAAATTTGGGGACCAGTAATCCTCTAAGATGATTAGACCTACCCTTAGAACCATGCACAGTGATAGACTAAACTCAATAGACAACCTTTTAGAGCCTATCATCTTTAGGGTAACATTTCCCCACTTAGGGTTGATCTGAGTTAGAACTTTAGTGGAGCATATTTCATTATCATTTTACATGTTGTCACACCATTCATAGCATAATTACATGTTATTTTGAAAACATTTTATGTGGTTTTAATTGTCACAACTCTCCATTCAATACATTATTAGCTAAACAACATAGGCTAAAATTGAAGGCTTCTTTTGCATGGGTAGTTTGGCCTAATGGTGTATCAATGGGGTTGTGAACCATTGAAAATCAATGATTTTTGTGAAAATAATATATCCAGGGATTATCTAGTTCACTTATTTAAGCCTCGCCCACGTGAGGATCTCCTCCTCCTTGGATAGAGAGATACATCTATTATTCCCAATGAATCAATAAGGCTTTGGGTGATTATAGTGAATAAAGTGTCAAGTAATCTACAGATTAAAGAAGTTATGTGCCCATTTCGTTTTTGTTTCTAACCAATGGACTCGTTATAACATGAATTGTCATTTTAATAAATTGGTATAAAGATCTAATGGAACTATTTGGAACCACACAACCTTAAGACATAAGCTTGATAGGGATAACCTTGACTGGGAAAAGAGTTAAAGTGAAGGTAGAAGCCGAATCAGTCAAAAGTTTATAAGCAGGAAACTCAGAAGGGAACAACTTCATCATTTTTAAAAAGATTATGGGGATATCCTAGATTGGTTATCAGTCCCTATCCATCTTGACACACTTATGATCCTAGCACAATATTGGGATGATTCATTGAGATGCTTCACATTTCTGACCTTTCAACTGGTGTCCACGTTAGCAGAATATGGGGGTTGATGAAAACGTTTGTTACCAAAGATACCCATGTCTACTTATACCCTGGACTCCTCCCCTCGAAAAGCGTTATAGCCCAAATTCTAGATGAGGAGCCTATGCAAATATAGTTATGCCACTCTATGGCAACAGAAGGCTTATCTAGAAAGTACTTAGAGAAAAGGTTAGAAACCTTAGTTGAGAAGGGAAATTTGGTCATTTTCAAAAGAGTTCTTGCCCTGATAGTATATGGATTAGTATTATTCCCCTCAGCAATGGGAGTAATTGATCTTGCCATGGTGAGTGATCTATGGATGTTGGAGAACCACCGTGTGAATCCAATATCAGCACTTCTAACAAAAATGTTTTTGACATTAAGTTTCTACCATCGAGAAAAGAAAGGAAAGCTAAAGCGTTGTTTGCCACTCTTGAACATATGTTGGGTCAATCATTTATGGCAGGGAATATAAGCTTAGTACAAGATTTGACACCATACATCACCCAATCAGAGATTACCAGCATCACGAAGGATCAACCCTACTACAAGTAAAAATGAATTGCAATCACTGGATAGAAAAAATAGAAGAGCTAAAGGATACCACCATCTGGTGGAAACTTGCCTGGTGGGAAAGTAAAGATATCATTTATTGTTATAGAAATTTCCCAAATGTACCTCTTATGGGTCCTCGAGGGTGCATTAATTATAACCCTGTAGTTGTACATTGCCAATTTGCATATGAACAGGATGTCCCATCTGAAGAGGTTGTACAGAGAATCAGTTTCTACTACAGTGATCCGTTGAGGAAGGAAATGATCCATGAAATAAAGAATGCATAGAGCCAAATGGTATGTAAAGGGAGATTTGAGTTAGGGAAATGTGCTATGGCAACCACAAACGGATACGAGGCCTGGCTCAAGTTAAAAACAGATGGGATCAATCCACTCCTCGGACCTCGCAACCCTCTACTGAGCAATAACCTACAAGAGATTAATGAATGTTTCATAAAGCAATCAGAAGATAAAAAGGTTGAGCTGGAAAATCTAGATGAACTAAACAAAAGGCACTTGATCAGCTTAGTCGAGTCCCAAGAAGATGAAAGAGCAAAAAGAAAGAAGGAATCAGAGATGAATACTGAGCTAAAAAGATTGAAGGAGGAAAATGACAAGCTAAAAGATAACATGGGAAGGATTCAAAAATGGGTTGAAGATAGCAACAAAAAAGCTCTCAATTATCAAACTCGATTGTTAAAGGCCATTAAAGAAAAGGATGATATGATAAAACAGGTGGAAGAGCTTAAGACTCCTAATAATCTCCAACAAGAAATCAACATGCTCGCTAAACAACTAGAAAAAACAAGGGAGTTAACATGATCAAGAGCAAAAATGCATTAACAGTACAAAATCTAATTGAACAGCTCAATCAACAGGCTAAAAAGGCTCGATTGTGGGAGACTGGCCATAAAGAGCAAGTAATTGAGAAAGAAATGTGGCTAAAGCATTTTAAAAGGATGGTCTTATTTGCTAATGATGTTATCCCTAAATTCACATCTGCGTACAAGCAAGCCAAAGGGCACGCCATCCCAACAAAGGTCCTTGCAACTATAACCGAATTCTTCGCCCTATGACATAACCTCATGGAAGATTTGAAGATGATGAAATTTTAGACGATTGATAGGCGTAGCCAATTCCAATGTTTTAGGAAAGTGAAGCCATAGCCTAGGTCACTTTTGATGTATGATCTTAAATCAAATGGTGTAATCAAACATTTTGTTCTTAGTAAAATGCATGGTTTCTTCTTTTGGTTATCAAGTATGCCAATTACTACATATATGGAATGTCAAAATCATGCGAAGGATGAATATGTTGTGTGGTGCAAAACATACCTACGCATGTGGGCATTAAATGTCCCTTGCGTTAGTAGTTAACCTTGATTCATTGAGTGATACAATAGGTAGCCTCAAAGAATCAAGGGTCCAAGGTTTTTACATCCTTATACCAAGTCGACATACTAACAAATCAATGACCTAAATAATTGTTTTATCATTCAAATCTTTTTTCTTTTTTTCAAAACAGGTAAGAAACAAACATTGCTCGAGGAAGAAAGAATCTATCTAACCAA
Organism: Delonix regia; assembly: GCA_037074485.1. NCBI lineage: Eukaryota > Viridiplantae > Streptophyta > Magnoliopsida > Fabales > Fabaceae > Delonix > Delonix regia. The sequence goes on from CM073454.1 coordinate 35,777,435, forward strand.
GCTCAGTCGTCAAGCTAAACATATCTGACCTAAGCACTTGTCAGAGCCATGTCTACTGAAAACAATCGATCAGAGTCTGAGCAAAGGTTAGAAGCTGAAGTAATGACCTTGAAAGACCAAATGGGGACTATGCAGTCTCAAATGCTGAAAATTATGAAGTTATTGTAACATATAAGCGCAAGTATGGCTAACAATAATACTCCACTAAATGCCACTAACATTGCGAATGCAGACCATGGGGTCTCTAATGCAAGTGTTGAGATACTGGGTGTGACTTCAGGTAGTCCATCCACCATGGGTGTACCAAAACCTACACAAAGGCCTGCAGTAGTAAGTTAGCCACAAAATCCGTTGATTTCAAGAGCAGAAGGACAAGGGTATAGGACTGAAATCAGGGGTTGTTTTTACCTCCGACATCCCTGAAGGAGAACCAGCTGTCGTATTCATTGGTCCTATACAGCCTGCCGCCAATACATGCCCTAAGGTAAAAGAGGACAATGAAAGGAAAAAGTGGGAAGAATACATAGCCAAAGTCAAGGATAGGTTACGAGCTTTACAAGGAACAGTTAATTGAATATATGTTGAGCTAGAGGAGCTATGTTTAGCTTTAAGGGTGCCAATCCCTAAAAAGTTTAAAGTGCTTGAATTCACTAAGTATGATGGTAATAGAGATCCACACTATTATTTGAAATCATACTGCAACAAGATGTCAGTGTGGTCAAAGGATGAAAGAATCCTCATAAATTTTTTTCACAAAAGCTTGATTGGTTCAGTGTTACACTGGTTCATGAAGTTAGACCATTCTAAATAAAAGAAGTGGAAAGATCTTACCAATGTATTCATGAGACAATATAAGTTCAACTTGGATACAGCTCCCACATGTGAGCATTTAAAGGGATTAAAGAATAAAAGAGCTGAAACCTTTAAGGAGTATACCTAAAGGTAGAGAGCTATGACAGCTGAGGTCTAGCCACCACTTCTAGGCTTTGAATTATGCTCCCATTTCATTCGTGCCTTAGGGGATCTGTATCGCAAAATCATGCTAGGAACCTACGTGTATGAATTTGCTGACCTCATCCAGGTTGGGGAAAGAATAGATACTAATGTATGTGATGGATTATTTGAAGGTAAATCCTTCAAAAGCAAGAAGGCCATAAGCAATCAAAAAAAGGAAGGGGATATTAGTCATGTCCATGCTGCATACTAGCACCCTCGCCCCATGCATAATCTGTATCCCCAAGCACTATTTAATTGCCAAAACTAGGCCACACCCTACTAGCCATTAGGTCAAGCCTTGAATAACCATATGAACTATCAAACACCACCTTAATCCCATCTTGGATTGCAACAAATGATGGTTCAAAATAGAAAGCCTAGGCCTATGCAACAACCTCGCAATGATAGGTCGCTACTCGATTTTAATGTCAGTCGATCTGAACTCATCCATGACCTAGTAGTGAAAAAGTTTATGGGTCTTAAACTTGTAAAACCCCTTCAGCCACCATTCCCTAGATGGTATGATTTTAATGCTACTTGTGAGTACCATATGGGAGCTATGGGGCATAAGATTGATAAGTGTGATGCCTTTAGAAAGCATGTTTTGGCATTATTAGATAACAATCATATTGATATAAAGGTGAGGAATGACCCCAACATTGTCACCAACCCCTTACCAAATCATGACAAAGGAAAGCAAGTGTCCATGATAGATGAGAATGAGTTCACCTTGAAAAACTTGAAACATGTATCGTGCACCATGCAGTAGTTATATAAATGCTTGAAGGACACTGATTATATCTCTGCCAATGATGAAGAGTAGAACAGGCCCAAAGGGCTATCAAGCAGTTACTGCAAATTTCATAAAGGAAATGTGGGGCATGACATCGAAGATTGTGATCCTTTTAAAGAACTAGCACTAAGGATGATAACGCTCAGAGTCTTGACCATCGAGGGAACCTAAGAATGATCAGAGGAAGGTGTATGCATCATGGAGAGAGATGGTCCCGAGATAAGGGAATCATCTAACCCGACAAGGCGCAGGGCTTCTTTCGCAGTGATTAACAAGCCAATTTACAAGGTTAAAGAGGTTACTCTAACCCAGGGCAACCGTGACCCACGAAATATGATGGAAGGATCCATACTCGTTGTACCTGCACTAGTGCCCACAAAAAATCTAACTGCCATTATCCATGTGTTTGCTCCATTCCCATTTCAGAGCAATAACGTCGTGCCATGGAATTACGCTCTAAAGATAGAGTGTTCTTAGAATGATGAGGCACCAGAGGAAAGGCTCATCATGGAAAGGAGTTATTCAGAAATTATAGGTGAAATTACTTGAAGTAGTTGGGTTCACTCCAGGGAGTTAGAAGGAATTCCAAACCCAAACCTAGAAATAGAGGAAAGCTCAAACCAAAAAAAAGCCTCTAGGAGAGGGAAACGAGAGGAAACAAAGGAATTCCTGAAGATAATGAAGTAAAGCAAGTATGACATGGTCGATCAACTGCGAAAAACACCAACTCGAATTTCTATCTTGACACTTATAATGAATTTAAAAGCCCACCGAAAGGCATTACAAAGTGTTTTGGATGAAGCTTATATGCGTCTTGACATCACCTTTGAGAAGGTAGTAAACATGATATATGCGGTGAAGAACTCTACCTTGATCACCTTTTCTGAAGACGAGATATACCCTGCAATAGCCAAAAAACCCAAAGCCCTTCACATCACTTGGAAAAGTTGAGCTCCCATTAGAAATTAGGCTGAATCTATTCATTGTCAAGTTCCAGGTCATGGACGTTGATGTAGCATATACTATGCTTTTGGAAAGGCTTTGGATTCATGCAACTGGTGCAGTCACATCAACCCTACACTAAAGGATCAAATACATTGATAAAGGTAAACTCATCACTATAAAAGGTGAAAAGACGATGATGATAAGTAAGCTGAATGTGGTACCATACATTGAGAATATAGAATAGGTCGTAGACAGTTCCTTGAAAAGGCACAAGAGAACCAGTTGAGCTGCTTGAAAATATGAGATGATAAGGGTTAGGATATGAGCTATCTATAGGGACCCACGTGACTGAAAGGGCACAACAAAAGGAGGCTGAGCTAAAAGGAAAAGTATAAATACCCCACATCTAGGAAACATTCCCTACTTCTATTGAGAAAATTCACCAGGGTAACTCGATCGTAATGACGAATAAAGAAGAAGGAGAACACAGGAAAGCAATGTGGATCCAACTGGACAAGTTAAAAGAAGTACTTAAAAACTGAGAATATAAAATGTTATCAGATGTCATGTCATTAGAGTAATATTTTGAATGTTGTTTTAAGAGCTTTTGTAATAGCTAACCATTTGAACATTATTTTGAATATGGAATGAATGCAGTAATTTCAATTTTTTGTCATAATCTTGTTTAAATCCTACCTCTTTATATTTATTCTTGCCTTCTCTACTCACTTTCCAGGGAGTTTGAATGCTCAGAACTCTTATTTGAAGCAGAAGAACCTGGGCACCGTTTGAATGAACCGCACATTGTCATGGATTGAATGATTTAAAAATTGATAATAATGATAAGTTATCTTGAACCTTTACTAACTTAATAGAATCTTCAGAAAAGGGTATCACTCTGCATGAAGAAATCACCGAAGTAATTAATATAGGAATGGAGGAGGATAAAAATGAGTTAAAAATAGCTGATAACCCGGAATAGGAAGAAATGATTAATCTGTTCAAAGAATATATGGATGTGTTTGCTTGGTCATATCAAGATATGCCAGGAATAGATCTTGAAAATGCTGCCTATAAAATGCCTTTGTATCCTAATGTGGTGGCCATAAAACAAAAATTAAGAAGGATGAGCCTAGAGATCCCCCTCAAAATCAAGGAGGAAATAGTAAAGCAATGTGATGTTGGTTTCTTAGAAGTTGCTAAGTACCCTTAATAGGTTGCAAACATAGTCCTTATACCAAATAAAGACGAGCATGTGAGAATGTACATCAATTATCGAGACTTAAACTGGGCCAACCCAAAGGAGACTTTTGTTTACCCCACATTGATGTTATAGTTGATAATACAACGAGAAGCTTTTAGTATTCCTTCATGGACAAGTACTCTAGCTACAATCAAATCCCTATGCACCCTGATGATAATGACAAAACAACCTCCATCACTCAATGGGGAACTTTTTGCTATAAAGTAATACCCTTTGGGCTTAAAAATGTTAAGATAACCTATCAGCGCGCAATGGTAGTCCTATTCCATGACCTGATGCATAAAGAAATAAAGGTATACGTGGATGACATGGTTGTTAAATCAGCTGAAGGAGAGAGTCATGTGGTTATGTTGCGAGGGCTATTTGAAAGGCTATGGAAGTAAAAACCCTGATTAAATCCTAATAAGTGTGTATTTGGGGCAACATCAGGGAAGCTCTTGGGATTCATTGTCAGTAAACGAGGAATAGAAGTGGACCCCAATAAAATTAAGGCAATTCGTGACATGCCACCACCTAATACAAAAATAGAAGTTCGAGGGTTCTTGGGGCATTTGAATTATATAGCTAGGTTCATTGCAAACCTAACTGCCACTTGCAAGCCAATATTCAAATTATTATGCAAGAACCAACCAGGAGAATGGGATGAGACCTGCTAGCTGGCATTTAACAAGATAAAAGAATACCTCTTGAATTCCCCTATCTTAGTGCCACTTATGCCAGGACGGCCCCTTATCCTTTATCTGACAATCCGATTAGGTTCCATAGGTGTTGTATTAGGACAACATGATGAGTCAGGAAGAAAAGAGGAAGTAATTTATTACCTAAGCAAGAAGTTTAATGAATGCGAATCGCAGTATCTGTTAATTGTGAAAACTTGTTGTGGTCTTGTATAGACCACAAAGAGACTAGGGTAGTACATGTTGTACCATGTCACATGGTTGATTTCTAGGATGGATCCAATCAAATACATTTTTGAGAGTCCTTACATATTAGGAAAAGTCTCTAAGTGGCAAGTGATACTCTCGGAATACAAAGTGAAATATATGACTCATAAGTTAGTCAAGGGAAGCATTATAGCTGAGCATTTAGAGGCTAATCCCTTGGATGAATACCAACCCTAAGACTTTCAGTTCCTAGATGAGGATATTATGACAGTGGAGGAAGATGAACCAAAAAAGGTCAAGTGGACAATATATTTTGATAGGGCCGCCAATGTACATGGCAACAAATTAAGGGCTATAATAACACCCCCTGAAGGTAAATAGTATCTAATGGCAGTCAAGCTTAGTTTCAACTACACAAATAATGTGGCGGAATATGAGGCTTGTGTCAATGGCTTGCAAGTAGCCTTAGCATTAGGTGTTAAAGATCTTGATGTGTTAAAGAACCTAAATTGATCCCATACTAAAAGTACTTAACGGAACTTATGTCAAAGTTTGAAAAGATAACCTTCACACACTTGACCCGCGATAAAAATTAGTTTACTAATGCATTGGCTACTTTCATTGTAATGATCAAGCTAGACTATGGGGTCAACATGCTGCTAATATAGGTCGAGACCTAGGACACCACAGCTTACTACTTGAATGTGGAGGAAGCAAGTGGTGGGCAACCATGGTTTTATGACATAAAAAACTATGTCTAGAGTCAACGATATCTAGTTGGGGCATCTGAGAATGATCAGAAAACCATTCGTCGATTGGCAATGAACTTCTTCCATAGAGAAGAAGTGTTATATAAAAGATTGCGGGATAGCATGCTACTTATATGCGTGGACGCATTGAAAGCACAAAAAATTATGGCAGAGATTCATAAGGGGATGTGTAGGACTCATGATAATGGCCATACCATGACTAAACAGATACAAAGGTGTGGATACTTCTAGCTAACCATAGGGAAGGACTGCATTGATTACGTGAGGAAGTGTCATAAGTGTCAGATGTATACCAACAAGATCAATGCTCCACCCTAACTTTTACATAACCTTGTGGCACCTTGGTCATTCTAGATGTGGGAAATCGATGTGATCAGTCCCATTAATCTAAAGGTGTCTAATGGACACTGATTCATTTTGGTAGCCATCAATCACTTCACAAAATGGATAGAGGCATGTTCGTTCTCCTATATTACCAAAGGGTCTTTCACTGATTCTAGAAATTGAACATCATATGTCGATATGGGATACTGAAAAGGATCATCACTAATAATGCTCCCAATTTGAATAAAGATGACATTAAAAAGTTGTGTGAACAATTTAAGATTAAGCATTACAATTCCACACCCTATCGGCCACAGATGAATAGGGTAGTCGAGTCAGCAAATAAGAATATCAAAAAGATCATCAACAAGATGACTATCACTTATAAAGACTGGCATGAGATGCTCCCATATGCTTTCCATAGGTATTGTACGACAATATGAACATCCACAAGGGCAACTCCTTACTATTTAGTATATGGCATGGAGGCTGTCACCCTAGTGAAAGTTGAGATCCCTTCTCTCCTAATGTTGATATAATCCAACCTAGAGGAAAGTGAATAGGTCAATGAGTAGTTGAATATGATAGAAGAAAAATGTCTAGTAGCTATGTGTCATAAGTAACTATATCAGAAAAGGATGGCAAGGGTTTTCAATAAAAAGCTTCATCCTAGGGAATTCGAACTAGGGGATTTGGTTTTGAAATAGATCCTCCCAAATCAGGAGGATAATAGGGACAAATGGGCCTTTTCCTATGAGGGTCCATATGTTGTGGTATAAGCATTCTCTGGAAGTACATTGGTCCTTGTCGACATGGAAGGAAAAGAGCTTGGAAAACCAATTAACTTAGATGCAATGAAGAAATACTTAGCTTAAAATGAAAATGTTGAAGGAAAAAAAGAAAGAAAAAAGATCTTATAATCTAGGCTGGTTAAATAAAAAACCTGAAAAGGCAACTTAAGCAGGGTAAAGGCAATAGAAAATGAATGAAAATGAGCCATGCAAGGACCAAAACACTTACTTGGAAAGATGCTTAGAGATATCTTTATTAATTAGTTTCAAAATATGTGTATCCGTGGCAACACCAAATGCAAGCAACCAGTGCTACGAGCTGAAAGTCAAGGACATTTTGTTTGCCATTTTTGTTCTCTTTTCCATTTGTATCCAACTTATCACCCGTTTCCCTTGGAACCATGTAATCTATCTTCAAATTAAAGCTATTTATTCAGTAGACTTGCTTCTTATTACTCTTTTTTCTCTTTGCCCAATCATGTCGTCTTTATAATCACTACATTCATTCAATATGCAAAATAGTGTTCAAGTGAATATGTCATCCAAGATGTTGTTTAATGATATGCATTCTGGGAACATTTACAATTTTTAAGTGACTCCTCACAGCTATTGGAGATGAAGCTTGAAGTGTGAAACATATACAAGTCTAAGTTATTCTGCTTTCATTATTGGATTACTCATAAAAAAGAGATGAAGCATTTTTGAAATCCCCCAGTCTACCTTAAGGAAAGGAAACTAAGTCCGACAGGTATTGGCCAAAAGAGATAAAGTGGTATTGACCATTGGTTGTTAAAACGATGAATTAAAGAGAAGTTTGGTTAGACAATTCTTTCACGCCAGACAATGCGGTTTTCTTTTAAGCCAAAATAAGCTATAACTTGGTATATTACCCTTCTAGTATCCAAAGGAAAAGGTAAAAAAAATTCTATTCCTGCGTAGCTTTCTCTTGCCTCATTCTAGAAATTGACGCCTAGGGAATAGGTGTCACTTTTGGGAACATGTCAAAGTTAACATTTTTCACTCTCTTACAAAACCTGTATTTTTCATCTACCATGCATACAAGACCCACCACATCCATCACATGTCCCATACATGTGCATGTATTACATTGTACCCTCTACATGTTCAGAATTGACGTTTTAAAGACAAAGATAAACATATGCATAATGCATTTGTCACACAAACACGTGTCATGTCACATCTTACGGATGTCCAAAAAATGATTCTCGAGGAATCATATCCCTTCTTGGCATGAGCTCTTTTATTGTTCAAGAAAAGTCACACTGAAGGTTCACAAGGTAGTGATTCAAATGGCAGGGATAAGAACTTGGCAGAATTTTGATCTGTCCATGTCTGAGGAATAATATGGTCACAAAGATGTTGAGCTCAGCAAACAGACAAATCATGCTGCAGTTTGAGTATGATGATATGCATCTCACATGGGTACATGCATTGTGCTATATGATAGCATATACTAGGCAAGGTGAATACCTCTCTTTAAATTAATGCAAAGGTCCTACGTCGTGTCTAGACAATTTATATTTTTTGTCCAAAGTCCTGCATCGTGTCTAGGTAATTTACATTTTCTACAAAGTCTTGTATCGCGTCCAGGCAATCTACATTTTCTACAGAAGTCCTGCATCATGTGCAGACAATTTACATTTTTCATGTCCAGACAATTTACATTTTCTCTAAAGTTTTGCATCAAGTCCAGACAATTTGCATTTTCTATGAAAGTCCTACATCATGTTTAGGCAATCTACATTTTCTACAAAAGTCCTGCATCGTGTCCAGGCAATTTACATTTTCTACAAAAGTCCTACATCATGTCCATGCAATTTACATTTTCTACAAAAGTCCTGCATCGTGTCCTGGCAATTTACATTTTCTATAAAGTCCTACATTGCGTCCAGGCAATCTACATTTTTTACAAAAGCCCAGCATCATGTCCAGGCAATTTACATTTTCTATAAAGCCCTGTATCATGTCTAAGCAATCTACATTTTTTACAAAAGTACTGCATCGTGTCCAGGCAATTTACATTTTCTACAAAAGTCTTGTATCATGTCTAGGCAATTCAATTTTCTGTCAAACGTTATGCATCATGTCCATGCAATTTATATTTCCTATCCAAAGTCTTACATCGGTCATTTTCTATAAAAGTTCTACATCATGTCCAGGTAATTTACTATCCTATCCAAACTCTGACTTACCAGAGATCCCCTTCTTTTCTTTTCCCTTAGCGTGAGGAATGGTGTGTTCACGTCTTTGCTTGCTCTTAAGTTAAGATATCTTTCCATAATACTCGCTTCTTTAACCTAAGAGACAAGTCAAAAGGGGCAACTGTGAACACCCCATCCCAATTTTTTCGTAAAAGAAAATATAAGAAAGCATGGATAAAAATATAATTAAAATTTAGGAAATTAAGTAATAAAATTGGAAATTAAATTTTTTTTAACTAAAAAGCAAAAAAAAGGGACTAAAAAACAGATATGAAAATAATGAGCTAGTGGAAATCATAGGTTTAAAGAAACAAACTTTTATTTTAAAATAATAATAATGCAAGGTAGGTAATAAAAATAAAAATTAAGAAGAAGCAATTTTTTATTTTAAAATAATAATCACAATAAGTAAAAAAGCTAAAGAAGGAAATAGAGAAGAGGAAACAAGCTACACCCCATTGTATATAACATGAAAAAGGAAGGCTTGGTACATGGAAGCTATGCTGCAGTAAATCCAGGAGAAGGAATGATGGAAAATGATTTGAAGGAAGATGGCTTCTTTCTACCCTTAGAGCTAGAAGCAGGATAAAGAAGGCTCAAAGTTGACACCACTGGTGGAGCCATGTGAGATCTTTAGTCTCTTTAGGCTTTGAAAGTTAACATATGATATCCCATAATGAAAAAAATAAATTAATATATCATAAAAATAATTTATCTTTGATATTTGTCATGTGGGACTCTATGTCTCCTTAGGCAATTAGGGATCAGCTGATGGGACCAAGTGAGGCCTTATGCCTCCTCAGGTCCTGTCTGATAGCAATCCAATGAACTTAAAAATAAGTTCCAGATTCAACGACCTGTTTTCAAGAAAGTTTCAAAAATTAAAATGAAATAAAATTATGAAAATATAAACTAATAGCATAAAATCTCAACCAAACTTTTCCCTAATAATTTTCACTCTTATTTCAAAATTAAAAATAAGCAATAACAATTTCAAAAATAAAAATAAAAAACATAAATCTAAAATGCCTAAGATTATTTTTCAATAACAATTGCACTCTTCCAAAATCAAGCAAGAAAGTTCAAATTTCACAATAATATATAAGTTCCAAAATCCTAACAATCCATTTCATCAATAATTCCTTCCCTTTTTTGAATTTAAAATAAAAAATCCTAATTCAAAAATCTCTAAAAACATGAAATTAAAAAAAAAAAATCCTAAAAATACTTTTCCCTTAATATTTCTTTTCCATTTCTGGATGTGAAATAAATTCAAATTCCAAAAATCCATAAAAATTAAAAAGATAGAAAATGAAAAGAGCAAGAGAGTGAGATTAAGCTGATTTTGTAAATTAAAATACATCAATCCAATTCCAGTTCGTTTTGTTTACAAAAATCTATTTGATGTCAAATGTCTCGTTCTTCTCACCAAAAAAAAAAAATACTAACTAATAGATACAATTTTTTTAGTCGAACTACATGGACTTTGACCCCTATTACAAGGTATATAGGCCTTAGGCTTCCATTCTAGGTCAAGTCTGCCCTTTTGTAAATATCTATTTGTTTGCTTTCATTATTGTTGTTTCTGCCTTTTATGTTTAATGAACATGCATGTCAATAAAGGGTAATTGAGATAAATTTAAGGTCATATTCTATCTCATTTGACTAGTTTAAGGTAACCGTCCTTCTAGATGGATGTTGTGGGGTGCCTAACACCTTCCCCACACTCAAATAGACTCCCAAACTCATCTATGTTTTTGCAGACCACTTTGCCTTTTTCTTTTTATTTAAAATTGGTTTTCCAAAGTTTACTGTTAAAAATTTTGGTGGCAACTCTAGTAAATTGATTTTCATGATTCATTTTTGGAATTAATGATAACTCTTTTTATTCTTTCTGCTGAAAGGTCAGTTACGACATTGACTGATGAATTACTTTGCTCACTTCACATATACATTTTTAGGCTCAATGTGGCTCATGCAAATTTTGTGAATGTTCTGGTATCTCATATGTTGTCATTTTTCCTTGAAAATCAGTGTCACAATTATTTTATATGTTTAGATTCTTAATGAATTTTCCACTAATTTTTCATCTAGGATGGGTAGTGGATAAGTGGTGAACTTTAGTGCTTGTCCCGAACATATTTTGTCTCAGCAAATTTTACCATAGGTCAATTTGTTGAATTTTTTGGGAAGTATCTATACTTCCTTTTAAGGTGAAATTTGGTATATATATCTTCTGGTATGTCATTGCTGTTTTTGAAGTTTTTTAGAATTTTGTAATGACCAATTGATATGCCATTTGTACAACTTTATGCACACAACTCTGTGACCAACAACTCAAGTATAGTCAACTTTGTGGATTTTCTGGTATTGATCTAGGAAGTATATTGAGTTGATTTTTTAGTATGTGAACCCTCTATATGCCTAGTTTATGGGATAAATTAGTATTGGAGTTTTTCTTTTAGGATATAACACTTTTCTCCTGATTATCATACATAACTCAGTAACTAGAGAAAATAGAGTGATGGAATATGTTTGTCCTGAACATGTTCTGTTTCAACGAATTTTACCATAAGTCAATTTGTTGATTTTTCTTGAAAGTGCTTGTACATCCTTTTGAGCTAAATTTTGGTATACATGTCATTTGGTATGTCACTATTGTTGTTGAGTTTTCCTGGAATTTATAGTAATAAGTTGATACGCCATCTGTACAACTTTGTGCATACAACTCTGTGACCAGACAACTTAAGTATAGTCAACTTTATGGATTTTATGGTATTGATCTAGAAAGTATCTTCAACTAATTTTTAAGTATGTGAACCCTCTATATGTCTAGTTTATAGGATAAATGGGTGTTGGGGGGTTTTTTTTTTGGGGGGATATAGCACTTTACCACTAATTATTATACATAACTCAGTAACTAGGGAAAATAGAGTAGTGGAACACATTCTTGTTTCATTTTTGTGTGTAATTTTGGGTTGAATTTCATCTCCCAAGATGAAACATGGTTGTCCATTTTAGGTGTCACATGGGGTTTACTTTGGTATGTAACATTGGGCCTAATTGTGTCTCCCATGGTATCAATGTTATTGTGACATGATTAATCTTTGAGTTGCTTAATGTTGGTGATGTTTAATATGTGATCTATTGGCTGTCCAAATGATATAGAATTATGATGAGCCTTAAACTTGGGAATCATGGGTAGGAGGCATTTAAATCAAGGTACAAAGGACACACAAGGAAAGATGACAAATTGGAATACTAATAAGATTAAGTCATTAAATTCATTTGAGCTTAATTGTAATTGATATATTCTTAGTCCTTTGTAATCACCATGAAATGAATGTATAATAAAATACCAACACACACCAAACACCAATGCTTAGTTTTTTTTATAAAAAAATGTGCCATGTGAGGTCCAATGTATCCATAGTTATATCTTATAAAAATCTATGGGTTTTTTAACATTAATATTGTCGTGTGAGACCAAAGTCTTCATGAGCACTTAATGAAACATTAGTGTTGTCATATGAGACCAATGTTTTCATGAGCACCTAATGATTTACCAGTGGGGCCATGTGACATCCAACGACTCCATAGGCATATCCCAATACTGGTTGCATACGTTTAAAATAAAATTAAGGTTATAAGAACTCATCCTATTGCACATTTTCTAAAAATAAGGTTAGATTTCAAGGGCCCATGTACGAACAATGCTTTTACAAAAATAAGTAAATAAATTTTAAATAATCAATTAAATACCAAAGTCTTTCTTGAAATATTTTCCTATAAAATATTGAGCTTAACTTTTCTTTGTTTTTTTAAAGTCCATTTCATTAATAATAAAAAATCAAAAAACACATGCTCATATTTTTCAATAAATATTTCAATGTAAGTACCTATAAATCATTTTTTTGTCAAATTCAAACAAAAAATTCAAATAAGAAGGGTAAAGAAGTAAGTTTAAGTCGATTTCGTAAACTAAAATACATCAACCAATTTCTACATCGTTTAATTTGTGAAAATTAGCCCAATTTCAACTATCTTTGTTCTTTTCACAAAACTAAGAAATATCAACCCACTATTTTTAGACAAACTACATAGACTTTGATCCCTCTCTTAGGGTATGTAGGCTTTAGGCTCTCATCCTAGGTTAAGTCCACCCATTGTAAATATCTATTTTTTCAATTTACAATAGTTTGTTTTCTTTTTCTTTGCTACTTTGTGTGCATGTTTGATGTGGGGAATTTTAAGTAAACTTAAGGCCATATCTTTTACTTCGCTTGACTAATTTAGGGTAGCTGTTCACACGAATGGGTATTGTGGGGGTACCTAACACCATCTCCAGACTTAAATAGACTTTCAAACTCATCTTTGGTTACGTAGACCACCTTTCCTTTTTATTTGGTTTTCCAAAATTTTTCATTTAAAAATTTTGGTGGTGACTCCAGTGAATTAATTTTTGAAATTTGTTTTGGGAATAAATTTACACATCTTTTTTTACTTTCCATGGTAACAATGCCAGAAGACTAATAAACCATTATCTCAAATAATTGTATTTAATACTAAATATAGTTTTTTATTTATTTAATTCTAGGTTTAAGTCATCATTGCTCCTTAAAGGAACTTGTCTAACTCTCTAGCTCGAGTCTATAACATTCACACTCAAGTAAGAACCATGGCAGCTAAGAACAGTCAAGCTAGAATTGAATAGAAATTGGAATCTAAGGTGGCAACATTGAAGGACCAAATGGGGCTTATGCAATCTCAAATGGCTAAAATGATGAGATTGTTGCAAAATATGAGTATAAGTGCTATGCTAATGCCTTACCAATTGTTGCTCACCCTGTGGATGCTGACCAGGGCAACTAGGCTGAGAATATTGTAACGGCTACTACAGTTACCAATAACCCACCAACTGGAAGAGTTATGGAGCTTAATCCAAAGCCACCCATGATAAACAGACTTCTAAATCCTGTGATTCCAACAATGAAGGGCCAAGGATGTTAAGAATGGAACCAAGGGAAAGTTTATACCTATGATCTCCTAGGGGCTGATAATATTGTGGTGTCCACTAACCTTATGCTATGCCTAAGGTAGATGAAAACGGCAAAATGAAGGAATGGGAAGAAGAGATGTTTGAAATGAAAGATAGAATTCATACTTTGCAAGGCTCAGAGGATTGGATGTCAATTAAGCTAGACAAGTTATGTTTGGCCTTTGAAATATCGATCCCTAAGAAGTTCAAGGTGCCTGAGTTCACCAAATGCAAAGAAAGCGGAGATCCACGTTACCATCTAAAGTCTTACTGTACAAAGATGTTAGTCTGGTTAAAAGATGAAAAGTTCCTCATCAACTTTTTCCATGAAAGTCTAACTGGGTCAACCTTGCATTGGTTCATAAAGTTGGATCACTCTACGTTTATTCTTGGAGTAATCTTATTGAGTTATTCATGAGGTAATATAAATTTAATCTAAGCACTTCCCTACTCGTGAACAGTTGAAAACCCTGAAGAAGAAAGGAATTGAGTCGTTCAATTAGTATGCACAATGATTAAGGGCAATTGCAACAGAGGTTCAGCCACCATTGATTGAGTCAAAATTATGTTAGTATTTCATTTAAACTCTAGTGGATCTGTATTCGCAAGTATATGCTTAGAACATATACGCATGATTTCACTGATTTGATAGAAGTGGGAGAGAGGGTTGATGCCTATATGCGAGAAAGGCAGTTAGAGGCAAACTCTCAAGACACAAAGAGAAACACAAGAGATAAGAAAAAGGACAGAGAAGTGAATAATACAAACACCATAAACACCCAATATCGTGGCCTACATCAACAGTTTTACCACACTCCATTCAATAATCCTAGTTAACATGTGTCTTACCAGATGAGAGGGCAAGTTTGTGTAATTATATGAATTATCACGTATCACCTTTACCCTAATAACACTACATGGATGCACAAGCTAACATTCAAATGGGTCATTTGCAATACATGAATGCACAAGGTAGAGGGCCCTAGCCTACACAGCTAATTTGTGATGATAGGCCTTTGCCAAATTTTATAGTTACTAAGTCTGAGCTCTTTCAAGACTTAATGGCAAAAAAACTCATGGGTCTCAAGCCTACAAACCACTTCAACCACCATATGGGGGTAACTAAACATAGTATCGAAAAATGTGATGTGTTCAAAAGACATGTGCTTATGCTGTTAGACAATCATCATATCGGTATTAAAGGAAGCGCAGATCCCAATATAATAAATAAATCATTATAGAACATGATAAAGGAAGGCAACTTGCAATGATAGAAAATGATCACATTTTTCAAAACGCTTGGGTGATATACCATGCACTATGAGGTAGCTATATGAGTATCCAGTGGACGCTGGTTATATACCATATACAAGGAAGAGTACAGAGGGAATTAAAGAATTGTCAGATGGCTATTGTAAATTTCACGAAGAGAATGTAGGGCATGACATTGAAAATTGTGCTCAGTTTAAAGAGTTGGTCCAGAAGATGATGACACTTGGGGTTGTAAATATCGAAATTAGAGAAGATCAAGCCCATAAACACTTGTGTGTCTTGAAAAGAGAGGACTTTAAACTCATAGTGAATACGTCACTGAGTGTAATGGAAAAGAAAGAGTCTTTACTAGTGGTTAATAAACTAATTTATGAGGTGAGAAGGCCTATGTTTATTGATAATAGTTATGATTTGCAAGGGACAACAGGGAAGTCATTATTTGTTGACAATCCGTAGGCTTCACAACCCAATCAGCCAACTGCTATCGTTCACATACTGGTACCTTTCCCTTATCAGAGTAATCATGCAGTACCATGGAACTCAACCAATAATGCCCCAACAACATATTGTGTTTCAAAGGATAATAATTTAGAAATTGTTAATGGAATTACTCGAAGTGGTACGGTCAATATCAAAGAACAACTAAGCCAAAAGAAGTGAATTTAGAAGTTAGGGAGAGCTCAAAGATAAATGAGGTTGAGAAAGCCAAACAAGATGACAATGACAAATTTATAAACTTTATGAAGCAAAGCAAATATGATATGGTAGATTAATTAAGGAAAGCACCTGCAAGAATATCCATTCGTTCCCTGATTATGAGCTTAGAAGCTCATTAGAAAGTGTTGCAAGAGGTGTTAGGTGGAGCTTATGTTCAACCTGATATAACTCCTGAGAAGGTGGTAAATATGGTCAACATGGTGTGAAACGCTACGATGATCACTTTCTCAAAAGATGAAGTTTATCCCATGATGGTTGGAAGACCCAAAGCCTTGCATATAACGCTAAAATGTCATGGCTATGTGGTAGCTAAAGTACTTATTGATGAAGGATTGACACTTAATGTCTTACCAATATCCACGCTTGGACAGTTATAGATAAATATGTCTCGTAAGAGCAAAGTGATTTGGTTGTGAGAGCATTTGATGGAACACAAAGAGAGGTGGTTGGAAATATTCATAATCAATAATCCAAATTCAAAAATTGATTGCATATTATAAAAGGAAAAGAATAAATTTGGTGTTAAGAAACAAAGTTACAAATCAATTTGATGAAATCCTTCACTAATTATGTTCAATTTCTTGTCTTGTGGAACCTTAGTTACATAATTGAGAAAATTCAAAATTGGGTCTAAAATTGCAAAATGGAAGGTCAAGATGATGGAATTGAGCACAAAGAATAGAGGAGAAATGATAGATAATAGACTTGATCTTTTATTGATGTTTTATTTATTTTTTCATTTGAAAATTTATTTTTAATTTGATATTTTACTAACTTAAAAATATCATATTTAATCTCTCAATTTTAATTAATTTTAGACTTCATTGTCCAAAAAAAAATTAATTTTAGACTTAATATATTCATATTTAAATGTGTGAAAAATCAAATTAAAAATTTATTATAAATAAGATATTAAAATAGTATTTCGCTTAATCTTTGCCATTCTTACAATTTAAATAGCTGTTTATATATTTATTTTATAAACAAACTTTTAGACATAATTTTGGGACTTGTATTTTTTTTATTATGTTATAATTTTTGAAAAGAAGCATCATAATCTCAATACTAATTATACAATAACCTATAAAATTTGAGGGAAGTATCTGGCGCTCCTCACGATTATGCGGCCTTGTCATTTGTTGTTAATATTCAATAACTACAATTGAATATAAGGTTCTTACATAAAAGAAAAAAAAACACACTTCATAGAAGAAAGATTTAAAAAAAAAAAAAAAAAAAAGCTTCCATGAAAGAAGAAAATGACTTCCCATTAAAAAAAAAAAAAAAAAAGCGAAGAGGAAAAAGAAAAAAAAAAAAAATAGCACCTTGTCCTTCTTTTGTTTTGCCGATTTTGGGTCCATAATCTGCTTTCATTACAGTTTTGGGCCTATTGATGAATGATGAGCCAATTGAATGAAAGCCCAAACATCTATGCTGAGAAGTAGGCATGTTCTTCTGTGCTTCATTTGAGATAGAGGTGAACATGAATCTGGTTTTTATTTTTAATAATTTATTTTTTATTTTATTTAAACTAAATTTATTTATAATAAAATTTTAAAATATCAATTTTAAAAAAAAATTTAATTATTTTTTATTCATAATCTTAAATTTTTTTTCATTTTATTATATATTTTTTAAAAATTTTTTTTTATTTTTTCTTCAACAAAAAACACTTTCATTAACTTTTTTAATTTAAAAAAAAAAACTTAACCTAACTTGATCACTAACTAGATTTAATCGAGTCTCGAGTCTAAAATAAGGCTAAGCCTCATATGCCTAAAAATCTAGCCAAACCCAATGCATGTGCACCCTTAATTTAAAATTCAAAGTCATGTGAATCTCCAAGGAGAAAATATAGGTCATGTTGTACAAAGTCTAATTTTATTTATTTCAGCCAAATATACAATTCATTGGCAAAAACACGTTGGGCCTGTGGGCCATATTGGGCTCATTCTTAGAG
Organism: Delonix regia; assembly: GCA_037074485.1. Classification (NCBI taxonomy): domain Eukaryota; kingdom Viridiplantae; phylum Streptophyta; class Magnoliopsida; order Fabales; family Fabaceae; genus Delonix; species Delonix regia. Next base: position 35,795,411 of record CM073454.1, read on the forward strand.
CATCATTATCATTACGTCCCCATTTTCCTTTCTCTAACGTATCAAATAGTTATTAAAATGTATACTACAATACTCCAAATATCATTGAGCTTGATGATCCCTTTTCATGAATTAAGCACCATTTTTTAAGAATTCTAAAATGGACAATAATAAAGTTGTTTTGAAAAGAAGATAATGGCGTTTTCTGACACTTCAGAATCACAATGATCAAGATATGAAGCCACAGATTTTGCAGCAATTTTTTGGAGAGCGTTGTCCATTAGAGTTGGTCGGAAAACGTGTCAACAGCTAACTGAACTTAACAGAGAGCACTTTTTTTTTAAAGATTTTTTTTGGGCCAAAGATAGAGTAATTTTCAAGTCAGTATCATTAGGAACTTAATTATTTTCGTTTATTGGAGTTTAATAGCTACTATTATGCTATAACTTAAAATGTAAGTTTGATAGTCATGTGATAATAAACATAATATTAGTGTTGTTTAATTTATATTTTGTTGCATAATATGATTTATCTTTTTCTCATTGACAATACATCTTTAAGTAATTGAGCATTGCGACTCAAATTTCCTTCCATAAACAAATTTATTGAAGATTCCAGTGTAAAAAAAGCTCATAGTTCAAATTCAAAAATAAAAAAATTATTTAAGACTACACACAATAATTAATAATTATGTATGTTCTTTAATAAAAAATTTAAATTATTAAATTTATATCTAATGACTCACGTGGTACAAAAACTTCTCCTATAACAATGATACAAAAAATTCAAATCCATGAACATTGTCGCTAGGATCCGTCATCCTCCTTCATAATCTTCTGAGGACACCACTGTCTCCCATAATATCCAAAAGAACAGTGACATAATTTATGTATTTTAAATTCTTACACCATAATTACATCACCTGTCGCAAATGATTTTTTTACAATATTACTTGAACTTAATTTATCACTACGTCCATATAACGAATGATTAGAAACCTGATTAGTTTTTTCCTTGAGTTTAATCACTGCACCTTTTGCTTTCTTATTTTCTAAAAATATATTTAAAATAACTACAGTCGATGTGCTTTTATTTCTCATAAAAAAGATTAAAAAAAGAATTTTTTTTTGTATTGCATGAAAATAAGATGCAATTGTATTTATTTTATGAGCTATATAATATCTATGGTGAGAATATTTTAATGTGTTATAGTTTATGCACTCAAAATATGACAAAACAAAATTTTATCATATGTTGTTAACATGCAAATTTATTAATTATTAAATATTAATTATAAATAAGTTTTTCAATTTATATTTTAATTTATACAATTTTATTATTTTATATAATAATTCAAAAATAATAATCTTAAAATTATATAATTATATTATATTTAAATATATTAGTGCATTAAAAATTATTCATGGACATAAAATTTTATCATATTTTAATTAATATTGAATCAGTAATATTATTATCAAATTTAAAAACCAAAAGTGGAAACACTCCCACAAACGTCTAATCATGCTTTCAATGTACAAGTGCTTCGTATTATTCCGTGTGGCTCCTATAAAAAGTAAACATGGTTCCCACTGAGATTCCTTTAGTCATTAAATCTCATAATTTCTTCGAAATAATGTGATTTTTTTTTTAATAATTTGGTAAATGTGAAGTGTTTGGTAGTCTTCTACGACGTCCAATAAACAAGTGTACGAGGTACAAGTTGGCACGTTCAAGTGTTAATTTGTAGAGGCTATTTTGTGTTGATGTGAAGTGTGAGTAAAAATAAGACAAAGTGTAACGTTTGATAAAATTAGACTAAGATAAATATGTGATCAAAAAGGATTTATAAATTTAATATTTTAAGACTTTGAATCAAGATATGGTATTATATTAATATACATACATATATATATATATATATATTATTTTCAAATTCAATAAAAAAAAGTTTATAGAAAACGTTGCTATGTTTGTGCATGATAAAACATATACTTAAACAACGATGCAAAAGAAAAAACTCAAATGCTGGATAAGTAAATATATATGTGACACACATGGCTACGTCAAATGCCTTATTATGTCTTATATTACATCTTAAAATGAGAATTCTGGCTTTTTATAGGTGCCTCCCAAATACTTTATTTCAAAGCCATCATTTTCGTACGGTACTATCATGTTGAAGGAAATGAATTTTTTTAATACAAAAATTACTTGAAGAAAAGACTTATCGTCGTGATCAATTTAATATACCAATTAATTAACAAAGCCCTTTGCCTTAATGGTATTTGCACATCCATGCATGTCGCCAGTTAACTCTTCTTTTTGGTGATGAAAATGTTGAATATAGTATTTGTACATGGTAGGTATAATAGTTCCATTTAATTTATGAAATAAATGAAAGGCCTAGTTTAATTAATAAAATAATAAGGGTATAAAAAATTTGAATTCTGTGCAATAAATATGATAAAATTTGGACCATAGGTAAACATTCAATGATTTATTAAATTTTAAAGTATTAAATTTTCATCAAATTACTCATATTTTATTCAATTTATCTATATTTAAATTTTTCTGAAAATGCATTTTCTTATAGAAAAGGGATATATATTGGAAGGACAAGCTAGGGTCTTGGTGTAGCATGTACCGACAAATGGGTTTGACAGAAACAGCATTAATAGAGATGATGAGCACCATCGATGGCCCCAAATCTCCCACCTTATAACTTAGCATTGTACTCTCAAAGACTATGTAGGAGGAAATTGTGCAGTGTAATTATCTCAGTGTGAATGATGTATTGGAATAAATTTTTAGTTGTTATTATTTAAATTTTAAATTTTAAAAATTATTAATTTTAATTTTTTTTAATTTTAAATAAAAATTATCAAATTTATACTGTTGTTTTAACATGAATAATGGAATTTTTTCAATGAAGTAGTATGGGGAATCTGAATAGCACGTTCTCCTTGGTTTACCATTTTGCATGCTTTGGTGATACATCTGATCAAGGATTTTTGTTTGTGTGGAAATTACAGAGTCAAAGCATGTCTCTTTAAGGGACCAGCTTAGGAAATAGGTTATCTTTATATGCCCACGTGGGGGATTTCAGTTTTGTGTTCAAATGTGCATCTGTATTGCATCTCCAATTTATTAACATTTGGCATGCTTAAAATTTTAAATAAATTACACGAATTTTTTTAAAAATTTAGTTCAAAATTTATTTTACTTTTTAAAGTTTATAAAAATTTCAATTTGCAATAAAATTTTATTTCACTATTTTGTTTAATTAATTTGAAGATTTTTTATTAAAATGTTTTCCATTAATTTAAATACATAATTTTAACTAAAGAATTTAAAAATAAATTAACTAAAATTTAGAATAACATTTTATTGTAAGGAATGATTGTGTATGGGTTAATCTTGTATGTTGTCACTCTTTACTTCTTGAGGGTTTATACTTCATTGTAACAAATAAAGAAACACTACCACCGTTGAAAATTAGAAAAAAAAACATCTATTGAAACTTGCGAAGGAATATTCTTAATTATAAATATTGAGATATATAATATATGGAAATTGATGAATATCAAAATGTAATATCTTCAACTTGAAAGGAAATGACAATGTTGGAGAGGTGAAAATTAAAAAAATCTAGGGAACACCTTTAATCCTTTTCAAAACCATATTTTTGTATATTTTCCATGTAAAATTAGGTTACAACATATAATTAAGATAACCATGGGCCTCCGATAATTAGATGCAATAATATTAAAATGAAAATAAAGATTACTATCATATTTCTTTCCACATCAAACATGTTCTTGAATGACTTAATAAGAGCTGTTTCTCACTAATCATTAAAAAAAAAATTTGGTTATTAATTACACCAAATTGCATGTAGCGACAAGAGAAATGATATATTTTCTCAACCAAAACTATAGATAATATTTTTGAAATGAGCATTGTGTGTAAAAATGAAATAACTTCAATTAAAACTACAATTATGAGAAACTAATAATTAAGTCATTTGATGAAAATAAGTGCAGAAAAATGCATTTTTGATCCTTCACTTTTTACAAAATTGTTATTTTAGTGCATCACTTATTGAAATGTCTAAAATAATTCTTTATTCATTAAAAAATGTCACAATTGATTTTTTATTTTTTAAAAAATTATTAAATCTAGTCATTCTACTAAACTTTAAACACTAACTTTAAAGGATGAAATTGAGTTTTTTTTAAATATGAAAAATTAAATATGACATTTTTTTATAACTAAAAAATTATTTTAAATATTTTAATAAATAAAAGATAAAAATATATTTTACCCTGTATATATATATATATATATATGTATATAATGTTATCCTAGTATCATTTCATTGAAGAAAAATGGGACGTCAAATCATATATAAAAGCAATATAAATGATGAAGAAATCATCAAGGTCTATGCACGCTTCAAAAGAAAATCCTGAAGACTATAAATACCTTAGTTGTGTTGTGCCTTACATAAAATGAACAGACAATATTAAAAGAATCTCCGAAAGAATTGGGGCATTTTGATGGATTCCATTGACAAGCTATAGTGCAACCCATGATGCAGCAAATCACAAAAGGGACACTTGAGATTAGGAATAGTGTATTTTTTGGATTAGTGTGTGAAAGATTAAAAAATGTTTTTACAAATTATAATAAAAATTAAATTTATAAATAGTGTCATTTTAATTTGATGTTGAGTTTTAAAAAAAACTATTTTTATCTTTTAATTGGTACAAAAATAAAAAATAATTTTATGCCAATTATATTGATATCAAACTCACTTTTTAAATACAAAATTTTAATTATAATTACAATAATATAAATTTATTAATTTTTATCAAAATCAAATTTGTACATCAAATTGATTTAAAATTATGTTTTGACTACCCGAATTTTAGCACACACTTAATTAGATCCCACTAAGAGCTCAAAATAATATATGAAGGATCCGTAAATAACTAGGAAGTTCCATTTTCGTGTAATTTTTTTTAATGGAGAAATATATAAACTCTTTTGCAAATGTAAGACATACAAATCAGCATATATAGAAAACTAGGAGCAGAAGGGTACAATGGTTTCATCACTATGTGTCGTCCCTCATCTACATACTTATAGCCTAACAATTGAGGAAATAAGACACCCAAATTTACCATCTTCATGTTTCATGTGTTCGAAATCCTATATCCACTTCATATTTTCCCTAGCAAAACTACAAAGAATGTAAGTATCACGTAAAGCACGTTCTCAAAGTGTGTTTGTATATATATGTATAAAGTTATACGTACTTTGAGAAAGTATAGTTAAAATGAACTTTATGTGAAATTTCCGTTGCCCAATAATAAGATATTAAAGATCATTTCAATGGCCAAAAATAGTTTATTGTTGGAGATAAATGCACAATCTGTTTCAGGGCTTACACCTACTTCAAAATAAATGCCTTTAAGGAATTAATTAAGACAAATGAGGGTGGTATACATATTATATAATAATCCACTGAGAAAGGATTATCTATAATTATATAACTGAATGCACTATGTGTAGTTACACAAAAATAAAAAGAGAAAATGAATTTGTGAGTAGCCATACAAATTCTCATTTTAATTTCTTGTATGAATCTCTTTCTAACTGTACAATTCTGATGACAGTAGAAAATAATGGTCTAATCCAATATATAATGCTCTTTGTAAAACCTTTGTTATAGCTAACATGTTTCCAACTCTAAACGGATCTTCGTATAGCAGTAGTTTTTTTTATTTTTTATTGAGTTGATGCAGAAAATCAGTAATTAGTAATAAATAGTGTAATAAATTAAGTTAAAATTGTAAGAGCAGTTTTCGGTGAATATACTAATTAATAAGGCTAACACTGCTTTTGGAAGTGCTTAATTAAATACGTGATTTTTTTTAATTAATGTGATAATTGAATTCCATATCCCATCCCATATTGCTTTGTCTTGTTTCCGAAAAGCATGATGAATAATACAAGTAGTACAGTTAGATTCTTCAAATCAAAGGGTGTGTAGAACTGTATATATGGACCCATCAGCAAAACACCCAAAGGCCCAAACAATCATGCATGAAATTGACTGAGTACACCCGTGTCATCCCTGTCTTGTTTTAAAAACTATTGGCCGGTCTTAATATATTTAGATAATAATTAATTTAATATATTAGTTTTAATAATATAATTATTTTAATAAAGTCTTTTAAACAACATTAAACTAATACATTAAATCAGCTACTATCTAACCGTATCAAATATAATAACTATTTTTTTTTAAACTCATTTTGTATTCACTTCAAAGTACTTTTTCACTACCATCCATATATTATTTCAGACTACCTAGTTGTCCTTATTATAGCTAGAATATTTGCCCTATAAGTCACCGTGAGCCTATAAAACTTTTTAAAGTTGGATAGATATGGAAAAAAGGTGACTGGAAAAAGAATTCAACCTGATACACACTCTTGATCATTTCTTTGTGTCATTCTTTTTATTATTTTTACGTAGAAATTTACCAGCTTAAAACTTTAGAGAATCAATTTTAGTTTATATATCTGTATCACTCTTTATATATAGGTGGATGGGAGGTTGTTGTTGGTTATTGTTAGTTATTAAAACACATAGAAGTTCATGACCAAACTATTTATCACTGATCACCAACCCATTCACATAGAACAATAGGGTACCTATGTAAAATTCTTTATTAGACGATTATTATTAGATTTTTCAATAAATATATATAATAAGTGAATTCTATTTTAAAACAACATACAATTTTCACTAGTCATTTTTTAAATTGAAAAATAAACAAGTATAAAATTATACTTAAATTTCGTCTATTGATGAATTTCCTTACAAAAAATGGTTAAACACATAAATCACATTATAAGACTCTATAATAAGCCAATAAAAATATGCTAAAGCGAACATATCAACCAACCTCACCACCACCTGAAGCACCCATTTTAGTTCATATTTATTTGGTGATTATATATAGCCAGAAGGTATACCTAATTATTTCTGCATCCCCAGGGCCATTAAGTATAGCTGTGTGTTTAAGTCGAAGACTACAGACTGAGATTACTAGCTAGCTAGTCTCTTGCTTCCTGCGTCTCTTCTGCTCCACTGAGCAAAACCAGAAGTTTATATATTAATCTACATAGAATATGTATATATATATGTATGATTTGTTGTGAGAGATGTGGATGTGGGTGGTGGTGATGGAGAACATGAAGGAAGTAGAAGGGAAAAGAGTGCACGACTATGAATATGAAGAGCACCAAGTACTAGTAAAGATGGGTAAAGCAGGAAAAGCAATACCAAGATGGGTTGGTGGGGCTGTTATAGTGGGTTCAGGACCATCGGGGTTAGCTGCAGCCGCATGCCTCAAAGAAAAAGGAGTCCCAAGCCTAGTCCTGGAGAGAGCCAATTGCTTAGCTTCAATGTGGGAGCTCAGGACCTATGATCGCCTTCGCCTTCACCTCCCCAAGCAGTTCTGCGAACTCCCTCTCATGCCATTTCCCTCCAACTTCCCCTCCTACCCAACCAAACAGCAGTTTCTGGCATACTTGAAGGCCTACGCCAATCACTTCGACATAAAGCCGGTGTTTGGGAGGAGGGTGGTGAGCGCAGAGTATGATGGAGGATGTGGGTGCTGGAGGGTGAAGACACGTAGTGAAGAAGAAGAAGAAGAAGAAGAAGAAGAAGAAGAGGAAGAGGAAGAGTATGAGTGTAAATGGCTGGTGGTGGCAACGGGAGAGAATGCAGAGGAGGTGGTGCCTGAGATAGAAGGGATGGGAGAGTTTGGAGGGACTATTGTGCACAGTTGTGCGTACAAGAGTGGAAGTGAGTTGTGTGGGAAGGATGTGTTGGTGGTAGGATGTGGAAATTCGGGCATGGAGGTTTGTTTGGATCTCTGCAACCACAATGCTCGATCGTCTCTCGTCGTCAGAGATACGGTAAACACCATTCTTGTTTGATTCCTTCTTGTTTTCATCTCAACTTTTCCAAGCCTAACTAACAGTACGTCTCAATTTGGTTCTGTATTGTATCATTTATTTTGGTGAATTCAGGAGAATGGCAAGTTAAATCCGTGACTTCAACTCGATAATAATGATTGGAAAAAAACTATTCAAGGACCAAAGTGAGAATATTATAATAAATCGGGGGATCGAAGTAAATAGTTAGTCATTTTTTATGAGGAAAATTAAATAGTTATTTACTGATTCGTATTTTATCTTTCAAAGCGTGTGTGCTATATATAAGTAGAAATTTAGTTCTTGAGTTGTTATGCTTAATTTTCTTTATTTCTCTCCAAAATTAATATATATATATATATATATATATGTACAAGTTTTTTTTTCCTTTTCAAATAACAAACTGGTCTTTCATTGATTCTTTTAGCATATATTTTTTAAAAGTGTAATAAATTTATTATTTTGAATTCTTAATTTACACAATCACTTATTTCATTTCAGGGTAAAACTAAATTGATGCCATAGTCCCATGTTTCCGACTTATATAGCTTGAAACTGCAAAAATTGGAACCCAGTAATCTGTTAATGAATTATAGTTGTTACAAGAAGAACACTTTCGCCCACTTTCTTGGAATTCGTTTGCATGCGCAACCATTACCAGCTTCCGATCTTATAGATAATATATAATAGGAAAAATTACACACAAAATAAATTTAACATTTTGTTATGAAAGTTCTTAAATTATTTCAAAATGTTTCGAGATTAAATTTTATTTATAATAAAAAACTTTGACCATAGAAATTAAATATTTAGACACTAATAAATGGGTTTCAGATTTTTTTCAAAATAATTTTAAAAGGTTCTAACATATGATATGTTAAACTTAAGATTTTTTTATGACTATAATTTCCTGATAAGGATATTAATTAATCACACACTTTCTTTTATTTAATAATGATTTTTTTTTTTTTTTGTTCAGGTGCATATCTTGCCTCAGCATATGTTTGGGAGATCAACTTTCGGATTATCAATGTGTTTGCTCAAGTGGTTCCCAATAAGCCTTGTGGATCAGTTTCTACTTCTAATGTCACATCTCATGCTTGGAGACACATCTCGATTTGGACTTCATCGTCCCAAGCTTGGTCCTCTACAGTGCAAGAACTTGTACGGCAAGACTCCTGTTTTGGATGTCGGCACACTTTCTCACATCAAATCTGGCAAAATTAAGGTTCCATTTTTCCTTTTTTTTTTTAATTTGTTTCTTTCTCACTAAAATTATCTATTTTGTCTCTTTAATTAATTATTTAATTATCTTCAACTTTTTATCTGCTTGCAATTTATAGGTTCGTTCGGGAATCAAACGGCTGAAGCAGCATGCTGTGGAGTTTGTTGATGGCAAAGTAGAGAACTTCGATGCCATTATTCTTGCAACAGGTTACAAAAGCAACGTAACCTCGTGGTTAAAGGTACTTCTAATTTTCGTTTCATCTTTTATTGCTATAATTTTGGCATTTAATAAATATATGACTTAGATACTATATAATTAATTTTAAAAAAAAATTTATTAGGGCACCGACATGTTTTGTGAGAAAGATGGGTTGCCAAGGAAACCATTCCCTAATGGATGGAAAGGGGAAAATGGACTGTATGCAGTGGGATTCACCAAACGTGGCTTGCTTGGTGCTTCCATTGATGCTAAAAGGATTGCACAGGATATTCAACATAGCTGGAAAGTTGTTGGTGAGGCCACACATGTCTTGTGAATAGATTTTTTATATTTTCTTTTGGGTAAGTTATTAGTTAATTTTGGAGAGCGAGAGAGTGATATAATGAGTAAAAGTGTGTACGAGACTCACTTTTTTTCTTTTCTTTCTCGTCTTTCCAAAATTTATGAAATATTTACAAAAAAAAATATAAAGGATTCTAATTCCACATGTGTTGGCCATCACTCATCCACCACTATGATGTGAGAAAGTTTTATTATAGATAAATAGATATATGGGAAAATTAATCATTTGGTCCCTATATTTGTATCAATTTGTAAATTAGTCCCCATACTTTATTTTTGTTCAAATCACTCCCTCTATTTTCAAATAATTATAATTTGGTCTCTGCCGTTAACCCACCTCTAACACTGTCAAAAACTTGTCCTACATGACCCGTTTTAGACGACCTGCGATGCCCACATGGAAGAATGAAATTTGCTATTGCCACGTAAGACTCATCAAACTCAGCTTTCACTCTCAGATGGAAAGGCTTCTTTCTTCCTTCTTCATGCTTATATTATATTTGTTTGGGGAATTTAGTAATTTTAGCTTAGTGGGTTGAAATTATATTTAGGTTAATTGATTCTTGTAACATAGATGTGTAAATCTTGTACATCTATAAAAGGGTCTGCTTGTTAGTGCTCCTGATGCTGATATACAGTAGTTGTATTGGATTTATGTGAGATTTTTGTACATGGGGTTTTCATCAATATGACCTTGTTCTATAAATAATTGATCAGACGTATAATTTCCTATGCTAATCTTCTGACATTAAGTACTAATTTGGAGACAGGAGACCAAAAAGAAAATCTTATACCGTCATGGAAAACATTAATGGAAAGATCCATTATAAAAGAAAGGAAAAAGTAAAGTCCATTACGCTATAAAAGGGTCCCAATTCTCATGAATATGAAAGTGGCCCTCTGGTAATTATCTAATATTGCAGGGTCACTTTTATTTGTGACTATCAGTTTAGAGGATAAATTAATATATTGCTTTTATTTAATCATCATCATCGTTGCCCCTATTGCCAGGCCTTTTCATCGATCGTCATAAAAAACTTGAACCACCTTTGCTTCTTCAAAACCCAGAAAATTAATCTCTATACGCCACTATATATAGATGCTAATTAATTAATGTATGATCATTTGGGTTGAAAATCGACAATTTATGTTTTTGCCATAGTAGGCTTCATATATAAAAAGTGTGTTTGTTCCTTGTAAGTTATAATAATAGGAAAAAGTAGTATAATTTAAGAGACAATATGTATAATATTCTCTCTTAATTACACCCTTTTGAAGCGTTGCTTTTTTTTTTTTTGGATCCAATTTATGAGCTACCAATATATAAAAAAATATATATATATTGATAACGCAGAGCCAATTTATAGAATTTAAATATTTATTATTATTAATTATTATTAATAAAAATTTTGCAAGTTTTTTCTTTGGTCTAATTAAGAGGCTTATTCTTGTTTAGTTAAGATACATACTAAGATTTTTATTTTTTGTTAAACTATGAGATTCATTAGGGTTAAATTTCCCTAGTATTTAATTCTTTTAGTAGAAGCGATTGAACAAGAATTTTTAATTTTTAATTAATTTAAAATATATTTTTTTATAAAACTTAATTAACCCTTCACATCTTAGCCAGTAAATATGTAATGTATGTTGTACTGACAATATCCATGTTATAATATGGACTAGGGAGGCAACAAGGAGTAAAGAGTAAATGGGTAGTACAAGATATTGGTGAAAAGTGATATAAATCTGAATTGATATGTAATAGGATTTGATTGATCGGTGATGAAAATGACAGCATTGTTAGTTAGGGAGGGTTTACAGAAACGTTATTGGTTTGTTTCATCCCGACCGATGTGAGTAGGTGAGAGCCCTTACAATTCGAATATTTAGGGTTTTGTGTTGTGAATCATGAAGACTCACCCTTCATTCTATCAGTATCCCCATCCATAGCAGTAGGACCACAACACCCTTCCCTACTGATTATTGCCTCTCCCCGTATATCACATACCTTTAATGTCATCGATCTTAATCTCTCCCCACCATCTTCATCTTCTTTTTGACCTTTCATTTGTGTGTGTGTGTGTGTGTGTATATATATATATTATCTCCATAATCATATTCCATCTAAGCATATAAGAAGAGAATCAAGTTTATTTTGGTATTAGTGAGATTACGACATCTAAAATGAATGTGACATGGGACTATTTGATTTAAATTGATAATTAAACAGAAGTATATGATAATATATACAACTTCCCTACAGACATAATTTTAGGATTTATATGAGATGCCATTATACGAAGTGTTTTAATTACTTTATTTTGTGTGTTGCGCTGATCGAGTAGGATGATATATAACATTTTTTCAGGCATACGGTAGATTAAAGCGACACCCAACTTCAAATCAATTAAAACGTTGAAAATTCTTCAAATCAAAAATAGGGAATCCACACACACACACATATATAATTGCCACATCAAGAATACAGCTAAAATTAAGATAATTACATTGCAGTGAGCTAATACGCTATCTATTGCAATAACATGGTCAATAATGGATGGAGATTACGTTAACTAATAGTTGAATAATCTATATATATATATATATATATATATGGACAATAACTCTTGAGCAAAGTCTTTAAACATTCTTTAATAAAAATATAACAGTTAAAGAATATGTTTAAAAAGGATTAGTCGTCTATTGTCTGTAACATGTTTTAATGAAAAATCTAATACTAATTAATTATTTTAAATATTGAATTTAACGTGTCTCCATTAGATTTATTGCAGACTAGGAATTATAACTTGAAGGCAAGTTGGGCTTACATGGGGGTGGATAATGGACATGACAATGCATAATTGTATCGAAGATAGTGATTGTAAGAGGAAGGTATATATCATGTCGTTGCAGGTGTAGAAGAATATGACAATGTTAATATTGCAGCTAGCTATGAATATGACGGACAATGATAATGATAATGCAGTGATTGTGATCGATATTGAAGGTGGGACTGGGGAAGCATGAGGACTCCAGAATATGACAACCATTATTATGTGTTAACTACTTTTAGGTCATATCATTGATGCAGAAAGTTAATCATATATACCTAGAAAGAAAAAGAGAAAAAGTAGAAGATACAAGTTTAAAGTAAATTAATTTATATGTCGAAATCAATAAGTCAATGATTTGGGGTTTTTTATACGCATCTTCTAGAGTTTAACTCTTTTTCTTTAGGGTTACGAATGGTTGCATTATTGGCAAACTTATGAGTTGACTCAGTAAACTCGCTGAATTTATTCTGAATTGTACAAGTTAAAGAATTGCTTTGAGTAATGTATTTTGCAAAATTGTCCATCTCTATATCTCAAACTTGGGACCCTAACTTCAGCTCTACTACCTCTGCCACCTCAACCAATAAGGATATCTAGTATATAATAGGCAACTTTTATATATAACATTACCTCCAATCCATTTTTGACAAAAGACACTAGTGTTCAATATGATTTTATATTAATCCGTTATTCAAGTAGCCATTTTGAAAGATTAGCATGTAATAATTTTGATTTATATTTCATTTTAGGATAATCAAGAACATAAAAAAAAATTTATATCTATCACTTTTTGTTAATATCTTTTATTTTAAATGTTAAGATTATTTTCTTATGAGTCATCATATGTTGTTCTAAATTGTATAATTTTTATATAATATCATGAATAATAAAAGATAAAACATATATATAGTTAAAATTGTATCAAATATATTTTTTTAATATTAATAATGCAATTAAATATCTAAAATAAATGTGTAAAATTACTTCTTCTATTATTTTTTTAGGGATAACAAATTTACATTCAATTTGTTTTTTTTAATTTTTAGCTTTTAATGATATACCCTGTTCATTTTTTTAAATATTTTTAAATATAATTAGTATTTGAATAAATTTTATGTTATATATTGTATTTTAACTATGTAATTATATATTTAAATAATTATTTATTAATAAAAGTAAATTCTTACGATTCTACGTTACAAGTTTACAATAAGAATTTACACTCCTTTTTTTGAGCCTGCCTAAACTCGCAAGTTTGACAACCTTAAATAATTGTGATAAAGTTCCTATACGGTAGCTGGTATACATGAGCCTCAACTATCAACTAAAACCTTGAAGGACTACAGCCATATATATAGATACATACATATACATACATATATATATATATATATATATATATATATGGTCCAGGTCACACGTGACACCATTGGTACACTAGAAGATCTTAACTATTCCTTCAGCTTTCCTAATGTACAGGTACACATGGTGCACATGCTCATGAATTTATCTGGACCATATATACAATTCGTGTATTTACTGCCTTTAATGTACGTGGTCCAAATGATTTATTCTATATAACCGTATGATTGGGTATTCTGCATGTTTCTCAGCAGGACCATTTGCCATTAGTTTTAGATGAAGAAATGCATCACCCCTGAGGGTGACTTTGTATTGATCAATCATTAGATTTATACTTGCCTAAGTATTTCGTGGCGGAAAGGAATATATAGCTCATCTTTATTCATTGCCTAGGATCTTGTGTAAAGTATATTCATCAATAGAAATAATTAAACCCATTTATATGTCGGTGGAATCTTAAATAATTAAACCCATAGCTATATGATCTATAACTCCATATCTAGGTTGCCTGTTACATTATTTCTTTAGTAAACAAGATTAAAGCTATTATACTATGATTAAATGTCAAAGAATAATTATAATTATATGCGTTGAAGAACACATGCAAGAGTTCACTTGTTCGTGGATGTGACAAACAATGATGGGTTCATAATTTCTTTGGCGGCTTATTAAGTAACTACACAAGATGACAAGACCAATGTGAATTGTAGCTAGCTCTACCAGACCCAAGAACCAAGGTCGTCCCTAACCTTGGAATTGTAGCCGTTACGGGTAAGGTCATTCTGTAAAATTAAGCTGAGAAAAGAAAAAGAAAACTAAAAGAAAGTTAGCAAGCAGCAAATTTATGAGAGGGTTGGGAATTTGGGATGAGAAAAGATATTTGTGCGTGGTGACTTTATTTCGTAGATGAAAGGGGCAAGACATGCAGGCGTGTGAACATGACGAGTCGTCAGAAGCATTATACATTGAAGAAAATTTTTTTGCAGATGGCTACATTTCATCCTTCTACTCATGTATGGACCACCACTTTCAACTATTTTGTCTTCACCAATATCCTCTCTCCTCATGTGTTCAGCGGATTCCAAAACCAACCACAAAGTTGTACTTTCCACTTACTTAATTTGCCCACTTCTCTCTCTCCACCTCCTTCTGCTGTAGTATTATGCCACAAATACTATGAAGATCATTAAGTAACTTGATAACTGTTAGATTAAACGCCTAACGCTGTATTACAAGCTCAAACTGTTAAAAAAAGTACAATTATATTTTCTTATATGATTTTCATAGTTACATTTAGTACGAGAAACTGTGCTATTAATGAACTAGGAGATGAATTTGTTAAACTCAAAAATATTGAAAGAAACATTGGTCTAATAAAAGAGTGCAAATCTGCTACACTAGACTTTTTTACTGCAGATTAATCAGCATTAGATTCAACTATCCACATTTCTTCATATACCTTTTTTATACTTTTTTTAATATAATTCTTCTAAAAAATGTAAACCATTAAATCAAGATCTAATGATTTACGTGCCTCTACAATAGAGGATCTACACAACCTAATAAAGCCAACAATCTCCCCTTAACATTACTTAGGTCATTTGAACCTACGATTTCTTTACAATAAAGTTATGACTTTTTCTTGCTAATGTTCCTTGATTTTCCTTAAGCTTACAATAACCTATTATTAACACTGGGATTAATTATATTTTATTAACTCAGGATTTTTGAATTAGAGGTCAATTGAGCAATGATGGCAGGAACATACAAAGTAAAAAAATCGATAGTCCTAAAAACCTCTCTATACAATGACTCTTGTTGCCTATAATGGGGAATCATATCCATAGTGTTGCCTCAAAGGGAAGGCCTCAATATACAAAAGTAGGAGGAGCACTTTCCCTAGTGCTAATGGCATGCATCCACCCCCATCTTCTTGGAATATCAATGGAATCTTCTTCCTTTGCCTCTCACTCATATCCCTGAAATCGGACCCACTAATTAAGCATTAGTGGAGAGAATCTGTGATGTTCTACTTTTTCCTCCATCTTCAATTTCTATTGCAGTTCAGGCAACCACATGTATTGCTTCTAAATACTCCCTCCATTAAACGTATGGCCCAAATGGGCTCCTAATGGGCTTTGGGCTGGGCCCTGTCTAGGAATTCACCATCACCTGCCACCGTACTTCATGGGCCAGAGAATCAGTGTGAGTTACGCCTATGGCTTCGTGTTGTTTTGTCGCTATTGGGCTGTGTTGTGTGTAACGCCACTATGCCATGGAACACAAGACCTTAGAATTAGAAATAGGATCTAGTCCGTGGCAACGTTTCTATTTCAATCTTAAAAACAATGACTAGTGTTATGTAAACCTGAATTTTGTATGCAATGATCTATTTTCCCTGCTTTGTCAAAGTATTTTACACGATATTATGCTACACAACGGTGAAATAACTTGGAATCAAAGTCGTCACTGCTTTTTTGATTGAAAGAAAAAAGAAACACAAATAAAAAATACAAAAGCCAAAAGAAAGGTTCAATATTCTTGTCCCAAGCACCTTCCGTTCCTGCAAATTGAATTAAAAGTAATTTTTCATCTTCATAGCTCAAAAGGTGCCAACCACAAGTATCTGAAAAGTCATTAACATTTACAGAGTAACTGCAACTTCCAGAAAGTATTCTGAAATTTCCTATCCAAGTGTATGTGAAATGCATATAACCTATGCACATTATTCTTAATCACGTCCCAATATAAATACATAATGAATGAATACTTAAAAGAAACTAAATTTAAATTATTTAAACCCACCTTAAAAGCTCTAATCATCCAGGGTCAATAAACAAACAGATTCATGTAAGCAAGAGGTTTAATGATCTGGGTAGGTAAATTTAGAAATGGGAGCAAAGAACTCAGAGTACATTTCCATGAAGAAGTTATCCACAATTTCTAGATATGCAGGGCAAGTGAGCCTAGAATAGTAATGAAGAACCTCTTCAATGTCCAGCACATAATCCACATTCCCCATATCCAGCATCTCTAGCTCCCTCAGCTTTCTTTCCACCACACAGTTTCTCTCTTCTCTCACACCCATACAACTTCTCAGTGATGAATCTTCCTGTCTTCTCTTTTGATGGGTAATTCTGTTCCTCTTATTGTTTGTACTGTTTCCATATTCCGCTCTTTCCTCCATCTGCTTCTTCTTCTCCAAGAGATTTCCACTACACAGCTCCTTATCTTTGCTTCTTCTCTCTGCCTTCTCTATCTCTGAATCCCACTGATCTGTATTGAATTCCTCAAATTCTTTATGAACTTGATGGTTGTCCATGGCCATGAGAGAAGGTGCAGAATAAGGTAGGTGATTGTGGGGAGGTGTTTTGGGAAGCCTATGGTATCCCGTGGAGAAGAAAGACTTGAAGCTGTGAATGGTCTCTCTGAAGAACCTCTTGGTGTTGGAGATGGAGTTTCTCAGCAGCATTGAGAATGATTGGCAATGTACTATTCTGCAGAGAATAGACAGAGAATAAAAGCATGTACCTTGTTGATGATGATGATATGAGTGAAGATTTCTTTATAGAGAAGACAGAAGAAGCAGAGGAGCCATAAAAGCTTGTTTTCACCTTTTCTTTGGATGGATAGAAATCCAATTCCTTTTTCTCTTCCCCTTTTGTCTTCACGGGGGACCCCACAAGACCTCAAACCCCAAAGTTCTAAACCCAAACTTGGCTTCTGTCTCCACTAATTTGTGAGTTTCATTGCTTTTACTTTGGAGTTTTGATTTAGAAGGTGGGAGTTGGTGCGTAGACTCTATGGGAGAATGAAATGATTAGGTGGTAGGTTGAATTGGGCCTTTCTTAACCATTTCTGCTTCTGCAATCACTGATCAGATTGATGATTGATTGATTCGCTTAATTCCCCATGCTACGTATTCGTATACAAATTACTTGTCTTGTCTAGCTGTCACTTACTTTTGTAGGAATGCTGCAGAAGTATCTAATATGCTGAAATGAAGACCTTGAATAGTTGTTTTGAATGGCATGATCTCCTCGTTGTCTTCTAATGTATGGTCAATGGCGGGTACAATCAGATTGTCAAAGGTACAGGTATTTTACAGAAGTTGGACCCACAGTCTTGTTTGTAACGCAATTTGTTTGAGAGGATATACAACAGTAAATAGAAAATTTGTGAAAAGAGAGAAAAACAGTTATATAAAAAGACTTGAAATGTGTAAAAAATTTGCTTTACTCACTCTCTTTTCTCTATTGTGATGGGCATTCACTTACTCTGTCTGAATATACAGTGCATTCAACTGCTGAAAATCTATGGTACTTGTAGATGCATGATTGGCTTTATAGTAGTTTGAAGGATAGGAGTGAAGGAGAGCCAGAAAAGGAAAAGAAGTAAAGATGAGGAAGACAGTGATGCACCAGCTAGAGATCACAAAGGGGAATGTGGTGAAGGGTGAGCACGACTAACCAACTATGACGCCAAATCTGATAAAGATAGCTTAAGGGTCTATGAAGCAGTCTCCATCTCACAAAACTCTTTCTTACCAATATATATGAGTTGGAGGCCATTTTGACATAAGGTAGGAAGCAGACTGCTCTCTTATTATAATAGAATTGATGATCTGTACATTAATGGCTTGCATTCTTTATTTACAAAGTTGGTATGTACATATATGTGCAGAGATATGTCTATTTATAGGTGAAAGATAAAAACAAATTTTGTAAAATAATGTATCTGTTATATGATGAGGAGGTAAGATAAGATCTTGAGTCTATGGTGTTTGTTGCAACTAATATAATTGAAATTGGGGATAGAACTGTGGCGACTATGACTTAAGGTGTGATTTGTTGGGAAGCAAATTCTGATGAAGTTTTCACTATTGAGGTCTGGTTATATATGTTGTTTCATTAATTAGTAATAGTATGAATTTCATCAATACTAAAATGAGCTAGATTTTAATGTATCAGAAGGTGACAAATACTTTTTGAATGAACTATTTGGATGAAGACGAAAAACATTTCTGTTAATAAATTAAAAAACAAAAATATATATTTGAAGAATTAATTTGAGAAGAGAGTAATCTATCAAAGATTAACCCATTATTTATCTAAGCTTAAATTATATCTTTTTCTCAACCAGTGAACAGAGTGTAGAACATGAGGACAACATTTAAAACATTTTAGTTTGAAGTAGAATTTATCATATAAACCTTAAGTTTTTCAATCTCATAAATTAAGTTTTGAATTATTATTTTCTTATAGGCTCATTTCAACGTTATTACTGTTTGCAACCTGTCCTTCACTGTCAATCTCTTTTTTCTTTTTTGTGAGACAGACCAATTAAAAAAAAAAAAATGTCAAATTTGGGGGCTTAAATTCCATGGATGTATTGCTTGGGGGCTCCACCAAAGATAGAGCCCCAATTTTGGCTAATCAATTTCAACTCAAAAGTGTTGTTTTTAATCTTGTCTTAACGTGTGTCCAAAAAATAATCCAAACACAACGTCACTTATTGTACTAATTAATGCTCATGTGATCAAATTAAATTTTATTGTACTTTTTATATTTTTTGAATACACAATAATACAGTATTACATTATAAAATCACATATTGGTCTTAAGAAAAAAAGCTACAAAAGCATCACAAACTAGTTAAAAAACAAACGTATTTGAAATCACATAGTGGTAATTGATCGCAACAAACTGAATCGTAAACTTTCTAATTCAAAGTTAATTATTTAATTAAGATGTTCAAAAGTTGCGTCACAACTAATGAAACTCTACAACAGGATAAAGGCCGTGAGAAAATAGCCCAACTAAACATTGGAGGCCCAACCTGTATATCCATCCATAGGCCCATGTTTAGAAGTGATAACCCAAAGCACCAAATAAATGGCACATTGTAATTACCAAAAAAAAATTAAAATGCATGTGTTACGGATCAGAAAAGAGAATTAAGAAAGAACAAAGATTTCTCATTTTGAGCAAGAGAGGCTCCAGAAATTTCATTCATTCATCACACCCATCAGAGATATATTGCTCTTATTTATATTCTCTTTGTGTCACTAACAACAAATTAGCTTATAACAAACTACGCTCCAACCATTTGATTGTTGGGATTTCTTTGTCACTTGTCATGCAGTGGTAATGTAATCTTTCTCCTAGTATGGTCCCCTTTTGCCTTGTAGGTTGATGGTTTTGGGCTCTTTCAGCAACCTCACCAAAGTTAGGCTTCTTAGTCTCATTATCATTTCCATTAGTGGGCTTATTTTCTATTGAATACATGACACGACTCACCTCTACATAGACAACCTTATCCTTAAGGTTGATGTGGCCAAATTGGTCGGTCAACTGATCAATGGATTCCCACATGGCATCGTCCCTTGATTCTCTTGCCCATTCTACTAGTACTTGTGGTTCCCCGGACGATGTCGTTTGACTATTGGTGATGGCCACTTGTTCTTTTTCATTTAATGTAGATTGAGAAGGTTCAATGACTTCAATTGTCGTTTGTAAAAGGTCCTTGTGAAACCTTTTAAGCTTAGAAATGTGGAATATCGGGTGCACGTGGCTGTTCTCAGGTAACCATAATTCATAAGCTACCTCCCCAATTTTCTTAATAACCTGATAAGGTCCAAAGTAACATCTTACCAGTTTTTGTGGGGGTCGGCTGCTAAATGACTTTTGCTGATAAGCGACAAGCTTAAGTAGTACCCAGTTACCTATTTCGAATTTCTTGTCGAGGTGGTGTTGATCAGCATATTTGGACATCCTTCTTCATGCCTCTTCCAAACTTTTTTTCAGTAAATTCAAGATTTCGATCCTCTGCACCAGTAATTCTTCAACTGCTGCCACTTTAGTTCTTGTGGGGTCGTAGCCTGGTATAGTATGTGGTGAGATATCATAAAGAGCTCGATTGGGTGTCATTTTGAAAGCAGAAGGGTAGGACATATTGTACCAATACTCTACCAACACCAAAAATTATGTCCATGCTTGCAGCAAATTTGCAACAAAGGATCTCAAATACTATTCTAGGCATTTATTTAAAGCTTTACTTTGACCATCGGTTTGGAGGAGATATGCCAAGCTGAACTTCAATGTTGTTCCGTTGCTGTGCATCATCTCTTTCCAAAATTTACTCACAAAAATGCGGTCCCTATCTGTGATGATGGATGAAGGGAATCCATGAAGCTAGACTATTGTATCACATAATACCTTAGCCACCAAAGTAGCATTATAGTTTGTGGGTAGGGTCGCAAAATGGCCATACTTTATTAGCTGATCAACTACTACCAGTATCGTAGTCTTCTCCTTGGATGGTGGGAACCTAACGACAAAATCTATGGTAATGTCCTTCAAAGGGATTCTAGAGGAAGCAATGGTTGTAGCAGTCCTGTTAGTTTTGTATTGACATATTTTGTTTTTTGACATGTGTGGCATCGTTTAATTAACTCTCTTACTTTTGTACGCATGTTGCTCCAATAGAAGGATTTTGCTAGTTTCATGTATGTCTTATGTACCCCTACATGTCGTCCCAAGGGTGTTTTTTTTGTTGATGGTTAGCAATTCTGGGTTTGTCAAGTTTTCATGTTTCAGTTTGTCAAAGACCTGTGTGTGTAGGTCCATAATACTATGCAGCATTGTGATTTGTATGTTGTCATCTTCATATTGCCTTAACAGAGCATAAGTGATTGTGTTTTGCTTCCCTGGCTTGTAAATGATGTCATAGTCATATTCGAAAAGCTTAGATAGAAAATGATGTTACTCAACTATTTGTATTGTTTGACTCATGAGATCTTTTAGGCTCCTGTGATCCATATAAATGATGGAATGCCTTTTTAAGAGGTAATGCTTGCACTTGGCGATGGCCTGGGTTATGGCAAATAGCTCGTGTATATATGTTGAGATGGATTGCATCATTTGCCTCATTTTTAAACTGAACAATGCGATGGGATTCCTTTCTTGGAGTAAGACAGCTCCGATCTCTATTTATGACGCATCAGTCTTGATGCTAAATTTCTTAAAGAAATCAGGAAGCTTGAACACATGTGCTTGAGTCATCACTTGTTTTAATGTTTCAAATGCAGTAGTTACTTCACTCGTCTATTGGAATGCGTCCTTCTTCAAGAGATCGGTTAATGGTGAAGCTATGATGGCATACCCCCTTATAAACATTCTGTAATACCTTGTCAAGCCTATAAAGCCTCGAAGTTTCTTCACCATGGTGGGTAGTGGCCATTAGAGCATTGCTTCAATCTTTGTAGGGTCAGGGCTTACACCGTGTATGTCAATCATGTGTCCGAGGTAATCGATTGAAGTCTTGCAGAATTTACACTTTGATAGTTTCATATACAATTATTGTTCTTGCAATAACTTTAACAGAACTTGTAAGTGTATTACATGTTCTTCCATTAATTTGCTATAAATCAATATGTCAAAAAAAAAAAAGGCCATAAATTTACGTAAATAAGGCCTGAACAAGTTGTTCATTAATCAGAAGGTGACTGGAGCGTTGGTGAGACCGAAAGGCATCACCAAGAACTCGTAATGGCCAAGGTAACCAAGAAGACTTAAATTTTTTTTAATTCAAGGTCTATGATTTTTCCTAATTTATTCATAGCCATGGCATGTGATCCACATGCACATATACATACCATTTAACATATACTGAAGAAGGAATTTCCACTTTCTTATCCTTGTACAAGGTAAAATAAATAAACAAAATGAGCATTAACTTGTTACTTAGCTTCCTTTCACACGTCTACTATCTCTCCCCTATCACTATAATGCCATATCTTTCACCATTCAACACTTGCTTATGATATACATCCATACTTACCCAAGCATCTATCTTAGTCCATCAGTTATAATATCCATTCAAATTCTTGTTAAAGTCCACTCTAACAATTCACTTAGCACCCTTCACCATTCTAAATATCCTACTGAAATTTACATTAAGAACTTTTCCATGTTATCTCACTTAATTTTAACTCCCACAGTCATTCGGAACATTTATTAGAAAACTAAAATTACTGAATTTCAAAATTATCTCCCACTTAGGAACCCTAAACGCAGCTATGAACAAATTCACAAATTAACACCAAATCTTTGATGATGAATCACAGCAAAGAGAGGAGAATGGACGAAAATCATACAAGGAGGAAAAGACACAAGTCACTTTTGGAAATCAATCGCCAATTGGTCCTCAATTTGAAAGAATTCAAAATTCTCGTCTTTCGAACCCTAATACAAACTTAGGAGAAAACCAGTAAATCTAAAGTAGTTTTCATGTTGTTAGCACTCAAAATTAAAGGGAAAACGCTGAAATCATATGAACGAATAAAAAACACAAAGAAATTTTGTGAATCTCCTTGCCAATTCAAGCTTAGAACATTGTGAACATCGAACGCAACAATGACACTGGAAAACATAATACCTCTGGCCAGACATCGTTGAGATTGGTCGAAGAGGGAGAGTTGTCACTGGTGATGTGAGGAGTCACCGAGGACCAAAGGAAAAATGTTGGTAAAAAAATAATGAGGGATTTGAACTAGTGACATGTTAGAAGGATATGAGTTAGTTTGACTATTGAACCAACCTTTATTTTCATGTTAATTCATCATATTAATTGATGTTATACTTTTCTTAATTCTCTTAAAATTTCCTAAACTTATTTAAAATTTATTTATTTTACTTCATCTACTAGCTAAAT
This sequence comes from Delonix regia, assembly GCA_037074485.1. Taxonomy (NCBI): domain Eukaryota; kingdom Viridiplantae; phylum Streptophyta; class Magnoliopsida; order Fabales; family Fabaceae; genus Delonix; species Delonix regia. The sequence continues at coordinate 35,819,107 of CM073454.1, forward strand.
AGTTCATAACTCAATTGATTAATACCAATTAAAATTATTGGGTTATTACAACAACAAACTTTTTAAACTTCAAGTAACATGTTATTTTAGTTGTTTATTAATTAATTAATTTTCAATTTGATCTCTTTTTTTCTTTTAATTTTTAATTTAGTCATCACTTATCATTCTAGTTTCAATTTTTTGTTTTTCTGTGTGAAAGAAATTTATTATTGTTCTCCCATGTATCACTTCTGCTTCTGTAGAAGGTAGATGATATGTTGTGGGGCTTGATAATAGAAAATGCAGAAATGAGGTACCGTGTTATATTACTGTTGTTGATCTAGACTGGTTTTTTTGACAATAGAGCAAATTGGAGTTTCAATTGAGACTTCAAGAATTCAGAGTTGGTATGAGCTGAAAATAATTTGCGAGCCATCACATATGCTAGGAAATATCTTGAACCATGGGGAGCCGCCAACATGAAAGAATTACAGCGAGTCATGGCAACCCTAGCCTTTAAAAGAGATACTAAATGTGACACATACATGGTAAGCCTTGGCTGTCTTGTGTTTGAGCATTTTTTTTTTTTTGGATTATTAGTATCAATAGTAATGGAGAATGGGATAAGAGATAGTTTGTTAATTGTTTGTAATTTAATTATTGGAATAAACTTATAAATATTATTTCTAATTTAGTTATTTATGATAAATTTAGGAACTAGAATTATTTGAATTTGAGTATTTTTATTAGGCTTTAGTTTTAAATATTTCAATTTCCTATTTTATTTTATTTCAGTCTCCTATTCAGGTATTCAAGTTATTGTGTTATTTTATTTCAGTTTCCTACTTTGTAATTGGCATCTTATTGAAGTCATACTTTTATTAATGTGTTAGGGCTATCTATAAATTCCCTTATGGTTTATGTTATGGAGTAGACTATTATGATTTGAATAATAAGTGTTCCCAGTATTAACCAAAGGATTTTTCCTCTTTCTCTACTTCTCTCCTTGTTTCCCAACCTTTTCTCTTTCCCTCTTTGGTGTTCTACATCAAATAGTACTGCCCAAAGTGGAAGAATTTATAGTGTTTGATTAACTGGTGGTCTTTTGAATTTTGATATGTTTTATTTGAATTGGATTGGATCAATACCATATTTTAATAAACGAAAATTGTTTTTATAGTGGAAAATACCACTCCACTGTCTTGCTTTGTTAAAGGTGGAAAAATCTATATATTCTCTTTTCTAGATGCCAAGATGTGAATGTATTTTTTCAGTTAGATTGTGAACTTCATTCCAGAAACTTTTGTGGCTCAGATACCAGTAATTTTTTTTTCTCTTTGTAAGAAAGGAGGAATGTTACGCTTGAAATGTACATAATGGCTCTATCTAATTGATATGAGTTGCGACTAGGTTTCCTTTCCAAGTTGTTAATATCAAGGTTCACAAAAACCAAGCTTTGTGTTCTTAAGCTGTAATTTATTGTGTCTATATTCTTTGCAGATAAATATTGACTATTTCCCAATACTTTACAGGTCTTATTTGAACCTAAGCTATGGGATTATCTAGTGGACCAATTTAAATAGGAATTCTACAAGTTATATGGCATGACTTTGGAGCCTCTGCTTAATATTTATCTGTAAGTTGGTCTTTCTGCTCTTAAAACTTGATATCCTTATACATCTTGTAACTTCCATTTATTTCTTTGCCTTTATCTTAGATATTTTTTTCTCTACGTTCTTGATTGTTTGAAAGAAGGTCAGTGGGGGTAAGGTTACCTCTATCTTTAGCTATAAACAATCAAATACAAGTATAATTTTTCAAGTTAAATGCTTCTATTTTTTTTTTTATTCTATTGATGGGTAGTTATGCTAAAGCTAAACCATCTGATTGCTTCCTTATTTGTTTGTGGGATTCAGTGGAAATGACATGGATTGTCATTAATTTGAATCCCTTTGATTAGTTAGTCACCATCTGTGGTGTTAGACATATGAAATCATGGAATCCTCTGAAATAATAGTCCAAGAGCATTCATGGTCTGATGTATGCCATTATAGAATTCTTCTATTTTGAGAACTAATGTCCGGGGAAATTATAGTTGATGAATGAGGTACACTCATTTTGATTTGATTTTCATTCTTAGCTTTTGCAATGGTAGATTTTAAAGATCATATTCAAGGTTGTTAAACTCATGAATTTAGGTAAAGTTGTAAGAGAGAGGTAAACTCGTAACATAGACTCGTAACGTAAACTCGTAAGAGTTTACCTTGATGAATAAATAGTTATCAAAATATGTAATTTTATAATTTAAATACTATATACATTAAAAAATTATTCAAATGTAATTTAAATTATACTTAATCAAACAAAAGCTATTCATATTTCATAATTTGTAATACTCAACATGAATATTTTAAGATGCTTATAAATAAATAATTATTCAATATAACTAATTAAATAATATTTATTTTTATTTTATTTAATAAGTACATATTAAATGTAATTTTATTATTTTTTATACATATTCAAAGTTGTAATAAAATAAATTGTAAAGATTTTATGAAAAATAAATTTGTCTATATTTTATTTAATCTTAAGTTTAAATTATTATGTTGTTGATTTTACAAACTAGTTGACACGTTAAAATCGTAAACTCGATAGACTCAATAAGTCAACTCGTGAGTTTACCTAAATTTGTACTAAGTCTGAGTTTACTCATTTTCTTTATGTATAATCATAAAATCATAAAATCATATAATAAATTTGTAAGTTTGACAACTATGATCATATTGATAAACAATGAACCCTCTTCACTCTCAATTCAACTTCAACTTACAGTTGATCTAGGGCTGGGTTGGACCTGAATTTTGTCATTGTAGGGCCCAAGCCCCAAAAACCCTTTCAATGTAAAATAAAGCCTGTAGCTGGTGTGTATACACAATCACAACAAACTATTTTGATGATAAAGATACTGTTACGAGGATGATTGTATAAAGGAGGACCCTCTTATCACAAGAGGGTTTCCGGACACTGGCCATGCCATTGCCTTATTCTAAGCAGCATCACTCAGCTTGACTGCTACATAACTAAGGCCAAGTCTTGCCTAATGGATATGTCTATAGCACTAAGGTCCCTGTTATTGATGTTTTTTACATTATTTTTTTCAGTTAGACTAATTTTATTTATTTATTTATTTGTTTTGCTGAATTGCAGGCTCTAGAAGAGATGGCTAAGAAGAATAACAGTAAAATCATCTGCCTGAGGACGGGTTTGGTTTGTAACTATACGGAACTGGCGAAAGCATACTTCTCATAAGTCTAAGTGTACTTAAGCTTAATTAACGACATTGAATCTTAGTCCTGCCTTGTGCCTACAAGAAACCCTAATTTATGATATTAAAAAATAAACGTTTGGAAAAGTTCCTATCTCAGACCTTCCATTGCTAATTGTCCATACATTTACCTGTGCTGGTGTTTACTTAAACATGTACATAACACATATTTAATGTATAATTCCAAGTGTCACATCGGAAATTACCTTGGATTGTCCATAGATAATCCTAGTTCCTGATTGTTTGCGATACCTTCATAGTGTTTTAGTGATTTCCTGTGTCAGACAACTTCTGGTCCCAGTACCAAAAAGGAAAAAAGTTATTTCATGTTATAGCTTGTGATAGGTATAGTAGTCGTTTTACATTGATGTGTGATTGAAATTATTTTATGCATCTATTTCTTTTTCATTTTCTTTTTTTGGTTTAGATTTCATTTTAAGTGCATATGGTTATTGGTTAAGGTTGAAAGATGTCTAAGAACAAGCTTACTTGCGCATCTTCCAAGGGAGAGGAGAGAATCATATAACAAACTATAACAATTATCGAACCAGTTTTTTCTTAGCTACAAAATTATTTAAAATGTGATAAATTTTTTGGTGTGATTATAAAATTGATTATATCAGTGTAATTACTATATAAAATACTAAGAGAAAATTATGTGACAGTGACGTATTATATTATGCTTTTTTTATAACAACATAAAAATACTTATTGTATTTATATTTTGATTTCATTATTTTTAAATTTTATTTATGAATCCAAATTTTTTTAAAATTTTTTAATTTACTCCCTTTACTTTTTGATTTTCAATACTTCACATAGAAATATTAGTTTATAATTTTGTTAAATTACCATATACTTTTTTTTTTTAATTTTTTAAAAAACTCCATAACTCGTTGATTTTATTCTTATTTTCAATTTATGAATTAATATTTTGTAGGATTATTGCAAAACTTAATAAGTAGAGGGGGTAAATTGAAAATTTTTAAAAAATTTTTGGGTTCCTAAATAAAATCTAAAAATATTAAGGTCAAAATATAAATACAACAAATTATTTTAAATTGTCAAACAATTAACATATTTTGATATATCACTGTCACATGTCTTTTTATTAGTATATCACATAATAATTTTATCGATGCAATCAATTTTATAATCGCACCAAAGACGACACAATCATAATGCTCCACAATGAAAGTAGAAAATGATTTTGAATAGGTCATATGGTAGTTCATAATTAAAGGAAAATTGTTGAAAAACCTGTCTTATAATAATTCAAGATTAGACTTATATACAGTTAGTTATATTTTTTATATATTGTTTTTCAATAAAAAAGTGACATGCATTTTATTAACTAATAATAATATATAATTTAATTTTAAAATAATACAATATTATGCAATAATCATATATGTGTCACAACATTGAAAAATTAACTACTTGTTATATTTTAATTGAAAAACAGTTAAAGAAAGATATATGCAACTGCGTATAAGTTTTTTCCATAACTTAATGAGTGATTTCAATTTGAATTAGACTTTGCTATTTTTATATGTTCGTCATCCTATTTTTTTTCAATTTAAATAAAACATGTAGCGGAGTTTGTTTGAAACATTTAATCATATGATAGTGGATTGTAAGAAATCTTCACCTATAATGTCTACCTTTTGATAAACACCTATAATATCTATTTCACTTATATTCTTCACCTATCGTATCAATTATTCTTGTAAGGCCAATTAAGTGCTTATTATGAGCAAATTATTAGCCATTAGGCTTATCATTGGGCAATTTGTTAACCATGTATATGACGTTAATATTTCCAATGTGGATCACTTACAATTTCCCTTAATTGCAACATGTAAATTTATGAAAAGAGATTGCAAGAAATACTGAGAACATTGACTGTTGACCATTATGGTAGCTTATATATCATAGTTGATTCGGGAAAATTCGAAATAATATAAAATATAATTCATATCAAACTTTGACTTGGGATGGACTTCCAATTGTTGAGTTCTCCCACATCATGAGAGCATATTTCCTACGGCAATCTTCAATCTACAGTAAAAATGTGGATCATCATATTTTGATATAATGGTTCATTTTTTTAAAACATTTTAAATTTTATCTGTATGAAAAACTTTTGGGTCGTTAAATCTTGATCCAAAGATCCACAACATTAATGCAGGGATATGCTATATCCACATCATACTCTGTTTGTTGAAAATGACTCGTCTCCATCGTCTTCACAAAAAGAAATTAGATTAAAATCATTGAAGATTTCAAACACATCATATTCATAATCAATCAATAATACCAAGTCCAAAGCTATACAAGGCTTCAAGTAATAAACAAGATCACGAGTTGTACAGTACCTGTGCTATGCTTTTGCGAGTACTAGATGGGAATATATTATAATAACAGTAGTTTGACAATTTGACTTGGCCGAATGCAAACATACATGTGACAAGAGCAAAACCCATTGGATTTTTTTTTTGTTTCTCTTCACCAACTTACTCAAAAGATTTCCCAATGTTCTTTGGACTAGTTTGACAATCATATCGTGGATCACTTAGTAGTGATTAATTGTATTCTAGTACCCATTTTTTGATTAGATTAAAGCACAAACTCTTTGGATAAATGATATTGACTTCAGTGATCAAGAGTCGAAAGAATGGAACATTTTCAAATTAGTCTACCCTCTTGACTAAGCATAACACCAAATGCTTATATGTATTGCATCATGTTCAAATTCAAAATCTTCTCAAAATCAAGATGTACAAGAAATGGAATAACATATGCAAATCATTTTAAGAGAGGATGAATGTAACACTTACAAAGTTTTGGTCTTAGAAAGAGTAAAAGCATAAACATTCATGGTGAATGTTATTAAGCAAATAATGAACTATGACTTAGTGGTAAGCTCTTGGTGTTCAAAGTTTGATGGCTCGGGTTCAAGACCCAGCTTCCTCCTGCCTTAGAATTTTTTTCAAGCTGCCATGTGTCCTAGTAGTTGGAAATGATGGATTTACCCTTGTGCCTTTATCTCCCTCAGCCTTCTAGCCAATGTACCCCATCACCAGCAGTTCATTTCCAATTGCCGTGGCTCAATTTTTCCAGCGACAACACCTCTCTTCTCTAGTTCACGTCAGCAGCCGCAAAAAGAGCAATTTCAACAGTTTTATTGGTGAGTTTTGCTCGGTTTCTCATGAAAATGATGATGATAGATGGATTTTTGGTTCTTTCCCTTTGAATTTCAGCCTTGGAAGCATGTTTTTGGACAAGTTTTTGAGATTGGTTCTCCTAGGGACCAAACCAAAAATGTTCAGATAAATGGGGTTAAAATAGAATTCTGGAATTTTGGAATTTAATGACTAAAGCTGGTATTTTAGGCATATGATTAATTGTTTTGAATGTAAGATATGTATTGATGTTTATCTAGAAACTTGGTTGAAGGTGAAAGGAAGATTTAATGTATGGCAAATTGGGATGTAAGTGAATAATTAGAAATAGGAAATATAAGGAAGTGAAAATAATTGGATTATTAGTGTTAAATTGAGGAGAAGTTAGAGGAAATTGATCTAAAGTTAAAGAACATGAATAGAGTTAGTTATGATGTGCTGGAGGTGAAATTTTATGGTTAGCAATAAGGAGTATTGATCCAAACAATGCTGTTTTGGAAACCAGAGTGTAAGAATAGGCAAATGGCCTCCATTGAAGTTGGAATTTGGTATGCAACATCATGTCCAGAGTGTAAGAATAGGAAAATGGCCTCCAATCAAGTTGGAATTTGGTATGCAACATCATGTCATGCTAAGGATATGATCTGGAAAGTTTGGAAATTTTCTGAATATAACTGATGGGGAATATAATATGAAATTCGTGGCTGTTCAAACCCAGATTTCAGAATAGAACAGTTGGGGAAAACTCTATTGTTGGATGCCCAAAAGAAAGAATTTGTACTTGAAATTTTTACTGCAGGTTAAAAGCACATATAAGAAGCTGGGTGTTAAATTTTACTAAATTTAGAATTTGTTTTGATAGGCGAAATAATGTCCAAACAGTAGTGAATTAGAATTTTGGACAATATTGGACAGTGGAGAAAGTTAACTAAAATTTGTATTTAAGACTGTGTTATTTTTCTGAAAGTTGTATGTTGATAATTTGACATCTTAATGGGTTGGCTCATTGGCAAAAACTAACAAGTATGATAGTCTATGTATTATTCAAGATTGAATGCTGAAATGTGATATGCATGGATTATGGTGGATAAATAATGTGGAAGGCTCTTTATTGACTTGAACTTGGTTTATATTGATATGTATGCAATTCTTCATATTGCTAAGTAAGTTAGAGAGGCCGTAGAGCTTGTAATTAGAGAGTTATGGTGTCTTTTGCAAATAAAATAATACCATGTGATTCTTTGTTATAGGGACTTACTTTAAAATACCTCTTGAGGGTAAAGGGAGGAATTTGGAATAGCTAGAATCATTCCATCAACTAGGTAAACAGTAGTACTCTTAACAGTGTTATATGCTTTATTGTTTATGTCTCACAAATATATGCATATGGTTTCAAAAAGGGCTTTGTTTGATCATTTTATTTAGTTGAATGGTTTACAAAGATCTAAAAACTAATTGTAAATCGTGTATAGAATTTACAACTATGAAAAGAGAGGATGGATAGTTTAAACACATTTGACCGAAATGAATTAAAGAAATATGGTTCATTTTCTTTCACTGAATGAAAGATAATGTATTTTAAGCAAATAGTAGTTCCAAGCTGTTACTTGAATTATCCTTCTTAGTCTAACGAGAAGAGTTCATTTGACACCATTTTATAAAAATTCCTTTTATGGTCCTTTTCACCATGAAGGATTGGAATTTATATGGAGTTAAGTAAATTGTATAGAAAAGGTTATTGTTTCAATAAAGATCGCAAAAGTTTCATTCTGACAACATTGATATTGAAAGAAGAAAACTCATGTATGGCAGTTCCTTAGATTTAGGGAGGATTACTATAAGATGGATGATCTAGCGTGAGCTTGTGACTTACGAATGCATGGGTGATTTACCTCGAGGCCTATGTGCTCTCAAGTGATAGTGAATAACCCAAGGGATACATACCCTCGACCGATAGTGATTACCCCAAGAGCTGTGTACTCTCGACATATGATTAAACTGCATAGGCTGAAAGTCTATGACCAATGCTTGATATCTTTGATAGTCCTTCTTTGTATCTAGGTTCTGAGCCAACCGTATTTTGTACAAAAAGCGAAAGTTTTTACATGTGCTTTAACAAGACTCATGCATGTTTGATAGCATATAGTATTCCACATTCATGGATACTGTTTAAAGTTTCGATAGATGGATATGATATTATAGGTTGTGTGCCTACTATAGACAAATGATGTTCCGTGATGGTCCTTTTACTCACCGGTTATGATTTTAAAGAAATTGTTTTCTCACTGTTAATGTTGAACAAAAGTTGTGGCTAACGATTTTTCCAAAGCTTATGCAAGCTTTGATAGCTTATAAAGTTTCACCGTGGATATCGTTTACAGTCATTTATTTGGTACAAAAATAATCCTGTTTATACTAGGCCTATTATATAATTAATCTCTAATTCCTCTCTACTTGGTTACATTACGTTATTATGTTTTTCTAGGATGCTACCAATTTACTTTTACTGTTTTAGATAGCTAAACTAGAAAATGGGATGTAAGGTCACAAGTGAGCTCCTAAATTATTTTGCGAAGTTTGAGGGTTCTTTGTATGTTTTCGGTTATGATTCATGATAGATGTCTCACAATGACCATATGATCACTGATAAGATTCCCAATCCTTTGTAACTATAATCAATTTAAATTGAGAGCTGACATCTCCTTATTGTTGATTGGTTTATTGGTATAGGCTAATAGACACATCGTAGAAATTTTGGGAGGTCCTATTCAAGGGGAGAATCTGCCGAAATTTCAACATAATTTAAGCCGGTAATTACCCTTAATGCATATGGCTATTACCTGTGGAATTTATTATCGTAAATCTTGGAGCTATAAGCTTGATAGGTATGGTTAATGCAGAATGTTTAAGGCTTGTAGAAGCAGGGTTGTCCTTGTTATCTGCGTTGGTCACACTCCGAAAGTTTAGGGTGTGATAATGAACTAGGAGATTTAACTCGCTCTCTTTATTATTTGATGCCTGACAAGTGTTAAATTATTAAAATTAAAATCCTATTTGGTTTTAAAAGTTTTTTAGTAAAGCATAAATATTCTCACGAGGAATTAATTCAATTGGTTACTTTAAAATTGATTTAAGATTTAATTTAAATTAAAATCCCATAAACTAAAAAACTAAAATGCAATTCGACACTTAGGACTTTAATGCAAATAGATTAGGTGTTAATTCAAACAAAATTAAATTCTAGAAATTAAAAGGCAAAAATAGTAAAGCAACAAAGGCAATTGAATCAAATGGAATGATTGTATGGTAATGAATCTATTAAAAGGATTGTTTCCACCATTAAAACATGTATGTTATAGTTTCAATTATTATGTTTCTCAATTCTCACTAGGTCAATGGTTTAGATAACTACAACGTCCAATTATCTAGCTTTCCTAATTGTAGGTTTGAAATGTTATAAACTTAAACGTAATTGAAAAATTGACTCAAGAAATGTCCATTAAATTCAATCAACAATCACAATAAAAAGAACAAACATTTTAGAGTTTCTAGTTTAATGTAGAACTTCCACTTTAGGTTCAACAAATAAATTCATCAAATAAAACGTTTCTATTCATATGGCATATACAATCCTAAACTAACAATAAATCATAAAAATAACAAGTTTAAATAGTCAGACTAAACAAATAAAAGCATAAATCATTAACAATTAAATCCAAAAAATCATAACTTAGTTTGATTAAAACACAATAATATCAAATTAGAAACATAACAAAATCTTAGGGTTTTCACATCACCCTTAACCTAAAAGAAAATTAGCCTAGTGCCATGTAAAACTCTAATGAGAAAATAAACCATGAGAAAGAAATGGAAGAATAATAATAATAATAATGTGTGTGTGGGGAAGAGAGCTAAGAGTAGGTAGAAAGTGGAGTGTGGAGACTGATAGGTGATGATAGTGTTACTACATGATGATCTATTTATAATATGAGAATTAGGATAGATTACTCATATTAGAATTTAAGAACTTTGGGAATCTTAATTATACTAAGATTTAAGAAAATAGCCTTCTAGATAGCAACTAATCAACCTTTGACCAAAGTCAAACTCTAAATTTATCATTCTACCTCTTTTGGTCATTTAGTAATTAACACGTGTCCAAGGCATCTCTAAGCAATCCAAGTTTAGACCAATTAGAAATATTATAAAATAAGGACTTCTAGTTAAATTAGACTAGTTAGATTTCTGAGCAACCAATAGTAAAAATTGCATAACTCTCTAGAGACTTCCAAATGCATTGATTCTAATACTATTAGAATATAGACATTCAAGGCTTTAGTATGGGCTTTGGAATCACTACTTTTGGACTTCAAATGAAAGAGATATCTTTTAATGAATTTGGACCAATAATTTGCTTCTCTGCACAAGTTATAGCACAAGATAGCCAACTTCAAAAGTTTGTATCTCACATTTGCCTTTTCCAAATTGAGTGATCAAGTACTTGTTTAAAAGCTCTCGATGTTTACTTTCATCAACATTTAAAAATATCTCAATTTTGAGTAATATAAAAGAAGTTATGACCAAATTAACAGACATTATCAATAAGCCTTTCAAATCTGCGCCAATTTTTTAAAATTTGTTTCCTAATTTAGCTAAGTTCCTCTCTAGCCCCAAAAACCTACATAACACATAAAATAACATAAGAACAATAAAAACCTAAAGAAATAAACAAATTAAGTAATGAAATCTACAAAAAAAAAATAAGTGTACGAAATGTGCTCGTCAATGCCTTGCATAAGCTTTTTTATTTGTCATTATGTCCTCAATTAAGCTTCCATATAGCTAAACAAACATCTCCCTATTAGAATAATTATGGATTAGCATTAATTTTTCATTGGATCACTATGTACATATTTTAGTTAATTGACAATTACTATCATCAGACTAAATTAAGGATAGATTTAGTCGATGTTAATAGTGAATAATCAATAATGGGTTGGATTATCCACTAGACCATTGGATAAGATCCCAACTTGTAACTTAAGCTTAATTAGTAATTATCCCATTAAATTAATAATAGAAAGAGAGATTATTGGGCTTAATCTTAGGCCTAATTATATTATTGAAGTTCTATAAATAAGATCATAGTTAGTCTTCTAAGACTATTAAGCAAATTCTAATACACTCTCAATCTTTCTCTCTCTCTCTCTCTTTTAATCAAGTAAGGGTCTTGTAAGTTGATGTTCTTACCTATCTTCTTCTTGAAGAACTCCATTAACCATGATCTACCCTAACAGGTAAATATTCTGCTTTATTTCTCAGTTAATATCGTACATGGCTAATTATTAGTGCTATGAATTGTTTATATTAATGTTGCATATTATCTAATTATAATTAGTATCAGAGCCATTATGTTGAGATTTGATCCACCATGTCTGTATATTACTACATGTTTGGTTTCATCAAATGTGATTCTTCATATCCATAACATATCATTGCACACAATCACTTAAGCTGGAAATCTATCCTTGTTGTGAAACATTTTTTTCATTCATCACACACCAACAGATGCATTATTCCCTTCTTTCTCTGAATCGAGTTGTTAAGGACATAAAGGCTCACCAAGAACAATCTTCTTGAGCCATCAGATCAAAACTTTTCTTTGGTTCAAGATTTCAAGTATGTTTGTCCATGGTTAACCATTTTAATAGGCATAAGTAGACTAGGACCCTAAATATCATAGGAAGTCATTAGAGCCCAAGATCAAGGAAACTTAGAAATATTTTGAATGGAATTCCTCACAAAATAACACTTTCTTGGACAAAGTACCCTAGGGAAATGATAGATCGTGAAAATTAAAAGCATTTGACACTTAAAAACATAGGAAGAAATGCAAAAATGCGCCAGGTCAGGTATCAGGTCGACCCATCAGAGGTTGAAGACAACACTGTAGCTACGCATGGGACGAAGCCCATGTGTAGTTCCAGTGCGTGATGGCGTGTACGCCTCATACGCTAGTTGTTTAAACCTTAAACCTCTATAATTTGACCCCAATCACCCTTTCCCATTTTTCTGTGATTTTTTTGAAATTTTTTCAGCCTAAAGTTTCAAAATTTCTTAGGAATTTAGAGTCTCAAAACATTACATAATTGACTGAGTCCAACCCAAAAAAATATTTAAAATAAATATACATAGTGGGGAAATTATATACCTTGGTCACTCTCTCTAGTAATTGCCAGGTAAATTAAATCAAATTCATTTAAATTATAGAAGGTGTCGTAACTAACCTTTTGGTAGAATAAAATAAGAAGTTTTTAAATTGATTCCCAAAATGAAACTTGAAAATCAATTTATTTGGAGTCACCACCAAAATTTTTAATGGAAAACTTTAGAAAACCAATTTAAAATAAAAAGAAAAAGGCAATATGGTCTGAGAAATCAGAGATGAGTTCAAGAGTCTAGTTGAGTGTGGGGAAGGTGTTAGGTACCCCACAACACCCGTCCATAAGGACGGTTACCTTAAACCAGTTAGTTGAAATAGAATATGGCTTTTAAATTTACCTCAATTACCCTTTTATCGACATGCATGCCTGTTAAACAGAGGAGACAAAATAACAAGAATGAAGGCAAACAGATAGATATTTACAAAGGGCAGACTTGACCTAGGATGAAAGCCTAGGACCTACGTACCCTGTGATAGGGATCAAAGTCCACGTAGTTTGACCAAAAAGGCATGTTTATTGGTTGGTGGTTTTTAATTTTTGTGACGAGAATAGGAGGATTTAAATTAAACAGATTATTGTAAACAAAACAGGATTGGAATTTGGTTTGTGTGTTTTAATTTATGACAACCTGATTAATCTAACCCTCTTGACCCCTTCATTTTTCTCTCTTTTTAATTTATTATTTTTTTTGTTTTTGGGATTTTAATCTTTATTTTGCAATTTAAATAAAATGAAATTATTATAAAGAATGAATTTGATCACATAAAGAAAAGATATCATTTAATTACGACATTTATTTTTGTAATATTGTTATTATTGTTATTATTATTTTATAACAAATATGTGCTGATTTTGGGAATCCAAGAAGATTAAAATTTCACATGACCCCATGCAATCGAGGAGAACAATATTCTCACACGATAATTTCGTAAATAATAGAAGGTATTTAATTAAGGTAGATGTTTAATTATTATTATTTTTATAACCACTGTGTACCAAATTTAGGGATATAAGGAAATTAAAATCTCACATGATCCCGGGCAATCAAAGAGAACAAAATTCTCACACGATAATTTCATAAATAATGAAAAATATTATTAAAGTCAATATTTGATTATTATTATGTTTAAAACAAGTGTGTATTAATTTTAGGAATCTAAAGAGATTAAAATCACACATGATCCCAGGCAATCGAGGGGAATAGAATCCTCACACAATAATTTTATAAATAATGGAAAATATTTAATTAAAGTAAATATTTGATTATTATTATGTTTAAAACAAGTGTGTACTAATTTTATGAATCTAAAGAGATTAAAATCACACATGATCTCATGCAATCGAGGAGAACCGAATCCTCACACGATAATTTCCTAAATAATGGAAAATTATTTAATTAAAGTCAATATTTAATTATTATTATTTTTAAAACAAATGTGCTAATTTTTAAAAAAAGATCTAAGGAGATTAAAATCTCACATGATCTCATGCAATCGAGAATGACAAAATGCTCACACGATAATTTCATAAATAATGGAAAGTTATTTAATTAAATTAAATATTTAATTATTATTGTTTTGAAAACAAATGTGCTAATCTTAAAAAGACCTAAGGAGATTAAAATTTCACAAAATCTCATGCAATCGAGGAGGACAAAATCCTCACACGATAATTTCATAAATAATGGAAAATTATTTAATTAAATTAAATATTTAATTATTATTTTTTTGTATTATTATTATTATTTGCAACAAATATGTATTAATTTTTGGGATCTAAGGGGATCAAATCTCACACGATCTTAAACATCTAAGGAGAACAATATTCTCACTCGATAATTTATTTAAAACTTTACTTATAAAGCCAAGAAGAAAAGAAAAAAAATTATTAATCCCGTATACAAATAACAATACTAATAATAAATAATAACACATTAATTAATTAATCAATTAACTAATAAACCAAAAAAAATCAAAGAAGCTAAACGAAGACACACGAAATGAACTGCAGCGTGAACATCCACATGCACGCATGAGAATTACTTGGCTTCGTCTCAGTGGGCTACTCTTCCCAGTGACTCTCCTCCTCCAGCGATTCTACTCGGCCTTCCTTGGTTCACCGTAGCTCCTTGTGGCTGATGGATCATGACTCTTACATTTGGTATGCAAAACCTCTTCCCTTTTTAACCAGCAGCAATCATAAATGCACCAATGGATGCAGTAAGCCTTAGGCAAATGGTCGAAACGTCTGCCTAGCATAACTTCATAGCATCATAAATTCTAATTACAGCAGTACCAGAAACTCCAAGTGAATTTACAAATAACTTAATATCTTTCTTGGGGTCTTCAGCATCTAAAAAATAGTAGTTGACTGATGATAAAATTTGTTTCACATCATCCACCTGAGAACCCAAAAGATGATTCTTTGATGGAAAAGCATGTTGGTATTTAATCACCATGGCCTCCTGGCTAAACTCTGTTTACCCCTGTTTTTAGTGCTGCAAACCGTAGCCCTTCCTTCCCCAAAGAGCACTGCATTCTCCTTTTCCTTTAGCCCTCTCTTTCTCTCTCTCTACCAGCACGGCATTCTCCAACCAGTAACTACTTCTGCTTCTCCTTCCAGCACTCACCGTCTCTCCTCCCTCTCCGAGTCGTCGTCTTCGTTGGTGAGTCAACCGTGGTAAGAATCAGTCTTCAACTTATCAACCTAGTCACTGAGTGCAGCCTCGTCCTCCATCAAACTCTTCGAAACCCTGACCCCTTCTTTAACCTAGGAACGAACTGGCTTATCGTTGGCATCAGCAGACAGTACAGCAATGACCTCCTCCCCTACTCTTTCTTAGTCATGATCGGCGAGGCCGTTGAGGCCATATCTCTGCAAGTGCTCCATGTTGGCATTACGGGACAGGATTTTGGCGATGACCTTCTTCTGGACTTCATTAGTGTTAGAGGTGACATCTTCGATGAGCTAAACTGTCTCCTTGTTGCTCTCATTTGAAACTACTCATTTTACAACAGTCTTTGTTTTCTTCCACACTGGTCCTCCTCCTCCTCCTCCTGGCTTTCTCACTAGACGAACCCCCCATCCAAAGGTATCTGCGCTCACCATCCCTACCTTCTCCACTTGCCACTATGTACAATACCAGGTCGAGCCAAAAAAAAAAATCATGTTTTTTCCTATCGTGCTGGTCTCCTCGGGCAATTATGCTTGCCCTCCTTTTATCGTACAGCCAAGCTCTCTTAAGAACGTTGTGCCCTCCTTTCGACTGAGTAAACAACTCCTTTTCTCTCTCCTTCTACCTCCTTTCTCTTTCTACTTCTTAGCTTCTCTACCTAGTAGCTGCTTCTGTTTCTTCGTGGCAACATATATCAATATGAGTTTGTAGCAGCCGTTCACTTGTTCCTCACGGGTTCATCCTCCATTTAACAGTTGATAACAGTAGAAGCTTCATTCTCTGTATTGTTTTTGCTTCAAACACATGTTTCGATTCCTCCATTAGCA
Organism: Delonix regia; assembly: GCA_037074485.1. Lineage (NCBI taxonomy): Eukaryota > Viridiplantae > Streptophyta > Magnoliopsida > Fabales > Fabaceae > Delonix > Delonix regia. The sequence continues at coordinate 35,835,324 of CM073454.1, forward strand.
AGTCCAAAAGAAATAGGACTCGGGTTTCTTCCACTTTGGCAACCAGAGATCTATAGACAACTGTAGTAAGTTATGTCATCCACGGCTTATCCTTCTGAAAGCTCAGGCTCGTGACGAATCTAAGAGTTGCATGGATGGCGGTGTGAGGTTCATTTTGTTCTGCCACAAGCTTCCACTCTTGGGAGATGAAGACAGGGAACAACTCTTCTCATTTGTGGGCGAAGAAGCCACCTTTCCTTGAACAACCAGTCTCCTCCTTGTAGAGCCTTATTCAGTATTGGGTAGGATGGAACCATCACTCCAAAACACCATGAGCATACTTACAGGCATCCCCCTTTTGGCAGGTTCCTTTGCGAAATTCTCGGGCATGGAACACAGCTGTCAAGGTATTTCCCATAGGCCTCTCCTTCTTAGACAAAATGGTTGTTAAAGCTGAGGCTTTTTAGAATTCTGCACGACCCACTGATTTTGTTGCTCCCTCTGCCTCATTTCCCTCTTTTTGCTTTTTGCTTTTTTTTTAGCTTTTTCCTATAGGTTTTCATGTGTTGGCAACCTTATTACCCTTTTAAGAAATTTTTTTATTATTATTACTATTATTGTTAATTAATTTTGATTTTTTGATTTTTTGATTTTTGATTTTTTTTAATATATTTTGTATTTTGATATTTCTTTATTATTTTTCTTTGATTTATTATAATTATTTTAATTAGCTAATTTTATTTTTTTGAATTTTGAGTTTATTTAATTATCTCTCATTCTTTATTTTTAATTCCAAATTGTCCCCCAATTGAAAATATCATTTGAAGTTTTGACACTTTTAATTTTTCTATTGTCTCATCTGTTTAACAGGCATGCATGTTGATAAAAGGGTAATTTATATAAATTTAAAAGCCATATTCTATTTCAGCTGACTGGTTTAAGGTAACCGTCCTTATGGACGGGTGTTATGGGGTACCTAACACCTTCCCCACACTCAAATAGACTCCCGAACTCATCTCTGATTTCGCAGACCATATTGCCTTTTTCTTTTTATCTTAAATTGGTTTTCCAAAGTTTTCCATTAAAAATTTTGGTGGCGACTTCAAATAAATTGATTTTCAAATTTCATTTTAAGAATCAATTTAAAAACTTCTTATTTTATTCTGCCAAAAGGTCAGTTACGACAGAAAGTGATATTACAATTTTGGAGTGTCTTAAGGAATAATTGCTTTGAAATATGTTACGAACCTAATTGTGTACCCACCTATCGTGGGCCCAATCACAATTGTGTGTGTTTTTGTAAACAATTTTGGTTATGATTGTAAATGATTATTAGGGATATGAATACATAATAAAAATAATCAATAGGAGAGTATATGCATATATTATATTGGCAATGAGTATACCCTATCGTTGTGACACTACTTATATAATTTGTAGATTTGACTCATTTATGATTTGTTGGCAGCAATTTTTTTTTATTTGATTGATGCATTCATGATTGCTTGTTATCTAAGTGGGAGATCGTTAAAATAATTATATATTAGCATTAATTTGTCATTGGATCACTATGTACATATTTTAGTTAATTAGGAAATTAATATCATTAGACTAAATTAAGGATAGATTGGGTCAATGTAAACATTGAATAATTAGTAATGGGCCTGATTATCCATTGGACCGTTAGGTAGAGACCTAAACTTACTGCTCAGGCTTAATTAATAATTATCTCATTGAATTACTAATCGAAAGAGAGATTATTGAGCTTAATCTGAGGCCTAATTGTATTATTGAAGTGTCTATAAATAAGATCATAATTAGTCTTCTAAGACTACTAAGCAAATTCTAATACACTCTCAATTTCTCTCTCTCTCTCTCTCTTAATCAAGTAAGTTTCTTGTAAGTTGATATTCTGCCTATCTTCTTCTTGAAAAACTCTATTAACCATGTCTATACTAACAAGTAAATATTCTTATCTCTTTCTTAGTTAATATCATACATGGCTGATCATTAGTACTGTGAATTGTTTATATTACTGTAGCGTATTATCTGATCACACTCTCTGCTAGCAACCTTGGAAACACTTTTTAGTCTCATGAGTTAGAAATATTCTAAAACCTCCTTTCACAACACAATAAATTAAATATGCACTTCTATCATACATCAATTGTCTAATTGAAAATATGCAACTACAGTCGTATTATAAATTATAATCGCATGTGATCATTAAATTAAATCTAAGCTTTTTGATGATGGACTTTTCAAATTTGAAAAATGTGACTATGAAAGGCATAGAGGGACGCTGAAAAACAAGGGAGAGAAAGGAATTGAGTGCAGTGGAAAATAACTTAAACAAATTCCCTTGAAATTTGAAATGCAAATGAATTTGATAAAATCTCAATCATTTGATAAAAATTTGACTGTTTAGACTTTAAAAAATAGTTAAAAATCATCTAATGTTGTTTAAAATATAAATCATTGAATAAAAATTTAATGACTCAAATCTCTTCAAATATACAAATTAAATACAAAGAATCTAAATATGAAAATAAACAATATGAGAAGAGATTGAAAACACCATGTATGTGGGCCATCCCTTCCTTAAACCGAATGAATTAGGAATCAAGGAGATAATAAATCCCTGCTCGTAGTCACGTGATTTTCCAATAGCCTTGATTATAGTCCTCACGTTAGGCGCGTACCTGAAGAATTCTTGTCCTGCTTCTGCAAGGGAGTGTATTCTTTTGGAATATATATATATTAGTGGTCCTGCAATAGTTAATTTAGTATATTAATTTTAATAAAATTATTTTTTAAAAAATTATTAAAAAATAATTTTATCAAAACTGCTATACTAAATTAATTATTATATAAATATGTTAAAATAAATTAATATTTTTTATTACTTTTGAGGGTGGATCGTTTGAGATATCACATGTCTCCTTATATGAACATGTTAAGCTTGGATCGTTCAATTAAGAAAATGTGATTTTAGCTTGTGCTTGAATGATAATTAAAAGCTCTTTTCTTTATCTTTAACGTAAACAAAGCTATATGGTGAGGGTGGGTACATACCCCCCCAAATTTTTAACTTAAAATATTTAGTATTAAGTTATAATTTTATGTTCCCACTTATTTGATATTTTTGAATCTTGTGAAAATATGAAACTATACACATGTATTATATAATTGGATCATGTTATATTTTATTATTTAGTGTTTTAATTAGAACCTTTTAGTCTTGCATGTGTATCATGTATAGCTTTATATTTAATATGTGTATATATTTCATACATTTTTGTAATAAGTAGTTTTACAATAATTGAGTACAACATAATTAAATTCAAATATAGAATATATTATTTTAACTAGATCATGAAAAATTGTCCCCAAAGATACAATAAAATTCTTGCAATGTTGTTAGACAATTGTTCATTCAAGTTGTTTATTGAATTATCATGATGTTGTTAACTGATGATATGTTTTTTAGTTTATCTTTGTTAATAACAACAAGAATATAAAATTACATGATTTCTAAATTATAAAAATAATTTATTTTGCCTTTTATTTGAAAAAAACTACCGTATTTGCTCATTAGTCTCCTTAAATATTTAGAAATTAACCAATAAAAGCTATGTAAGATCTTTAGTTTCTTTAGACATTGAAAGATAATATCTAATTTCAGAAATTGCAAAAGTAAAATAGATTTTTCATTTACAAAAATAAATTTTTTTTCCTCTAGTTTCATGACTCTCTCAAAATCAAAATAAGAAAATCCCAATTTTGAAAATCTAGAAAACACAAAAACTCTAAAATTTTGAAAATATTCTTCGTTTCAAAATTTTGTTTCCCTTTTAATGAAAATCTTAATTACAAATCCAAAAAAATGAAAATACAAACATCCTAAAATAATAATAATATTACTTTTCTTTATTAATTTCGTTTCCTTTTAAGTTAAAGGCCAAAAACTCTAATTTGAGAAAAGAAATCCAAAAATAAAAGTTCAAAATCCCAAAAATCCTTTTCTTCAATAATTTTTTTTCAAGAATCAAAACAAAAAATTTATTTTTAGAATTTCAAAAATAAAATGTTAATAGAAAAAGAAAAAATTAAAGAACTAGAGAGTGAGATTATGTTGTTTTTGTTATTAGAAAGCACAACTAAATTCTAAGTTTCTTTTGAATATGAAAGTCAAACTAATTTCTATTATCTTATTTATTTCACAAACGTAAAAAGTGGTCAACCACTTCATGTCTTGAACTGTGTAGACTTAGGATCTTTAGCATGTACTGTCAAGTATATATATATATATATATATCCATTTGCCTTCACCTTCCTTAATTAGTTTCCTGTTTAAATTTCTTGTTCTCTTTTTTGCATGTGATTTAGCATGGCTAATCAATATAAAATTAAGGTCATATTTCATTAATTTTGCTTAAAAAATTTAGAGTTAATATTTATATGACAAATATTGTGAGATACTAACCCTGTTCTTACATTCAAATAAATATTTAAACTCATATTTATTTTTGTATACCACATTTTCATTTAAAATGATTTTTCAAAAGTTTTTGCTAAAAAATTTGATGATAACTTTTAAATCAATTAATTCTTAAAATTAATTGGAGAGTCGATTTATATTTTGTTTTTTTCACAACATTTGCATTGCATTTGACCCTCCAACAAATTATTAGATATGGCACGTGTCTTTTAAATGTATTCTACTCATTTCATGTGTATCTATTTTAACATCAAAGAAAAATAATAGAATAAAACATAAACAAAAATCAAAATTGAAGAGATTTCTAAGGTATAGATGTCAGGAAATGAATGCTAAAATTCCAAATGGAAAGGGGATTTAATATTAGAAGACGATAAATGTCTTTAACCAGATTATAACTTAAAGCTCAAAAAAACAATGACCCTCAAACTATGACTGCAAAACCACCTACCACCAAGTAATCATTGTGTTTTTTTTTGGTGTGTGTACAATTTAAGAAATATTTAAAATCTCACATACGATTCAATTATAAATAAAAACATATTCTAATTAAATCAAAACACTATTAGACAAGTTCAACGTTAGCATCATCGAAGTTACCCAAGTTAACAAATAAAAACCTCTAAATTCAAATATCATTAGATCATTAAATAACAACAAATAAAACCATTATATTATCATCTTTAAATTACTATATTTGTTTGTAGACAGCCTTGTAGCAGGAGAGAGACAAAAATAACTTAAATTGAAATTTGAAATAAGAGGCCATGATAAAGAGTGAGAAGGAAAGGAAAGTAATAAACTAATAAAGTAGTACACTTGTTTTTTAATGTTTAAATGAGTCAAAGAAGAGCAAAATAAAGAGGATTAAAAAATATATTTATATGTATGGCTTACCCAAAAACCAAAAAATATCTGTATGTCCATAAACTATTAATATTTAAGTGGTAATATACCAAAGGAATAGTTGCTATTAGGAGTGAACAAATTCTGGAGCAAGTCACTAGTTGGGGTCAAATTTGACTCGAGTATATACTGGCCAATAAATGTGGTATGGTCCAGGGACCTAAATTGGTCAAGCTTAGTACATAATTGAGCAGGGTTAGGTCGGACATGGTCACTTGGGTTTTTTTTTTAAAAATATTTTTAACAAGTTTAAATTTAGAATTTTTTTAAAAAAATTTAGTTTATATTTAATAAATGAGATATCTTATATTAATAAAAAAAATATTCATATTTAATACAAATGAAAAAAAGTAGCTACTTTTTTAAAATATCATTAATTTTATTTAAAAAATTAAGAATATTTATATATAAATCTGGTTGAGCTAATGGCATCGGTTTCATATATTGAACCCAGTCTTAGCCCGACCTGAAACAACTAGGGCAAGCCGAGTTAACAAAGTTGGTCTGGGTCATGCACATGCTTAATAGCTATGTGATTGAGTCACTTATACTATATATATAGATAGAGAGATTGATTTTAACATTAAAAAAACTCTTTTTTTTGAATAATTTGATTATTCTTAAGTTTTATCTTAATTCCACTTCAAGTAAAACAATGTTTTGGAAGAAGCTGTCAAATGATTTTCAATTTTGGTATCCCACTCTAATTTACATTCTCAATTTAATTCTTCTATTGTGAGTTCATTCTCAATTTAGTTTATCATTAATCATGAAGTTTGAACATTCAAGTCCTTAAACTTAATTAAATAAGAGAAACCAAATTGAAAAATAAACTAATAAGTAAGAAATTAAATTAATGAATGAGAGACTAAATTGAGAATCAATTAATAAGAGAGAATTAAATTGAGGATAAAAATCATAAGGAACTAAATTAAGAATCAACTTATAGAAAGAATTTAAAATATTAATATATTTTTATGTATAATAAATTTTTGATAAATTAATATTATTAAAATTAACTAAAAATAGCCCCATGATGTGTGTTTGAACCAGTGGTTCAAACTTCCCACTTAGGAGACCATAGGAACTTTGGTGTAAGATTGAAACAATTAATTGCACTTCACATATTTTTTTTCTTTAATCTGGATTATTGAAATGGAAGTTATCGTCATATTGATCTAAGATGTTTTTTTTTTTAAATAATAATAATAATAATAATAACGATGTAATCAAATGTTAGAGATTCATTATATTTAAAGGTTTATTACCAATTAACTTTGTGATATTTTAAGTTGGATACCAACTTAGGAGTTTGACCTTACTGTTATGGCCGGAATAATTAATGCTCTGAATCCTACCTGTATTGGCTGTGTTTTATTGCTCTTTTTTCGTTTAAAAAAAAAAAAAAGGCTATTGCATGTTAAAATACTTTGGCAACCAAATTTTTTTTTTCAAAGACTGGTCGCTTGGAGTCCCAATTTGACTTAATAATTTAAATTAAAAAAATTTTCATTTAATTTCTAAAAATAATCAATGAGTATGATTTTATTATGAAAATGTACAAAATAAAACTTTCTCGTCGCCAAAAGACACCCATTTGATCGAAATGCCTTTAATGATATATATAACCCTGCAAGAATATGATTGATTTAATCTATGAGAAATATAATTTATTAAAAGCTAATTTCCTAAAGTGTTGTTTAAAATTTTAACTCTCTTTATTTGGTGCTTCGAGATGTAAACTTTATTTATTATAAATTGTTATTATATATATGATAATATTCATGTTTATTTATATATGTAATATATTTTTTATATTTAAATCAAATATAAATAATTAATTATTATCTTTCAGTTGGTTTTTAAAATTATTTTTTGAAAATGATTATTTTTTATTAATTAATTTTTTTTTATAAAATGCTTTAAAATTGTGCTAAATTTTGAGAAGTGACTACTTTCATATTAATTATAAATATCCACACTTCCTCACCCGCGCATACACACAAATTTATTTATAGAAAAAAAAAAAGAATTTATATGGAACTCATTTTCGTTTTCCAATAAAAAATAACAATTATATAATTTTTTTAATAATATCAAATTCATATATATAGTTATTATAGATATATATATATATATATATATAATATTTTGATTTTTTATGAAATAATATTCCAGTTAAATTATACGTTTTTCTTTTTATTCATTATTAGTTAGTCATACTTGCCATATATTAATCAAAAAACTTAATAGCAAAGTTATAAATAATTATACTTAATATCATATATAAGTAATAATTATACAGAGAATTTTGGTTAATATGGAAGCATTTATACATTCCCTAATGAATGAGATAAATTGTACTCTAAATTATATTATATAAAATACAAGCCAATTTTATTTGAAAAGCTTCGCTAATGTTACTATTGTCATTGAAATTAATTACATTAATAATTTATATTGATATTTTTTGTTCTAAAAATATTATTCGGCTTCTTTAATATCTAATACATATTACCAAAAACCTTGTTTTTTTAACAAAAATAACTATCCATATGCATTCATTTTAGAAAAAAAATCCATAACCACCACCTGTATTGTGATATTAAAACTAGAATTATAATTTTATATATTAAAATTTAACACTAGCTTAATTTTTGTGATGATAAAAATAAAATCATTGTCATAGGGTGCAGAAAAATTAATTTTATTGATAAAAATAAACAATAAAATATTTCGAGATTTATTTAAAAAGTCAGAGAACTTAAATAATATTTTTAAAATAAAAATGGAATCGTATAAGATTTAGCCAAATCAACAAGGTCAACTTAACTTATTGTTATTATTGTTTTAGGCATTCAAAAATGGCATCATTAGACTTTATTATTAATGATTTCATTACTATTTATCAAAAAAATTGATTCCATTACTAATTATGTTGGCTCCCATTAACCATGTGTTTAAATGAGGTGGGACCTGTAAAAAATGGAATTGGATTACTTTAAAGAAAAATTTCGGGATTTATTTAAAAAGTCAAAGGAGTTAAATAATATTTTTAAAATAAAAAAGGAATCGCATAAAATTTAGCCAAATCAACATGGTCAACTTAACTTATTGTTGTTATTGTTTTGAGCATTCTGAAATGGCATCATTAGACTTTATTATTAATGATTCCATTACTATTTATCAAAAAAATTGATTCCATTACTAATTATATCGGCTCCTATTAACCACGTGTTTAAATGAGGTGGGCCCTGTAGAAAATGGAATTGGATTGCTTTAAAGAAAAATTGTGATTTACATCAAAAAGTCAAAGGAGTTTAACAATATTACTAAAATAAAAAAGGAATCAGCATAAAATTTAGCCAAATCAACATGGTCAACATAAATTACTGTTACTATTGTTTTGGGCATTTTGAAATGGCATCATTAGACTTTATTATTAATGATTCCATTACTATTTATTAAAAAAATTGATTCCATTACTAATTATGTAGGCTCTCACTAACCACGTGTTTAAATGAGACAGAACCCATAGAACATGGAAATGGATTCCATTAGGGAAAATTTTTTTGATTTATTTACAAAGTCAATGGAGTTAAATAATATTTTTAAAATAAAAAAGGAATCGCATAAAATTTAGCAAAATCAACATGGCCAACTTAAATTTATTATTGTTATGGGCATTCAAAAATGGCATCATTAGACTTTATTATTAATGATTCCGTTACTATTTACCAAAAAAATTGATTCCATTAATAATTATGTTGGCTCCCATTAACTACGTGTTTAAATGTGGCAGAACCCATAGAATATGGAATTGGATTCCTTTAAGGAAAAATTTTTTGATATATTTAAAAAGTCAAAGGAGTTCAATAATAGTTTTAAAATAAAAATGTAATTGCATAAAAATTAGCCAAATCAACATGGTTAACTTAACTTATTGTTATTATTGTTTCGGGCAATCTGAAATGGCCTCATTAGACTTTGTTATTATTGAGTCCATTACTATTTATTAAAAAAATTGATTCCATTACTAATTATGTTGGCTCCCACTAACCACGTGTTTAAATGAGGCGGGACCCATAGAATATGGAAATGGATTCCTTTAAGGAAAAATTTTGTGATTTATTTAAAAAGTCAAAGGAGTTAAATAATATTTTTAAAATAAAAAAGGAATCGCATAAAATTTAGCAAAATCAACATGGTCAACTTAACTTATTGTTATTATTGTTATGGGCATTCAAAAATGGCATCATTAGACTTTATTATTAATGATTCCGTTACTATTTACCAAAAAAATTGATTCCATTACTAATTATATTGGCTCCCATTAACCACATGTTTAAATGTGGCGAGACCCAAAAAATATGGAATTGGATTGCTTTAAGGAAAAAATTTGTGATTTATTTAAAAAGACAAAGTAGTTCAATAATAGTTTTAAAATAAAAATGGAATCATACAAAATTTAGTCAAATCAACATGGTCAGCTTAACTTATTGTTATTATTGTTTCGGGCATTCTGAAATGGCCCCATTAGACTTTATGATTAATGATTCCTTTACTATTTATTAAAAAAATTCATTCCATTACTAATTATGTTGGTTCCCATTAACCACGTGTTTAAATGAGGAGGGACCCGTAGAATATGGAGTTGGACTCCATTAAAGAAAAATTTGTGATTTATTTAAAAAGTCAAAGGAGTTAAATAATATTTTTAAAATAAAAAGGGAATCGCATAAAATTTAGCCAAATCAACATGGTCAACTTAACTTATTGTTATTATTGTTTTGGGCATTCTGACTTGGCATCGTTAGACTATATTACTGATGGTTCCATTATTATTTATCATAAAAATTGATTCCATTACTAATTATATTGCTTCCCATTAACCATGTGTTTAAATGAGGCAGGACCCATAGGTTATGGAATTGGATTCCTTTAAGGAAAAAATTTGTGATTTATTTAAAAAGTCCAAGGAGTTCAATAATAGTTTTAAAATAAAAATGGAATCGCATAAAATTTAGTCAAATCAACATGGTCAACTTGACTTATGGTTTTTATTGTTTTAGGCATTCAAAAATGGCATCATTAGACTTTATTATTAATGATTCCATTACTATTTATCAAAAAAATTCATTCCATTACTAATTATGTTGGCACCCATTAACCACGTGTTTAAATAAGGCAGGACCCATAGAATATGGAAATGGATTCCTTTAAGGAAAAATTTTGTGATTTATTTAAATAGTCAAAGGAGTTAAATAATATTTTTAAAATAAAAAAGGAATCATAGAAAATTTAGCAAAATCAACATGGTCAACTTAACTTATTGTTATTATTGTTTTAGGCATTCAAAAATGGCATCATTAGACTTTGTTATTAATGATTCCATTATTATTTATCAAAAAAATTGATTCCATTACTAATTACGTAGGCTCCCATTAACCACGTGTTTAAATGAGGTCGGACCGGTACAAAATGGAATTGGATTGCTTTAAAGAAAAATTTTTGATTTATTTGCAAAGACAAAGGAGTTCAATAATATTTTTAAAATAAAAAAGGAATCGCATAAAATTTAGCCAAATCAACATGGTCAACTTAACTTATTGTTATTATTGTTTTGGGCATTTTGACATAGCATCATTAGACTTTATTATTAATGATTCCATTACTATTTATCAAAAAAATTGATTCCATTACTAATTATGTTGGCTCCCATTAACCACGTGTTTAAATGAGGTGGGCCCTGTAGAAAATGGAATTGGATGGCTTTAAAGATAAATTTTGTGATTTACTTCAAAAAGTCATAGGAGTTCAATAATATTTTTAAAATAAAAATGGAATCACATAAAATTTAGCCAAATCAACATGGTCAACAAATTTACTGTTACTATTGTTTTGGGCATTCTGAAATGGCATCATTAGACTTTATTATTGATGATTCCATTACAATTTATCAAAAAAATTGATTCCATTACTAATTCTGTTGGCTCCCATTAACCACGTGTTTATATGTGGCAGGACCCATAGAATATGAAAATGGCTTCCTTTAAGGAAAAAAATTGTGATTTATTTAAAAAGTCAAAGGAGTTAAATAATAGCTTTTGAATAAAAAAGGAATCGTATAAAATTTAGGCAAATCAATGTGGTCAACTTAACTTATTGTTATTATTGTTTTGGGCATTCTGATATGGCATCATTAGACTTTATTATTAACGGTTCCGTTATTATTTATTTAAAAAATTGCTTCCATTACTAATTATGTTGGCTCCCATTAACCACGTGTTTAAATAAGGCGGGACCCATAGAATAAGGAATTGGATTCCTTTAAGGAAAAAATTTGTCATTTACTTAAAAAGTCAAAGGAGTTCAATAATAGTTTTAAAATAAAAAAGGAATCGCATAAAATTTAGCCAAATCAACATGGTCAACTTAACTTATTGTTATTATTGTTTCGGGCATTCAGAAATGGCCACATTAGACTTTATTATTAATAAGTCCATTACTATTTATTAAAAAAATTGATTCCATTACAAATTATGTTGGCTCCCATTAACCACGTGTTTAAATGAGGCGGGACCCATGGAATATGGAATTGGATTCCTTTAAGGAAAAAATTTGTGATTTATTTAAAAAGTCCAAGGAGTTCAATAATAGTTTTAAAATAAAAGTGGAATAGCATAAAATTTAGCCAAATCAACATGGTCAACTTAACTTAATGTTACTATTGTTTTGGGCATTCTGACATGGCATCATTATTGATGGTTTCATTATTATGTATAAAAATAATTCATTCCATTACTAATTATGTTGGTTCCCATTAACCATGTGTTTAAATGTGGCGGAACCCATAGAATATGGAATTGGATTCCTTTAAGGAAAAATTTTGTGATTTACTTTAAAAGTCAGAGGAGTTAAATAATTTTTTTAAAATAAAAAAGGAATCACGTAAAATTTAGCCAAATCAACATGGTCAACTTAACTTATTGTTATTATTGTTTTAGGCATTCTGACTTGGCATCATTAGACTATATTATTGATGGTTCCATTATTATTTATCATAAAAATTGATTCTATTACTAATTATGTTGGTTCCCATTAACCACGTGTTTAAATGAGGCAGGACCCATAGATTATGGAATTGGATTCCTTTAAGGAAAAATTTTGTGATTTATTTAAATAGTTATAGGAGTTAAATAATAGTTTCAAAATAAAAATGGAATCGCAGAAAATTTAGCTGAATCAACATGGTCAACTTAACTTATTGTTATTATTGTTATGGCCATACAAAAATGGCATCATTATACTTTGTTATTAATGATTCCATTACTATTTATCAAAAAATTTGATTCCATTACTAATTCTGTTGGCTCCCATTAACCACGTGTTTAAATGAGGAGGGACTCGTAGAAAATGGAATTGGATTCCTTTAAAGAAAAATTTGCGATTTATTTAAAAAGTCAAAGGAGTTAAATAATATTTTTAAAATGAAAAAGGAATCGCATAAAATTTAGCCAATTCAACATGGTCAACTTAACTTATAGTTATGATTGTTTTGGGCATTTTGACATGGCATCATTAGACTTTATTATTAATGGTTCCGTTATTATTTATTTAAAAAATTGATTCCATTTCTAATTATGTTGGTTCCCATTAACCACGTGTTTAAATGAGGCGGGACCCATAGAATATGGAATTGGGTTCCTTTAGGAAAAAAATTTGTGATTTATTTAAAAAGTCATAGGAGTTCAATAATAGTTTTAAAATAAAAAAGGAATCACATAAAATTTAGCCAAATCAACATGGTCAACTTAACTTATTGTTATTATTGTTTTGGGCATTCTGACATGGTATCATTAGACTTTATTATTAATGGTTCCATTATTATTTATCAAAAAAATTGATTATATTACTAATTATGTTGGTTCCCATTAATCACGTGGATAAATGAGGCGGGACCCATAGAATATGGAAATGGATTCTTTTAAGAAAAAAATTTGTGATTCATTTAAATAAATTCATTGATTAAAAAGTTGCTATTCATATGGCACATGCAATCCTAAAATAACAATAAATCATCCTAATAACAAGTTTAAATGGTCAGACTAAACAAATAAAAGTAAAATCATTAACAATTAAATCCAAAAAGTTATAACTTAGTTTGATTAAATCACAATAATATCAAATTAGAAACATAAAATCTTAGGGTTTCCACATCACCCTTAACCTAAAAGAAAATTAGCCTAGCATGATGTAAAACTCCAGTGATAAAATAAATCATGAGAAAGAAATGGAAGAATAATAATAATAATGTGTGTATGGGAGAGAAAGAAGAGAGTAGATAGAAAGTGAAGTGTGGAGATAGATAGGTGAAGATAGTGTTACTACATGATGATCTATTTATAATCTGAGAATTAGGATAGATGACTCATATTAGAATTTAGGAAGTTTGAGAATCTTAATTATACTAAGATTTAAGAAAATAGCCTTTTAGATAGCAACCAATCGACCTTTGACCAAAGTCAAACTCTAAAATGATCATTCTACCACTTTTGGTCATTTAGCAAGGTGTTAACACATGTCCAAGGTGTCTCTAAGCAATCCATGTTGAGACCAATTAGAAATATTTTAAAATAAGGACTCCTAGTTAGATTAGACTAGTTAGATTTCTAAGCAACCACTAGTAAAAATTGCATAACTCTCTAGAGACTTTCAAATGCATTGATTCCAATACTACTAGAAAATAGACATTCAGGGCTTTAGTATGGGCTTTGGAATCACTACTTTTGGACTTCAAATGACAGAGATATCTTCTAATGAATTTGGACCAATAATTTGCTTCTCTGCACAAGTTATAGCATAGGATAGCTAACTTCAAAAGTTTGTATCTCACATTTGCCTTTTCCAAATGATCTAGTACTTGTTTAAAAGCTCTCGATGTTTACTTTCATCAACATTTAAAAATATCTCAATTTTGAGTAATATAGAAGAAGTTATGACCAAATTTGTGCCAATTTTTTAAAATTTGTTTCCTAATTTAGCTAAGTTCCTATCTAGCCCAAAAACCTACATAACACATAAAATAACATAAGAACAATAAAAACCTAAAGAAATAAACAAATTAAGTAATGAAATCTACAAAAAATAAGTGCATGAAATGCACTCATCAATGCCTTGCATAAGCTCTTTTATTTGTCATTATGTCCTTCTCAATTAAGCTTCCATATAGCTAAACAAACATCTCCCTATTAGAATAATTATGGATTAGCATTAATTTGTCAGAGGATCACTATGTACATATTTTAGTTAATTGGCAATTAATATCATCAAACTAAATTAAGGATAGGTTAAGTCGATGTTAACAGTGAATAATCAGTAATGGGTTAGATTATCCACTAGACCATTTGGTAGAGACCCCAACTTACAACTCAGGCTTAATTAGTAATTATCCCATTGAATTACTAATAGAAAAAGAGATTATTGGGCTTAATCTTATACCTAATTATATTATTGAAGTTCTATAAATACGATTATAATTAGTCTTATAATACTACTAAGCAAATTCTAACACACTCTTTATCTCTCTTTCTTTCTTTCTCTTAATCAAGTAAGGGCCTTGTAAGTTGATGTTCTTTGCCTATCTTTTTCTTGAAGAACTCTATTAACCATGATCTACACCAACAGGTAAATATTCTAATATATTTCTCAGTTAATATCGTACATGGATGATCATTAGTGCTATGAATTGTTTATATTACTGTTGTGTATTATCTTGTCACAATTGGTATCAGAGACATTAGGTTGAGATTTGATCCACCATGTCTATATATTACTACATGTTTGGTTTCATCACATGTGATTCTTCATATCTATGACATATCATTGTACAAAATCACTTAAGTTGGAAATCTAACCTTGTTGTTAAACATTTTTTTCATTGATCACACACTAAAAGATTCATTATTCCTTTCTTTCTCTGATAATGAAGTTGTTAAAGACATCAAAGGCTCAACAAGAACAATCTTCTTGAGCCATTAGATCAAAACTTTTCTTTGGTTCAAGATTTCGAGTATGTCTATCCATGGTTTACCATTTTAATAGGCTTAAACAAACTAGGACCCCATTAAAGTATCATAGGAGGTTATCATAGCCCAAGATCAAGAAAACTTAGAAGTTTTTCAAATGGAATTCCTCACAAAATAACACTTTCTTGGCCAAAGTACCTTAAGGAAATGATTGATCATGAAAATTGGAAGCATTTGACGCTAAAAATCATAGGAAAAAGTGCAAAAATGCATCAAGTCAAGTATCGGGTCAACCTGCCAGAGGTTAAAGACAGCACTGTAGCAATGCATGGGACAAAGCCCATATGCAGCTCTAATGCGTGATGGCATCGACACCTCACACGCTGGTCTTTTAAACCCCAAACCTCCACAGTTCGACTCCACTCTCCCTTTCCCATTTTTCTGTGATTTTTTTTGAAATTTTTTCAACTTAAAAATGGCAGTTTCGAAATTTCTTAGGAATTTAGAGTCTTAAAACACTGCATAATTGACTAAGTCCAACCTAAGAAAATATTTTAGATAAATATACATAGTGGGGAAATTATATACCTTGGTCACTCTATCTAGTAATTGCCAGGTAAATTAAATTGAATTCATTTGAATTATGAAAGGTGATATTACAATTTTGGAGTGTCTTAAGGAATAATTACATTGAAATATGTTATGGACCTGATTGTGTCCCCACCTATCATGGGCTCAATCACAATTATATGTGTTTTGTAAACAATTTTGGTTACGATTGTAAATGATTATTAGGGATATGACTACATAATAAAAATAATCAACTGGAGAGTATATGCATATATTATATTGGCAATGAGCAAACAATATCGGTGTAACATTACTTATCTAATTTGTAACTCATTTATGATTTATTGGCAGTGACTTTTTTTATTTGATAGATGCATTTGTGATTGCTTGTATCCTATTGATATGGAAATTACGAGTGTATTTTTTATGACATTTTCCTTCATGGCTAAAATTGTGGTACATACGAGTTTTTTCTAGGTTTCTTTATAATTTGTTACCCTTAGGCAGGATTATAATGAACCCTTTTGTCATACAGTTGTATAAGCTAAGTCTTGAAAGGAAAACCTATTTTGTAATTTTGTTTATGGGACATAATTAACATTTCCCATTTTGTTTCCATCAATTTCTATGTTTTAGCAACTGTCTATGGTCAAAACTTTCAATGAGACCTATTTTGATGACTGGAATAAGTCCTTGGATATGTACTTAACTATCTCTAAGGAAGACATAGCCACGAAAGAGTCAAAACTAGCAAATATTACTGTTGGATTTATTGCTGCTGACAAGGCTCTTTGCAACCAGTGGCATGAGTTTAATAGGATTTTTCTGATAGTTATGAAATACACAATTATGAAGATCATCAGACAAAGTATACTTGACATGGACACTCCTGTAGAATATCTTAAGGCTATAAGTGAGAAGTTTAAGAAATTTGACAAAACTCCTAAGGCCTACAACCTCTCTCTAACACTCATTACGATGGAGTGTCTGGTGTATTTGAACACATGATGAAGTTAGTAAACTACTTCAACAAGTTAAATTCCCTAAATGTAGAGTTAAGAGAGAGCTATTTGGTCTACCAAGTGCTGCAGTCTCTTCCTGCTAAATATGGAGTCCTTAAGACCATATATAACTCTTAGGAAGCTGAATGGATTGTATCAAGAAGAGGATTCATTGAAGAAACTAAACTCATGTGACCAATCAGTGAATTTCGTCTCTCATGGTTCATGAAGCAAAGGTAGAAATGAAAAATAGAAAAGAAAGAAGCATGAGAATAAGGGTGATGATAAGAGACACTTTGGAACCAAGAAGCATAAGAATAATAAGGGTCAGAGCATGAAAGCATTTAAAGGTGAGTTCCATTATTGTAAGAACATTGGGCACTAGATCTCTGACTATCTCAAACTGAAGCATAAATGAGAAAAAGATGGTATTCCTTTTAAAGTTGTCCCTCAAGCTCTAATTTGTTATAAGTCCAATGTTTTTCATATCCTTACGGGCCTGGTAGTTAGATTCTAGAGCCACAGTTCACTTGACCAATTCCTTATAGGGGTTCAAAAACTAAAGTAGCCCAAATGATAGAGAGCAGACCATTTTAGGAATGGAAGGAAGTTCAATTGTAGTAGAATACCTTTGAACTGTAGTACTGGATTTACATTTTGGACACCATTTAGTTTTGAATAACATTGTCTATGTACCCTCTTCTATGAGAAATTTGATTTCCACTTCTATATAAGACAAAGAAGGATTCTTTTTTTGGCAAGGAAATAAAAGAATAAACATTTACTTTAACTCTGTTATTGTTAGTCTTGCTAATTTGATAGATGGTTTATACTTCCTGAATACAAATGCTAATTTTAATGCTTCCATTAAGGCATCCATTAGTACTGTCACTGGACAAAAATGCCAAAGGATTGAAGAAGATTCTTCCATGTTATGGCATCGACGGTTATGTCATATTTGAAAAGAAAGGTTAGAAAGGATTATCAGATAGGTAATTTTACACGACCTAAATTTCTCTGATTTTGATTCCTGCATTGATTGCATCCCGTAAGATCAAGAAGAAATGGGACAAAGATATGTGAGGGCATTATGGAATTGATCCACACATATATTAGTGGGTCAATCACTCCAGCTGCCATGGGTGATTACAACTACTTCATCGCATTCATACATGACCATTATAGATTTGGATGGATTGACCTACTATGTGAAAAATTCAGATCATTGGATGCTTTTAAGACTTTCAAAGCTATTGTTGAGTTAAAATCTAAGAAAATAATCAAATGTGTAAGATCTGATAGTGGAGGTGAGTATTACAAGAGATATACTTAAACGGGCAGAAATTTAGGACCTTTTGCCTTATTCCTACAGGAGCATGGAATTAAAGCTCAGTGTACATACATTGCACTCCACAACAAAATGGAGTTACTAAAAGGCGTAACCGTACCTTGATCGATATGGTCAGGAGTATGATCAGTCATTCCTCCATACCAGAATTTATATGGGGCAATGCTCTTAAGACAACAACTTACATCCTGGATCAAGTTCCAAGTAAGTCAGTTGAAAAGATCCCATATGAACTCTTTACTAGCAAAAAGCCTAGTCTGAGACACATTTGGGCATGGGGCTACAAAGCATAGGTGAGACCCTATAATCCTCACTTCAAGAAACTTAATTCTAGGACCGTTAGCAAATTTTTTATTGGATATTGTTCCAGATCTAGAAGATCTTGATTTTATTCATCTACTCACACTATCAGAGTCATTGAATTAAACTAAGCATTTTATTTTGAAGATGACTTGGTTAGCAGGAGCAATGCTCCTAGGGCTATTAATTTGCATAATGAAGACACTATATTACCAACGCCAGCCTTACCTTCTCCACCGGTTGAACAAGCTATTGGAGATAATATTGTTATTGAGAATCTAGTTGATCCTATCATGGATCGCCTGTAGCCAATATGGAGAAACCGATGGTTGAATTAAGATGATCACATAGGATTCGTAGACTTGCCATACCAGATGATTTTATAATATATCTACAAGAATGCGAGCTAAATACTGTTGATAGAGCGAATCCAATCACTTATGATGAAGCCATGTTAGGTTCCCATTCATTTGAGTGGTTGGAAGTCATGAATGATTAGATGACATCCATGTATCATAATCACGTATGGGAATTAACTAAGTTACCAAATGAATGCAAACCTGTTGGTTGCAAATGGGTCTTCAAGACCAAGAAAGGAGCCAATGGTGAAGTTGTGAATGAGACAAAACAATTTCTGTCATGCCACTTTGATATGAAGGATTTAGGTGAAGCCTTTGTTGTTTTGGGAATACATATTTATCTAGATAGATTACGTAGCATTCTTGGTTTGTCTCTAGTAACATATATAGATCAAGTGTTGAAGAAATTCAATATGCACTCTTACGCTCCTAGTGCTGCACCTATTCAGAAATGTGAAAGGTTGTCTAAATTATCATATCCCAAAAATGATAATGAGAATACTGCAATAGACAAGATTCCATATGCGTCACAATTGGCAGCCTAATGTATGCTCAAGTATTCATATGAACCGATATTGCCTTCACCGTTAGTATGCTTGGCAAATACTTGAGCAATCCTGGACATGATCATTGAAAGGCTGCGAAGAAAGTTCTAAGGTACCTTTAAGGTACAAAGCATTATATGGTTACTTTTTGGAAGTCTGAACCACTTGAGATAGTGAGTTATTTTGATTTGAACTATGTATCTTGTGTGGATGATCATAAATCTACTTTTGGATATATATTCATGATGTCTGAAGGGGATTTTTTGTGGAAAAGCAACAAACAATCAATGATAGTTACCTCTACTATAGAGGCAGAATATATTGCTTGTTATGAGGCCACTCGCCAGGACATATAGATGAGGAATTTTATAACTGGCATCCAACTTGTTGATTCTATATCACGTCTTCTGATCACATATTGCGATAGTTTGTTTGCTGTTAGTTTTTCTCAGAATCACAAGAACTCCTGTCACATTAAACATTTTAATGTGAAGTTCCCATTTGTTAAAGAAAAGGTTGTCGAGTTTCAAACTCGTTTGGTTCACATCCCTAGTGAATACATGTTAGCAAATCCATTGATCAAAGGCTTACTTGTGGGAGTCTTCAGATCTCATGTAACTCACATGGGTGTTATTGAGAGCTTTGATTAGCCTTGGTTTAGCGGTAGTCTGATTTGAGTCCTAAAGGGGGATTTTGTAATTGTAACATGAAAGTTACAGTATTTTATATTCCATCTTATTCAGATAATGAAAATTGTATATTATGATATTAATATCATTTATGTCCCTATCGAATCCAATGATCTTTGTAAAGGTTCATTTTTTAATATTGTGTGATTTAGTACATATATATATATATACACACACACATTTATGTACTTGTATGTATATTAATTGCTTGATTTTGTTTTAAATTGATCTAATGGTTAATTAATGCTATCTAAGTGGGAGATCGTTAAAATAATTATGTATTAGCATTAATTTGTCATTGGATCACTATGTACATATTTTAGTTAATTGGGCAATTAATATTATTAGACTAAATTAATGATAGATTGGGTCAATGTTAACATTGAATAATTAGTAATGGGTTTGATTATCTACTGGATCGTTGGGTAGAGAACTCAACTTGCTGCTCAGGCTTCATTAGTAACTATCTCATTGAATTACTAATTGAAAGAAAGATTATTGGGCTTAATCTGAGGCCTAATTGTATTATCAAAAGTGTCTATAAATAAGATTATAATTAGTCTTCTAAGACTACTAAGCAAATTCTAATACACTTTCAATCTCTCTCTCTTTCAAACAAGTAAGGTATAGTAAGTTGATATTCTACCTATCTTCTTGAAGAACTCTATTTACCATGTCTACACCAACAAGTAAATATTCTGATCTCTTCCTCAATTAATATCATTCACAGCTGATCATTAGTGCTGTGAATTGTTTATATTACAGCAACATATAATTTGATCACACTCTCTGCTAGTAGCCTTAGAAACACTTTTGGGTCTCATGTGAGTTAGAAATATTGTAAAACCTCTTTTCACAAACTAGTAAGTGTTTTTAAACTAAAATTAAATGCACTTCTATCATACATCAATTATCTAACTAAAAATATGTAACTACAATTGTATTATAAATTATAATAGCATGTGATCATTAAATTAAATCTAAGCTTTTCGATGATGGACTTTTCATATTCAAAAAATGTGACTATGAAAGGCATAAAGGGACATTGAAAAAATGAGGGAGAGAAAGGAATCGAGTGTAGTGGAAAATAACAAAAACAGATTCCCTTAAAATTTGAAATGCAAGTGAATTTGATAAAATCTCAATCATTTGATAAAAAATTAATGGTTTAGACTTTAACAAATAGTTAAAAATCATCTAATATTTTTTAAAATATAAATCATTGAATAAAAATTTAATGACTCAAATCTCTTCAAATATACAAATTAAATACAAAGAATCTAAATATGAAAAATAACAATATGAGAAAAGATTGAACACTCCATGTATGTGGGACATCCCCTCAACTTCACGTTAACCCCAGACAAAGAAGTTTAATAAAATCCAAAATATGCAGACCGAATGAATTATGAATCCAAGAGATAAAAAATCCCTACAAGTAGTCACGTGAATTTCCAATAGCCTTGAATATAGTCCTCACGTTAGGCGAGTGCCTGAAAAATTCTTATCCTGCTTCTGCAAGGGAGTCTGTTCTTTTGAAATATATATATATATATATATATATATATATATATATATATATATATATATTAGTGGTCTTGCAATAGTCAATTTAGTATATTAATTTTAATAAAATTATTTAAAAAGAAGAAAAAATTATTAAAAAATAATTTTATCAAAATTGCTATATTAAATTTATTATTATATAAATATGTTAAAATAAATCAATATTTTTTATTACTTTTAAGGGTGGATCATTTGAGATATCACATGTCTCCTAATATGAACACGTTAAGCTTGGATCCTTTAATTAAGAAAATGTGATTTTAGCTTGTGCTCAAATGATAATTAAAGGCTCTTTTCTTTATCTTTAACGTAAGTGAAGCTATATGTGGAGGGTGGGCACATACTCCCCCAAATTTTTTTACTTAAAGCATCTAGTATTAAGTTATAATTTTTTGTCTCCATTTATTTGATATTTTTTAATCTACTGAAAATATGAAACTATACACATATAGTATATAATTGGATCATGTTATATTTTATTATTTAGTGTTTTAATTTGAACCTATTAGTCTTGCATGTATATCATGTATAGTTTTATATTTAATATGTGTATATATTTGATACATTTTTGTAATAAGTAGTTTTACAATAATTGAGTACAACATAATTAAATTCAAATATATCAATATATTATTTTAACTAGACCTTGAAAAATTGTCCCTAAAGATACAATAAAATTCTTGCAATGTTGTTAGATAATTATTCGTTCAAGTTGTTTATTGAATTATCATGGTGTTGTTAAATGATATGTTTTTTAGTTTATCTTTGCTAATAACAACAAGAATATTGGGTAGAGTAATATTTGGTACAAACAGTGATATACATTTGAACTTACATTTGAACCAAAATTCATATATTTACCTCTTATTTAGAAATTGCCAGGTAGATTATTATTCTCTTTAAACATTTAGTAATTATCTATAAAAGTTATGTGAGATCTTTAACCTCTTTAGATTTTGACAATTAATATATGATTTGTCAAAAATACAAAAATTAAATGATTTCTAAATTATAAAAATAATTTATTTTGTCTTTTATTTGAAAGAAACTGTCGTGTAAACTCATTAGCCTCCTTAAATATTTAGAAATTAACCAATAAAAGTTACGTAAGATCTTTAGTTTATTTAAGCATTGAAAGATAATATCTAATTTCATAAATTGCAAAAGTAAAATAGATTCTTCATATACAAGAATAAAATAAAAAACAAAAAATTTTTCCTTTAGTTTCATGACCCTTTCAAAAACAAAATAAGAAAATCACAATTTCGAAAATCTAGAAAACACAAAAACTCTAAAATGTTCAAAATATTCTTTGCTTCAAAATTTCATTTCCCTTTTAATGAAAATCTTAATTATAAATCCAAAAAAGAAAAAGAAAATACAAACATCCTAAAATAATAATAATATTACTTTTCTTTATTAATTTCGTTTCCTTTTATAAGCAAGGCCAAAAACTCTAATTTGAGAAAAGAAATCCAAAAACAAAAGTTCAAAATCCCAAAAATCCTTTTTTTTAATAATTTTATTTCAAGAATCAAAATGAAAAATTTATTTTTAAATTTTCAAAAATAAAATATTAATAGAAAAATAAAAATAAAAGAGCTAGAGAGTGAGATTATGTCGTTTTTGTTATTAGAAAGCACAAACTAAATCCTAAGTTTGTTTTGAATATGAAAATCAAACTAATTTCTATTGTCTTATTTATTTCACAAAACATAAAAAGTGACCAACCACTTCATGTCTTGAACTATGTAGACTTAGGATCTTTAGCATGTACTGTCAAGTATACTTTTTTTTTTGTGTGTGTAAATATCCATTTGTATTGACCTTCCTTAATTAGTTTCCTGTTTTCATTTCTTGTTTTTCTTTTTGCATGTGATTTAACATGGCTAATCAATATAAAATTAAAGTCATATTCCATTAATTTCACTTGAATAATTTAGAGTTAATATTTACACAAAAAATATTATGATATACCTAACTCTTTTCTTACATTCAAATAAATTCTCAAACTCATATTTATTTTTGTATACCACATTTTCATTTATTTTCATTTAAAATGATTGTTCAAAAGTTTTTGCTAAAAAATTTGATGATAACTTTTAAATAAATTAATTCTTAAAATTAATTGGAGAGTCGATTTATATATATATTTTTTCATAACATTTGCATTACATTTGACCCTCCAACAAATTATTAGATAGAGCACGTGTCATTTAAATGTATTCTACTCATTTCGTGTGTATCTATTTTTAACATCAAAGAAAAATAAGAGAATAAAACATAAAAAAAAATCAAAATTGAAGAGATTCTAAGGTCTAGATGTCAGGAAATGAATGTTAAAATTCCAAATGGGAAAGGGATTTAATATTAGAAGACCATAAATGTCTTTAACCAGATTATAACTTAAAGCTCAAAAAAGAATGACCCTTAAACTATGATTGCAAAACCACCAACCACCTAGTAATTATTGTGTTTTTTTTTTTTAACAATTTTTGAAATGTTTAAAATCTCACGCACGGTTCAATTATAAATAAAAATATTCTAATTAAATCAAAACACTATTGGACAAGTTCTATGTCAGCATCATCGAAGTTACCCCAGTTAACAAATAAAAACCTCTAAATTCAAGTATCATTATATTATCATCTTTAAATTACTTTATTTTTTTAGTAAACAGCCTTGTGGTAGAAGAGAGACAAAAATAACTTAAATTGAAATTTGAAATAAGAGGCCATGATTGAGAGTGGGAAGGAAAGGAAAGTAATAAACTAATAAAGTAGTATACTTGTTTTTGAATTTTTAAATGAGTCAAAGAAGAGCAAAATAAAGAGGATTAAAAAAATATTTATATGTATAGCTTACCCAAAAACTAAAAAATATCTGTATATCCATAAACTATTAATATTTAAATGGTAATATGCCAAAGGAATAATTGCTATTAGGAGTGAACAAATTCTGGAGCAAGTCACTAGTTGGGGTCAAATTTGACTCGAGTATATACGGGCCAATAAATGTGGTATGGTCCAAGGACCTAAACTGGTCAAACCTAGTACATAATCAAGTAGGGTTCAGTCAGGTATGGTCATTTGGGTTTTCTTTTTAAAAATATTTTTAACAAGTTTAAATTTAGAATTTTTTTAACAAAATTTTAGTTTATATTTAATAAATGAGATATCTTATATTAATAAAAAAATATCCATGTTTAATACAAATGAAAAAAAGTAGCTACTTTTTTAAAATATCATTAATTTTATTAAAAAAATAAATAATATATATATATATATATATATATCCGTCCGAGCCAATGGCTTGATCCGGGATCAAGTTTCATATATTGACCCCGGTCTCAACCCAACCTGAAACAATTGGGTGAAGTGAGTTAACTAGGTCGATTTGGGTCATGCACATTCCTAGTAGCTATGTGATTGAGTCACTTATACTATATATATAGACAAAGATGTTTATTTTAAAATTAAAAATACTCTTTTTTTAATACTTTAATTATTCTTAATTTTTATCTTAATTCCACTTCAAGTAAAACAATATTTTGGAAGAAGCTATCAAATGATTTTCAATTTTGGTACCCCACTCTATTTACATTCTCAATTTAATTCTTCTATTGTGAGTTTATTCTCAATTTAGTTTATCATTAATCATGAAGGTCGAACATTCAAGACCTTAAACTTAATTAAATAAGAGGAACCAAATTGAAAAATAAACTAATAAGTAAGAAATTAAATTAATAAATGAGAGACTAAATTGAGGATAAAAATTATAAAGGACTAAATTAAGAATCAACTTATAAGAAAGAATTTAAAATATTAATATATTTTTATGTATAATAAATTTTTGATAAATTAATATTATTAAAATTAATTAAAAATAGCACATGATGTGTGTTTGAACCAGTGGTTCAAACTTCCCACTTAGGAGACCATAGGAACTTTGGATTAAGATTGAAACAATTAATTGCACTTCACATATTTTTTTTTCTTTAATCTGGATTATTGAAATGGAAGTTATCGTCATATTGATCTAAGATGTTATGTTTTTTTTAAATAATAATAATAATAATGATGATGGTGTAATCAAATGTTAGGGATTCTTTATATTTAAAGGTTTATTACTAATTAACTTTGTGATATTTTAAGTTGGATACCAACCTAGGAGTTTGACCTTACTGTTATGGCGGGAATAATTAATGCTCTGAATCCTACCTGCATTGGCTCTATATGTTTTATTGATCTTTTTTTGTTTATAAAAAAAAAAAAAAAAAAGGCTATTGCATGAAAAAATACTTTGGCAACCAAATTTTTTTTTTCCAAAGACTGGTCGCATGGAGTCCCAATTTGACTTAATAATTTAAATTAAAAAAAATTAATATAATTTCTAAAAATAATGAACGAGTATGATTTTATTACGAAAATGTACAAAATAAAACTTTCTTGTAGCCAAAAGATACCCATTTGATCGAAATGCCTTTAATGATATATATAACCCCGCAAGAATATGATTGATTTAATCTATGAGAAATATAATTTATAAAAAGCTAATTTCCTAAAGTGTTGTTTAAAATTTTAACTCTCTTTATTTGGTGCTTCGAGATGTAAACTTTATTTATTATAAATTGTTATTATATATATATATATATATATGATAATATTCATGTTTATTTACATATTTAATACATTTTTTATATTTAAATAAAATATAAATTATTAATTATTATCTTTCAATTGGTTTTTCAAATTATTTTTTTAAAATGATTATTTTTTATTAATTAATTATTTTTGATAAAATTCTTTTAAATTGTGCTAAATTTTGAAAAGTGACTACTTTCATATTAATAATAAATATCCACACTTCCTCACCCCCGCATACACACAAATTTATTTATAGAAAAACAAGTTTTTATATGGAACTCATTTTTGTTTTCCAATAAAAAATAACAATTATATGATTTTTTTTAATAATATCAAAGTCATATATATAGTTATTATAGATAAATATATAATATTTTGATTTTTTTGAAATAATATTCCAGTTAAATTATACATTCTTCTTTTTATTTATTATTAGTTAGTCACACTTGTCATATATTAATTAAAAAACTTAATAGCAAAGTTATAAAAAACTACACTTAATATCATATATAAGTAATAATTATACAGAGGATTTTGGTTAATACGGAAGCATTTGTACATTCCCCAATGAATGAGATAAATTGTACTCTAAATTATATTATATAAAATACAAGCCAATTTTATTTTAAAAGCTTCGCTAACGGTACTCTTGTCATTGGAATTAATTACATTAATAATTTATCTTCATATTTTTTGTTCAAAAAATATTATTTGGCTTCTTTAATATCTAATACATATTACCAAAAACTTTTTTAACAAAAATAACTATTTATATGCATTCAATTTACAAAAAAAAATCCTTAACCACCACCTGTATTGTGATATTAAAACTAAAATTATAATTTTATATATTAAAATTTAACACCAGCTTAACTTTTGTGATGACAAAAGTAAAATCATTGTCATATGGTGCAGAAAAATTAACTTTATTGATAAAAATCAATAATAAAAAAAATGTTGTGATTTACTTAAAAGTCAAAGAAGTTAAATAATACTTTTAAAATAAAAAAAGGAATTGCATAAAATTTAATCAAATCAACATAGTCAACTTAATTTACTATTATTATTGTTTTGGGCATTCTGAAATAGCATCATTAGGCTTTATTATTGATGATTTCTTTACTATTTATAAAAGAAATTGATTCCATTACTAATTATGTTGGCTCCCATTAACCACAAATGTATTTAAATGAGGTGAGACCCATAGAACATGGA
This sequence comes from Delonix regia, assembly GCA_037074485.1. Classification (NCBI taxonomy): domain Eukaryota; kingdom Viridiplantae; phylum Streptophyta; class Magnoliopsida; order Fabales; family Fabaceae; genus Delonix; species Delonix regia. The sequence goes on from CM073454.1 coordinate 35,862,977, forward strand.
ATTGGATTCCTTTAAAGAATAAATCATAATGGTTGGATTACACAGTTTAATTAATATAAATTATTAAAACAAAATTTAAGATAACATACAGTCACTTAATTTAAATTTATACAATCATATCTACATAATATTTTTAATATTAATCGTTTAATTTATATATTTTTTCTTAAATGATGTAAATTTGTTTCTTACAAAATAATAAATTAAACAATTTAAGAATAATAATTTACAATAAATTTCTTTCAAAAAACCTTTAATATATATATATATATATATATATATGAACTCAATTATTTTGGACATTTGTTTAAAAATTATAGATTAAATATGCAAGACTCATGTAAGAAATTACATTCTTGATTCTTCAAGAGAAGAGATTGAATTCGAGCAAGGATGATACTTTTGATTCTAATAACACAAAGATTGATAATAATTGTAATATTTCATGAAAGAGATCATGAGTTTCCATTTTACAAATTATTAGATTAAATTGTTTTACTAATTTTAATCCACAATTATTTTTAAACTTATTTAAATAGAATAAATTAATAAGATAATTTAAATTTGAATAATGTCACATGTGTTGTATACACTGTATAACCATTTAAACTTAAACAAGAATAATAGCATTTAGATGAAAAATGGACTCACAAATATTCACAATTACATAAATGCTAATTTATTTTTGATAAAATAGATAACTTCCTTTTACAATCTCATTAGGTCAACAAGTAAATTTATAATAATTTCAACGATCAAAAGGAATTATCCTTATATACTTTTAGTCAAATAGGGTTGTGCAACTTGTCAAGAAAAATGGTCTAAGGTGGCATTTGTCCAAATTTTACTTATTAAGGAATATTTATAAATGATAAAAAAATTTGATGACTAAATTATTTCCTAAAATTAAGTAGCATGCTATTTTAACTTTTCTTACTGTAAAAAATAAATTATAATTATAATTATTTTGACTATAATAGATTAATTATTTATTGTTTATGCACCATAAAGATATCTATTTAACTAATATAAATAATCTTTTATAAAATGTATAATTTTAAAAAACAAAAAATAATATTAATAAATTAATAAATTTATTTTTAATGAATTATATTTCTTAAAAAAATTTATTTAAAGAAAATTTTATTTGTATTCATGTTTGAAAGAATATTTATATATTTTTATAATAAAAAAAGTGGTTCAATTTTCATCTGAAAGAAGCATAACATTTATTCAAATTTAAAATATATAAAATAAATAAATTCTTTGTCACATTTTCAAAAGTTTCCATATAATTATTACGTGACAAGTTGAAAAAAAAAAGTGATAAATGATATGTAAAAATAAATTGTTTGGATGCCAAAATAAAATATTTTATTTTTTTAATTTCAACCATATCATTGTTTATTTTGTTAATTTATTTCTAAATTTATCAATTTACATAATTTTTTTTTTTTATTGTTTTAATAACTTTTAAAGACCGTACTTTATAAATTGAAAGTAAGGGTGAGATTAGAAATATATTGAAATTATTGTAAAAACTGAAGGAAAAACGAAAAAATGAGTTGATGATTTTATAAACTAATAGTTTTAAAATTATTTTGAAAATAAAGAAAATAAATAAAGTAAATTGACAAATTTATAAATAATTTTTAAAAAAAAATCATAAATTAAAATATAAATATTATAAAGTATTTCAAAATTAATATTTGATTATATATTATTATCACATACTTATTTTAAAAAAATATGTGATATAAAACTTGTATTAGTACTATTTACATTAGAATTTACCATAAAAAATAGTCAATTCCTAACAAATTTTATAATTATTTATTATGGAAGCTATTCTCAAATGTAATCCAACTGTGGGGCCCACACGACCATGATTTGTGTGTTAATCTCTCCACCCATTCACCACTTTTCTGCGCAGCACAAAACTTACCGAAAATTTCATTTGACCTTCCCTGTCGAAAACTTTCCTCATGATATATATACTCACTTTCACACACTACACCCACACAGAATTGCCCCTTTCTCTTTCTTGGCCAGCACTCTGGGAAGCATTGTGGGAAGGAATACTACGGGTCTTTCACTGTCCAAATTCTATTTGGTATTTGAATTTCTGTGCTAAAACTGAATTCCTCTCTTTGATAGTAAGTCATCAACTTCACTTGTTTATTTTCTTTCTTTTTTTTTCCTGCTATAATCGATATGCAACACTTTGTTTGTATTATCTGATTTTGTTTTGTACTGCATTTGCTTCACCAATCTTTGGGAGGTTAAGGTCAAAGGGTATGAAAGGCTTCCCTATACTGTTTTATTTTGTACTATTTTCGTTCTGTCTTATTTATTTTTCAAATAAAAAATTGATATTTAATCTTAGTTCTTTACTATATTAATTTACACCTGTTTTACTAACTAACAATTACGTCAAACGACATGACTTAAAAAAATACTCTAAGTGAGTGGGAGGAAAAGACTTGCATATATATAGACTTACACTATGTAAGTCTCGGTAAAGCTCCAGAAAATTTCTATAATCTTCCATCCATCAGAAACGCACAGCCTTCTTCGGTAGCTTCTTCACCCTATTACATGCTATTTCGAAACGTGTGAAATTTATGGTTACCTTCTTCAACCATTCAGCTTTTTTGCTTTTTTTTTTTTTTTTTGGTTCTTTCAAATGATCTCTTAAAGGAAGGCACAAAAGCCATACATGAGGAAGATATAGACTTAATACAAACACACCTCGTCGATGATATGATATATCCACATTCTCCATCTCAATTTCTTCTCATTTCAATGTGAAGAATCATTGAAAGAAAGCGTTAAATAAAAAATAGAGAAAATATTCGTCACCCACTTTGACCGACCATTGCCTTCAACTTTGAAACCTCAATTATTGTCCTATTTTCTAGGCTTTCATTTTTCAGTGGATAATTTCTATGAAACACCATGTAATGTGACACCTAAAGTTGATCAAATATAACACTTTACAATTCACCCATGTCGGGGTTCCAAATGCAATCAACACATATATTTTTGTTTCCTTTCGCTAACATATGTGATAATTTTCACATATATGCTTGTTTATGAATTCAGCATCTATTGTACTAGTCATAATGCATGTTTTTTTCCATAGTATGTTGACACTTGTCCTTATGTTTTAGGCATGTGTACTTTTTCTTTTTTATATATATTGAAAACACAATAATTATAATGATATATTTTGTAATAATTTAATTTTAATAAATTAATTGTGACAAATTAATTCTTTAAAAATTTTATTTTATATAAAATTAGTCTTTTATTAATTTAAATGAAGGAATTAATTTTGTGTAATTTTAAATATATGAATGACTGATTTGTTACAAATTATTTTAAAAAATAAAAATATATGACTAATTTTATATTGATCTCTATATATTATGATCTACAGACAATTATTTGAATAAATTGTTTGTAGGAGAAAAATAAAATAAATATAAAATGTAAAAAGTAAATGTCATTGACAAATATATTGGGTTTGCTTGTATGTTTTACTTAATTAATTTGATATCTAAGTTTGCATGAATTTAATCTAATTAACAGTCTTTTTTTTTTTTTCTCAAGAAAAGTAAAGGAGGAATGAAAATGACTTGCTTGAATGTTTGCTCGTGGATTCCATAGCTATCACTGATTTTCACTTTCAATTATGAAAAACCATTAGAGCCATTACTAAATTCAATCTAAGCCAAATCAGTTCCATCTTCTAGAAGAAGGATTCAAGCTTTGCTTTGATTTTAGATAAAATTACATTTTTTAGTTTTAATAAAAACATTTAACTTATTTTATTTTAAAATATATACAAACATCTTTTAAAATTAAAAATTACTTTACACTTTGATTCAATTTTTTTTGGTAAGAGTGTCTATTTTAAATTTTTGTGAGTTAAGCAAATTATCTACTTAATTTTGTAGCAGGTATTATAGCTAAAAATATTAAATTATATCAAAGTGTAGGATAAATTTTCGTATTAGGAGAAATCTACATATAATTTTAAAATAGAATAAATGTTTATAGAAAGGCTAGAATATGGCTTCTTAGACTTGAGACTTACTATTATTTTGAGATTGGCTTATGTTACTCATTATTATATTAATTTATTGTATTGTTGGGTAGTTAGGCTAGTTTTTTTTTCAATTCAATTCGATTTTGTTAGACCATTTATTATATAAGCATGCTTCAGAGTAGGCGAGCTTCCTCATTTTTTCTTTTATCTCTCTATGGTAACTAAAACAACATCAACTTATTTTTCTATAGTTATAATTATAATCATCTTTCTACATGACATATTTCTTCTTGTTTCAGTTATGGTCTTTTAAATCTAATCAGATAATGCTACTTACTTTTTATGTGTTTAAGCTATATAGATACTGATATTGGCTTTTATGTTTTCCTTTCAAATTTAGGTTTAGTGAGATTTGAGTTATTATCAAGTTGGATCTTTAAATCCTAGGAAAGCTAATCGCTTTCATGAGCTAGTGGTTGCAATTACAAAGGATCATTAACACATGAAGAAACTATTTTTTTTCAAATATTCTGCGTCTAGCAGTTGGAACAACAATGTAGTTCCCCCACGATCCACAAATAAGCAAATATGCTTAGAGAACTCGTCAGAAAGCGGACTTTATACTAAGCTCATGGCAGAGCTAATGATATTTTTCGGAGTCTCAAGGGTTGGTTCTCCAAATCACGGAGGCAAGTATTTTGTAGAGATTTATTAGTATCTTCTAGTAGTCAGACTCTTACTCCTGAGAAGCAGAGGCAATCTTCTATCTTAAATTCACATAAAACTGAGAAGCCTTGCTCAGCTAGCTCTTCAAGGTCTCATCTTGATTTATCTGTGAGCCCTTCTTCTTCTTTTAGCAACATTTCAAGTAAAACTGGAGATCATTACATTGATGGAGAGCAACAGCCAGAAAAGAGTGAGTGAAGCAAAATTTCATGGAGAAATTATGATAGAGCACTTAATTCCCCAACTAATGAGGTGCCAAAGATAACCCAAGAGCTCATTCATTTAGAGAAGCTGAAGGTAAGGATGTTTGCTTCTCATTCGAAGAGTGCAAAGAAAATGGGTTTGGACATGAATCTCCTCGAAGCCTTGCAAAGAATGCCATTGAGAGACTTTCTCAGTTTCATTCTTTTTCTAAAATCAGTTCAAAAGAGGTCCATATTGACAATCTAATTACAATTGAAGATATCTATGCTAGATTTATAAATGAATGCTGCAACCCAAATCTAGATGAGGCTCAGCCAAAAAGTTATTCATTGGATGAACCACATAGAATGGCAGATGGTTATCATAGCAATAATGATCTTAAATTCCAGAAACATGATGTTTTCGAAGCAGGCAATTCTGTTAGCTTAAGTTGTGTCAACCTTGAAGAAGATGCTGACGTAGAACTAAGAAAACGATTAAAGAAAGCTGAGGAGAGAGTTACTCATCTTTCTAAGGAATTTCAATGAAAAAGCTTTCTTCTTAATGGTGGTTTTGATGTGTATTTACTAAGTCAAACGATAAGAAATCTAGAAGAGGAGAGGTTAAGTTTGGCACTGGAAGTTTCAGGCCTTCTCCAGTCTCAAATTGCTGATAGAGCGTCTGCTAGGGAAGAACTTAGATCCGTGAAGCCAAAAATGGAGTTACAAACTCAACGACTAGAAAATGAAAAGAATGAGATACAGTTAAGATTGGAAAAGGAATTGGACAAAAGGTCAAGACACTTGTCAGTCAAGCTTGAGAAGTGCCAATTAGAAGAGCAAAGGCTTCGTGAACGTTGTAGAGAGCTTGTAGTGCATAATGTTTCACTTCCAAAGGAAGTTTCATCTTTTAGTGATAGGGAAATAGAAGCCAAAAAGTTAATAAGTTGTTCCAACCATTAACTCAAGGAAAAACTAAAAAGATGGAAGAAATGAAAAAGCAAAATTTACATTTTCAACAATATGCCTTAGAATTACAACAAAAGTGTAAGAGAGTAGAAGAAACCTGAGACATCTATCGAAGAAATTATGAAGAGAATGAGAAGGAGTGCAAAGAGTTATGTAAGTCCATCACTAAATCACAAAAACCTGCAGTGATCTAAAGATGACACTCACAGGGTTACAAGATGCTTTTAGTGAGGACTTCATGAAGAATCAGTTTATAGAGAGGATTAATAAGCATGTTGCAAAAATGCAAATGGAGCAAATGAGGTTAGTAAAGGTAGAACTGGCCTTGAGATGGAGTTGGAATCTTATAGGGTTGAAGCAGATTCTCTTCACCATAACAATATTAGTCTATTGAACTGCTTAAAAGGTGATGGTAAAGAAAGTATTATTGCTACTTATAAGCTTGACAAAGAATTGTTGGCCCGTGTCTACTGTCTGTAAGATCAAGGCCTAAAAATGTTAGATGAAAGCTATAACTTGTGCTCAAAGTTAATCGAATTCATCAAAGGTAAAGGAGGCAAGCTTCATCAAGATTCCCAAAAGGAAATGGATGCCATCATGAATGGTTTAGATCAGCAATTTATTGTTGAATTTGACATTAATATTCAAACTCTTAAAAGTGGAATTGAGGGCTTAACCAGGAGTTTGCCAATGATGTTTGGTTTGTTACTTGAGAAGTCAAGTTCATTGACTTCTAAATTAGCTAAACTAAATGATCAATCATCTGAGGTAGGTTACTTTAATAGCATCGTAAGTTATTTTATTCTTTTCAAGTTATTTCCATTTGAAGCATATGGTTAACTTTTTTTTTTTTTGTAGGAAATAATAAGAGCTGAACTTAAAGCTGAATGTTTGGTAACAAGTCTATTAAAAGAGAAGTTGTACTAAAAAGAGCTCCAATTTAAGCAGCTGCAAGCTGAACTTGTTACAACAATTAGAGGAAATGACATACTTAAATCTGAGGTGAAAAATGCACTAGACAACTATTCATGTGTCAACCTAAAGTTGAAGGACCTTGAATTTTAGGTCAGTCACCGATATCAAAATTTATCTGGGTATACATATGGCTTGGAAATGTTTATTAAAGGGTATTATGTTGCCATTAGATTTAATATGGGTAAATAGGCCATTTTCCTTGGAAAAAGTTTTTTAATGAAGCAAATAGTTTCAAATTTTATGATGGAAATATATTTTTCCAATGAAACAAGTGAAGCCTTATGAAATTTTTGGCATTACTTTTTAAAGTTGTTGTTGCTTGTACTTGTTCAATTAATTTCATGTTCCTTTGTAACAAATGTTGAAGAAAGATGAGAGCATAAACCGCCTTCAAAATGATCTGCAAGAATCTATGAGGGAATTAACAATCATGAGAGGAATGTTGCCTAAAGTATCAGAGGAGAGAGATATCATGTGGGAGAAAGTGAAGTAATATAATAAGTAGAACACTCTATTGAACTCAGAGGTCAATGTATTGAAAAAGAAGATAGAGGACCTTAATGAAGATATACTTGTGAAGGAAGGTCAAATAACAATCTTAAAAGACTCCCTTCATGAAAGGCCCTTTGATCTTCTCAGGACTCCTCATTCTATGCATGAATTTTTGCTTTATTGATTACTTTAAAAGTTTTTTTCCTTTTTATAGGCCATGTTACTACATTGTTCATAGTCCTATATGTGTGAGTGAGGTCTTGGAAGTTTTTTTTCTCCAGACTTATGCACAAATTTTTGCTTAATTGATTTTTGTAAAAGGTTGTTCTTTTCTCAAGGCCAAGTTATTATATTGATCACTATAGTTTTTTATTTGGTTGAAATATAGTTTCTTACTTATGCTTCTAAATTTGGTTTTAGAGTGAGGGAAGTGATGAAGAATGTTTTGAATTTTTTGTGAGGAGTAAAACACATTTTGATACTTCTATTATAAGTGAAACCAGGCCGAGAAGAAAGAGAGGAGAAGAGGAAGAAAAATTAGAAAAGGAAGAGAAGATGAAGAAGAAGAGAAGGGAAGAGGAGATTTGCACCCCTATTCTGAGCCCCGAGAACAAAGATGAACAGAAGAGGAAAGGAAAAAGAAGAAGAAGGAAAGAAGAAGGGCTGGGGAAGAGGAGAGCAGTAGAGGACGTTGTCGCGAGCTCCGAGAAGGCAGGAGAGGAAGGAGAAAGGAAGAAGAAGGAGAGAAGAAGACCTTCGAGCACCAAAGAAGGAGAAAGAGAGAGAAACCGAGAGAGGGAGCAGTTGGAGAAGAAGGGAGAGAGCTGGTAGAACCGGTGAGAAGGGGAACCGAGGCAGGGAAGAAGAAGAGAGTTAAGACCACGGTGGAGAGAGGTTGGGGCCGAGAGTCTAAGAACTGGGAGTGAGAGAGGCGAGCCAATGTGTAAGGGACGTGTGTTGCAAAAGGAGAGTGGGTGAGTGCTTGAGCAATACAGGAGTTGCTTTGGCTGGATAAGAAGCTTGATCTAACATCTCCGGTTCGTGATTGAACATCCTCTGGTGAGGTGTCGGTGAACCCACAGTTTACCTTCTTTAGCATTCCTATTGTCATTTGCCTTTTTTTTTCCTTGAGTGTGTGATACGTGCATGCAATGAAGGAGGCCTAGACGTGCATGGCAGGACGTTGGGAAGGGTTTTCATATTTTGATGCTTTTTTTATATATTTATTTATTTATTTTATTTCTTATTTCTTTTATTATTTATTTTATTCTTATCTTATTATGTATTTCACCATATTTTATATTTATACATACATATATATATATATATATATATGTATACATGAAAAGGGCTACACATAAAGGCTCTTTTCTATATCTTTAACGTAAGTGAAGCTATATGGTGAGGGTGGGTACATACTCCCCCAAATTTTTTAACTTAAAGTATTTAGTATTAAGTTATAATTTTATGTTCCTACTTATTTAATATTTTTGAATCTACTGAGAATATGAAACTATACACATATATTATATAATTGGATCATGTTATATATTATTATTTAGTGTTTTAATTTGAACCTATTAGTCTTACATGTATGATGTATAGTTTTATATTTAATATGTGTATATATTTGATACATTTTTGTAATAAGTAGTTTTACAATAATTGAGTACAACATAATTAAATTCAAATATATCAATATATTATTTTAACTAGACCTTGAAAAATTGTCCCTAAAGATACAATAAAATTCTTGCAATGTTGTTAGATAATTGTTCTTTCAAGTTGTTTATTGAATTATCATGGTGTTGTTAAATGATTATGTATTTTTTAGTTTATCTTTGTTAATAACAACAAGAATATTGGGTAGAGTAATATTTGGTGCAAACAGTGATTTACATTTGAACTATTAGATTTGATTGCATAATATAAAAGATTTGAACTATTAGATTAAATTTTATGATTGTTTGTAATCAAAAAATTAGTTTACCAAATTCTGAATTATTAGATCTACACATTTTATTTAATAACATCTATTGAATCCATGCATTTAGCAAATTTATTTCTTTGACCTTTGCTCCAAGCTTTGATCACAACATATGGCCCTAATATAGTTACAATTTTCTTTTTTAGTATTTCAATAAGAATAAATTAACAGACCTTCCATGGGTTTTGTGAAAATCAAACAAACATCTTCTCTATTTTCAAAATATATACAAATGGAAACAAAAGGTTATCTTATACTTTAATCCAACTTCTTTCTTTTTAATTTAAAAATATGTATTTAAGTTAATTACGTGCATTTTAATCCAAAAATTTTAAATTGGACTAAGGAGTATAATGACCCTTACTTTCAGAAAAAGAAAAATGCATATTTTAATCACATATGTGATATCTATGTAATTTTATCAAAACTCAAAAGAGGTCAAGTAATTTAATTTTTCCAAAAAAAAAAAACAACAACAACAACAAAGTAAGCATTTCAAATAAGCAGGTGAAGAGTTCTTTGATGTATTTATATTTTGGTAAGTTTTGATTGAGTATTTACACTATCAGATAATAATACAAGGACTGAATTGAAATTTTTAATTTTTATGTCGAAGTTAATGAAATTGTGATTAGTTTTGCAATAGGAGATAGGGGCAATGAACCAAAATGAGAGAGTGGGAGAAAAACTAGGGATGGTGATGGTTCATAAAATATTTGAAGTCTAAATTGAAACTATGGTGGCATACCCCATTATGAACTTTCTGTAGTACCCAGTCAAGCCTATAAAGCCTCGATGTTTCATCACTGTGACAGGTAGCGGCCATTGGGGCATTGCTTCAATCTTTGAAGGGTCAGGGCTTACACTGTGTATGTCAATCATGTGTCTGAGGTAATCAATTGAAATCCTGCAGAATTTACACTTTGATAGTTTCGCATACAATTGTTGTTCTTGCAATAAGTTCAGCACCACTTGTAAGTGTATTACATGTTCTTCCATCAGTTAGCTATAAATCAATATGTCATAAAAAAACAACAACAAATTTACATAAATAAGGCCTAAACAAGTCGTTCATCATCAATTAGAAGGTGGCTGGAACGTTGGTGAGACCGAAAGGCATCACCAAGAACTCGTAATGGCCAAGGTAACCAAGAAGACTTAAATTTTTTTTAATTCAAGCTCTATGATTTTTCCTAATTTATTCACAGCCATGGTATGTGATCCACATACACGTATACATACCATTTAACACGTACTAAAGAAGGAATTTCCACTTTGTCATCCTTTTACAAGGTAAATAAATAAATAAAATGAACATTAACTAGTTACTTAGCTTCCTTTCACACTTCTACTATCTCTCCCCTATCACTCTAATGTCATATCTTTAACCATTCAACACTTGCTTATGATATACATCCATACTTACCTAGGCATCTATCTCAGTCCATCAGTTATAATATCCATTCAAATTCTTGTTATAGTCCACTATAACAATTCACTTAGCACCCTTCACCGTTCTAAATATCCTACCGAAATTTACATTAAGAACTTCTCCATGTTAGAATGCTTATTAGAAAACTAAAATTGTTGAATTTCGAAATTATCTCTCACTTAGGAACCTTAAACGCTGCTAGGAACAAATTCACAAATTAACCCCAAATCTTTGATGATGAATCACATCAAAGAAAGGAGAATGGACAAAAATCATACAAGGAGGGAAAGACACAAGTCACTTTTGGAAATCAATCGCCAATTTGTCCTCAATTTGAAAGAATTCAAAATTCCCGTCTTTCAAACCCTAATACAGACTTAGGAGAAAATCAGCAAATCTAAAGTGGTTTTCATGTTGTTAGCACTCAAAATTAAAGGAAAAAGGCCGAAATCATATGAAGGAATAAAAAACACATAAGTTTCATGAATTTCTTTACCAATGCGAGCCCAAAACATCATGAACACCGAGTGCAATTTGATGTTATACTTTTCTTAATTCATCATATCAGTTGATGTTATACTTTTCTTAATTCTCTTAAAATTTTCTTAAACTTATTTGAAATTTATTTATTTTACTTCATCTACTAGTTAAATAGTTCATAACTCAATTGATTAATTCCAATTAAAATTATTAGGTTATTACAACAACAAACTTTTTAAACTTTGAGTAACATGTTATTTTAGTTTTTTATTAATTAATTAATTTTCAATTTGATCTTTTATTTTGTTATTTTTAATTTAGTCATCACTTATCATTCTAGTTTCATTTTTGTGTTTTTCTGTGAGAAAGAAATTTATTATTATTCTCCCATGTATCACTTTTGCTTCCGTAGAAGGTAGATGATACACTGTGGGGCTTGATAATAGAAAATGCAGAAATGAGGTACCGTGTTATATTACTGTTGCTAATCTAGACTGGTTTTATTGACAATAGAGCAAATTGGAGTTTCAATTGAGACTTCAAGAATTCAGAGTTGGTACGAGCTGAAAATAATTTGTGAGCCATCACATATACTAGGAAATATCTTGCACCATGGGGAGCCACCAACATGAAAGAATTACAACGAGTCATGGCAACCCTAGGCCTTAAAAGAGATACTGAATGTGCCACACACAAGGTAAGCCTTGGCTGTCTTGTGTTTGAGCATTTTTTTTTTTGCATTATTATTGTCAATAGTAATGGTGAATGAAATAAGAGATAGTTTGTTATTTGTTTGTAATTTAATTATTGGAATAAACTTATAAATATTATTTATAATTTAGTTATTTATGATAAATTTAGGAACTAGAATAATTTAAATTTGAGTTTTTTTTATTAGGTTTTAGTTTTAAATATTTCAATTTCCTATTTTATTTTATTTCAATCTCATATTCAGGTATTCAAGTTTCCTGTTTTATTTTTTTTCCAATTTCCTATTTTGTAATGGGCATCTTATTAATGCCATACTTTTATTAGTGTCAGGGTTATCTATAAATAGCCCTATGGTTTGTGTTATGGAGTAAACTATTATGATTTGAATAATAAGAGTTTTCAGTATTAACCTAGGGTTTTTTCCTCTTTCTCTACTTCCCTCCTTGTTTCCCAACCTTTTCTCCTCCCCAGTCTGGTGTTCTACATCAAATAGTTCTGTCAAAAGCGGAAGAATTTATAGTGTTTGATTAACTGGTTGTCTTCTGAATTTTGATATGTTTTATTTGAATTAGATTGGATTAGTACCATATTTTAATAAACAAAAATTGATTTGAAAGTGGAAAATACCACTCCACTGTCTTGCTTTGTTAAAGGTGGAAAAATCCATATATTCTCTTTTCTAGATGCCAAGATGTGAATATATTTTTTAGTTAGATTGTGAACTTCATTCCAGAAACTTTTGTGGCTCAGATACCAGTAATTTTTTTTCTCTTTGTAAGAAAGGGGGAATGTTAAGCTTGAAATGTACATAATGGCTCTATCTAATTGATATGAGTTGAGACTAGGTTTCCTTTCCAAGTTGTTAATATCATGGTTCACAAAAACCAAGCTTTGTGTTCTTAAGCTGTAATTTATTGTGTTTATATTCTTTGCAAATAAATATTGACTATTTCCCAATACTTTACAGGTCTTATTTGAACCAAAGCAATGGGATTATCTAGTGGACCAATTTAAATAGGAATTATACAAGTTATATGGCATGACTTTGGAGCCTCAACTCAATATTTATTTGCAAGCTAGTCTTTCTGCTCTTAAACTCCGTATCCTTATACATCTTGTAACTTCCATTTATTTCTTTGCCTTTTTCTTAGATATTTTTTCTCTATGTTTTTGATTGTTGAAAGAAGAGGGTCACTGCGCATAAGGTTACCTCCATCTTTAGCTATAAACAATCAAATACAAGCATAATTTTTCAAGTTAAATGCTTCTATTTTTTTTTTTTTCTACTGATGGGTAGTTATGCCAAAGCTAAACCATCTGATTGCTTCCTAATTTGTTTATGGGATTCACTGGAAATGACATGGATTGTCAATTAATTTGAATCCCTTTGATTAGTTAGTCACCATCTGTGGTGTTAGACATATGAAATCATGGAATCCTCTGAAATAATAGTCCAAGAGCATTCATGGTCCAATGTATGCCATTATAGAATTCTTCTTTTATTTTGAGAACTAACGTATGGGGAAATTATAATTGACGAATGAGGTTCACTCATTTTGATTTGATTTTCATTCTTAGCTTTTGCAATGGTAGATTTTAATGATCATATTGATAAACAATGAACCCTCTTCACTGTCAATTCAACTTCAACTTACAGTTGATCTTGGGCTGGGTTGGACCTGAATTTTGTCATAGTAGGGCCCAAGCCCCAAAAACCCTTTCAATGTAAAATAAAGCCTGTAGTTCGTGTGTATACACAATCACAACAAACTATTTTGATGATAAAGATACTGTTACGACGATGATTGTACAAAGGACGACCCTCTTATCGCGAGGGTTTTCGGACACTGGCCATGCCATGGCCTTATTCTAAGCAGCATCACTCAAACAAAGCTTGACTGCTACATAACTAAGGCCAAGTTTTGCCTAATGGATATGTCTATGGCACTAAGGTCCTTGTTATTCTCGATGTTTTTTTACATTATTTTTGTCAGTTAGACTAATTTTATTTATTTATTTTGCTGATTTGCAGGCTCTAGAAGAGACGGCTAAGAAGAATAACCGTAAAATCATCTGCCTGAGGACGGGTTTGGTTTGTAACTATACGGAACTGGCGAAAGCATACTTCTCATAAGTCTAAGTGTACTTAAGCTTGATTAATAACAGTGAATCTTAGTCCTGCCTTGTGCCTACAAGTAACCCTAATTTATGATATAAAAAAAAAAAAAAACCGTTTGGAAAAGTTCCTGTCTCAGACCTTCCATTGTTAATTGTCCATACATTTACCTGTGCTGGTGTTTACTTAAACATGTACATAACACATATATAATGTATAATTTCAAGTGTCACATCGGAAATTACCTTGGATTGTCCATAGATAATCCTAGTTCCTGATTGTTTGCGATACCTTCATAGTGTTTTAGTGATTTCCAGTGTCAGACAACTTCTGGTCCCAGTACCAAAAAGGAAAAAGGTTATTTCATGTTATAGCTTGTGATAGATATAGTAGTCGTTTTACATTGATGTGTGATTGAAAATATTTTATGCATCTATTTCTTCTTCTTCTTCTTTTTTTTTTGTTTAGATTTCATTTTAAGTGCATATGGTTATTGGTTAAGGTTGAAAGATGTCTAAGAACAAGCTTACTCGCGCATCTTCCAAGGCAGAGGAGAGAATCATATAACAAACTATAACAATTATCGAACCAATTTTTTCTTAGCTACAAAATTATTTAAACTGTGATAAATTCTTTGGTATAATTATAAAATTGATTACACCGGTGTAATTATTACATAAAACACTAAGAGAAAATTATGTGACAGTGACATATCATATTATGTTTTTTTTTATAACAACATAAAAATACTTATTGTATTTATATTTTGATCTCATTATTTTTAAATTTTATTTATGAATCCAAATTTTTTTAAAACTTTTCAATTTACTCTCTTTACATTTTATTTTCAATACTTCACATAAAAATATTAGTTTATAATTTTGTTAAATTACCACATACTTTTTTTTAATTTTTTAATAACTCCATAACTCCTTAATTTTATTCTTATTTTCAATTTATGAATTAATCTTTTGTAGGATTATTGAAAAAAATCAAAAATTAGAAGGGGTAAATTGAAAATTTTTTTAAAAATTTTGGGTTCCTAAATAAAATAAAAAAATATTAAGGTCAAACTATAAATACAACAAGTTATTTTAAATTGGCAAATAATTAACATATTTTGACATATCTATGTCATATGTCTTTTTATTAGTATATCACATAATAATTTTATCGATGCAATTAATTTTATAATCACACTAAAAATGGCACATTCATAATACTCCACAATGAAAGTAGAAAATGATTTTGAATAGGTCATATGATAGTTCATAATTAAAGGAAAATTGTTGGAAAACCTGTCTTATAATAATTCGGGATTAGACTCATATACAGTTAGTCATATTTTTGATATATTGTTTTCCAATAAAAATATGACATGCATTTTATTAACTAATAATAATATATGATTTAATTTTAAAATAATATAATACTATGCAATAATCATATATGTGTCACAACATGATTGAAAAATTAACTACTTGTTATATTTTAATTGAAAAACAGTACAAGAAAGATATAGGCAACTGCATATAAGTTTTTCCCATAACTTAATGAGTGATTTCAATTTGAATTAGACTTTGCTAAAGCTTTTTCAGATGTTTGTTATCATTTTTTTTTTCAATTTAAATAAAACATGTAGCGGAGTTTGTTTGAAACATCTAATCATATGATACTGGATTGTAAGAAATCTTGACCTATAATGTCTACCTTTTGATAAACACCTATAATATCTATTTCACTTATATTCTTCACCTATCGTGTCAATTATTCTTGTAGGGCCAATTAAGTGCTTATTATGAGCAGATTATTAGCCATCAAGCTTATCATTGGGCAATTTGTTAAGCATGTATATGATGTTAATATTTCCAATATGGATCACTTACAATTCCCCTTAATTGCAACATGTAAATTTATGAAAAGAGATTGTAAGAATAAGAGAAAGGAAGTGATACATGAAAATTTTGAAAGGAGGTGATACCAGAAATATTTAAGAGGGAAGGCAAAATGACTGGTATAGAATATGAATCAGCACCAAACTCAAAATGAATGTAACTTGTGCTAGAAAATTTAAGTTTGGGTGGTTCAAAAGTAAGAAGAAAACTAAGATCCTAGAATACACGATTGACCCCAAAATTACTAAAATCCAATATTGAAAGACAAAGGAACGCTGATTTACCAGATTTTAGTCTTTTTTAACAATACATCTGTAAAGTTATATAATAAAAACAGGTAACAACCCTCCAAGCATTTGGAAATAACAAAATTAGTGACATAATTTTGTGCAAGTTTCAAGACCTACTCCAGCAAGAAATACTGAGAACGTTGATTGTTGACCATTATGGTAGCCTATATATCATAGTTGATTCGGGAAAATTCGAAATAATATAAAATATAATTCATATCAAACTTTGACTTGGAATGGACTTCCAATTGTTGAGTATGAAATGCTCCCACATCATGAGAGCATATTTCCTACAGCAATCTTCAATCTACAGTAAAAAATGTGGATCATCAGATTTTGATACAACGGTTCATATTTTTTTTTAACATTTTTAATTTTATCTGTATGAAAAACTTGTGGGTCATTAAATCTTGATTCTACGATCTACAGCATTAATGCAGGAGATATGCTATATCCACATCATACTCTGTTTGTTGAAAATGACTCATCTTCGTCGTCTTCATGAAAAGAAATTAGATTAAAATTATTGGAGATTTCAAACGCATCATATTCATAATCAGTCAACAATACCAAGTCCAAAGGTGTACATGGCTTCAAGCAATAAACAAGATCAGGAGTTGTACAGTACCTATGCTATGCTTTTGTGAGTTTTGGATGGGAATATATTATAATAATAGTAGTTTGACAATTTGACTTGGCCGAATGCAAACATAACATGTGACAAGAGCAAATCCCACTGGATTTTTTTTTTGTTTCTCTTCACCAACTTACTCAAAAGATTTCCGAATGTTCTTTGGACTAGTTTGACAATCATATCGTGGATACTTAGTAGTGATTAATTGTATTCTAGTACCCATTTTTCGATTAGATTAAAGCACAAACTCTTTGGGTAAATGATATTGACTTCAGTGATCAAGAGTCTAAAGAATGGAACATTTTCAAATTAGTCTACCCTCTTGACTAAGCATAACACCAAATGCTTATATGTATTGCATCATGCTCAAATTCAAATATCTTCTCAAAATCTAGATCTACAAGAAATGGAATAACATATGTAGATCCTTTTAAGAGGGGATGAACTACGAGATTTAACTCACTCTCTTTATTATTTGAAGAACTCCATTAACCATGTTTACACCAACGAGTAAATATTCTAATATCTTTCTCAAATAATATCATATGTGGCTTATTATTAGTGTTGTGAATTGTTTATATTATTCCAGCGTATTATCTGATCACACACTCCGCTAGTAGCCTTAAAAACACTTTTTGATCTCATGTGAGTTAGAAATATTCTAAAACCTCCTTTCACAAAACAGTAAGTATTTTTAAACCAAAATTAAATGCACTTCTATCATATATCAATTGTCTAACTAAAAATATGTTATTACAGTTGTATTATAAATTATAATTGTATGTGATCATTAAATTAAATCTAAGGTTTTCGATGATGGACTTTTTATATATGAAAAATGAGACTAGGAACGGCATAGATGGACACTAAAAAATGAGGGAGAGAAAGGAATCGAGTACAGTGGAAAATAACTGAAATAGATTCCTTTGAAATTCGAAATACAAGTGAATTTAATAAAATCTTGATTATTTGATAAAAATTTAATAGTTTAGACTTTAAAAAATCATCTAATATTGTTTAAAATATAAATCATTGAATAAAAATTTAATGACTCAAATCTATTCAAATATACAAATTAAATACAAAGAATCTAAATATGAAAAATAACAATATGAGAAGAGATTGAAAACACCATACATGTGGGCCATCCCCTCAGCTTCATGTTAACCCCAAACAAAGAAGTTTAATAAAATCCAAAATATGCAAACTGAATGAATTAGGAATCTAGGAGATAATAAATCCCTGCTAGTAGTCACGTGATTTTCCAATAACCTTGAACATAGTCCTCACTTTAGGCGTGTGCCTGAAGAATTCTTGTCTTACTTCTGCAAGGGAGTGTATTCTTTTGGAATATATATATATATATATATATATATATATATATATATATATTAGTGGTCCTGCAATAGTTAATTTAGTATCTTAATTTTAATAGAATTATTTAAAAAGAAGCAAAAAATTATTAAAAAATAATTTTATCAAAACTACTATATTAAATTAATTATTATATAAAGATGTTAAAATAAATCAATATTTTTTTATTACTTTTGAGGGTGGATCATTTGAGATATCACATGTCTCCTTATATGAATACGTTAAGCTTGGATCCTTTAATTAAGAAAATGTGATTTTAGCTTGTGCTTGAATGATAATTAAAGGCTCTTTTCTTTATCTTTAACGTAAGCAAAGCTATATGGGGAGGGTGGATACATACTCCCCCAAATTTTTTAACTTAAACTATTTAGTATTAAGTTATAATTTTATATTCCCATTTATTTGATATTTTTGAATCTACTGAAATATGAAACTATACACATATATTATATAATTGGATCATGTTATATTTTATTATTTAGTGTTTTAATTTGAACCTATTAGTCTTGCATGTATATCATGTATAGTTTTATATTTAATATGTGTATATATTTGATACATTTTTGTAAGTAGTTTTACAATAATTGAGTACAACATAATTAAATTCAAATATATCAATATATTATTTTAACTAGACCTTGAAAATTGTCCCTAAAGATACAATAAAATTCTTGCAATGTTGTTAGATAATTATTCGTTCAAGCTGTTTATTGAATTATCATGGTGTTGTTAACTATGTTTTTTAGTTTATCTTTTTTAATAACAACAAGAATATTGGGTAGAGTAATATTTGGTACAAACAGTGATATACATTTTGAAGTTACATTTGAACCAAAATTCATATATTTACCTCTTATTTAGAAATTGCCACGTAGATTATTATTCTCTTTAGACATTTAGTAATTATCTATAAACGTTATGTGAGATCTTTAACCTCTTTAGGTTTTGATAGTTAATATATGATTTGTCAAAAATACAAAAATTACATGATTTCTAAATTATGAAAATAATTTATTTTGCCTTTTATTGAAAGAAACTATCATGTAAGCTCATTAGTCTCCTTAAATATTTAGAAATTAACCAATAAAAGTTACATAAGACCTTTAGTTTCTTTAGGCATTGAAAGATAATATCTAATTTCATAAATTGCAAAAGTAAAATAGATTTTTCATTTACAAAAATAAAATAAAAAATAAAAAAAATTCCTTTAGTTTCATGAATCTTTCAAAATCAAAATAAGAAAATCTCAATTTCGAAAATCTAGAAAACACAAAAACTCTAAAATGTTGAAAATATTCTTCGTTTCAAAATTTCGTTTCCCTTTTAATGAAAATATTAATTATAAATCCCAAAAAAAAAAAAAACAAACACCCTAAAGCAATAATAATATTACTTTTCTTTATTAATTTCGTTTCCTTTTATAAGAAAGGCCAAAAACTCTAATTTGAGAAAAGAAATCCAAAAATAAAAGTTCAAAATCCCCAAAATCCTTTTCTTCAATAATTTTTTTTCAAGAATCAACACGAAAATTTTTTTTTAAAATTTCAAAAATAAAATGTTGATAGAAAAAGAAAAATAAAAGAGCTAGAGAGTGAGATTATGTTATTTTTGTAATTAGAAAGCACTAACTAAATTCTAAGTTTGTTTTGAATATGAAAATCAAACTAATCTTTATTATCTTATTTATTTCACAAAACATAAAAAGTGACCAACCACTTCAATGTCATGAACTATGTAGACTGAGGATCTTTAGCATGTACTGTCAAGTATACTTTTCTTTTCATTTTTTTTTTGTAAATATCCATTTGTATTCACTTTCCTTAATTAGTTTCCAGTTTTAATTTCTTTTTTTCTTTTGCATGTGATTTAACAAGGCTAATCAATATAAAATTAAAGTCATATTCTATTAATTT
The DNA here is from genome assembly GCA_037074485.1 of Delonix regia. Taxonomy (NCBI): domain Eukaryota; kingdom Viridiplantae; phylum Streptophyta; class Magnoliopsida; order Fabales; family Fabaceae; genus Delonix; species Delonix regia. The sequence continues at coordinate 35,883,207 of CM073454.1, forward strand.
CGCTTGAATAATTTAGAGTTAATATTTATATGACAAATATTATGAGATACCTAATCATTTTCTTACATTCAATAAACTTTCAAATTCATATTTGTTTTTGTATACCACATTTTCATTTATTTTCATTTAAAATAGTTTTTCAAAAGCTTTTGCTAAAAAATTTGATGATAACTTTTAAATAAATTAATTAGAGAGTCGATTTATTTTTTATTTTTTTCACAACATTGACATTGCATTTGACCCTCCAACAAATTATTAGATATAGCACGTGTCATTTAAATGTATTCTACTCATTTCGAGTGTATCTATATTTAACGTCAAAGAAAAATAATAGAATAAAACATATGAAAAAAAAATCAAAATAGAAGAGATTCTAAGGTCTAGATGTCAGTAAATGAATGTTAAAATTCCAAATGGAAAAGGGATTTAATATTAGAAAATGATAAATGTCTTTAACCAGATTATAACTTAAAGCTCATAAAACAATGACCCTCAAACTATGATTGCAAAACCACCTACTACCAAATAACCATTGTGTTCTTTTTTTTTGTACAATTTTTGAAATGTTTAAAATCTCACGTACGGTTCAATTATAAATAAAAACATATTCTAATTAAATCAAAACACTATTGGACAAGTTCAATGTCAGCATCATTGAAGTTACCCCAGTTAACAAATAAAAACCTTTAAATTCAAATATCATTATATCAGTAAATAACAACAAATAAAACCATTATATTATCATCTTTCAATTACTATATTTTTCAGTAGACAGCCTTGGGCTAGGAGAGAGACAAAAATAACTTAAATTGAAATTTGAAATAAGAGGCCTTGATTAAGAGTGAGAAGGAAAGGAAAGTAATAAACTAATAAAGTAGCATACTTGTTTTTTAATTTATAAATGAGTCAAAGAAGAGCAAAATAAAGAGGATTAAAAAAATATTTATATGTATGGCTTACCAAAAAACTAAAAAATATCTATATGTCCATAAACTATTAATATTTAGGTGGTAATATACCAAAGGACTAGTTGCTATTAGGAATGAACAAATTCTAGAGCAAATCACTAGTTGGAGTCAAATTTGACCTGACTTGGTCAAACCTAGAACATAATCGAGCAGGGTTTGGCCAGGCATGGTCATCCGGGTTTTCTTTTTAAAAATATTTTTAACAAGTTTAAATTTAGAATTTTTTTTTTAAATTTAGTTTATATTTAATAAATGAGATATCTTATATTAATAAAAAATTATCCATATTTAATACAAATGAAAAAAAGTAGCTACTTTTTTTAAAATATCATTAATTTTATTTTAAAAAATTAAGAATATATATATATATATATATATCCGCCTAAGCCAATGACTTGATCCGGGATTGAGTTTCATATATTAACCCTAGTCCCAACCCGACTTAAAACAACTGGGGCAAGCCGTGTTAACTAAGTCGATCTGGGTCATGCACATCCTTAGTAGCTATGTGATTGGGTCACTTATACTATATATATATAGACAAAGATATTGATTTAAAAAAAAAACTCTTTTTCTGAATAATTTGATTATTCTTAATTTTTATCTTAATTCCACTTCAAGTAAAACAATATTTTGGAAGAAGCCATCAAATGATTTTCAATTTTGGTACCCCACTCTATTTACATTCGCAATTTAATTCTTTTATTGTGAGTTCATTCTCAATTTAGTTTATCATTAATCATGAAGTTCGAATATTCAAGTCCTTAAACTTAATTAAATAAGAGGAACCAAATTGAAAAATAAACTAATAAGTAAGAATAAAATTAATAAAGGAGAGACTAAATTGAGAATCAATTAATAAGAGAGAATTAAATTGAGGATAAAAATCATACAAACTAAATTAAGAATCAACTTATAAGAAAGAATTTAAAATATTAATATATTTTTATGTATAATAAATTTCTAATAAATTAATATTATTAAGATTAATTAAAAATAGCCACAAGATGTGTGTTTGAACCAGTGGTGCGAACTTCCCACTTAGAAGACCATAGGAACTTTGGTGTAAGATTGAAACAATTAATTGCACTTCTCATATTTTTTTTCTTTAATCTGGATTATTGAAATGGAAGTTATCGTCATATTGATCTAAGATGTTATGTTTTTAAAAAAATAATAATAATAATAACGATGTAATCAAATGTTAGAGATTCTTTATATTTAAAGGTTTATTACTAATTAACTTTGTGATATTTTAAGTTGGATAACAACTTAGGAGTTTGACCTTACTGTTATGGCGGGAATAATTAATGCTCTGAATCCTACCTGTATTGGCTCTGTGTTTTATTGCTCTTTTTTCGTTAAAAAAAAAAAAGGCTATTGCATGATAAAATACTTTGGCAACCAATTTTTTTGTTTTCAAAGACTGGTCGCTTGGAGTCCCAATTTGACTTAATAATTTAAATTAAAAAAATTTTCATTTAATTTCTAAAAATAATCAATGAGTAAGATTTTATTATGAAAATGTACAAAATAAAACTTTCTCGTAGCCAAAAGATACCCATTTGATCGAAATGCCTTTAATGATATATATAACCCTGCAAGAATATGATTGATTTAATCTATGAGAAATATAATTTATTAAAAGCTAATTTCCTAAAGTGTTGTTTAAAATTTTAACTCTCTTTATTTGGTGCTTCGAGATGTAAACTTTATTTATTCTAAATTGTTATTATATATATGATAATATTCATGTTTATTTACATATTTAATACATTTGTTATATTTAAATCAAATACAAATAATTAATTATTATCTTTCAATTGGTTTTTAAAATTATTTTCTGAAAATGATTATTTTTTATTAATTAATTATTTTTTATAAAATGCTTTAAAATTGTGCTAAATTTTGAGAAGTGACTACTTTCATATTAATTATAAATATCCACACTTCCTCACCAACGCATACACACAAATTTATTTATAGAAAAAAAGAATTTATATGGAACTCATTTTCGTTTTCCAATAAAAAATAACAATTATATAATTTTTTTTAATAATATCAAAGTCATATATATAGTTATTGTAGATAAATATATAATATTTTATTTTTTTTGAAATAATATTCCAGTTAAATTATACTTTTTTCTTTTTATTTATTAGTAGTTAGTCACACTTGCCATATATTAATTAAAAAACTTAATAGCAAAGTTATAAATAATTATACTTAATATCAGATATAAGTAATAACTATACAGAGGATTTTGGTTAATATGGAAGCATTTGTACATTCCCCAATGAATGAGATAAATTGTACTCTAAATTATATTATATAAAATACAAGCCAATTTTATTTTAAAAGCTTCGCTAATGTTACTATTGTCATTGAGATTAATTACATTAATAATTTATATTGATATTTTTTTTTTCTAAAAATATTATTTGGCTTCTTTAATATCTAATACATAATACCAAAAACATTTTTTAACAAAAATAACTATTCTTATGCATTCATTTTTTTAAAAAAAATCCTTAACCACAACCTGTATTGTGATATTAAAACTAGAATTATAATTTTATATATTAAAATTTAACACCAGCTTAACTTTTGTGATGATAAAAACAAAATGATTGTCATAGGGTGCAGAAAAAATAATTTTACAGATAAAAATAAATAATAAAAAATTTTGTCATCTATTTAAAAAGTCAAAGAACATAAATAATATTTTTAAAATAAAAAATGAATCGCATAAAATTTAGCCAAGTTAATATGGTCAACATAACTTATTGTTATTATTGTTTTGGGCACTCTGAAATGGCATCATTAGACTTTATTATTAATTATTTCAATACTATTTATCAAAAAAATTGATTCCATCACAAATTCAGTTGGATCCCATTAACCAGGTGTTTAAATGAGGCGGACCCATAAAATATGGAATTGGATTCCTTTAAGGAAAAATTTTGTGATTTATTTAAAAAGTCAAAGAAGTTCAATAATATTTTAAAATAAAAAAGGAATCGCATAAAATTTAGCCAAATCAACATGGTCAACATAATTTACTGTAATTATTCTTTTGGCATTCTGAAATGGCATCATTAGACTTTATTATTAATGATTCTATTACTATTAATAAAAAAAAATTGATTCCATTACTAATTATGTTGGCTCCCATTAACCACGTGTTTAAATGAGGAGGGACCCATAAAAAATGGAATTAGATTCCTTTAAAGAAAAATTTTGGGATTTATTTACAAAGTCAAAGGAGTTAAATAATATTTTATAAGAAAAAGGGAATCGTATAAAATTTAGCCAAATCCACATAGTCAACTTAACTTATTGTTATTGTTGTTTTGGCCATTATCAAATGGCGTCATTAGACTTTATTATTAATGTTCCCTTACTATTTATGAAAAAAATTGATTCCATTACTAATTATGTTGGCTCCCATCAACCACGTGTTCAAATGAGGTGGGACCCATAGAATATGGAAATGGATTCCTTGAAGGAAAAAATTTGTGATTTATTTAAAAAGTCAAAGCAATTCAATAATAGTTCTAGAATAAAAATGGAATCGCTAAAAATTTAGCCCAATCAACATGGTCAACTTAACTTATTGTTATTATTGTTTTTGGAATACTAAAATGACGTCATCAGACTTTATTATTAATGCTCCCTTACTATTTATCAAAAAAATTGATTCCAATACTAATTATGTTGGCTCCCAATAACCACGTGTTTAAATGAGGAGGGCCCGTAGAAAATGGAATTGGATTCCTTTAAAGAAAAATTTTGTGATTTATTTAAAAAGTAAAAGGAGTTAAATAATGTTTTAAAATAAAAAGGGAATCGCATAAAATTTAGCCAAATCCACATAGTCAACTTAACTTATTGTTATTGTTGTTTTGGGCATTCAGAAATGACGTCATTAGACTTTATTATTAATGATTCCATTACTAATTATGTTGGCTCCCATCAACCCCGTGTTTAAATGAGGCGAGACCCATAGAATATGGAATTGGATTCCTTGAAGGAAAAAATTTGTGATTTATTTAAAAGTCAAAGGAGTTCAATAATAGTTCAAGAATAAAAATTGAATCGCTAAAAATTTAGCCAAATCAACATGGTCAACTTAACTTATTGTCATTATTGTTTTGGGAATACTGAAATGACATCATCAGACTTTATTATTAATGTTCCCTTACTATTTATCAAAAAAATTGATTCCAATACTAATTATGTTGGCTTCCATTAACCACGTGTTTAAATGAGAAGGGACCCATCGAAAATGGAATTGGATTCCTTTAAAGAAAAATTTTGTGATTTATTTAAAAAGTCAAAGGAGTTAAATAATATTTTAAGATAAAAAGGAAATCACATAAAATTTAGCCAAATCCACATAGTCAACTTAACTTATTGTTATTGTTGTTCTGGGCATTCTGAAATGGGGTCACTAGACTTTATTATTAATGATTCTATTACTATTTATGAAAAAAGTTGATTCCATTATTAATTATGTTGGCTCCCATTCACCACGTGTTTAAAGGTGGTGGGACCCATCAAATATGGAATTGGATTCCTATAAGGAAAAATTTTGTGATTTATTTAAAATGTCAAAGGAGTTCAATGATAGTTTTAAAATAAAAATGGAATCAATTTAACCGAATCAACATGGTCAACTAAACTAAATGTTATTATTGTTTTGAGCATTTTGAAATTGCATCAATAGACTTTATTATTAATGATTCCATTACTATTTATGAAAAAAATTGATTCCATTACTAATTATGTTGGTTCCCGTTAACTACGTGTTTAAATGAGGAGGGACCTGTAGAAAATGGAACTGGATTCCTTTACAGAAAAATTTTGTGATTTATTTAAAAAGTCAAAGGCGTTAAATAATGTTTTAAAATAAAAAGGGAATCGCAGAAAATTTAGCCAAATCCACATAGTCAACTTAACTTATTGTTATTGTTGTTTTGGGCATTCTAAAATGGCATCATTAGACTTTATTATTAATGATTCCATTACTACTTATGAAAAAAGTTGATTCCATTACTAATTATGTTGGCTCCCATCAACCACGTGTTTAAATGAGGCGGGACCCATAGAATATGGAATTAGATTCCTTGAAGGAAAAAGTTTGTGGTTCATTTAAAAAGTCAAAGCAGTTCAATAATAGTTCTAAAGTAAAAATGGAATCGCTAAAAATTTAGCCAACAACTTAACTTATTGTTATTGTTGTTTTAGGCATTCTGAAATGGTGACATTAGACTTTAGTATTAATGATTCCATTACTATTTATGAAAAAAATTGATTCCAATACTAATTATGTTGGCTCCCATTAACTACGTGTTTAAATGAGGAGGGACCAATCGAAAATGGAATTGGATTCCTTTAAAGAAAAATTTTGTGATTTATTTAAAAAGTCAAAGGAGTTAAATAATAATTTAAAATAAAAAGGGAATCGCATAAAATTTAGCCAAATCCACATAGTCAACTTAACTTATTGTTATTGTTGTTTTGGGCATTTAGAAATGGCGTCATTAGACTTTATTATTAATGATTCCATTACTATTTATGAAAAAAGTTGATTCCATTACTAATTATGTTGGCTCCCATTAACCACGTGTTTAAAGGTGGCGGGACCCATAAAATATGGAATTGGATTCCTTGAAGGAAAAAATTTGTGATTTATTTAGAAAGTCAAAGAAGTTCAATGTTAGTTTTAAAATAAAAAAGGAATCGCATGAATTTTAACCGAATCAACATGGTTAACTTAACTTATTGTTATTGTTGTTTTGGGCATTCTGAAATGGCGTCATTAGACTTTATTATTAATGATTCCATTACTATTTATGAAAAAAATTGATTCCAATACTAATTATGTTGGCTCCCATTAACCACGTGTTTAAATGAGGAGGGACCCGTAGAAAATGGAATTGGATTCCTTTAAGGAAAAATTTTGTGATTTATTTAATAAATCAAAGGAGTTAAATAATATTTTAAAATAAAAAGGGAATCGCATAAAATTTAGCCAAATCCACATAGTCAACTTAACTTATTGTTATTGTTGTTTTGGGCATTATGAAATGGCGTCATTAGACTTTATTATTAATGATTCCATTACTATTTGTGAAAAAAATATATTCCATTACTAATTATGTTGGCTCCCATCAACCACGTGTTTAAATGAGGCGGGACCCATAGAATATGGAATTGGATTCCTTGAAGGAAAAAATTTGTGATTTATTTAAAAAGTCAAAGTAGTTCAATAATAGTTCTAAAATAAAAAAGGAATCACATAAAATTTAGCCAAGTCAACATGGTCAACTTAACTTATTGTTATTATTGTTTTTGGCACTCTGAAATGGCATTATTAAACTTTATTATTAATGATTCCCTTACTATTTATGAAAAAAGTTGATTCCATTACTAATTATGTTAGCTCCCATTAACCACATGTTTAAAGGAGGCGGGACCCATTAAATATGGAATTGGATTCCTTTAAGGAAAAATTTTGGGATTTATTTAAAAAGTCAAAGAAGTTCAATGTTAGTTTTAAAATATAAAAGGAATCGCAAGGAATTTAACCGAATCAACATGGTCAACTTAACTTAATGTTATTATTGTTTTGGACATTTTGAAATGGCATCAATAGACTTTAGTATTAATGATTCCATTACTATTTATGAAAAAAATTGATTCCATTACTAATTATGTTGGCTCCCATTAACTATGTGTTTAAATGAGGAGGGACCCATCGAAAATGGAATTGGATTCCTTTAAAGAAAAATTTTGTGATTTATTTAAAAAGTCAAAGGAGTTAAATAATAATTTAAAATAAAAAGGGAATCGCATAAAATTTAGCCAAATCCACATAGTCAACTTAACTTATTGTTATTGTTGTTTTGGGCATTTAGAAATGGCGTCATTAGACTTTATTATTAATGATTCCATTACTATTTATGAAAAAAGTTGATTCCATTACTAATTATGTTGGCTCCCATTAACCACGTGTTTAAAGGTGGCGGGACCCATAAAATATGGAATTGGATTCCTTGAAGGAAAAAATTTGTGATTTATTTAGAAAGTCAAAGAAGTTCAATGTTAGTTTTAAAATAAAAAAGAAATCGCATGAATTTTAACCGAATCAACATGGTTAACTTAACTTATTGTTATTATTGTTTTGGGAATACTGAAATGACATCATTAGACTTTATTATTAATGTTCCCTTACTATTTATCAAAAAAATTGATTCCAATACTAATTATGTTGGCTCCCATTAACCACGTGTTTAAATTAGGAGGGACCCGTGGAAAATAGAATTGGATTCCTTTAAAGAAAAATTTTGTGATTTATTTAAAAAGTCAAAGGAGTTAAATAATAATTTAAAATAAAAAGGGAATCGCATAAAATTTAGCCAAATCAACATGGTCAACTTAACTTATTGTTATTGTTGTTTTGGGCATTCAGAAATGGCGTCATTAGACTTTATTATTAATGATTCCATTACTATTTATGAAAAAAGTTGATTCCATTACTAATTATGTTGGCTCCCATTAACCACGTGTTTAAAGGTGGTGGGACCCATAGAATATGGAATTGGATTCCTTTAAGGAAAAATTTTGTGATTTATTTAAAAAGTCAAAGGTGTTCAATGATAGTTTTAAAATAAAAAAGGAATCACATGATATTTAACCGAATCAACATGGTCAACTGAACTTAATGTTATTTTTGTTTTGGGCATTTTGAAATGGCATCAGTAGACTTTATTATTAATGATTCCATTACTATTTATGAAAAAAATTGATTCCGTTACAAATTATGTTGGCTCCCATTAACCATGTGTTTAAATGAGAAGGGACCCGCAGAAAATAGAATTGGATACCTTTAAAGAAAAATTTTGTGATTTATTTAAAATGTCAAAGGAATTAAATAATATTTTAAAATAAAAAGGGAATCGCATAAAATTTAGCCAAATCAACATGTTTAACTTAACTTATTGTTATTGTTGTTTTGGGCATTCTGAAATGGCGTCATTAGACTTTATTATTAATGATTCCATTACTATTTATGAAAAAAATTGATTCCATTACTAATGATGTTGGCTCCCGTTAACCCCGTGTTTAAATGAGGCAGGACCTATAGAATATGGAATTAGATTCCATGAAGGAAAAAATTTGTGATTTATTTAAAAATCAAAGGAGTTCAATAATAGTTTTAAAATAAAAAGAATTGCTAAAAATTTTAGCCAAATCAACATGGTCAACTTAACTTATTGTTATTATTGTTTTTGGCATTCTAGAATGACTTCATTAGACTTTATTATTAATGTTCCCCTACTATTGATCAAAAAAATTGATTCCAATACTAATTATGTTAGCTCCCATTATCCACGTGTTTAAATGAGGAGGGACCCGTAGAAAATGGAATTGGGTTCCTTTAAAAAAAAATTTGTGATTTATTTAAAAAGTCAAAGGAGTTAAATAATATTTTAATATAAAATGGGAATCGCATAAAATTTAGCCAAATCAACATGGTCAACTTAACTTATTGTCATTGTTGTTTTGGGCATTCAAAAATGGCATCGTTAGACTTTATTATTAATGATTCCATTACTATTTTTGAAAAAATTTGATTCCATTACTGATTATGTTAGCTCCCATTAACCACATGTTTAAATGAGACAGGACCTATAGAAAATGGAATTAGATTCCTTTAAAAAAAAATTTGTGATTTATTTAGAAAGTCAAAGGAGTTAAATAATATTTTAAAAATAAAAAAGGAATCGCATAAAATTTAGCCATGAGGCTTATCATTGGGCAATTTGTTAACCATGTATATGATGTTAATATTTCCAATATAGATCACTTACAATTCCCCTTAATTGCAACATGTAAATTTATGAAAAGAGATTGTTAGAATAAGAGGAAGGAAGTGATATAGGAAAATTTTAAGAGGAGGTAATACAAGAAATATTTAAGAGGGAAGGCAAAATGACTGGTATAGAATATGAATCAGCACCAAACTCAAAATGAATGTAACTTGTGCTAGAAAATTCAAGTTTGGTGGTTTGAAAGTAAAAAGAAAACTAAGATCCTAGAATACAAAATTGACCCCAAAATCACTAAAATCCAATATTGAAAGACAAAGGAACGTTGATTTACTAGATTCCAATTTTTTTTTAACAATACATCTATAAAGTTATATAATAAAAACTGGTAACAACCCTCCAAGCATCTGGAAATAACAAAATTAGTGACATAATTTTGTGCAAGTTTCAAGACCTACTCCAGCATAAATCATTAACAGTTAAATCCAAAAAGTCATAACTTAGTTTTATTAAAACACAATAATATCAAATTAGAAACATAACAAAATCTTAGGGTTTCCACATCACCCTTAACCTAAAAGAAAATTAGCCTAGCATCATGTACAACTCTAGTGATAAAATAAATCATGAGAAAGAAATGGAAGAATAATAATAATAATGTGTGTATGGGAGAGAAAGTAAAGAGTAAATAGAAAGTGAAGTGTGGAGATAGATAGGTGAAGATAGTGTTACTACATGATGATCTATTTATAATTTGAGAATTAGGATAGATGACTCATATTAGAATTTAGGAACTTTGAGAATCTTAATTATACTAAGATTTAAGAAAATAGCCTTCTAGATAGCAACCAATCAACCTTTGACCAAAGTTAAACTCTAAAATTATCATTCTACCTCTTTTGGTCATTTAGCAAGGTGTTAACATGTGTCTAAGCAATCCAAGTTGAGACCAATTAGAAATATTTTAAAATAAAGACTCCTAGTTAAATTAGACTGGTTAGATTTCTGAGCAACCAATAGTAAAAATTGCATAACTCTCTAGAGACTTCCAAATGCATTGATTCCAATACTATTAGAAAATAGACATTCAAGGCTTTAGTATGGGCTTTGGAATCACTACTTTTAGACTTCAAATGACAGAGATATCTTCAAATGAATTTGGACTAATAATTTGCTTCTCTGCACAAGTTATAGCACAGGATAGCCATCTCACATTTGCCTTTTCTAAATGATCTAGTACTTGTTTAAAAGCTTTCGATGTTTACTTTCATCAACATTTAAAAATATCTCAATTTTGAGTAATATAGAAGAAGTTATGACCAAATTAACGGACACTATTAATAAACCTTTCAAATCTATGCCAATTTTTAAAAATTTGTTTCCTAATTTAGCTAAGTTCCTATCTAGCCCTAGAAACCTACATAACACATAAAATAAAATAAGAACAATAAAAAACAAAAGAAATAAACAAATTAAGTAATGAAATCTACAAAAAATAAGTGTATGAAATGCACTCATCAATGCCTTGAATAAGCTCTTTTATTTGTCATTATGTCCTTCTTAATTAAGCTTCCATATAGTTAAACAAACATCTCCCTATTAGAATAATCATGGATTAGCATTAATTTGTCATTGGATCACTATGCACATATTTTAGTTAATTGGTCATTAATATCATCAAACTAAATTAAGGATAGATTGGGTTGATGTTAACAGTGAATAATCAGTAATTGCCAGGTAAATTAAATCAAATTCATTTGAATTATGGAAGGTGATATTACAATTTTGGAGTATGTTAAGGAATAATTACATTGAAATATGTTATGGACCGGATTGTGTACCCACCTATCATGGGCCCAATCACAATTATATATGTTTTGTAAACAATTTTGGTTACAATTATAAATGATTATTAAGGATATGACTACATAATAAAAATAATCAACAAGAGAGTATATGCATATATTATATTGGCAATGAGCAAACCCTATCGGTGTGACATTACTTATATAATTTGTAAATTTAACTTATTTATGATTTATTGGCAATGACTTTTTTTTATTTGATAAATGCATTTGTGATTGCTTGTATCCTATCGATATGGAAATTACGAGTGTATTTTTTATGACATTTTCCTTCATGGCTAAAATTGTGGTACATATGAGTTTTTTCAAGGTTTCTTTATAATCTGTTACCCTTAGGCAGGATTATAATGAACCCTTTTGTCATACAGTTGTATGAGCTGAGTCTTGGAAGGAAAACCTATTTAGTAATTTTGTTTCTGGGACATAATTAACGTTTCCCATTTTGTTTCCATCAATTTCTATGTTTTAGCAACTGTCTTTGGTCAAAACTTTCAATGAGACCTATTTTGATGACTGGAATGAGTCCTTGGATATGTACTTAACTATCTCTATGGAAGACGTAGCCATGAAAGAGCCGAAACCAGCAAATATTATTGTTGGATCTATTGCTACTAACAAGGCTCTTCACAAGCAGTGGCATGAGTTGAATAGGATTTGTCTAACAGTTATGAAATACACAATTAAGAAGATCATCAGACAAAGTATCCTTGATAAGGACATTCCTGTAGAATATCTTAAGGCTGTAAGTGAGAAGTTTAAGAAATTTGACAAAACTCAGAAGGCCTACAACCTCTCCCTACTAGATAAAACTCATTACGATGGGGTGTCTGGTGTATTTGAACACATGATGAAGTTAGTAAACTACTTCAACAAGTTAAATTCCCTAAATATAGACTTAGGAGAGAGCTATTTGGTCTACCGAGTACTGTAGTCTCTTCCTGCTGAATACGGAGTCCTTAAGACCACATATAACTCTTAGGGAGCTGAACGAACTGTATCAAGAAGAGGATTCAATGAGGAAACTAAACTCATGTGACCAATAAGTGAATTTCATCTCTCATGGTTCATCAAGCAAAGGTAGAAATGAAAAATAGAAAGGAAAGAAGCATGAGAATAAGGGTGATGATAAAAGACACTTTGGAACCAAGAAGCATAAGAATAATAAGGGTCAGAGCATGAAAGCATTTAAGGGTGAGTTCCAATATTGTAAGAACATTGGGCACTAGATCTCTGACTATCTCAAACTGAATCATAAATGAGAAAAATATGGTATTCCTTTTAAAGTTGCCCCTCAAGCTATAATTTGTTATAAGTCTAATGTTTTTCGTATCCTTACGGGCTTGGCAGTTAGATTCTAGAGCCACAATTCATTTGACCAATTCCTTATAGGGGTTCAAAAACAGGAGTAGCCCAAATGATAGAGAGCAGACCATTTTAGGAATGGAAGGAAGTTCAGCTGTAGTAGAATACCTTTGAATTTTGGTATTGGACTTACATTCTGGACACCATTTAGTTTTGAATAACATTGTCTATGTACACTCCTTTATAAGAAATTTGATTTCCACTTCTATATAAGACAAAGAAGGATTTTTTTTTTTTGGTAAGGAAATGAAAGAATAAACATTTACTTTAACTCTGTTATTGTTAGTCTTGCTAATTTGATAGATGGTTTATACTACCTGAATACAAATGCTAATTCTAATGCTTCCATTAAGGCATCTATTAGTATTGTCACTGGATAAAAACACCAAAGGATTGATGAAGATTCTTCCATGTTATGGCATCAACGATTAGGTCATATTTGAAAAGAAAGGTTAGAAAGGATTATCAGACAGGGAATTTTATATGACCTAAATTTCTCTGATTTTGATTCCTACATTGATTGTATTAAGGGAAAACTTCCCGTAAGATCAAGAAGAAAGGGGGCAAAGATATGTGAGGGCATTTTGGAATTGATCCACACATATATTAGTGAGTCAATCACTCCAGCTGTCATAGGTAATTACAAATACTTCATCGTATTCATACATGACCATTATAGATTTGGATGGATTGACCTACTACGTGAAAAATTCATATCATTGGATACTTTTATGACTTTCAAAGCTATTGTTGAGTTAAAATCTAGGAAAATAATCAAATGTGTAAGATTTGATAGAGGAGGTGAGTATTACAAGAGGTATACTCAAATGGGCAGAAATTCAGGACCTTTTGCCTTATTCCTACAAGAGTATGGAATTGAAGCTCAGTGTACCATACTTGGCACTCCACAATAAAATGCAGTTACTGAAAGGCGTAACCATACCTTGATCGATATGGTCAAGAGTATAATCAGTCACTCCTCTATACCAGAATTTATATGGGGCGATGCTCTCAAGACGACAACTTACATCCAGAATCAAGTTCCAAGCAAGTTAGTTGAAAAGATCCCATATGAACTCTTTACTAGCAAAAAGCCTAGTCTGAAACACGTTAGGATATAGGGCTGCAGAGCATAGGTGAGACCCTATAATCCTCACCTTAAGAAACTTAATTCTAGGACCGTTAGCAGATTTTTCATTGGATACTGTTCCAAATCTAGAGGATCCAGATTTTATTCATCTATTCACACTATCAGAGTCATTGAATTAAACTAAGCATTTTATTTTGAAGATGACTTGGTTAGTAGGAGCAATGCTCATAGGGCTATTAATTTGCATAATGAAGACACTATATTACCAATGCCAGCCTTACTTCTCCACCGGTTAAACAAGCTATTGGAGATAATATTGCTATTGAGAATCTAGTTGATCCTATCATGGGATCACCTGCAGCCAGTATGGAGGAACTGATGGTTAAATTAAGATGATCACATAGGATTCGTAGACTTTCCATACCAAATGATTTTATAATATATCTACAGGAATGCGAGTTAAATACTATTGATAAAGTGAATCCAATCACTTATGATGAAGCCATGTTGGGTTCCTATTCATTTGAGTGGTTGGAAGCCATGAATGATTAGATGACATCCATGTATCGTAATCACGTATGGGAATTAACTAAGTTACCAAATGAATGCAAACCTGTTGGTTGCAAATGGGTCTTCAAGACCAAGAAGGGAGCCAATGGTGAAGTTGTGAATGAGACAAAACAAGTTTTGTCATGCCACTTTGATATGAAGGATTTAGGTGAAGCCTATGTTGTTTTGGGAATACATATTTACCTAGATAGATTATGTAGCATTCTTAGTTTATCTTTAGTAACATATATAAATCGAGTATTGAAGAAATTCAATATGCACTCTCAAGCTCCTAGTGCCACACCTGTTCAGAAATGTGAAAGGTTGTCTAAATTATCATGTCCCAAAAATGATAATGAGTATACTGCAATAGACAAGATTCCATATGCATCACAATTGGCAGCCTAATGTATGCTCAAGTATGCACATGACTCGATATTGCCTTCGCGATTAGTATGCTTAGCAAATACTTGAGCAATCCTGGACATGATCATTGAAAGGCTACGAAGAAAGTTCTAAGTTACCTTTAAGGTACAAAGCATTATATGCTTACTTTTTGGAAGTCTGAACCACTTAAGATAGTGAGTTATTCTGATTCGAACTATGCATCTTGTGTGGATGATTATTATGAACACCTCATCTCTATCTAAAATTTATCACGGATTCGTTAATCAATTTTAAATTAAGCAAATGAGGAAAATAAAAAGGACAGAGGTTCAAATGATATTTTTAAGTAAAAAACAATTTAAAATTCAAAACGAATAATGAGGGAATTTAAGAAAAAGGAAAAAAAACAAAATTGGAAAATAAGAATTAATTAATAATAATAATAACAAATCAAAATAAAAAAATACAAAATAGGAAAAATCCAAAAATAAATATTAATGGTGATGATGACAAAAAAATAAATGAATAACAATAAATAAATAAAATATAATAATAATAATAATAATAAGGGTTAACTCATAAAAAATAATAATAATAAATTAAAACAAAAACTACCTAAGCATATAAGATAGCATAGCTTCCTCTTATGAGATTTTTTGGGGGTGGTTTTTCGGCTGCAAGTGGGCAAGTTATTCGTAGCTGTGGTGGCAGTCCGTAGCTCGGCTGAGGAGATGACAGGAGCAGGTAATAATGATGAAGCTTCAGCTAATAAGGAGAAGCATTCAACCAAGAAAGGGGGGTGCTAAACCGTGAGGGAGAAAGAAACAAACTGAGAAAGGAGAAGGCTGTGCTAAACCGTGAGGGAGAAAGAAGCAAAGCAGAATAAGGAACCAAGGAAGACGAAGCAAGGTAGAACGTGGTAGTAGGCAGAACGAAGCAAGACGTGAATCTAGGAGAACGAGGCAAAATGAAAACCATGCAGAATGAAGCAGGAGGAGAATGAGATAGGCTGAGAAACAAGGAAGAAATTTGGAAGCTAAAATCGAAAAACTGTGGAAGGAAAACTGCTGGAGAAACCGAGCTGCAGCACAGTCATCTAAACCAAGCTGGAACCGAGAAAGTGATGTGCTAAGGCTGAGATTCCATTCCCCTGTTTTGGACGCTGTGAGCAGGGGTAAACAGAGGTGAGCTTGGCCGAAAGAAACTGAGGGTGCTGGTGTGTTTTTTCGTTTCCTACTTGCTTGTTTTTTTTTTATCGAGAGGTGTACATATACACATAAGCGTGTGTATATGAGTTCGCTGCTTTCTAATGTATGTTTCTTCACCTTCCCTTCATTATATATATATATATATATAGCTGGGTGCGTATGGAGCATATATATATATATACATATATGTGTGCGTATATATGTAGTTGTATGAAGATGCATATATGCTAAAAATTGCTGCAAACTTTTCTCTAGTGCCGTGGGGGAGTGAGAGTTTCTTCATCTTTCTTTATATATATATACATAGCTATGTGTATGTGGGATTATATATATGCACATATATGTGTGTGTATATGTAGATATATGCTTCCCTTGTCTTCCTTAAGCTTTGCTCTCTTCTTGCACATATATTATGCATGTGTTTATATATACATATATATATATATATATGTATGTTTGTGTAAATGGATGTATATAATATATATACATGTGGGGGTATATGAGTTCATGCTTCTTGATCACATATATACCACATATGAGTTTATATATATATATGTGTGTGTGTGTGTGTGTGTATGTAGATATATATAAAAATATATGTGGGGATATATAGATATATGCTTCCTGTTTCTCTTTGGTGCCGTGGGGGAGTGAGAGTTTCTTCATCTTTCCTTATATATATACATAGCTATGTGTATGTAGATATATATATAAATATGTGTGGGGATATATAGATATATGCTTCCTGTTTCTCTCTGGTGCCGTGGGGGGGTGAAAGTTTCTTCATCCTTCCTTATATATATATACATAGCTATGTGAATGTGGGAGTATATATATATATGTACGTATATGTGTATATATGTAGGTATATGCTTCCCTTGTCTTCCTTGAGATTTGCTCTCTTCTTACACATATATTATGCATGTGTTTAGATATATATGTGTGTGTGTGTGTATAAGTGGATGTATATAATACATATACATGTGTGGGTATATGAGTTTATGCTTCCTGATCACATATGAGTTTATATATATATATGTGTGTGTGTGTGTGTGTGTGTGTATGTAGATGTATATATAAATATATGTGGTGATATATAGATATATGCTTCCTGTTTTTCCTGAAGCTTGCTCTTCTTTTTCTATCATGCTCATATGTATTATTATATGAGTCTATATGTATCTATATATATATATATATATATGTGTGTGTGTGTGTGTGTGTGTGTGTACGTATAGATGTGTATAGATATATGTATCATTGTTATCCTTGTGTCAATAGGAGATTAATTTTGGCTTTATAAATAAAGTTCTAAGAAAGTCATCGAGTGAGAATATTATTCTCTTCAGGTGTCTTGGGATCGTGTGAGATTCGGATCTCCTTAGATCCCAGAAAAAATTATTAATTAAAAATTAATACATACTTGATATAAATAATAACAATACAAAAATAATAATAATAATAATTAAATATTGATCTTAATTAAATATTTTCTATTATCTACAAAATTATCATGTGAGAATATTGTTTTCCTCGATTGTATGAGATTATGTGAGATTTTAGTCTCCTTAGATCCCTAAAATTAGTATACATTTGTTTTAAAAATAATAATTAAATATTGAGCTTAATTAAATATTTTTTATTATCTGCGAAATTATCGTGTGAGAATATAGTTTTCCTCGATTGTATGGGATTATGTGAGATTTTAGTCTCCTTAGATTTTTACAATTAGTACACATTTGTTTCAAATTAAATATTGTTTGGTACACATTGGTTTTAAAAAATAATAATAACTAAATATTGACTTTAATTAAATATTTTCCGTTATTTATGAAATTATCGTGTGAGAATTTTGTTCTCCTCGATTGTATGGGATTATGTGAGGTTTAAATCTCCTTAGATCCCTAAATTTGGTACACATTGGTTTTAAAAATAATAATAATAACTAAATATTTACTTTAATTAAATAATTTCTATTATTTACGAAATTATCGTGTGAGAATATTATTCTCCTTGATTGCATGGGGTCATGTGATATTTTAATTTCCTTGGATCCCCAAAATCAGCACATATTTGTTATAAAATAATGATAACAATAATAACAATATTACAAAAATAAATGTCTTAATCAAATAATTTCTTTTCTTTATGCGATCGAATTCTTTCTTTATAATCATGTCATTTCATTTAAATTTCAAAATAAGGATTAAAACTCCAAAAATAAACAAAAAAAATTTAAAAAGAAAAAAATGAAGAGGTCAAGAGTGCTAAATTAATCAGATTGTTGTAAATTAAGATACACAGACCAAATCTCAATTTCGTTTTGTTTATGGAAATCTGTTCAATTTAAACTCTCATGTTCTCATCATAAAATTTACAAATAATCAACCTATAGACACACCTTTGTGATCGAACTACGTGGACTTTGATCCCTATCGTAGGGTACGTAGGCCCTAGGCTCTTATCCTAGGTCAAGTCCACCCTTTGTAAATATCTATTTGTCCGTTTTCATTCTTGCTGTTTTGTCTCCTCTGTTTAACGGGCGTGTATATCGATATAAGGGTAATCGAGATAAGTTTAAAAGTCGTATTCTATTTCAGCTGACTGGTTTAAGGTAGCCATCCGTATGGACGGGTGTTATGGGATGCCTAACACCTTCCCTACACTCAAATAGACTCCCGAATCTATCTCTAATTTCGTAGACCATATTGCCTTTTCTTTTTGTTTTAAATTGGTTTCCCAAAATTTTCTGTTAAAAATTTTAGTGGCGACTCCTAATAAATTGATTTTCAAGTTTCATTTTGAGAATTAACTTAAACACTTTTTATTTTATTCCGCCAAAAGGTCAGTTACGATAGATCATAAATCTACTTTTTGATATATCTTCATGATGTCTGGGGGGGATTTTTTATGGAAAAGCAACAAACAATCAATGATAGTTACCTCTACTATAAAGGCAAAGTATATTGCTTGTTATGAGGCCATTCGCTAGGCCATATAGATGAGGAATTTGATAATTGGCATGCAACTTGTTGATTCTACATCACATCCTTTAATCATATATTGCAATAGTTTATATGCTATTAGTTTTTCTCATAATCATAGGAACTCCTACCACATTAAACATTTTGATGTGAAGTTCCAATTTGTTAAAGAAAAGGTTATCAAGTTTCAAACTCGTTTGGTTCACATCCCTAGTGAATACATGTTGGAAAATCCATTGATCAATGGCTTCCCTATGGGAGTCTTCAGATCTCATGTAACTCACATGGGTGTTATTGAGAGCTTTGATTAGCCTTGGTTTAGCGGGAATCTGATTTGAATCCCAAAGGGGGACTTTTTGATTGTAACATGAAAGTTACAGTATTTTATATTCAATCCTATTCAAATAATGAAAATTGTATATTACGATATTAATATCATTTATGTCTTTATCGAATCCAATGATCTTTGAAAAAGTTCATTTCTGAATATTGTGTGATTTAGTACATATATATATATATACACACACACATTTATGAACTTGTATGTATATTAATTGCTTAATTTTGTTTTAAATTGATCTAATGGTTAATTAATGCTATCTAAGTGGGAGATCGTTAAAATGATTATGTATTAGCATTAATTTGTCATTGGATCACTATGTACATATTTTAGTTAATTGGGCAATTAATATCATTAGACTAAATTAAGGATAGATTGCATCAATGTTAACATTTAATAATTAGTAATAGGTCTAATTATCTACTGGATCGTTGGGTAGAGAACTCAACTTGCTGCTCAGGCTTAATTAGTAACTATCTCATTGAATTACTAATTGAAAGAGAGATTATTGGGCTTAATCTGAAGCCTAATTGTATTATTAAAGTGTCTATAAATAAGATCATAATTAGTCTTCTAAGACTACTAAGCAAATTCTAATACACTCTCAATCTCTCTCTATTTTAAACAAGGTATTGTAAGTTGATATTCTACCTATCTTCTTCTTAAAGAACTTTATTTACCATGTCTACACCAACAAGTAAATATTCTGATCTCTTTCTCAATTAATATCATTCATGGCTGATCATTAATGCTGTGAATTGTTTATATTAATGCAACATATAATCTGATCACACTCTCTGCTAGTAGCCTTAGAAACACTTTTTGGTCTCATGTGAGTTGGAAATATTCTAAAACCTCCTTTCACAAAATAGTAAGTATTTTTAAACTAAAATTAAATGCACTTCTATCATACCTCGATTATCTAACTAAAAATATGTAACTATAATTGTATTATAAAATATAATAGCATGTGATCATTAAATTAAATCTAAGCTTTCCGACAATGGACTTTTCATATTCAAAAAATGCGACTGTGAAAGGCATAAAGGGACATTGAAAAAATGAGGCAGAGAAAGGAATCAAGTGTAGTGGAAAATAACTGAAATAGATTCCTTTAAAATTTGAAATGCAAATAAATTTGATAAAATCTCAATCATTTGATAAAAATTTAATGGTTTAGACTTTAAAAAATAGTTAAAAATCATCTAATATTGTTTAAAATATAAATCATTGAATAAAAATTTAATGACTCAAATCTCTTCAAATATACAAATTAAATACAAAGAATCAAAATATGAAAAATAACAATATGAGAAAAGATTGAACACTCCATGTATGTGGGACATCCCTTCAACTTCATGTTAATCCCAGACAAAGAAGTTTAATAAAATCCAAAATATGCAAACCGAATGAATTATGAATCCAGGAGATAATAAATCCCTACAAGTTGTCACGTGAATTTCCAATAGCCTTGAATATAGTCCTCACGTTAGGCGAGTGCCTGAAAAATTCTTATCCTACTTCTGCAAGGGAGTCTATTCTTTTGAAATATATATATATATATATATTAGTAGCCCTGCAATAGTTAATTTAGTATATTAATTTTAATAAAATTATTTAAAAAGAAGAAAAAATTATTAAAAAATAATTTTATCAAAACTGCTTTACTAAATTCATTATCATATAAATATGTTAAAATAAATCAATATTTTTTATTACTTTTGAGGGTGGATCGTTTGAGATATCACATGTCTCCTAATATGAACACGTTAAGCTTGAATCCTTTAATTAAGAAAATGTGATTTTTGCTTGTGCTTGACTGATAATTTAAGGCTCTTTTCTTTATCTTTAATGTAAACGAAGCTACTTGGTGAGGGTGAGTACATACTCCCCCAAATTTTTTAACTTAAAGTATTTAGTATTAAGTTATAATTTTATGTTCCCATTTATTTGATATTTTTGAATCTACTGAAAATATGAAACTACACACATATATTATATAATTGGATCATGTTATATATTATTATTTAGTGTTTTAATTTGAACCTATTAGTCTTGCATGTGTATCATGTATAGTTTTATATTTAATATGTGTATATATTTTATACATTTTTGTAATAAGAAGTTTTACATTAATTGAGTACAACATAATTAAATTCAAATATATCAATATATTATTTTAACTAGACCTTGAAAAATTGTCCCTAAAGATACAGTAAAATTCTTGCAATGTTGTTAGATAATTGTTCTTTCAAGTTGTTTATTGAATTATCATGGTGTTGTAAAATGATGATATGTTTTTTAGTTTATCTTTGTTAATAACAACAAGAATTTTGGGTAGAGTAATATTTGGTACAAATAGTGATTTACATTTGAACTATTAGATTTGATTGCATAATATAAAAGATTTGAACTATTAGATTAAATTTTATGATTGTTTGTAATCAAAAAATTAGATCACCAAATTCTGAATTATTAGATCTACACATTTTATTTAATAACATCTATTGAATCCATGCATTTAGCAAATTTATTTCTTTGAGCTTTGCTCCTGGCTTTGATCACAACATATGGCCCTAATATAGTTACAATTTTCTTTTTTAGTATTTCAATAAGAGTAAATTAATAAACCTTCCATGGGTTTTGTGAAAATCATACAAACATCTCCTCTATTTTCAAAATATATACAAATGGAAACAAAAAGGTTATCTTATACTTTAATCCAACTTCTTTCTTCTTAATTTAAAAATACGTATTTAAGTTAATTGAGGGCATTTTAATTCAAAAATTTTAAATTGGACTAAAGAGTATAATGACCCTTACTTTCATAAAACGAAAAATGCATATTTTAATAACATATGTGATATCTATATAATTTTATCAAAACTCAAAAGAGGTCAAGTAATTTACTTTTGCCCAAAAAAAAAAAAACAACAAAGTAAGCATTTCAAATAAGCTGGTGAAAAGTTCTTTGATGTATTTATATTTTGGTAAGTTTTTATTGAGTCTTTACACTATCAAATAATAATACAAGGACTGAATTGAAATTTTTAATTTTTATGTTGAAGTTAATGAAACTGTAATTAGTTTTGCAATAGGAGACAGGGGCAATGAACCAAAATGAGAGAGTGGGAGACAAATTAGGGATGGTGATGGTTCATGAAATATTTGAAGTTTAAATTGAAACTATGGTAGCGAAGCTATGGTGGCATACCCCCTTATGAACTTTCTATAGTACCCTATCAAGCCTATAAAGCCTTGATGTTTCATCACTATGGTGGGTAATGGCCACTGGAGCATTGGTTCAGTCTTTGTAGCGTTAGGGCTTACACCGTGTATGTCAATCATGTGTCCGAGGTAATCGATTGAAATCCTACAGAATTTACAATTTGATAGTTTAACATACAATTGTTGTTCTTGCAATAACTTCAGCACCACTTGTAAGTGTATTACATGTTCTTCCATCAATTTGCTATAAATCAATATGTCATAAAAAAAACAATAGCAAATTTACATAAATAAGGCCTGAACAAGTGATTCATCATCAATCAGAAGGTGGCTGGAGCGTTGGTGAGACCGAAAGGCATCACCAAGAACTCGTAATGGCCAAGGTAACCAAGAAGACTTAAATTTTTTTTAATTTAAGCTCTATGATTCTTCCTAATTTATTCATAGCTATAGCATGTGATCTACATACACATATACATACCATTTAACACATACTAAAGAAGGAATTTCCACTTTCTCATCCTTTTACAAGGTAAATAAATAAATAAAATGAACATTAACTTGTTACTTAGCTTCCTTTCACACTTCTACTATCTCTCCCCTATCACTCTAATGCCATATCTTTCACCATTCAACACTTGCTTATGAGATACATCCATACTTACTTAGGCATCTATCTCAGTCCATCAGTTACAATATCCACTCAATTTCTTGTTAAAGTCCACTCTAACAATTCACTTAGCACCCTTCACCATTCTAAATATCCTATCGAAATTTACATTAAGAACTTATCCATGTTAGAACACTTATTAGAAAACTAAAATTGCCGAATTTCAAAATTATCTCCCACTTTAGAACCTTAAACGCAACCAGGAACAAATTCACAAATTAACACCAAATCTTTGATGATGAATCACATCAAAGAGAGGAGAATGGACGAAATTCATACAAGGAGGAAAAGGCACAAGTCACTTTTGAAAATCAATCACCAATTTGTCCTCAATTTGACAGAATTCAAAATTCCTATCTTTCAAACCCTAATACAAACTTAGGAGAAAATCAGCAAATCTAAAGTGGTTTTCATGTTGTTAGCACTCAAAATTAAAGGTAAAAGGCCGAAATCATATGAAGGACTAAAAAACACAGGGAAATTTCATGAATTTCTTTACCAATGCGAGCCCAAAACATCATGAACATCGAATGCAACAATGACGCCGGAAAACACAATACCTCTGCCTGGACATCGTTAGGATAGGTCGAGGAGGGAGAGTTGTCACTGACGATGTGAGGAGTCACCGAGGACCGAAGGAAAAATGTTGGTAAAAAATGATGAGGGATTTGAACTATTGACATGCTAGAAGGATACAAGTTAGTCTGACCATTGAACCAACATCTATTTTCACGTTAATTCATCATATCAGTTGATGTTATACTTTTCTTAATTCTCTTAAAATTACTTGTTTGAAATTTATTTATTTTACTTCATCTACTAGCTAAATAGTTCATAACTCAATTGATTAATTCCAATTAAAATTATTGGGTTATTACAACAACAAACATTTTAAACTTCAAGTAACATGTTATTTTTGTTTTTTATTAATTAATTAATTTTCAATTTGATCTCTTATTTTTTTCTTTTTAACTTAGTCATCACTTATCATTCTAGTTTCAATTTTGTGTCTTTCTGTGTGAAAGAAATTTATTATTATTCTCCCATGTATCACTTTTGCTTCCGTAGAAGGTAGATGATACGCTATGGGGCTTGATAATAGAAAATGCAGAAATGAGGTACCGTGTTATATTACTGTTGCTAATCTAGACTGGTTTTATTGACAACAGAGCAAATGGGAGTTTCAATTGAGACTTCAAGAATTCAGAGTTGGTACGAGCTGAAAATAATTTGCAAGTCATCACATATACTAGGAAATATCTTGCACCATGGGGAGCCACCGACATGAAAGAATTACAGCGAGTCATGGCAACCCTTGCCTTTAAAAGAGATACTGAATGTGCCACATACAAGGTAAGCCTTGGCTGTCTTGTGTTTGAGCTTTTTTTTTTTTTTTTGATTATTAGCATCAATAGTAATGGAGAATGGGATAAGAGATAGTTTGTTAATTGTTTGTAATTTAATTATTGGAAAAAACTTATAAATATTATTTTTAATTTAGTTATTTATGATAAATTTAGGAACTAGAATTATTTGAATTTGAGTATTTTTATTAGGCTTTAGTTTTAAATATTTCAATTTCCTATTTTACTTTATTTAAGTCTCCTATTCAGGTATTCAAGTTTCGTGCGTTATTTTATTTCAGTTTCCTACTTTGTAATGGGCATCTTATTGATGCCATACTTTTATTAATGTGTTAGGGCTATCTATAAATTCCCTTATGGTTTATGTTATGGAGTAGACTATTATGATTTGAATAATAAGAGTTCCCAGTATTAACCTATCACAAGAGGGTTTCCGAACAAGGATGATTGTACAAAGAAGGACCCTCTTATCACAAGAGGGTTTCCGAACACTTGCCATGCCATTGCCTTATTCTAAGCAGCATCACTCAAAGCTTGACTGCTACATAACTAAGGCCAAGTTTTGCCTAATGGATATGTCTATAGCACTAAGGTCCCTGTTATTGATGTTTTTTACATTATTTTTGTCAGTTAGACTAATTTTATTTCTTAATTGCAGGCTCTAGAAGAGATGGCTAAGAAGAATAACGGTAAACTCATCTGCCTGAGGACGGGTTTGGTTTGTAACTATACGGAACTGGCGAAAGCATACTTCTCATAAGTCTAAGTGTACTTAAGCTAGATTAATGACAGTGAATCTTAGTCCTGCCTTGTGCCTACAAGTAACCCTAATTTATGATATTAAGAAAAAAAGAAAAACGTTTGGAAAAGTTCCTGTCTCAGACCTTCCATTGTTAATTGTCCATACATTTACCTGTGCTGGTGTTTACTTAAACATGTACATAACACATATTTAATGTATAATTTCAAGTGTCACATCGGAAATGACCTTGGATTGTCCATAGATAATCCTATTTCCTGATTGTTTGCGATACCTTCATAGTGTTTTAGTGATTTCCTGTGTCAGACAACTTCTGGTCCCAGTACCAAAAAGGTTAAAAGTTATTTCATGTTATAGCTTGTGATAGGTATAGTAGTCGTTTTACATTGATGTGTGATTGAAATTATTTTATGCATCTATTTCTTTTTCTTTTCTTTTTTTCTTTTTGTTTAGATTTCATTTTAAGTGCATATGGTTATTGGTTAAGGTTGAAAGATGTCTAAGAACAAGCTTATCTTCCAAGGAAGAGGAGAGAATCATATAACAAACTATAACAATTATCCAACCAGTTTTTTCTTAGCTACAAACTTATTTAAAATGTGATAAATTTTTTGGTGTAATTATAAAATTGATTACATCAGTGTAATTACTATATAAAATACTAAGAGAAAATTATGCGACATTGACGTATCATATTATGCATTTTTTTATAACAACATAAAAATACTTATTGTATTTATATTTTGATTTTATTATTTTTAAATTTTATTTATGAATCCAAATTTTTTTAAAATTTTTTAATTTACTCCCTTTACTTTTTATTTTCAATACTTCACATAGAAATATTAGTTTATAATTTTGTTAAATTACCATATACTTTTTAAATTTTTTAATAACTCCATAACTCCTTAATTTTATTCCTATTTTCAATTTATGAAATAATCTTTTGTAGGATTATTGAAAACATTAAAAATTAGAGGGGGTAAATTGAAAATTTTTAAAAAATTTTTGGGTTCCTAAATAAAATCTAAAATTATTAAGGTCAAAATATAGATACAACAAGTTATTTTAAATTGGCAAACAATCAGTATATTTTGATATATCACTATCACATGTCTTTTTATTAGTATATCACATAATAATTTTATCAATGTAATCGATTTTATAATCGCGCCAAAGATGGCACATAATGCTCCACAATGAAAGTAGAAAATGATTTTGAATAGGCATATGATAGTTCATAATTAAAGGAAAATTGTTGACAAACTTGTCCTATAATAATTCGGGATTAGACTTATATACAGTTAGTTATATTTTTTATATACTGTTTTCCAATAAAAATATAACATGCATTTTATTAACTAATAATAATATATAATTTAATTCTAAAATAAAACAATATTATGCAATAATCATATATGTGTCACAACATTACTGAAAAATTAACTACTTGTTATATTTTAATTGAAAAACAGTACAAGAAAAATATAGGCAACTGCGTATAAGTTTTTCCCATAACTTAATGAGTGATTTCAATTTGAATTAGACTTTGCTAAAGCTTTTTTAGATGTTTGTCATCATTTTTTTTTCAATTTAAATAAAACGTGTAGCGGAGTTTGTTTGAAACATCTAATCATATGATAGTGGATTGTAAGAAATCTTCACCTATAATGTCTACCTTTTGATAAATACCTATAATGTCTATTTCACGTATATTCTTCACCTATCATATCAATTATTCTTGTAGGGCCAATTAAGTGCTTATTATGAGCAAATTATTAGCCATTAGGCTTATCATTGGTCAATTTGTTAACCATGTATATGACGTTAATATTTCCAATATGGATCACTTACAATTCCCCTTAATTGCAACATGTAAATTTACGAAAAGAGATTGCAAGAAATACTGAGAACATTGACTGTTGACCATTATGGTAGCTTATATATCATAGTTGATTCGGGAAAATTCGAAATAATATAAAATATAATTCATATCAAACTTTGACTTGGGATGGACTTCCAATTGTTGAGTTCTCCCACATCATGAGAGCATATTTCCTACGGCAATCTTCAATGTACAGTAAAAATGTGGATCATCATATTTTGATATAACGGTTCATTTTTTTAAAACATTTTTAATTTTATCTGTATGAAAAACTTTTGGGTCGTTAAATCTTGATCCAAAGATCTACAACATTAATGCAGGAGATATGCTATATCCACATCATACTCTGTTTGTTGAAAATGACTCGTCTCCATCGTCTTCACAAAAAAGAAATTAGATTAAAATCATTGAAGATTTCAAACACATCATATTCATAATCAATCAATAATACCAAGTCCAAAGCTATACAAGGCTTCAAGTAATAAACAAGATCACCAGTTGTACAGTACCTGTGCTATGCTTTTGTGAGTACTAGATGGGAATATATTATAATAATAGTAGTTTGACAATTTGACTTGGCCGAATGCAAACATACAAGTGACAAGAGCAAAACCCATTGGATTTTTTTTTTGTTTCTCTTCACCAACTTACTCAAAAGATTTCCCAATGTTCTTTGGACTAGTTTGACAATCATATCGTGGATCACTTAGTAGTGATTAATTGTATTCTAGTACCCATTTTTTGATTAGATTAAAGCACAAACTCTTTGGGTAAATGATATTGACTTCAGTGATCAAGAGTCGAAAGAATGGAACATTTTTAAATTAGTCTACCCTCTTGACTAAGCATAACACCAAATGCTTATATGTATTGCATCATGTTCAAATTCAAACATCTTCTCAAAATCAAGATGTACAAGAAATGGAATAACATATGCAAATCTTTTTAAGAGAGGATGAATGTAACATTTACAAAGTTTTGGTCTTAGAAAGAGTAAAAGTATAAATATTCATGGTGAATGTTATTAAGCAAATAATGAACTATAACTTAGTGGTAAGCTCTTGGTGTTCAAAGTCTGATGGCTCGGGTTCAAGGCCCAGCTTCCTCCTGCCTTAGAATTTTTTTCAAGCTGCCATGTGTCCTAGTAGTGGGAAATGACAGATTTACCCTTGTGCCTTTATCTCCCTCAGCCTTCTAGCCAGTGTACCCCATCACCAGCAATTCATTTCCAGTTGCCGTGGCTCAATTTTTCTAGCAACAACACCTCTCTTCTCTGGTTCACGTTAGCAGCCGCAAAAAGAGCAATTTCAACAGTTTTATTGGTGAGTTTTGCTCGGTTTCTCATGAAAATGATGATGATAGATGGATTTTTGGTTCTTTTCCTTTGATTTTCAACCTTGGAAGCATGTTTTTGGACAAGTTTTTGAGATTGGTTTTCCTAGGGACCAAACCAAAAATGTTTAGATAAATGGGGTTAAAATAGAATTCTGGAATTTTGGAATTTAATGACTAAAGCTAGTATTTTAGGCATATGATTAATTGTTTTGAAGGTAAGATATGTATTGATGTTTATCTAGAAACTTGGTTGAACGTGACAGGAAGATTTAATGTATGGCAACTTGGGATGTAAGTGAATAATTAGAAATAGGAAGTATAAGGAAGTGAAAATAATTGGATTATTAGTGTTAAATTGAGGAGAAGTTAGAGGAAATTGATCTAAAGTTAAAGAACATGAATAGAGTTAGTTATGATGTACTAGAGGTGAAATTTTATGGTTAGCAATAAGGAGTATTGATCTAAACAATATTGTTTTGGAAACCAGAGTGTAAGAATAGGCAAATGGCCTCCAATCAAGTTGGAATTTGATATGCAACATCATGTCATGCTAAGGATATGATCAGGAAAGTTTGGAAATTTTCTGAATATAACTGATAGGGAATATAATAAGAAATTCGTGGCTGTTCGAACCCAGATTTCAGAACAGAACAGTTGGGGAAAACTCTATTGTTGGATGCCCAAAAGAAAGAATTTGTACTTGAAATTTTTACTGTAGGTTAAAAGCACATATAAGAAGCTGGGTGTCAAATTTTACTAAATTTGGATTTTTTTTTTATAGGCGAAATAATGTCCAAACAGTAGTGAATTAGAATTTTGGACAATATTGGACAATGGAGGAAGTTAACTAAAATTTGTATTTAAGACTGTTATTTTTCTTAAAGTTGTATGTTGATAATTTGACATCTTAATGGGTTGGCTCCCTGGCAAAAACTAACAAGTATGATAGTCTATGTATTATTAAAGATTGAATGCTGAAATGTGATATGCATGGATTATAGTGGATAAATAATGTGGAAGGCTCTTTATTGGCATGAACTTGGTTTATATTGATATGTATGCTATTCTTCACATTGCTAAGTAAGTTAGAGAGGCCGTAGAGCTTGTAATTAGAGAGTTATGGTCTCTTTTGCGAATAAAATAATACCATGTGATTCTTTGTTATAGGGACTTACTTTAAGAATACCTCTTGAGGGCAAAAGGAGGAATTTGGAATAGCTAGAATCATTCCATCAACTAGGTAAACAGTAGTACTCTCAACAGTGTTATATGCTTTATTGTTTATGTCTCACAAATATATGCATATGGTTTCAAAAAGGGCTTTGTTTGATCATTTTATTTAGTTGAATGGTTTACAAAGATCTAAAAACTAATTGTAAATCGTGTATAGAATTGTACAACTATGAAAAGAGAGGATGGATAGTTTAAACACATTTGACTGAAATGAATTAAAGAAATATGGTTCATTTTCTTTTACTGAATGAAAGATATTGTATTTTGAGCAAATAGCAGTTCCAAGCTGTTACTTGAATTATCCTTCTCAGTCTAACGAGAAGAGTTCATTTGACACCATTTTATAAAAATTCCTTTTATGGTCCTTTTCACCATGAAGGATTGGAATTTATATGGAGTTAAGTAAATTGTATAGAAAAGGTTATTGTTTCAATAAAGATCGCAAAAGTTTCATTCTGACAACATTGATATTGAAAGAAAAAAACTCATGTATGGTAGTTCCTTAGATTTAGGGAGGATTGCTATAAGATGGATGATCTAACGTGAGCTTGTGACTCACGAATGCATGGGTGATTTACCCTGAGGGCTATGTGCTCTCGAGCGATAGTGAATAACCCAAGGGATACATACCCTCGACCGATAGTGATTACCCCAAGAGCTGTGTGCTCTCGACAGATGATTAAACTGCATAGGCTGAAAGTCTTTGACCAATGGTTGATATCTTTGATAGTCTTCCTTTGTATCTAGGTTTTGAGCCAACCGTATTTTGTACAAAAAGGGAAAGTTTTTATATGTGCTTTAACAAGACCCATGCATGTTTGATAGCATATAGTATTCCACATTCATGGATACTGTTTAAAGTTTTGATAGATGGATATGATATTATGGGTTGTGTGCCTACTATAGACAAATGATGTTCTGTGTGGTCCTTTTAATCACTGGTTATGATTTTAAAGAAATTGTTTTCTCACTGTTAATGTTGAACAAAAGTTGTGGCTAACGATTTTTCCAAAGCTTATGCAAGCTTTGATAGCTTATAAAGTTTCACCATGGATATCGTTTATAGTCATTTAATTGGTATAAAAATAATCCTGTTCATACTAGGCCTATTATATAATTAATCTCTAATTCCTCTTTACTTGGTTACATTACGTTATTATGTGTTTTCTGGGATGCTACCAATTTACTTTTACTGTTTTAGATAGCTAAACTAGAAAATGGGATGTAAGGTCACAAGTGAGCCCCCAAATTATTTTGCGAAGTTTGAGGGTTCTTTGTATGTTTTCGGTTATGATTCATGATAGATGTATCACAATGACCATATGATCACAGATAAGACTCCCAATCCTTTGTAACTATAATTAATTTAAATTGAAAGCTGACCTCTCCTTATTGTTGATTGGTTTATTGGTATAGGCTGATAGACACATCGTAGAAATTTTGTGAGGTCCTATTCAAGGGGAGAATCTGCCGAAATTTCAACATAATTTAAGCTAGTAATTACCCTTAATGCATATGGCTATTACCTGTGGAATTTATTATTGTGAATCTTGGAGCTATAAGCTTGATAGGTAAGGTTAATACAGAATGTTTAAGGCTTGCAGAAGCGAGGTTGTCCTTGTTATCTGCATTGGTCACACTCCGAAAGTTTAGGGTGTGACAATGAACTAGGAGATTTAACTCGCTCTCTTTATTATTTGATGCCAGACAAGTGTTAAATTATTAAAATTAAAATCCTATTTGGTTTTAAAAGTTTTTTAGTAAAGCATAAATATTCTCACGAGAAATTAATTCAATTGGTTACTTTAAAATTGATTTAAGATTTAATTTAAATTAAAATCCCATAAACTAAAAAACTAAAATGCAATTCACACTTAGGACTTTAATGCAAATAGATTAGGTGTTGAATCGAATAGAATTAAATTCTAGAAATTAAAAGGCAAAAATAGTAAAGCAACAAAGGCAATTGAATCAAATGGAATGATTGTATGGTAATGAATCTATTAAAAGGATTGTTTCCACCATTAAAACATGTATGTTATAGTTTCAATTATTATGTTTCTCAATTCTCACTAGGTCAATGGTTTAGATAACTACAACGTCCAATTATCTAGCTTTCCTAATTGTAGATTTGAAATGTTATAAACTTAAACCTAATTGAAAAATTGACTCAAGAAACGTCCATTAAATTCAATCAACAATCACAATAAAAAGAACAAACAATTTAGAGTTTCTAGTTTAATGTAGAACTTCCACTTTAGGTTAAATTTTCTTAAAATCAACAAATAAATTCATTGAATAAAAAGTTTCTATTCATATGGCATATGCAATCCTAAACTAACAATAAATCATACTAATAACAAGTTTAAATAGTCAGACTAAACAAATAAAAGCATAAATCATTAACAATTAAATCCAAAAAATCATAACTTAGTTTGATTAAAACACAATAATATCAAATTAGAAACATAACAAAATCTTAGGGTTTTCACATCACCCTTAACCTAAAATAAAATTAGCCTAGTGCCATGTAAAACTCTAATGAGAAAATAAACCATGAGAAAGAAATGGAAGAATAATAATAGTAATGTGTGTATGGGGAAGAGAGCTAAGAGTAGGTAGAAAGTGGAGTGTGGAGACTGATAGGTGAAGATAGTGTTACTGCATGATGATCTATTTATAATATGAGAATTAGGATAGATTACTCATATTAGAATTTAAGAACTTTGGGAATCTTAATTATACTAAGATTTAAGAAAATAGCCTTTTAGATAGCAACTAATCAACCTTTGACCAAAGTCAAACTCTAAATTTATCATTCTACCTCTTTTGGTCATTTAGTAATTAACACGTGTCCAAGGCATCTCTAAGCAATCCAAGTTTAGACCAATTAGAAATATTATAAAATAAGGACTTCTAGTTAAATTAGACTAGTTAGATTTCTGAACAACCAATAGTAAAAATTGCATAACTCTCTAGAGACTTCCAAATGCATTGATTCTAATACTATTAGAAAATAGACATTCAAGGCTTTAGTATGGGCTTTGGAATCATTACTTTTGGACTTCAAATGAAAGAGATATCTTTTAATGAATTTGGACCAATAATTTGCTTCTCTACACAAGTTATAGCACAAGATAGCCAACTTCAAAAGTTTGTATCTCACATTTGCCTTTTCCAAATTGAGTGATCAAGTACTTGTTTAAAAGCTCTCAATGTTTACTTTCATCAACATTTAAAAATATCTCAATTTTGAGTAATATAAAAGAAGTTATTACCAAATTAACAGACATTATCAATAAGCCTTTCAAATCTACGCCAATTTTTTAAAATTTGTTTCCTAATTTGGCTAAGTTCCTCTCTAGCCCTAGAAACCTACATAACACATAAAATAACATAAGAACAATAAAAACCTAAAGAAATAAACAAATTAAGTAATGAAATCTACAAAAAAAATAAGTGTATGAAATGTGCTCGTCAATGCCTTACATAAGCTCTTTTATTTGTCATTATGTCCTTCTCAATTAAGCTTCCATATAGCTAAACAAACATCTCCCTATTAGAATAATTATGGATTAGCATTAATTTTTCATTGGATCGCTATGTCCATATTTTAGTTAATTGACAATTAATATCATCAGACTAAATTAAGGATAGATTGAGTCGATGTTAATAGTGAATAATCAATAATGGGTTGGATTATCCACTAGACCGTTGGATAAGATCCCAACTTGTAACTTAAGCTTAATTAGTAATTATCCCATTGAATTACTAATAGAAAGAGAGATTATTTGGCTTAATTATATTATTGAAGTTCTATAAATAAGATCATAGTTAGTCTTCTAAGACTACTAAGCAAATTCTAATACACTCTCAATCTCTCTCTCTCTCTCTCTCTCTCCCTTTCTCTCTCTTAATCAAGCAAGGGTCTTGTAAGTTGATATTCTTACCTATCTTCTTCTTGAAGAACTCCATTAAGCATGATCTACCCTAACAGGTAAATATTCTGCTTTATTTCTCAGTTAATATCGTACATGGCTAATTATTAGTGCTATGAATTGTTTATATTAATGTTACATATTATCTAATTATAATTAGTATCAGAGCCATTGTGTTAGGATTTGATCCACCATGTCTGTATATTACTACATGTTTGGTTTCATCAAATGTGATTCTTTATATCCATAACATATCATTGCACAAAATCACTTAAGCTGGAAATCTATCCTTGTTATGAAACATTTTTTTCATTCATCACACACCAACAGATGCATTATTCCCCTCTTTCTCTGAATCAAGTTGTTAAGGACATAAAGGCTTACCAAGAACAATCTTCTTGAGCCATCAGATCAAAACTTTTCTTTGGTTCAAGATATCAAGTATGTTTGTCCATGGTTAACCATTTTAATAGGCTTAAGTAGACTAGGACCCTAAATATCATAGGAAGCCATTAGAGCCCAAGATCAAGGAAACTTAAAAATTTTTTGAATGGAATTCCTCACAAAATAACACTTTCTTGGACAAAGTACCCTAGGGAAATGATAGATTGTGAAAATTAAAAGCATTTGACGCCAAAAATCATAGGAAGAAATGCAAAAATGCGCCAGGTCAGCTATCAGGTCGACCCACTAGAGGTTGAAGACAACACTGTAGCTACGCATGGGACGAAGCCCATGTGTAGTTCCAATGCGTGATGGCGTGTACGCCTTATGCGCTGGTTCTTTAAACCCTAAACCTCCATAATTTGACTCCAATCACCCTTTCCTATTTTTCTGTGATTTTTTTGAAATTTTTTCAGCCTAAAGTTTCAAAATTTCTTAGGAATTTAGAGTCTTAAAACATTACATAACTGACTGAGTCCAACCCAAAAAAATATTTAAAATAAATATACATAGTGGGGAAATTATATACCTTTGTCACTCTCTCTAGTAATTGCCAAGTAAATTAAATCAAATTCATTTGAATTATGGAAGGTGATATTACAATTTTTTGGAGTGTCTTAAGGAATAATTGCATTGAAATATGTTACGAACCTAATTGTGTACCCACCTGTCGTGGGCCCAATCACAATTGTGTGTGTTTTGTAAACAATTTTGGTTATGATTGTAAATGATTATTAGGGATATGACTACATAATAAAAATAATCAATAGGAGAGTATATGCATATATTATATTGGCAATGAGCATACCCTATCGTTGTGACATTACTTATATAATTTGTAAATTTGACTCATTTATGATTTGTTGGCAGCAATTTTTTTTTTATTTGATTGATGCATTCATGATTGCTTGTTATCTAAGTGGGAGATCATTAAAATAATTATATATTAGCATTAATTTGTCATTGGATCACTATGTACATATTTTAGTTAATTAGGAAATTAATATCATTAGACTGAATTAAGGATAGATTGGGTCAATGTAAACATTGAATAATTAGTAATGGGCCTGATTATCCATTGGATCGTTAGGTAGAGACCTCAACTTACTGCTCAGGCTTAATTAGTAATTATCTCATTGAATTACTAATAGAAAGAGAGATTATTGGGCTTAATCTGAGGCCTAATTGTATTATTGAAGTGTCTATAAATAAGATCATAATTAGTCATCTAAGACTACTAAGCAAATTCTAATACACTCTCAATCTCTCTCTCTCTCTCTCTCTTAATTAGGTAAGTTTCTTGTAAGTTGATATTCTGCCTATCTTCTTCTTGAAAAACTCTATTAACCATGTCTACACTAACAAGTAAATATTCTTATCTCTTTCTTAATTAATATCATACATGGCTGATCATTAGTACTGTGAATTGTTTATATTACTGCAGCGTATTATCAGATCACACTCTCCGCTAGCACCCTTGGAAACACTTTTGGTCTGATGAGTTAGAAATATTCTAAAACCTCCTTTCACAACACAGTAAATTAAATATGCACTTCTATCATACATCAATTGTCTAATGGAAAATATGTAACTACAATCGTATTATAAATTATAAATTATAATCGCATGTGATCATTAAATTAAATCTAAGCTTTTTGATGATGGACTTATCAAATTTGAAAAATATGACTATGAAAGGCATAGAGGGACGCTGAAAAACAAGGGAGAGAAAGGAATTGAGTGCCGTGGAAAATAACTTAAACAAATTCCCTTGAAATTTGAAATGCAAATGAATTTGATAAAATCTCAATCATTTGATAAAAATTTGATGGTTTAGACTTTAAAAAATAGTTAAAAATCATCTAATGTTGTTTAAAATATAAATCATTGAATAAAAATTTAATGACTCAAATCTCTTCAAATATACAAATTAAATACAAAGAATCTAAATATGAAAAATAACAATATGAGAAGAGATTGAAAACACCATGTATGTGGGCCATCCCCTCCTTAAACCGAATGAATTAGGAATCAAGGAGATAATAAATCCCTGCTCGTAGTCACGTGATTTTCCAATAGCCTTGATTATAGTCCTCACGTTAGGCACGTACCTGAAGAATTCTTGTCCTGCTTCTGCAAGGGAGTGTATTCTTTTGGAATATATATATATATATATATATATATTAGTGGTCCTGCAATAGTTAATTTAGTATATTAATTTTAATAAAATCATTTTTAAAAAAATTATTAAAAAATAATTTTATCAAAACTGCTATACTAAATTAATTATTATATAAATATGTTAAAATAAATCAATATTTTTTTATTACTTTTGAGGGTGGATCGTTTGAGATATCACATGTCTCCTTATATGAACTTGTTAAGCTTGGATCGTTCAATTAAGAAAATGTGATTTTAGCTTGTGCTCAAATGATAATTAAAAGCTCTTTTCTTTATCTTTAACGTAAACGAAGCTATATGGTGAGAGTGGGTACATACTCCCCCAAATTTTTAACTTAAAATATTTAGTATTAAGTTATAATTTTATGTTCCCACTTATTTGATATTTTTGAATCTTGTGAAAATATGAAACAATACACATATATTATATAATTGGATCATGTTATATTTTATTATTTAGTGTTTTAATTAGAACCTTTTAGTCTTGCATGTGTATCATGTATAGCTTTATATTTAATATGTGTATATATTTCATACATTTTTGTAATTAGTAGTTTTACAATAATTGAGTACAACATAATTAAATTCAAATATAGTAATATATTATTTTAACTAGATCATGAAAAATTGTCCCTAAAGATACAATAAAATTCTTGCAATGTTGTTAGACAATTGTTCATTCAAGTTGTTTATTGAATTATCATGATGTTGTTAAATGATGATACGTTTTTTAGTTTATCTTTGTTAATAACAACAAGAATATAAAATTCAATGATTTCTAAATTATAAAAATAATTTATTTTGCCTTTTATTTGAAAGAAACTACCCTGTTTGCTCATTAGTCTCCTTAAATATTTAGAAATTAACCAATAAAAGCTATGTAAAATCTTTAGTTTCTTTAAATATTGAAAGATAATATCTAATTTCATAAATTGCAAAAGTAAAATAGATTTTTCATTTACAAAAATAAATTTTTTTTCCCCTAGTTTCATGACTCTTTCAAAATCAAAATAAGAAAATTCCAATTTTGAAAATCTAGAAAACACAAAAACTCTAAAATTTTGAAAATATTCTTCGTTTCAAAATTTTGTTTCCCTTTTAATGAAAATCTTAGTTACAAATCCAAAAAAATGAAAATACAAACATCCTAAAATAATAATAATATTACTTTTCTTTATTACTTTCGTTTCCTTTTAAGTTAAAGGCCAAAAACTCTAATTTGAGAAAAGAAATCCAAAAATAAAAGTTCAAAATCCCAAAAATCCTTTTCTTCAATAATTGTTTTTCAAGAATCAAAACAAAAAATTTATTTTTAGAATTTCAAAAATAAAATGTTAATAGAAAAAGAAAAATAAAAGAACTAGAGAGTGAGATTATGTTGTTTTTGTTATTAGAAAGCACAACTAAATTCTAAGTTTCTTTTGAATATGAAAATCAA
The DNA here is from genome assembly GCA_037074485.1 of Delonix regia. Lineage (NCBI taxonomy): Eukaryota > Viridiplantae > Streptophyta > Magnoliopsida > Fabales > Fabaceae > Delonix > Delonix regia. Next base: position 35,921,273 of record CM073454.1, read on the forward strand.
ACTAATTTCTATTATCTGATTTATTTCACAAAACATAAAAAGTGGTCAACCACTTCATGTCTTGAACTGTGTAGACTTAGGATCCTTAGCATGTACTGTCAAGTATATATATATATATATATATATATATATATATTTGTAAATATCCATTTGTATTCACCTTCCTTAATTAGTTTCCTGTTTAAATTTCTTGTTTTCTTTTTTACATGTGATTTAACATGGCTAATCAATATAAAATTAAAGTCATATTCTATTAATTTTGCTTGAAAAATTTAGAGTTAATATTTATATGATAAATATTGTGAGATACTAACCCTGTTCTTACATTCAAATAAACATTTAAACTCATATTTGTTTTTGTATACCACATTTTCATTTAAAACGATTTTTCAAAAGTTTTTGCTAAAAAAATTGATGATAACTTTTAAATAAATTAATTCTTAAAATTAATTGGAGAGTCGATTTATATTTTGTTTTTTTCACAACATTTGCATTGCATTTGACCCTCCAACAAATTATTAGATATGGCACGTGTCTTTTAAATGTATTATACTCATTTCATGTGTATCTATTTTAAAATCAAAGAAAAATAATAGAATAAAACATAAAAAAAATCAAAATTGAAGAGATTTCTGAGGTCTAGATGTCAGGAAATGAATGCTAAAATTCCAAATGGGAAGGGGATTTAATATTAGAAGACGATAAATGTCTTTAACCAGATTATAACTTAAAGCTCAAAAAAACAATGACCCTCAAACTATGATTGCAAAACCACCTACCACCAAGTAATCATTGTGTTTTTTGTGTGTGTACAATTTAAGAAATATTTAAAATCTCACATACGATTCAATTATAAATAAAAACATATTCTAATTAAATCAAAACACTATTAGACAAGTTCAACGTCAGCATCATCGAAGTTACCCAAGTTAACAAATAAAAACCTCTAAATTCAAATATCATTAGATCATTAAATAACAACAAATAAAACCATTATATTATCATCTTTAAATTACTATATTTGTTTGTAGACAGCCTTGTAGCAGGAGAGAGACAAAAATAACTTAAATTGAAATTTGAAATAAGAGGCCATGATAAAGAGTGAGAAGGAAAGGAAAGTAATAAACTAATAAAGTAGTACACTTGTTTTTGAATGTTTAAATGAGTCAAAGAAGAGCAAAATAAAGAGGATTAAAAAATATATTTATATGTATGGCTTACAAAAAAACTAAAAAATATCTGTATGTCCATAAACTATTAATATTTAAGTGGTAATATACCAAAGGAATAGTTACTATTAGGAGTAAACAAATTCTGGAGCAAGTCACTAGTTGGGGTCAAATTGGACTCGAGTATATACTTACCAATAAATGTGGTATGGTCAAGGGACCTGAACTGGTCAAACTTAGTACATAATTGAGCAGGATTAGGTCGGACGTGGTCACCTGGGTTTTTTTTTAAAAAATATTTTCAACAAGTTTAAATTTAGAATTTTTTTAAAAAAATTTAGTTTATATTTAATAAATGAGATATCTTATATTAATAAAAAAAATATTCATATTTAATACAAATGAAAAAAAGTAGCTACTTTTTTAAAATATCATTAATTTTATTTAAAAAATTAAGAATATTTATATATAAATCTGGTCGAGCCAATGGCTTAATCTGGGATCAGTTTCATATATTGAACCCGGTCTTAGCCCGATCTGAAACAACTGGGGCAAGCCGAGTTAACGAAGTTGGTCTGGGTCATGCACATGCTTAGTAGCTATGTGATTGAGTTACTTATACTATATATATAGACAGAGAGGTTGATTTTAACATTAAAAAAACTCTTTTTTTGAATAATTTGATTATTCTTAATTTTTATCTTAATTCCACTTCAAGTAAAACAATGTTTTGGAAGAAGTTGTCAAATGATTTTCAATTTTGGTACCCCACTCTAATTTACATTCTCAATTTAATTCTTCTATTGTGATTTCATTCTCAATTTAGTTTATCATTAATCATGAAGTTCAAACATTCAAGTCCTTAAACTTAATTAAATAAGAGAAACCAAATTGAAAAATAAACTAATAAGTAAGAAATTAAATTAATGAATGAGAGAGAGAATTAAATTGAGGATAAAAATCATAAGGAACTAAATTAAGAATCAACTTATAGAAAGAATTTAAAATATTAATATATTTTTATGTATAATAAATTTTTGATAAATTAATATTACTAAAATTAACTAAAAATAGCCATATGATGTGTGTTTGAACCAGTGGTTCAAACTTCCCACTTAGGAGACCATAGGAACTTTGGGGTAAGATTGAAACAATTAATTGCACTTCACATATTTGTTTTCTTTAATCTGGATTATTGAAATGGAAGTTATCGTCATATTGATCTAAGATGTTTTTTTAATAATAATAATAATAACAATAATAATAATAATAATAACAACGATGTAATCAAATGTTAGAGATTCTTTATATTTAAAGGTTTATTACTAATTAACTTTGTGATATTTTAAGTTGGATACCAACTTAGAAGTTTGACCTTACTGTTATGGGTGGAATAATTAATGCACTGAACCCTACCTGTATTGGCTCTGTGTTTTATTGCGCTTTTTTCGTTAAAAAAAAAAAAGAGGCTATTGCATGATAAAATACTTTGGCAACCAACTTTTTTTTTTTCAAAGACTGGTCGCTTGGAGTCCCAATTTGACTTAATAATTTAAATTAAAAAAATTTTCATTTAATTTCTAAAAATAATCAATGAGTAAGATTTTATTATGAAAATGTACAAAATAAAACTTTCTCGTCGCCAAAAGATACCCATTTGATTGAAATGCCTTTAATGATATATATAACCCTGCAAGAATATGATTGATTTAATCTATGAGAAATATAATTTATTAAAAGCTAATTTCCTAAAGTGTTGTTTACAATTTTAACTCTCTTTATTTGGTGCTTCGAGATGTAAACTTTATTTATTCTAAATTGTTATTATATATATGATAATATTCATGTTTATTTATCTATGTAATACATTTTTTATATTTAAATCAAATATAAATAATTAATTATTATCTTTCAGTTGGTTTTTGAAATTATTTTTTGAAAATGATTATTTTTTATTAATTAATTTTTTTTATAAAATGCTTTAAAATTGTGCTAAATTTTGAGAAGTGACTACTTTCATATTAATTATAAATATCCACACTTCCTCACCCGCGCATACACACAAATTTATTTATAGAAAAAAAAAAAGAATTTATATGGAACTCATTTTCGTTTTCCAATAAAAAATAACAATTATATAATTTTTTTTAATAATATCAATGTCATATATATAGTTATTATAGATACATATATAATATTTTGATTTTGTATGAAATAATATTCCAGTTAAATTATACGTTTTTCTTTTTATTTATTATTAGTTAGTCATACATGCCATATATTAATCAAAAAACTTAATAGCAAAGTTATAAATAATTATACTTAATATCAGATATAAGTAATAATTATACAGAGAATTTTGGTTAATATGGAAGCATTTGTACATTCCCCGATGAATGAGATAAATTGTACTCTAAATTATATTATATAAAATACAAGCCAATTTTATTTTAAAAGCTTCGCTAATGTTACTATTGTCATTGAAATTAATTACATTAATAATTTATATTGATATTTTTTGTTCTAAAAATATTATTCGGCTTCTTTAATATCTAATACATATTACCAAAAACTTTTTTTTTAACAAAAATAACTATCCATATGCATTCATTTTAGAAAAAAATCCTTAACCACCACCTGTATTGTGATATTGAAACTAGAATTATAATTTTATATATTAAAACTTAACACTAGCTTAACTTTTGTGATGATAAAAATAAAATCATTGTCATAGGGTGCAGAAAAAATAATTTTATTGATAAAAATAAACAATAAAATATTTCGAGATTTATTTAAAAAGTCAAAGAACTTAAATAATATTTTTAAAATAAAAAAGGATTCGCATAAAATTTAGCCAAATCAACATGGTTAACTTAACTTATTGTTATTATTGTTTTGGGCATTCAAAAATGGCATCATTAGACTTTATTATTAATGATTTCATTACTATTTATCAAAAAAATTGATTCCATTACTAATTATGTTGGCTCCCATTAACCACATGTTTAAATGAGGTGGGGCCCATAGAAAATGGAATTGGATTGCTTTAAAGAAATTTTTTTTGATTTATTTAAAAAGTCAAAGGACTTAAATAATATTTTTAAAATAAAAAAGGAATCGCATAAGATTTAGCCAAATCAACAAGGTCAACTTAACTTATTGTTATTATTGTTATGGGCATTCAAAAATGGCATCATTAGACTTTATTATTAATGATCTCATTACTATTTATCAAAAAAATTGATTCCATTACTAATTATGTTAACTCCCATTAGCCACGTGTTTAAATGAGGTGGGACCTGTAAGAAATGGATATGGATTGCTTTAAAGAAAAATTTTGGGATTTATTTAAATAGTCAAAGGAGTTAAATAATATTATTAAAATAAAAAAGGAATCGCATAAAATTTAGCCAAATCAACATGGTCAACTTAACTTATTGTTATTATTGTTCTGGGCTTTCTGAAATGGCATCATTAGACTTTATTATTAATGATTACAATACTATTTATCAAAAAAATTGATTCCATTACTAATTATGTCGGCTCCCATCAACCACGTGTTTAAATGAGGTGGGTCCTGTAGAAAATGGAATTGGATTGCTTTCAAGAAAAATTTTGTGATTTACATCAAAAAGTCAAAGGAGTTTAACAATATTACTAAAATAAAAAAAGAATCGCATAAAATTTAGCCAAATCAACATGGTCAACATAGTTTACTGTTACTATTGTTTTGGGCATTTTGAAATGGCATCATTAGACTTTATTATTAATTATTCCATTACTATTTATTAAAAAAATTGATTCCATTACTAATTATGTAGGCTCCCACTAACCATGTGTTTAAATGAGACGAGACCCATAGAATATGGAAATGGATTCCATTAAGGAAAAATTTTGTGATTTATTTAAAAAGTCCAAGGAGTTAAATAATATTTTTAAAATAAAAAAGGAATCGCATAAAATTCAGCAAAATCAACATGGCCAACTTAAATTATTGTTATTATTGTTATGGGCATTCAAAAATGGCATCATTAGACTTTATTATTAATGATTCCGTTACTATTTATCAAAAAAATTGATTCCATTACTAATTATGTTGGCTCCATTTAACCACGTGTTTAAATGAGGTGGGACCTATACAAAATGGAACTGGATTGCTTTAAAGAAAATTTTTTTGATTTATTTAAAAAGACAAAGGAGTTAAATAATATTTTTAAAATAAAAAAGGAATCGCATAAAAATTAGCCAAATCAACATGGTCAACTTAACTTATTGTTATTATTGTTTCGGGCATTCTGAAATGGCCTCATTAGACTTTATTATTAATAAGTCCATTACTATTTATCAAAAAAATTGATTCCATTACAAATTATATTGGCTCCCATTAACCACATGTTTAAATGAGGTGGGACCCATAGAATATGAAAATGGATTCCTTTAAGGAAAAATTTTGTGATTTATTTAAAAAGTCAAAGGAGTTAAATAATATTTTTAAAATAAAAAAGGAATCGCATAAAATTTAGCCAAATCAACATGGTTAACTTAACTTATTGTTATTATTGTTATGGCCATACAAAAATGGCATCATTAGACTTTATTATTAATGATTCCATTACTAATGATGTTGGCTCCCATTAACCACGTGTTTAAATGAGGTGGGACATGTATAAAACGGAATTGGATTGCTTTAAAGAAAAATTTTGTGATTTATTTAAAAAGTCAAAGGAGTTAAATAATATTTTTAAAATAAAAAGGGAATCCCATAAAATTTAGCCAAATCAACATGGTCAGCTTAACTTATTGTTATTATTGTTTCGGGCATTCTGAAATGGCCCCATTAGACTTTATGATTAATGATTCCTTTACTATTTATTAAAAAAATTGATTCCATTACTAATTATATTGGTTCCCATTAACCACGTGTTTAAATGAGGAGGGACCCGTATAATAAGGAGTTGGATTCCATTAAAGAAAAATTTTGTGGTTTATTTAAAAAGTCAAAGGAGTTAAATAATATTTTTAAAATAAAAAGGAAATCGCATAAAATTTAGCCAAATCAACATGGTCAACTTAACTTATTGTTATTATTGTTTTGGGCATTTTGACTTGGCATCGTTAGACTATATTATTGATGGTTCCATTATTATTTATCATAAAAATCGATTCCATTACTAATTATGTTGGTTCCCATTAACCATGTGTTTAAATGAGGGGGGACCCATAGGTTATGGAATTGGATTCCTTCAAGTAAAAAATTTGTCATTTATTTAAAAAGTCCAAGGAGTTCAATAATAGTTTTAAAATAAAAATGGAATCGCATAAAATTTAGTCAAATCAACATGGTCAACTTAACTTATTGTTATTATTGTTTTGGGCATTCAAAAATGGCATCATTAGACTTTATTATTAAAGATTCCATTACTATTTATCAAAAAAATTCATTCCATTACTAATTATGTTGGCACCCATAAACCACATGTTTAAATGAGGTGGGACCCATAGAATATGGAAATGGATTCCTTTAAGGAAAAATTTTGTTATTTATTTAAATAGTCAAAGGAGTTAAATAATATTTTTAAAATAAAAAAGGAATCACAGAAAATTTAGCAAAATCAACATGGTCAACTTAACTTATTGTTATTATTGTTATGGGCATTCAAAAATGGCATCATTAGACTTTGTTATTAATGATTCCATTATTATTTATCAAAAAAATTGATTCCATTACTAATTATGTTGGCTCCATTTAACCACGTGTTTAAATGAGGTAGGACCTGTACAAAATGGAATTGGATTGCTTTAAAGAAATTTTTTTTGATTTATTTAAAAAGACAAAGGAGTTAAATAATATTTTTAAAATAAAAAAGGAATCGCATAAAAATTAGCCAAATCAACATGGTCAACTTAACTTATTGTTATTATTGTTTCAGGCATTCTGAAATGGCCTCATTAGACTTTATTATTAATAAGTCCATTACTATTTATCAAAAAAATTGATTCCATTACAAATTATGTTGGCTCCCATTAACCACATGTTTAAATGAGGTGGGACCCATGGAATATGGAATTGGATTCCTTTAAGGAAAAAATTTGTGATTTATTTAAAAAGTCAAAGGAGTTCAATAATAGTTTTAAAATAAAAGTGGAATAGCATAAAATTTAGCCAAATCAACATGGTCAACTTAACTTAATGTTACTATTGTTTTGGGCATTCTAATATGGCATCGTTAGACTATATTATTGATGGTTTCATTATTATGTATAAAAAAAATTCATTCCATTACTAATTATGTTGGTTCCCATTAACCACGTGTTTAAATGTGGCGGGACACATAGAATATGGAATTGGATTCCTTTAAGGAAAAATTTTGTGATTTATTTTAGAAGTCAGAGGTGTTAAATAATATTTTTAAAATAAAAATGTAATCGCATAAAATTTAGCCAAATCAACATGGTCAACTTAACCTATTGTTATTATTGTTTCGGGCATTTTGAAATGGCCTCATTAGACTTTATTATTAATGAGTTCATTACTATTTATTAAAAAAATTGATTCCATTACTAATTATGTTGGCTCCCATTAACCACGTGTTTAAATGAGGTGGGACCCATAGAATATGGAATTGGATTCCTTTAAGGAAAAATTTTGTGATTTATTTAAAAAGTCAAAGGAGTTAAATAATATTTTTTAAATAAAAAAGGAATCGCATAAAATTTAGCAAAATCAACATGGTCAACTTAACTTATTGTTATTATTGTTATGGCCATACAAAAATGGCATCATTAGACTTTATTATTAATGATTCCATTACTATTTATCAAAAAAATTGATTCCATTACTAATGATGTTGGCTCCCATTAACCACATGTTTAAATGAGGTGGGACATGTACAAAACGGAATTGGATTGCTTTAAAGAAAAATTTTGTGATTTATTTAAAAAGTCAAAGGAGTTAAATAATATTTTTAAAATAAAAAGGGAATCCCATAAAATTTAGCCAAATCAACATGGTCAACTTAACTTATTGTTATTATTGTTTTGGCCATTCTAAAATGGCATCATTAGACTTTATTATTGATGATTCCATTACAATTTATCAAAAAAATTGATTCCATTACTAATTATGTTGGCTTCCATTAACCACGTGTTTATATGTGGCGGGACCCATAGAATATGAAAATGGCTTCCTTTAAGGAAAAATTTTGTGATTTATTTAAAAAGTCAAAGGAGTTAAATAATATTTTTAAAATAAAAAAGGAATAGCATAAAATTTAGCCAAATCAACATGGTCAACAAATTTACTGTGACTATTGTTTTGAGCATTATGAATGGCATCATTAGACTTTATTATTGATGATTCCATTACAATTTATCAAAAAAATTGATTCCATTACTAATTTTGTTGGCTCCCATTAACCACGTGTTTAAATGAGGAGGGACCCATAGATAATAGAATTGGATTCCTTTAAAGAAAAATTTGCGATTTATTTAAAAAGTCAAAGGAGTTAAATAATATTTTTAAAATGAAAAAGGAATCGCATAAAATTTAGCCAATTCAACATGGTCAACTTAACTTATAGTTATTATTGTTTTGGGCATTTTGACATGGCATCATTAGACTTTTTTATTAATGGTTCCATTATTATTTATTTAAAAAATTAATTCCATTTCTAATTATGTTGGTTCCCATTAACCACGTGTTTAAATGAGGCGGGACCCATAGAATATGGAATTGGGTTCCTTTAGGAAAAAAATTTGTGCTTTATTTAAAAAGTCAAAGGAGTTCAATAATAGTTTTAAAATAAAAATGGAATCGCATAAAATTTAGCCAAATCAACATGGTCAACTTAACTTATTGTTATTATTGTTTTAGGCATTCTGACATGGCATCATTAGACTTTATTATTAATGGTTCCATTATTATTTATCAAAAAAATTGATTCCATTACTAATTATGTTGGTTCCCATTAACCACGTGGATAAATAAGGCAGGACTCATAGAATATGGAATTGAATTCCTTTAAGAAAAAAATTTGTGATTCATTTGAATAAATTCATTGATTAAAAAGTTGCTATTCATATGGCACATGCAATCCTAAAATAACAATAAATCATCCTAATAACAAGTTTAAATGGTCAGACTAAAAAAATAAAAGTAAAATCATTAACATTTAAATCCAAAAATTCATAACTTAGTTTGATTAAATCACAATAATATCAAATTCGAAACATAAAATCTTAGGGTTTCCACATCACCCTTAACCTAAAAGAAAATTAGCCTAGCATCATGTACAACTACAGTGATAAAATAAATCATGAGAAAGAAATGGAAGAATAATAATAATAATATGTGTATGGGAGAGAAAGAAAAGAGTAGATAGAAAGTGAAGTATGGAGATAGATAGGTGAAGATAGTGTTACTACATGATGATCTATTTATAATTTGAGAATTAGGATAGATGACTCATATTAGAATTTAGGAACTTTGAGAATCTTAATTATACTAAGATTTAAGAAAATAGCCTTCTAGATAGCAACCAATCGACCTTTGACCAAAGTTAAACTCTAAAATTATCATTCTACCACTTTTGGTCATTTAGCAAGGTGTTAATACATGTCCAAGGTGTCTCTAAGCAATCCAAGTTAAGACCAATTAGAAATATTTTAAAATAAGGACTCCTAGTTAAATTAGACTAGTTAGATTTTTGAGCAACCAATAGTAAAACTTGCATAACTCTCTAGAGACTTCCAAATGCATTGATTCCAATACTACTAGAAAATAGACATTTAGGGCTTTATTATGGGCTTTGGAATCACTACTTTTGTGCTTCAAATGACATAGATATCTTCTAATGAATTTGGACCAATAATTTGCTTCTATGCACAAGTTATAGCATAAGATAGCTAACTTCAAAAGTTTGTATCTCACATTTGCCTTTTCCAAATGATCTAGTACTTGTTTAAAAGCTCTCGATGTTTACTTTCATCAACATTTAAAAATATCTCAATTTTGAGTAATATAGAAGAAGTTATGACCAAATTAACAGACACTATCAATAAGCCTTTCAAATCTGTGCCAATTTTTTAAAATTTGTTTCCTAATTTAGCTAAGTTCCTATCTAGCCCAGAAACCTACATAACACATAAAATAACATAAGAACAATAAAAAACTAAAGAAATAAACAAATTAAGTAATGAAATCTACAAAAAACAAGTGCATGAAATGCACTCATCAATGCCTTGCATAAGCTCTTTTATTTGTCATTATGTTCTTCTCAATTAAGCTTCCATATAGCTAAACAAACATCTGCCTATTAGAATAATTATGGATTAGCATTAATTTGTCATTGGATCACTATACACATATTTTAGTTAATTGGCAATTAATATCATCAAACTAAATTAAGGATAGATTGAGTCGATGTTAAAAGTGAATAATCAGTAATGGGTTAGATTATCCACTAGACCATTTGGTAGAGACCCCAACTTACAACTCAGGCTTAATTAGTAATTATCCCATTGAATTACTAATAGAAAGAGAGATTATTGGGCTTAATCTTAGACCTAATTATATTATTGAAGTTCTATAAATAAGATTATAATTATTCTTATAGTACTACTAAGCAAATTCTAACACACTTTTTATCTCTTTCTCTTTCTTTCTCTTAATCAAGTAAGAGCCTTGTAAGTTGATGTTCTTGCCTATCTTTTTCTTGAAGAACTCTATTAACCATGATTTACACCAACAGGTAAATATTCTAATATATTTCTCAGTTAATATCGTACATGGATGATCATTAGTGCTGTGAATTGTTTATATTACTGTTGTGTATTATCTTATCACAATTGGTATCAGAGACATTAGGTTGAGATTTGATCCACCATGTCTATATATTACTACATGTTTGGTTTCATCACATGTGATTCTTCATATCTATGACATATCATTGTACAAAATCACTTAAGTTGGAAATCTAACCTTGTTGTTAAACATTTTTTTCATTGATCACACACTAAAAGATTCATCATTCCTTTCTTTCTCTGATAATCAAGTTGTTAAAGACATAAAAGGCTCAATAAGAACAATCTCCTTGAGCCATCAAATCAAAACTTTTCTTTGGTTTAAGATTTTGAGTATGTCTATCCATGGTATACCATTTTAATAGGCTTAAACAAACTAGGACCCCATTAAAATATCATAGGAGGTCATCAAAGCCCAAGATCAAGAAAACTTAGAAGTTTTTCAAATGGAATTCCTCACAAAATAACACTTTCTTGGCCAAAGTACCTTAGGGAAATGATTGATCATGAAAATTGGAAGCATTTGACGCCAAAAATCATAGGAAAAAGTGCAAAAATGCATCAAGTCAGGTATCGGGTCAACCTGCCAGAGGTTGAAGATAGCACTGTAGCAATGCATGGGACAAAACCCATATGCAGCTCTAGCGCGTGATGGCATGTACACCTCACACGCTGGTCTTTTAAACCCCATACCTCTATAGTTCGACTCCACTCTCCCTTTCCCATTTTTCTGTGATTTTTTTGAAATTTTTTCAGCTTAAAAATGGCAGTTTCGAAATTTCTTAGGAATTTAGAGTCTTAAAACACTGCATAATTGACTAAGTCCAATCTAAGAAAACATTTTAGATAAATATACATAGTGGGGAAATTATATACCTTGGTCACTCTATCTAGTAATTGCCAGGTAAATTAAATTGAATTCATTTGAATTATGAAAGGTGATATTACAATTTTGGAGTGTCTTAAGGAATAATTACATTGAAATATGTTATGGACCTAATTGTGTTCCCACCTATCATGGGCTCAATCACAATTATATGTGTTTTGTAAACAACTTTGGTTACGATTGTAAATGATTATTAGGTATATAACTACATAATAAAAATAATCAACTGGAGAGTATATGCATATATTATATTGGCAATGAGCAAACCCTATCGGTGTGACATTACTTATATAATTTGTAAATTTAACTCATTTATGATTTATTGGCAGCGACTTTTTTTATTTGATAGATGCATTTGTGATTGCTTGTATCCTATTGATATAGAAATTACGAGTGTATTTTTTATGACATTTTCCTTCATGGCTAAAATTGTGGTACATACGAGTTTTTTCTAGGTTTCTTTATAATTTGTTACCCTTAGGCAGGATTATAATGAACCCTTTTGTCATACAGTTGTATAAGCTAAGTCTTAAAAGGAAAACCTATTTTGTAATTTTGTTTATGGGACATAATTAACATTTCCCATTTTGTTTCCATCAGTTTCTATGTTTTAGCAACTGTCTATGGTCAAAACTTTCAATGAGACCTACTTTGATGACTAGAATGAGTCCTTGGATATGTACTTAACTATCTCTAAGGAAACATAGCCACGAAAGAGTTGAAACCAGCAAATATTATTGTTGGATCTATTGCTGCTGACAAAGCTCTTCACAAGCAATGGCATGAGTTTAATAGGATTTTTCTAACAGTTATAAAATACACAATTAAGAAGATCATCAGACAAAGTATCCTTGATATGGACACTCCTGTAGAATATCTTAAGGTTGTAAGTGAGAAGTTTAAGAAATTTAACAAAACTCCTAAGGCCTACAATTTCTCCCTATTGGATAACACTTATTACGATGGGGTGTCTGGTGTATTTGAACACATGATGAAGTTAGTAAACTACTTTAACAAGTTAAATTCCCTATATATGGACTTAAGAGAGAGCTATTTGGTCTACCAAGTGTTGCAGTCTCTTCTTGCTGAATATGGAGTCCTTAAGACCATATATAACTCTTAGGAAGCTGAATGGACTGTATCAAGAAGAGGATTCATTGAAGAAACTAAACTCATGTGACCAATTAGTGAATTTCGTCTCTCATGGTTCATCAAGCAAAAGTAGAAATGAAAAATAGAAAGGACAAAAGCATGAGAATAAGGGTAATGATAAGAGACACTTTGGAACCAAGAAGCATAAGAATAATAAGGGTCAGAGCACAAAAGCATTTAAAGGTGAGTTCCATTATTGTAAGAACATTGGGCACTAGATCTCTGACTATCTCAAACTGAAGCATAAATGAGAAAAAGATGGTATTCCTTTTAAAGTTGTCCCTCAAGCTCTAAGTTGTTATAAGTCCAATGTTTTTCATATCCTTACGGGCTTGGTAGTTAGATTTTAGAGCCACAGTTCACTTGCCAGTTCCTTATAGGGGTTCAAAAACTGTAGTAGCCCAAATGATAGAGAGCAGACCATTTTAGGAATGGAAGGAAGTTCAATTGTAGTAGAATACCTTTGAACTGTGGAATTGGACTTACATTTTAGACACCATTTAGTTTTGAATAACATTGTCTATGTACCCTCCTCTATGAGAAATTTGATTTCCACTTCTATATAAGACAAAGAAGGATTTTTTTGGCAAGGAAATGAAAGAATAAACATTTACTTTAACTCTGTTATTGTTAGTCTTGCTAATTTGATAGATAGTTTATACTACCTTAATACAAATGCTAATTTTAATGCTTCCATTAAGGCATCCATTAGTACTGTCACTAGACAAAAACGCCAAAGGATTGAAGAAGATTCTTTCATGTTATAGCATCGATGGTTAGGTCATATTTGAAAAGAAAGGTTAGAAAGGATTATCAGACAGGTAATTTTACGCGACCTAAATTTCTCTGATTTTGATTCCTGCATTGATTACATCCCGTAAGATCAAGAAGAAAGAGGACAAAGATATGTGAGGGCATTTTGGAATTGATCCACATATATATTAGTAGGTCAATCACTCCAGTTGCCATGGGTGATTACAACTACGTCATTGCATTCATACATGACCATTATAGATTTGGATGGATTGACCTACTATGTGAAAAATTCAGATCATTGGATTCTTTTAAGACTTTCAAAGCTATTGTTGAGTTAAAATCTAAGAAAATAATCAAATGTGTAAGATCTGATAGGGGAGGTGGGTATTACAAGAGGTATACTTAAAAGGGCAGAAATTCGGGACCTTTTGCCTTATTCCTATAGGAGCATGGAATTAAAGCTCAGTGTACATACCTTGCACTCCACAACAAAATGGAGTTACTAAAAGGCGTAACCGTACCTTGATCGATATGGTCAGGACTATGATCAGTCATTCCTCCATACCAGAATTTATATGGAGCGATACTCTTAAGACGACAACTTACATCCTGGATCAAGTTCTAAGCAAGTCAGTTGAAAAGATCCCATATGAACTCTTTACTAGCAAAAAGACTAGTCTGAGACACATTTGGGCATGGGGCTACAAAGCATAGGTGAGACCCTATAATCCTCACTTCAAGAAACTTAATTCTAGGACCATTAGCAGATTTTTCATTGGATATTATTCCAGATCTAGAAGATCCCGATTTTATTATCTACTCACACTATCAGAGTCATTGAATTAAACTAAGCATTTTATTTTGAAGATGACCTGGTTTGTAAGAGCAATGCTCCTAAGGCTGTTAATTTGCATAATGAAGACACTATATTACCAATGTTAGCCTTACCTTCTCCATCGGTTGAACAAGCTATTGGAGATAATATTGCTATTGAGAATCTAGTTGATCCTATCATGGATCGCCTGTAGCCAGTATGGAGAAATCGATGGTTGAATTAAGATGATCACATAGGATTCGTAGACTTGCCATACCAGATGATTTTATAATATATCTACAGGAATGCGAGCTAAATACTGTTGATAGAGCGAATCCAATCACTTATGATAAAGCCATGTTAAATTCCCATTCATTTGAGTGGTTGGAAGCCATGAATGATTAGATGACATCCATGTATCGTAATCACGTATGGGAATTAACTAAGTTACCAAATGAATGCAAACCTGTTGGTTGCAAATGGGTCTTCAAGACCAAGAAAGGAGCCAATGGTGAAGTTGTGAATGAGACAAAACAATTTCTATCATGCCACTTTGATATGAAGGATTTAGGTGAAGCCTTTGTTGTTTTAGGAATACATATTTATCTAGATAGATTACGTAGCATTCTTGGTTTGTCTCTAGTAACATATATAGATTGAGTGTTGAAGAAATTCAATATGCACTCTTACGCTCCTAGTGCTGCACCTGCTCAGAAATGTGAAAGGTTGTCTAAATTATCATGTCCCAAAAATGATAATGAGAATACTACAATAGACAAGATTCCATATACGTCACAATTGGCAGCTCAATGTATGCTCAAGTATTCATATGAACCGATATTGCCTTCATCGTTAGTATGCTTGGCAAATACTTGAGCAATCCTAGACATGATCATTGAAAGGCTGCGAAGAAAGTTCTAAGGTACCTTTAAGGTACAAAACATTATATGGTTACTTTTTAGAAGTCTGAACCACTTGAGATAGTGAGTTATTCTGATTTGAACTATGCATCTTGTGTGGATGATCATAAATCTACTTTTGGATATATATTCATGATGTCTGGAGGGGATTTTTTGTGGAAAAGCAACAAATAATCAATGATAGTTACCTCTACTATAGAGGCAGAGTATATTGCTTGTTATGAGGCCACTTGCCAAGTCATATAGATGAGGAATTTGATAACTGGTGTGAACACCCCACCCAAATTAACAATAATAATAATCACAATAATAATAATAAATAGAATTAAAAAATTCAAAAAAAATATAAAATAATAAATAATAATAACAATTAATCAAAGCAAAATTGCAAAAGGCAAACAAGATAGAAGTAATAAAAAAAAACCAAATATAAGAACCAAAAACAATAAAAAGGAAAATTCAAGATGTATGTTTGAAGAAGAGACATGGCAATCATCTTGCAAAGAAATAAAATGCACAAGGCCACATACTTGAAATGGAATTGCAAAACACTCTCACTTGCTCACAATCACACACTCTCACATGCTCACTTGCTCCCACATGCTCATTTGTCCTCACACACATGACACACATCACTCTCACACACTCACACTCTCACTCACAGACACATCACTCTCACACACTCACACTCACACTCCCACATGCTTATTTGCTCCCATATGCTCATTTGCTCTCACACACATGACACACATCACTCTCACACACTCACACTCTCACTCACGGACACACCTCCTCACACACTCACACACTCTCACTCACGGACACACACACTCACCACATGCATGCACCCATGCACACACATGCACAAGAGGACAAGGGGGACAAAAAAGCAAGGGGGAGTGGTTCTGCAGTGGAGGCAGAAAGTGGGGTGGCTGAGCAGTGAAAGAAGAGTGTGGCATGGTTGGAGATGGCAGGAAAAGAAGGGGACCGTGTGCAGCAAAGTGGTGGCTGGAAGTTGCAGAAAAAGCAAGGGAAAAAGGGAGCAACATGGCAGAAAAAGGGAGGTGGCGTTGGAGTATAAAGAAGAGGAAGCAAACCGAGAGAAAGGAAGGAAAAACGCTGCAGTAGAAAGGAGGCCTCGGCTGAGAAGAAAAAAGAGCTGGAGAAGAGAAGAGAGGAAGGAAAAAGAAAGAGGAACCACGCTGAAAAGGGAGAGCCACGTGACCAAGAAGGGAAGAGGAGCTGAAGAAGAAAGGAAGAGCAACGAAACCAGCAACAAACCGAGAGGAAACAACGCTGAACAAAAGAAGAGAATGGAGTCAGCAACATGAGGGAGAAACCAAGTTGAACGAAGCAAGGAAGTAAGGCAACCACATGAGGGAAAAATAGCAGAGAAAATGAACCAGAAAATGAGTGAAACCGAGAGCTGAACTGCAGAAACCGAGAGCTGAACGAAGCTGTCCAACGTGCAGAAAAAAACCGTGGAGCAACGTCCCAAATTGTGGAGTGAAGAGGAGCTAGAGTTCAAACCATCTAAGGAGCAGAAAAATGGAGAGTTGGATGCCAAAATGATGTGCAGAAACAAGGAAGTCTGAATCCAAAACAAAGTGGCAGCAAAGGGAGGGATAGAAGCTGAACCATGGAGGAGAAAAAACTCTATTTTGAGCTCAAAAAACAGAGGTGAACAGAGGAGAGCTTAGTGAGCACAAGGAAGAAGAGGAAGTGTGGAGAAGAAGAGAAGCTTTCAGCCTCCATCTTCTAACCGAGAAGTAGAGACACTTTCTGTAGAGTTTAGAAAACTCCAACGAAGTTGTCCAACAAAACTCCAACGAAGCTGTTCGTTTCTGCACTTCCAGCCGAGACCAGCCACTTTGAGGGGTTGTTGGAGGTCCATCTTCCATTGGTGAGTGAGGAGGAGAAGGTCCGTCTTCATTGGAGCATAAGGGAGGAGCTGAAAATGCCAGGTATGGCTGCACGTTGTGTCTTGGCCGAGAATTCTACATGCTGTTACTGTTCACTCGATTTCCTTCAATACAATCTCATGCATGTGCACTGTTCACGCACTCTAATATGCAATGTTACTGTTCACGTGCTTAAATTTGTTTAGTTTTGTTCATTATAATTGTTTAGACATTAGCTTTGATTAATTATGGCTATTACGTATAAAATTAGCATGTGAGAATTTTGTTGTTCTTGATTGCCGGGGGTTATGTGAGTTTGTTTCATCTCCTTAAATCCTTGCAATTAATCAAATAATTGGAAGACAATTAATGTTAATGAAATATTAATGAAAGAATGTTGAAAAATAATTGAATGATAATTAATAAATATTGTCATGATGGATAAAATTATCGTGTAAGAATTTTGTTCTCCTCGATTACCGGGGGTTATGTGAGATGTTAATCTCCTTAAATCCTTGCAATTAGTTGAATAATGGAAAAGTGACAATTAATATTAATGAAATATTAATGAATAAATGGTGAAAAAATAAAGGAATGACAATATATACTAATGAAATATTAATAATTGAATGATAATCAATATTGTCATGGTGGATAAAATTATCATGTGAGAATTTTGTTCTCCTCGATTACCGAGGGTTACGTGAGATATTAATCTCCTTAAATCCCTACAATGAATTGAATAATTAAAAAGTAACAATGATACTAATGAAATATTAATGGGTGAATGGTGGAAAATAAATTAATGATAATTAAATGTTAATTTTGATTAAATCATAATAATAATCATAATCAAAATGCTTGCTTTAATAAACATTCCCTATTATTTACGAAATTATCGTGTGAGAATTTTGTTCTCCTCGATTACCGGGGATTATGTGAGATTTTAATCTCCTTAAATCCCTATAATTAATTCCAAAATAATAATAATATTAATAATAATACAAAAAATTAAGAAATGTACAATAATTAAATATTAACCTTGATTAAATATTTATAAAAAAATGGATCATGTGAGAATACTTGTCTCTCCTCGACTTCCCGAGCTCGTGTGAGATTTTAATCTCCATAGAATCCAGAAATTAGCATATATTTGTTCAAAAACAAACAGGTAAACAAATAAATAATAGTACTTAAATTAAATTGTCTACCAATAATCAATAATAACAATAATCAATATTTATCAACAATAAATTCAAAAACCCATAAAATAAAAAAATATATTCCTTTCATTATAAATTATGCACTAATTCCTGAAATATAAACTCTCAAAAAAAAAAATAATAAAATCGACAAAAACAATTTTAAAAGAGAAAATGTGAAGAGCTCAGGAGAACGAGGTTAATCAGATTGTAGTAAATTAAAACATACAAACCAAGTTCCTATCCCGTTTTGTTTACAATGATCTGTTTTAATTAAAATCCTCCTATTCTCATTACAAATAAAAAAAAAACCACCAATCACAAAAATGCCTTTTGGTCGAACTACGTGGACTTTGATCCCTCTCACGGGGTACGTAGGCCTTAGGCTTTCATCCTAGGACAAGTCCGTCCTTTGTAAATATCCATCAGTTTGCATACATTTTCATTTTTTTGTCTCCTAGGTCTAACATCCATGTCAATAAAAGGGTAATTGAGATTAATTAAATGCCATATTCTATTTCAACTAACTAGTTTAAGGTAACCGTCCTTATGGGCGGGTGTTGTGGGGTGCCTAACACCTTCCCCACACTCAAATAGACTCCCGAACCCATCTCTGACCTCGCAGACCATCTTGCCCTTTCTTTTTCATTTAAATTGGTTTTCCAAAGTTTTCCATTAAAAATTTTGGTGGCGACTCCAAATAAAATCGATTTTCAAAATTTCGTTTTTGGGAATTGGTTTTAAACCATTTTGATTCCATTCCGCCGAAAGGTCGGTTACGACAACTGGCATCCAACTTGTTGATTCTATATCATGTCTTCTGATCATATATTGCGATAGTTTGTTTGCTGTTAGTTTTTCTCAGAATCATAGGAACTCCTGCCACATTAAACATTTTGATGTGAAGTTTCCATTTGTTAAAGAAAAGGTTGTCAAGTTTCAAACTCATTTGGTTCACATCCCTAGTGAATACATGTTGGCAAATCCATTGATCAAAGGCTTACTTGTGGGAGTCTTCAGATCTCATGTAACTCACATGGGTGTTGTTGAGAGCTTTGATTAGCCTTGGTTTAGCGGGAGTCTGATTTGAGTCCCAAAAGAGGACTTTTTGATTGTAACATGAAAGTTACCGTATTTTATATTCCATCTTATTCAGATAATGAAAATTGTATATTATGATATTAATATCATTTATGTCCCTATCGAATCCAATGATCTTTGTAAAGGTTCATTTTTGAATATTGTGTGATTTAGTACATATATATATATACACACACACATTTATGAACTTGTATGTATATTAATTGCTTGATTTTGTTTTAAATTGATCTAATGGTTAATTAATGCTATCTAAGTGGGAGATCGTTAAAATAATTATGTATTAGTATTAATTTGTCATTGGATCACTATGTACATATTTTAGTTAATTGGGCAATTAATATTATTAGACTAAATTAAGGATAGATTGGGTCAATGTTAACATTGAATAATTAGTAATAGGTTTGATTATCTACTGGATCGTTGGATAAAGAACTCAACTTGCTGCTCAGGCTTAATTAGTAACTATCTCATTGAATTACTAATTGAAAGAGAGATTATTGGGCTTAATCTAAGGCCTAATTGAATTATTAAAGTGTCTATAAATAAGATTATAATTAGTCTTCTAAGACAACTAAACAAATTCTAATACACTTTCAATCTCTCTCTCTTTTAAACAAGTAAGGTATAGTAAGTTGATATTCTACCTATCTTCTTCTTGAAGAACTTTATTTACCATGTCTACACCAACAAGTAAATATTTTGATCTCTTCCTCAATTAATATCATTCACAACTGATCATTAGTGCTGTGAATTGTTTATATTACTGCAACATATAATCTGATCACACTCTCTGCTAGTAGCCTTAGAAACACTTTTGGGTCTCATGTGAGTTAGAAATATTGTAAAACCTCTTTTCACAAACTAGTAAGTATTTTTAAACTAAAATTAAATGCACTTCTATCATACATTGATTATCTAACTAAAAATATGTAACTACAATTGTATTATAAATTATAATAGCATGTGATCATTAAATTAAATCTAAGCTTTTCGATGATGGACTTTTCATATTCAAAAAATGTGAATATGAAAGGCATAAAGGGACATTGAAAAAATGAGGGAGAGAAAGGAATCGAGTGTAGTGGAAAATAACTGAAACAGATTGCCTTAAAATTTGAAATGCAAGTAAATTTGATAAAATCTCAATCATTTGATAAAAAATTAATGGTTTAGACTTTAACAAATAGTTAAAAATCATCTAATATTGTTTAAAATATAAATCATTGAATAAAAATTTAATGACTCAAATCTCTTCAAATATACAAATTAAATACAAAGAATCTAAATATGAAAAATGACAATATGAGAAAAGATTGAACACTCCACGTATGTGGGACATCCCCTTAACTTCATTTTAATCCCAAACAAAGAAGTTTAATAAAATCCAAAATATGCAGACCGAATGAATTATGAATCCAGGAGATAAAAAATCCCTACAAGTAGTCACGTGAATTTCCAATAGCCTTGAATATAGTCCTCACATTAGGCGAGTGCCTGACAAATTCTTATCCTGCTTCTGCAAGGGAGTCTGTTCTTTTGAAATATATATATATATATATATATATATATTAGTGGTCCTGCAATAGTTAATTTAGTATATTAATTTTAATAAAATTATTTAAAAAGAAGAAAAAATTATTAAAAAATAATTTTATCAAAACTACTATATTAAATTTATTATTATATAAATATGTTAAAATAAATCAATATTTTTTATTACTTTTGAGGGTGGATCATTTGAGATATCACATGTCTCCTAATATGAACATGTTAAGCTTGGATCCTTTAATTAAAAAAATGTGATTTTAGCTTGTGCTCAAATGATAATTAAAGGCTCTTTTCTTTATCTTTAACGTAAGTGAAGCTATATGTGGAGGGTGGGTACATACTCCCCCAAATTTTTTTACTTAAAGCATCTAGTATTAAGTTATAATTTTATGTCTCCATTTATTTGATATTTTTGAATCTACTGAAAATATGAAACTATACACATATAGTATATAATTGGATCATGTTATATTTTATTATTTAGTGTTTTAATTTGAACCTATTAGTCTTGCATGTATATCATGTATAGTTTTATATTTAATATGTGTATATATTTGATACATTTTTGTAATAAGTAGTTTTACAATAATTGAGTTCAACATAATTAAATTCAAATATATCAATATATTATTTTAACTAGACCTTGAAAAATTGTCCCTAAAGATACAATAAAATTCTTGCAATGTTGTTAGATAATTATTCGTTCAAGTTGTTTATTGAATTATCATGGTGTTGTTAAATGATATGTTTTTTAGTTTATCTTTGCTAATAACAACAAGAATATTGGGTAGAGTAATATTTGGTACAAACAGTGATATACATTTGAACTTACATTTGAACCAAAATTCATATATTTACCTCTTATTTAGAAATTGCCAGGTAGATTATTATTCTCTTTAGACATTTAGTAATTATCTATAAAAGTTATGTGAGATCTTTAACCTCTTTAGATTTTGACAATTAATATATGATTTGTCAAAAATACAAAAATTAAATGATTTTTAAATTATAAAAATAATTTATTTTGTCTCTTATTTGAAAGAAACTGTCATGTAAACTCATTAGCCTTCTTAAATATTTAGAAATTAACCAATAAAAGTTACGTAAAATCTTTAGTTTCTTTAGGCATTGAAAGATAATATCTAATTTTAGAAATTGCAAAAGTAAAATAGATTTTTCATATACAAGAATAAAATAAAAAATACAAAAATTTTCCTTTAGTTTCATGACCCTTTCAAAAACAAAATAAGAAAATCTCAATTTCGAAAATCTAGAAAACACAAAAACTCTAAAATGTTGAAAATATTCTTCGCTTCAAAATTTCGTTTCCCTTTTAATGAAAATCTTAATTATAAATCCAAAAACAAAGAAAATTCAAACATCCTAAAATAATAATAATATTACTTTTCTTTATTAATTTCGTTTCCTTTTATAAGAAAGGCCAAAAACTCTAATTTGAGAAAAGAAATCCAAAAACAAAAGTTCAAAATCCCAAAAATCCTTTTCTTCAATAATTTTATTTCAAGAATCAAAATGAAAAATTTATTTTTAAATTTTCAAAAATAAAATATTAATAGAAAAATAAAAATAAAAGAGCTAGAGAGTGAGATTATGTCGTTTTTGTTATTAGAAAGCACAAACTAAATTCTAAGTTTGTTTTGAATATGAAAATCAAACTAATTTCTATTGTCATATTTATTTCACAAAACATAAAAAGTGACCAACCACTTCATGTCTTGAACTACGTAGACTTAGAATCTTTAGCATGTACTGTCAAGTATACTTTTTTTTTTTTTTTGTGAATATCCATTTGTATTCACCTTCCTTAATTAGTTTCCTGTTTTCATTTCTTGTTTTCCTTTTTGCATGTGATTTAACATGGCTAATCAATATAAAATTAAGGTTATATTCCATTAATTTCGCTTGAATAATTTAGAATTAATATTTACACGAAAAATATTATGATATGCCTAACCATTTTCTTACATTCAAATAAATTCTCAAACTCATATTTATTTTTGTATACCACATTTTCATTTATTTTCATTTAAAATGATTGTTCAAAAGTTTTTGCTAAAAAATTTGATGATAACTTTCAAATAAATTAATTCTTAAAATTAATTGGAGAGTCGATTTATTTTTTTTTTTCACAACATTTGCATTACATTTGACCCTCCAACAAATTATTAGATATAGCACGTGTCATTTAAATGTATTCTACTCATTTCGTGTGTATCTATTTTTAACATCAAAGAAAAATAATAGAATAAAACATAAAAAAATCAAAATTGAAGAGATTCTAAGGTCTAGATGTCAGGAAATGAATGTTAAAATTCCAAATGGGAAAGGGATTTAATATTAGAAGACGATAAATGTCTTTAACCAAATTATAACTTAAAGCTCAAAAAACAATGACCCTTAAACTATGATTGCAAAACCACCAACGACCTCATAATTATCGTGTTTTTTTTTTTTACAATTTTTGAAATGTTTAAAATCTCACGTACGGTTCAATTATAAATAAAAACATATTCTAATTAAATCAAAACACTATTGGACAAGTTCTATGTCAGCATCATCGAAGTTACCCCAGTTAACAAATAAAAACCTCTAAATTCAAATATCATTATATTATCATCTTTAAATTACTTTATTTTTTAGTAAACAGCCTTGTGGTAGAAGAGAGACAAAAATAACTTAAATTGAAATTTGAAATAAGAGGCCATGATTAAGAGTGAGAAGGAAAGGAAAGTAATAAACTAATAAAGTAGTATACTTGTTTTGAATTTTTAAATGAGTCAAAAAAGAGCAAAATATAGAGGATTAAAAAAATATTTATATGTATGACTTACCAAAAAATTAAAAAATATATGTATGTCCATAAACTATTAATATTTAAGTGGTAATATACCAAAGGAATAGTTACTATTAGGAGTGAACAAATTCTAGAGCAAGTCACTAGTTGGGGTCAAATTTGACTCGAGTATATACTGGCCAATAAATGTGGTATGGTACAGGGACTTGAACTGGTCAAACCTAGTATATAATCGAGCAAGGTTCAGTTAGCCATGGTCATTTGGGTTTTTTTTTAAAAAAAATTTTTAACAAGTTTAAATTTAGAATTTTTTAACAAAATTTTAGTTTATATTTAATAAATGAGATATCTATATTAATAAAAAATATCCATATTTAATACAAATGAAAAAAAGTAGCTACTTTTTTAAAATATCATTAATTTTATTTAAAAAATAAATTTTATATATATATATATATATATATGCCCGAGCCAATGGCTTGATCCGGGATCAAGTTTCATAAATTGACCCCGGTCCCAACCCAACCTAAAACAATTGGGCGAAGTGAGTTAACTAGGTCAATTTAGGTCATGCACATCCCTAGTAGCTATGTGATTGAGTCACTTATACTATATATATATAGACAAAGATGTTGATTTTAAAATTAAAAGAACTCCTTCTTTTGAATACTTTGATTATTCTTAATTTTTATTTTAATTCCACTTCAAGTAAAACAATATTTTGGAAGAAGCCATCAAATGATTTTCAATTTTGGTACCCAACTCTATTTACATTCTCAATTTAATTCTTCTATTGTGAGTTTATTCTCAATTTAGTTTATTATTAATCATAAAGGTCGAACATTCAAGTCCTTAAACTTAATTAAATAAGAGGAACCAAATTGAAAAATAAAGTAAGAAATTAAATTAAAAAATGAGAGACTAAATTGAGAATCAATTAATAAGAGAGAATTAAATTGAGGATAAAAATTATAAATGACTAAATTAAGAATCAACTTATAAGAAAGAATTTAAAATATTAACATATTTTTATGTATAATAAATTTTTGATGAATTAATATTATTAAAATTAATTAAAAATAGCACATGATGTGTGTTTGAACCAGTGGTTCAAACTTCCCACTTAGGAGACCATAGGAACTTTGGTGTAAGATTGAAACAATTAATTGCACTTCTCATATTTTTTTTCTTTAATCTGGATTATTGAAATGGAAGTTATCGTCATATTGATCTAAGATGTTATGCTTTTTTAAAATAATAATAATAATAATGATGATGGTGTAATCAAATGTTAGGGATTCTTTATATTTAAAGGTTTATTACTAATTAACTTTGTGATATTTTAAGTTGGATACCAACTTAGGAGTTTGACCTTACTGTTATGGCGGGAATAATTAATGCTCTGAATCCTACCTGTATTGACTCTAAATGTTTTATTGCTCTTTTTTTGTTTATAAAAAAAAAAAAAAGGCTATTGCATGAAAAAATACTTTGGCAACCAAATTTTTTTTTTTTCCAAAGACTGGTCGCTTGGAGTCCCAATTTGACTTAATCATTTAAATTAAACAAATTTTAATATAATTTCTAAAAATAATCAACGAGTAAGATTTTATTATGAAAATGTACAAAATAAAACTTTCTTGTAGCCAAAAGATACCCATTTGATCGAAATGCCTTTAATGATATATATAACCCCGCAAGAATATGATTGATTTAATCTATGAGAAATATAATTTATTAAAAGCTAATTTCCTAAAGTGTTGTTTAAAATTTTAACTCTCTTTATTTGGTGCTTCGAGATGTAAACTTTATTTATTCTAAATTGTTATTATATATATGGTAATATTCATGTTTATTTACATATTTAATACATTTTTTATATTTAAATCAAATATAAATTATTAATTATTATCTTTCAATTGGTTTTTAAAATTATTTTTTGAAAATGATTATTTTTTATTAATTAATTATTTTTTATAAAATGCTTTTAAATAGTGCTAAATTTTGAAAAGTGACTACTTTCATATTAATTATAAATATCCACACTTCCTCACCCCCGCATACACAAATTTATTTATAGAAAAAAAAAAAAGAATTTATATGGAACTCATTTTCGTTTTCCAATAAAAAATAACAATTATATAATTTTTTTAATAATATCAAAGTCATATATATAGTTATTATAGATAAATATATAATATTTTGATTTCTTTTGAAATAATATTTCAGTTAAATTATACATTTTTCTTTTTATTTATTATTAGTTAGCCACACTTGCCATATATTAATTAAAAAACTTAATAGCAAAGTTATAAAAAAATTATTCTTAATATCATATATAAGTAATAATTATACAGAGGATTTTGGTTAATATGGAAGCATTTGTACATTCCCCAATGAATGAGATAAATTGTACTCTAAATTATATTATATAAAATACAAGCCGATTTTATTTTAAAAGCTTCGCTAATGGTACTATTGTCATTGGAATTAATTACATTAATAATTTATATTGATATTTGTTTTTCTAAACATATTATTTGGCTTCTTTAATATCTAATACATATTACCAAAAACATTTTTTAACAAAAATAACTATTTATTTGCATTCATTGTAGAAAAAAAATCCTTAACCACCACCGGTATTGTGATGTTAAAACTAAAATTATAGTTTTATATATTAAAATTTAACACCAGCTTAACTTTTGTGAGGACAAAAGTAAAATCATTGTCATATGGTGCAGAAAAATTAATTTTTTTGATTAAATAAATAATAAAATTGTTTTTTATTTATTTAAAAAGTCAAAGAAGTTAAATAATATTTTTAAAATAAAAAAGAATGACATCAAACTTAGCCAAATCAACATAGTCAACTTAATTTATCGTTATTATTGTTTTGAGCATTCTGAAATGACATTATTAGACTTTATTATTAATGATTGTATTACTATTTATTAAAAAAACTGACTCCATTACTAATTATGTTGGCTCCCATTAATCACAAATATATTTAAATGAGGCGAGACTCATAGAAAATAGAATTGGATTCCTTTAAAGAATAAATCATAACGGTTAGATTACACAACTTAATTAATATAAATGATTAAAATAAATTTTAAGATAACATACAGTCACTTAATTTAAATTTATACAATTAGATCTACATAATATTTTTAATTTTAATCGTTTAATTTATATATTTTTTCTTAAATGATGTAAATTTGTTTCTTACAAAATAATAAATTAAACAATTTAAGAATAATAATTTACAATAAATTTATTTTTTTAAAAATTAAGAATATATGTATGAACTCAATTATTTTGGACATTTGTTTAAAAATTATAGATTAAGTATGCCTAAGTTTATGTAAGAAATTACATTCTTAATTCTTCAAGAGAAGATACTGAGGAAGACACTTTTGATTCTAATAACACAAAGATTGATAATAATTGTAATATTTCATGAAAGAGATAATGAGTTTCCATTTTACAAATTATTAGATTAAACTGTTTTACTAACTTTAATCCAAAATTATTTTAAAACTTATTTAAATAGAATAAATTAATAAGATAATTTAAATTTCAATAATGTCACATGTGTTGTATACACTGTATAACCATTTAAACTTAAACAAGAATAATACCATTTAGATGAAAAATGGACTCAAAGATATTCACTATTACATAAACGCTAATTTATAGTTTTGATAAAATAGATAATTGCCTTTTATAATCTCATTAGGTCAAACAAGTAAATTTATAATTATTTCTATTATCAAAAGGAATTATCCTTATATACTTTTAGTCAAATAGGGTTGTGCAACTTGTCAAGAAAAATGGTGTAAGGCAGCATTTGTCTAAATGTTAACTATTAAGGAATATTTATAAATGGTTAAAAAATTTGGACTAAATTATTTCCTAAAATTAAGTAGCATGCTATTTTAACTTTTCTTACCGTAAAAAATAAATTATAATTATAATTATTTTGACTATAATAGATTAATTATTTATTGTTTATGTACCATAAAGATATCTATTTAAATAATATAAATAATCTTTTATAAAATGTAGAATAAATAAAATGTATAATTTTAAAAAATAATAAATAATATTAAAATATCAATAAAATTATTTTTAATAAATTATATTTTTTTTAAATGTTATTTAAAGAAAATTTTATTTGTATTCATGTTTGAAAGAAAATTTATATATATTTCTATAATAAAAAAAGTGGTTCAATTTCATCTGAAAGAAGCATAACATTTATTCAAATTTAAAATATATAAAAATAAATAAATTCTTTGCCACATTTTCAAAAGTTTCCATATAATTATTAGGTGACAAGTTGAAAAAAAATACGTGATAAATGATATGTAAAAATAAATTGTTTGGATGCCAAAATAAAATATATTTTTTTTATTTCAACCATATCATTGTTTATTTTGTTCTTTTATTTCTAAATTTATCAATTTACATTTTTTTTTATTGTTTTAATAACTTTTAAAGACCGTACTTTATAAATTGAAAGTAAGGGTGAGATTAGAAATATATTGAAATTATTGTAAAAATTGAAGAAAAAACGAAAAAATGAGTTGATGATTTTATAAACTAATAGTTTTAAAATTATTTTGAAAATAAAGTAAATTGACAAATTTATAAATAAAAATTTTTAAAAAAATAATAAATTGAAATATAAATATTATAAAGTATTTCAAAATTAATATTTAATTATATATTATTATCTCATACTTATTTTTAAAAAAATATGTTATATAAAACTTGTATCAGTACTATTTACATTAGAATTTACCATAAAAAATAGTGAATTCTTAACAAATTTTATAATTATTTATTATGGAAGCTATTCTCAAACGTAATCCAACTGTGGGGCCCACACGACCATGATTTGTATGTTAATCTCTCCACCCCTTCGCCCCTTTTTCGCGCAGCACAAAAACTTTCCAAAAATTTCATTTGACCTTCCCTTTCGAAAACTTTTCTCGTGAGATATATACTCGCTTTCACAAACTACACCCACACAAAATTGTCCCTTTCTCTTTCTTGGCCAGCACTCTGGGAAGCATTCTGGGAAGGAGCATTACGGGTCTTTTACTGTCCAAATTCTATTTGCTATTTGAATTTTTATGTTGAAACTGAATTCCTCTTTTTGATGAAAAGGCACCAACTTCACTTGTTTATTTTCCTTCTTCTTCTTCTTTTCCTGCTATGTGAATATGCAACACTTTGTTTGTATTATTTGATTTTGTTTTGTACTGCATTTGCTTCACCAATCTTTGGGAGGTTAAGGTCAAAGGGTATGAAAGGTTTCCCTGTACTATTTTCGTTCTGTCTTATTTATTTTTCAAATAAAAAATTGATATTTGATCTTAGTTTTCTACTATCTTAATTTACACCTATTTTGCTTACTAGCAATTACGTCAAACGACATGGGTAAAAAAATACGTTAAGTGAGTGGGAGGAAAAGACTTACATATATATAGACTTACACTGCGTAACTCTCGGTAAAGCTCCAGAAAACTTCTATAATCTTCCATCCACCAGAAACGCGCAGCCTTCTTCGGCAGTTTCTTCACCCTATTACATGCTATTTCGAAACCTGTAAAATTTATGGTTACAATCTTCAACCATTCAGCTTTTTTGCTTTTTTGTCTTTTTTTTGTTCTTTCAAATGATCTCACAAAGGAAGGCACAAAAGCCATGCATGAGGAAGATATAGACTTAATACAAACACACCTCGTCGATGATATGATATGTCCACAATCTCCATCTCAATTTCTTCTCATTTAAATGTGAAGAATCATTGAAAGAAAGCGTTAAACAAAAAAGAGAGAAAATATTCGTCACCCACTTTGACCGACCATTGCCTTCAACTTTGAAACCTCAATTATGGTTCCTATTTTCTATTTCAATTATTGTTCCTATTTTCTAGGCTTTCATTTTTCAGTGGATAATTTCTATGAAACACCATGTAATGTGACACCTAAAGTTGATCAAATATAACACTTTACAATTCACCCATGTCAGGGTTCCAAATGCAATCAACACGTATATTTTTGTTTCCTTTCGCTCCCATACGTGATAATTTTCACATATATGCTTGTTTATGAATTCAGCATCTATTGTACTAGTCATAATGCATGTTTTTTACGTTTTGGGCATGTGTACTTTTTCTTTTATATATATTGAAAACACAAATTATAATGGTATATTTTGTGATAATATAATTTTTACAAATTAATTTTTAAAAAATTTTATTTTATATAAAATTAGTCTCTTATTAATTCAAATGAAGGAATTAATTTTGTGCAATTTTAAATATATGAATGACTGATTTGTTACAAATTATTACAAAATATAAAAATATATGACTAATTTTATATTGATCTCTATATATTATGATCTAAAGACAATTATTTGAATAAATTGTTTGTAGGAGAAAAATAAAATAAATATAAAATGTAAAAAGTAAATGTCGTTGACAAATATATTTAGTTAGTTTGTATGTTTTACTTAATTAATTTGATATCTAAGTTTGCATGAATTAAATCCAATTAACAATCATTTTTTTTTTCTCAAGAAAAGTAAAGGAAGAATGAAAATGACTTGTTTGAATGTTTGCTCGTCGATTCCATAGCTATCACTGGGTTTCACTTTCAATTATAAAAAACCATTAGAGCCATTACTAAATTCAATCTAAGCCAAATCAATTCCATCTTCTGGAAGAAGGATTCAAGCTTTGCTTTGATTTTAGATAAAATTTCATCTTTTTAGTTTTAACAAAAATATTTAACTTATTTTATTTTAAAATATATACAGACATCTTTTAAAATTAAAAATTACTTTACGCTTTGATTCAATTTTTTTTTTTTTTTTGGTAAGAGTGTCTATTTTAAATTTTTGTGAATTAAGCAAATTATCTACTTAGTTTTGTAGCAGGTATTATAGCTAAAAACATTAAATTATATCAAAGTGTAAGATAAATTTTTTTTTTTAGGAGAGATCTACATATAATTTTAAAATAGAATAAATGTTTATATAAAGGCTAGAATATGGCTTATTGGACTTGAGACTTATTATTATTTTGAGATTGGCTTCTGTTACTCATTATTATATTAATTCATTGTATTGTTGGGCAGTTGGGCTAGTTTTTTTTTTCAATTCAATTCAATTTTGGTAGACCATTTATTATATAAGCATGCTTCAAAGTTGGCAAGCTTCCTCATTTTTTCTTTTATCTTTCTATGGTAACTACAACAACATAAACAACTTATTGTTCTGTAGTTATAATTATAACCATCTTTCTGCATGACATATTTCTTCTTGTTTCAGTTATGGTCTTTTAAATCTAATCAGATAATGTTACTTACATTTTATGTGTTTAAGCTATGTAGATACTGATATTGGCTTCTATGTTTTTCTTTCAAATTTAGGTTCAGTGAGATCTGAGTTATTATCAGGTTGGATCCTTAAATCCCAGGAAAGTTAATCGCTTTCATGAGCTAGTGGTTGCAATTACAAATTATCATTAACACATGAAGAAACTACTTTTTTTCAAATCTTCTGCGTCTAGCAGTGGGAACAACAATGTAGTTCCCCCACGATCCACAAATAAGCAAATATGCTTGGAGAATTCGTCAAAAAGTGGACTATATACTCAGGCTCGTGGCAGAGCTGATGATATTTTCCAAAGTCTCAAGGGTTGGTTCTCCAAATCACGGAGGCAAGTATTTTGCAGAGATTTATTAGTATCTTCCAGTAGTTGGACTCTTACTCCTGAGAAGCAAAGGCAACCTTCTATCTTAAATTCACATAAAACTGAGAAGCCTTGCTCAACTAGCTCTTCAAGGTCTCATCTTGATTCATCTAGGAGTCGTTCTTCTTCTTCTAACAACATTTCAAGTAAAATTAAGGATCATTACATTGATAGAGAGCAGCAGCCAGAAAAGAGTGAGTCAAGCAAAATTTCACAGAGAAATTATGATACAGCACCCAATTCCCCAACTAATGAAGGTGCCAGAGATAACCCAAGAGGTCATCCATTTAGAGAAGCTAAAGGTAAGGATGTTTGCTTCTCATTCGAAGACTACAAAGAAAATGGGTTTGGACATGAATCTCCTCAGAGCCTTACAAAGAATGCCATTTGAGAGACTTTCTTAGTTTCATTCTTTTTCTAAAACCAGTTCAAAGGAGGTCCGTATTGACAATCCAATTACAATTAAAGATATCTATGCTGGATCTGTAAATGAATGCTGCAACCCAAATCTAGATGAGGCTCAGCCAAAAAGTTATTCATTGGATGAACCACACAGAATGGCAGATAGTTATCATAGCATTGATGATCTTAAATTCCAGAAACATGATGTTTTCAAAGCAGGCAATTCTGATGGCTTAAGCTATGTCAACCTTGAAGAAGATGCTGACATAGAACTAAGAAAACGATCAAAAGAAGCTGAGGAGAAAGTTACTTTTCTTTCTAAGGAATT
The DNA here is from genome assembly GCA_037074485.1 of Delonix regia. NCBI lineage: Eukaryota > Viridiplantae > Streptophyta > Magnoliopsida > Fabales > Fabaceae > Delonix > Delonix regia. The sequence goes on from CM073454.1 coordinate 35,953,842, forward strand.
TCAACGAGAAAGCTTTCTTCTTGATGGTGGTTTTGATTTTTCTTTGCTAAGTCAAATGATAAGAAATCTAGAAGAGGAGAGGTTAAGTTTGGCACTGGAAGTTTCAGGCCTTCTCCAGTCTTGAATTGCTGACAGAGCATCTGCTGAGGAAGAACTTAGATCCTTAAAGGCAGAAATGAAGTTACAGACTCGACGGCTAGAAAAGGAAAAGAATAAGATGCAGTTAGGATTGGAAAAGAAATTAGACAACAGGTCAAGACACTTGTTAATCAAGCTTGAGAAGTGCCAGTTAGAAGAGCAAAGGCTCCGTGAACATTATAGAGAGCTTGCAGTGCTTAATGTTTCACTTCAAAGGGAAGTCACATCTTTTAGTGATAAGGAAACAGAAGCCAAAAAGTTAATAAGTTGTTCCAACCATCAACTCAAGGAAATAACAAAAAAGATGGAAGAAATGAAAAAGCAGAATTTACATTTTCAACAATATGCCTTAGAATTACAATAGAAGTGTAAGAAAGTAAAAGCAAACCGAGACATCTACCAAAGAAATTATGAAGAAAAGGAGAAGGAGTGCAAAGAGTTATGTAAGTCCATCACTAGATTATGAAGAACCTGCAATGAGCTAGAAATGACACTCACAAGGTTGCAAGATGCTTTTAGTAAGGACTTCACGAAGAATCAGTCTATGGAGAGGATTGATAAGCATGTTGCAAAACTGCAAATGGAGCAAATGAGGTTAACAGGGGTAGAACTGGCCTTGAGAAAGGAGTTAGAATCTTATAAGGTTGAAGCATATTCTTTTCACCATGACAATATTAGTCTATTGAATTGCATAAAAGGTTATGGTAAAGAAAATATTGCTGCTACTTATAAGCTTGACAAAGAACTATTGGCCCGCGTCTCCTGTCTGCAAGATCAAGGCCTAAAAATGTTAGATGAAAGCTATAACTTGTGCTCAAGTTAATTGAATTCATCAAAGGGAAAGGAGGCTAGCTTCATCAAGATTCCCGAAAGGAAATGGATGCCATCATGAATGGTTTAGATTAGTAATTTATTGTTGAATCTAACATTAATATTCAAACTCTTAAAAGTGGAATTGAAGGCTTAGCTAGGAGTTTGCCAATGATGTTTGGTTTGTTACTTGAGAAGTCAAGTTCATTGACTTCTAAATTAGCTAAACTGAAGGATCAATCATCTGAGGTAGGTTACTTTAACACCATCGTAAGTTATTTTATTCTTTTCAATTTTTTTTTGTAGGAAATAATAAGAGCTGAACTTAAAGCAAAATGCTTGGTAACAAGTTTATTAAGAGAGAAGCTATACTCAAAAGAGCTCCAATTTAAGCAGTTGCAAGCTAAACTTGCTACAGCAGTAAGAGGAAATGACATAGTTAAATCTGAGGTGAAAAATGCACTAGACAACTATTTATGTGTCAACCTAAAGTTGAAGGACCTTGAATTTTAGGTCAGTCACCGATATCAAATTTATCTGGGTATACATATAGCTTATAAATGTTTATTAAAGGGTATTGTGTTGTCATTAGATTTAATATGGGTAAACAGGCCATTTTCTATGGAAAAATTTTTTTAATGAAGCAAACAGTTTTAAATTTTTTTTTTGGAAATATATTTTTCCAATGAAAAAATTAGAGCTTTTATAGAATTTCTGGCATTACTTTTTAAAGTTGCTGTTGCTTGTACCTGTTCAACTAATTTCATGTTCCTTTGTAACCGATGTTGAAGAAAGATGAGAGCATAAACCACCTTCAAAATGATCTGTAAGAATCTATGAGGGAATTAATAATCAAAAGAGGAATTTTGCCTAAAGTATCAGAGGAGATGTTGCCCAAAGTATCAGAGGAGATAGATCATATGGGAGAAAGTGAAGCAATATAATAAGCAGAACACGCTATTAAACTCAGAGGTCAATGTATTGAAAAAGAAGATAGAAGACCTCAATGAAGATATACTTGTAAAGGAAGGTCAAATAACAATCTTAAAAGACCCCCTTCGTGAAAGGCCCTTTGATCTTCTCAGGAGTCCTTATTCTATGCATGAATTTTCGCTTTATTAATTACTTTAAAAGCTTTTTTCCTTTTTATAGGCCATGTTACTACATTGTTCATAGTCCTATATGTGTGAGTGAGGTTTTAGAGGTTGTTCTTTTCCAGACTTATGCATAAATTTTTGCTTAATTGATTATTGTAAAAGGTTGTTTCTTTTCTATAGGCCAAGTTATTATATTGTTCACTACAGTTTTTTATTTGGTTGAAATATAGTTTCTTACTTATGCTTCTAAATTTAGTTTTGGAGTGGGGGAAGTGATGAAGAATGCTTTGAAATTCATTTACTGATTTTTTGTGAGGAGTAGAATGCATTTTGATAATTCTATTATAAGTGAAACTAGGTCGAGAAGAAGGAGAGGAGAAAAGGAAGAGAAGGAAGAGAAGGAAGAGAAGAAGAGAAGGGAAGAGGAGATTTGCACCCCTATTCTGAGCCTCGAGAACATAGATGAATAGAGAAGGAAGGGAAGAGGAAGAAGAAGGAAAGAAGAAGGGTCAGGGAAGAGGAGAGCAGCAGAGGGCGTTGTCGCGAGCTCCGAGAAGGCAGAAGAGGAAAAAGGGAAAGAGAAGGAGAAAGGAAAAAGAAGGAAAGAAAAGGAGAGAAGAAGACCTTCGAGCACCAGAGAAGGAAAGAGAGAGAGAAACTGAGAGGGAGAGCAGTCGGAGAAGAAGGGAGAGAGCTAGCGAAACTAATAAGAAGGGGAAGCGAGGCAGGGAAGAAGAAGAGAGCTAAGACCACGATGGAGAGAGGTTGGGGCCAAGAGTGCCAAGAACTGAGAGTGAGAGAGGTGAGCTGTGGTGTAAGGGACTTGTGCTATAGAAGGAGAGTGGGTGAGTGCTTGAGTAGCAGAGGAGTTGCCTTGGCCGAATAAGAAGCTTGATCCAATGTCTTCGGTCTGTGACCGAACATCCTCCGGTGAAGTGCCAGTGAACCAATGGTTTACCTTCTTTAGCATTCCTATTGTTATTTGCTTCTTTTCTTCATGTTATATATATATATATATACGTGCAGGAAATTCCTTGAGTGTGTGATACGTGCATGCAATGAAGGAGGCCTAGACGTGCATGGCGACGTGGGAAGGGGTTTTCATATTTCGATGCTTTTCTTTTTTATATTTATTTATTTATTTTACTTTATTTTATTTCTTATTTCTTTTATTATTTATTTTACTCCTATCTTATTATGTATTTCACCATATTTTATATATATATATATATATATATGTATACATTAAAAGGGATACACATAAAAATGACAACAAGTTTTTAATTATTATTATTTATTTTATTATATATTTTTTATCATATTATATATACATACACATATATTTATATATATAGATATACCAAGGCCATAGATATGATAAGTGCATGAAAGAGGCCTCAACGTGCATGGTAAATTTACGTGGGTTGGTCCATTGTGTTCTTCTATTTTTTATGCTTTTTTTTATTTGTTTATTTATTTTATCTTATTTTATTGTTTATTAGTTCCTTTTCAGTGCTAGTATTATTATCACTATCACTATTCTTGTTATTATCTAGTCCTAATTTCAACAATGCCACATAGGAACAATAGTCTCCTTAGGCGCTAGATTAATTAGGTTGTTGTAAATTAAAACACACAAATCAAATTCCAATCTCGTTTGTTTATGAAAATCTGTTTAATTTGAACTCTCCCATTCTCGTCACAAAAATTAAAAATCACCAACCAACTGACGCATTTTTTGGTCAAACTATGTGGACTTTAATCCCTATTACATGGTATCAAGTCTGCCCTTTGTAAATATCTACTTGTTTGCTTTCATTATTGTTATTTTTGACTTCTCCATTTAATGAGCATGCATGTCAATAAAAGGATAATTGAGATAAATTTAAGGCCATATTTTATTTCAATTGAGTAGTTTAAGGTAACTATCCTTATGGACGGGTGCTATGGAATGCTTAACACCTTCCCCATACTCAACTAGACTCTCGAACTCATCTCTGATTTCGCAGACCATTTTGCCTTTTCTTTTTGTTTTGAATTAGTTTTCCAAAGTTTTTCGTTAAAAATTTTGGTGGCGACTCCAGTAAATTGATTTTCAAGATTCGTTTTAGGAATCAATTTAAACCAATTTTTATTCTTCTCACCAAAATGTCGGTTACGACATTATAAAATTTTACATTTTTATCAAAATTAAGTTTGCAAAATTATGTGAATTCAAAAGTTAGTTTAGGCAACTTTAATCCAATTCAACCATTTGATATCTATCTTTCCCCTATTTTTAATCATTCTCTTCAGAATTATACATTGAAGTAACAGGAGTTATAATTATTTTACATTTTTTACCTCTTTATTCCATGAAAAAGTAGAGAAGTTCACTTTTGTTTGATTGATTATTTGTTTGGACTTTCAGGAAAAGATCTTTATATAATAGTTTTATATTACAGTTAAACTTTAAATCTAATCATCAGATCAAGTCTGTATTTTAATTAAGTTTTTTATTCATATTTTTAACTACATTTTTTAGGTTCGGTCTATTAAGTCAATCAAGTTTTGTTAAATCATGATCAAGTCAATTTGTTACTTAAGATAAAAAAACATAGTTAATTTTTATTATTACTTGTAAGATTACAAATAGAAAAGTGGTATGTCACACCTCATAACCTTGGAGTGTGACCAACATAGGACACGAGGAAATTCTCGAACCTGCAAGCCTACACTAGATGGAAATTAATCCACACCAACATTTATACAATCTTGCACCATATTCAAGTAAACTTTGCTCTATTCATAATGATAAATGAGTTTATATACAACATAAGGAGTTTTGTAGAAATTTCGGTAGAGCCTACCCAGTAAATAAGACATCCCAAAATTACTACAAAATCCTGTCAGACAAACCAATATACACAAAGAGAGCTCCGCTCTCACCAAAGTGTACCAAAACATTCATACACCATATACAAAAGTGGGGAAAACTCATTTGTGGTCAGAATACATCTAAAAAATGAACAAAAGAATAGTTACCCAGAACTAAATATATACAACTCAAAAATGTCATATACAACAAAAGGAAATAAGCTAAATCCTACAGATCCAAGCGGGCTCACCCAAAGAGATTCCAATCACTCCCTCGCTCCTTCCAGAATCTCACTAGCTTCACTATCTGAGATAACAAATTTTTCAGCAGATAGCATCTCAATATTAGTAAGCAATATACATATATAATCATAAATCAAAAGCGTGATAATGATTTATATGGATTAAGGTAACCTTTAATTTATAATTAAAAACAACCAATTGTTTCATGCACATTATAAAATATGTGTATTGCCTGAATCAAGATACCTTAAAAAGTGAAAAGAAAGAATCAATAGGTTCCTGAATATCAATTAAGGGGAAGGACTACTATGTACTAATTCAGTGTGGCACACAGCTCATAAGGGTAACTCACAACAAGTGAGGACACATAATCCTTGAGGGTCAATAACCAACATGCGTGAGGTCATAACTCACAAAAATTAATCATTTATCCGTCCAAGTGTAATGGCCGTCACACAGGGCTAACACCTTTATTAAACCTATAGCTAGGTATTTTTTTTCCAAGGTGCACTAAGGGCTAACAGAACTGCTATTTGTTGTCAGTATCCTAATTAGTCCTTCCAAAGTTAAGGAAAATAAAACAGGCATGCATGAAATCAATTAGCATTTCAATATTATTTTATTTGGTGATTATACATTATCATACACATGAGATTTCTCAAAGGTCTTTATTAAATCATACATGAGGTAATTGGATAATTCACCTAGATAAAATCCATCTACTAAGATTTAGCAATACCAATTAGTAAGAATCATAATGCTAATTGTAAAACATTTCTAAATAAGGAAAAATGGAGTATATAACAAAAAGAGTTGGGAGTGCTATAGTGTAGTTAAATACAAGCGACCAAATGCCTTCTCTTGGGTGACCATCTCACCCCTAAGAGTTTCCTACGCCAACCAAAAGAAGAAAGGAATTATTCCTCTTTCTCTTCTCTCAACCAATTGTGGCATTACGCATATATTATAAGCAATTGCCTCCTAACATGTGATTTAACACTAAATAGTCCCTTTACTCTGAAGAGACTTACCACAACAGGGAGTCAAGGTCTCAATCATATAATCCAACAAGAATTCCCACTTTAGCATATAATCAAGGAATAACTAATTTATCAATCCTCAATCATTCAATTCTCATTCATTGTCTTCCTACAACTCCCATAATTAAATTTCTCCAGTTTGCTTAGACTATAAGTCATTTTTCACATCCTTAATCTTCCTAGGGCATTTCTATAATTGCAAAAATTCAAGGAAATTATGAAATATTACCAAATCATCATTCCTATCCAACCAATAACTTCTATTTATCCCAATTACTACCTTTATGCTACTGATTCAAGCCTCAAATTCAAAAAGTTCAGTTTGGTCCCTCATGAACCCTAATTCATGTCTAAATTGGGGTTTTTCATCCTAAGTTTGAATTTCTTGAAATTGACAGTAGGGAATGGCTGAAATTAATAAGAAAACACTACGGCACATTGAAATTTTGCAGTTCACTTAACAATTCTAGCTCAATTGGACGAAAATCGCAACTTTGCTCTCTTTTGAAACCCTAACTCAAACTGCCAAAATCTATAGCAATTATCGGTCAACAGAGCATGGGATTAAAGGGGAAACACCAAAAATTAGGTAAGGAATAAAACCCATGACAGAAACACTAAAGAAAAATATGTTCTTACACTAAATTTGAGCGGCAATTTCGGTGTGCGCAATGATCGAAAAACAGTGGTTCTTCTCACTGGAAAATGGTGACTTCCAGCTAGCAACTTGATGGCAATGACAATGCAGGTGAATAAGGACAACTCCGGTAACACAAAACTGAAGCTCCAATGAACGCACAATGCCAAATTCCTCTCCGAACTTTGACTACATGAGTTAAAGGGAAAAAGATGGTGTTATAAAACCAAGGGCATTTTAGTCATTTCACATCCAAGGACACATGTCAGTGCCTAAAAAAAACAAGGGAAGTGGGGAAGTCAATATTTGAACCCTCAGCCTCTCAGTCTATGCAAGTGAAGCCTGACCATTGAGTCAACCTCAATCTCACGATATATTTTCATCTCAGAAAAGGATATACCTTAGAAAAATTTTCTTGAAAATTTCTCTTTTCTTATTGTTCACTAACTAAGTGATCATATATAATTATCCCATTAATTAAAATTTATTGGGGCATTACATTGTAAATCTAAATGAGTTATTTTATTGACATAAATCCTTTAAATATGAGGTATTCATTTTTATTTCTATATCAAAATGTCACCTTACAATGAAAAAATGTCTCTAAATTAGTTTTTTCTTGTTAAAAAAAATTTATTCAAGCTTTTCAAGCTTGGATTATGTTTTTAAAAATGTCTTAGTATGACATATTTTACAAATTAGACTCTTTTTTTTAGCCAAATTTACTAAGTCAAGCGAACCTATTAAGTTATAATCAGGTCTATTTTAGACATCTACTTGTGTGCTTAGCTTTGAGATATTTGTGAATTCTTTTTAATTTGAAATAAATGTAGTTAGCCATTTTTGTAGAGTGAGATTTTGTTAATTATGGAGACTTTGTATTATATCTTTTTTCTCTTATTTAGGACCAATATCCATTTCTTATTGATAAAAATAATACATGTTTTTTTATCTTTTATATGTAATTGAATTTAATTTTATAATTATATCTTAAAGTTTATAGATTTAATATGCATGACAGATAAATTTATGGAATGACTCAACATCAAAAGCTTATAACAAAACTGAATCCATCTTAATACCTCCAAAGTTGGATAAGGAACAAAATTAAAAAAAAAAAATCCCAGAAGCAAGACAAATTTTGAATAAAAGAGGCAAACAACACAAAACAAAAGCTCTATACTGAGATTTAGATGTTCCTTTTTTTAAAAAATTTCATTATTTCCATCTTACAATAAGAAGTTATAAAAAGCTTTAAGAGAGAAAAAAAATCATTATAGAATAATGAAGGAGTAAATATTATTTTGGTTTGATATTTATTAGTTGATTTTTAATTTAATTACTCATTTATTATTTTAGTCTTAATTTTCTTCTTAAATAATTTTCATTTTGAATTTGGTTCCTTATTAATATAAATGTTAGTACATTTATTTTAAATTTAATTAGGATTGAGGGACTAAATATGTTTTACTTTCATATTAGCAAGAAATACATTAAGATTAAACTGATAAGTGATGAATCGAATTGATTTCTAAAAATGTGGATACCATTAAGTTTGACATTCACCTATGACACCCCTATTTCTAGGTGAATACGATGCTATGCTCCTCTTAGAGGCAGTATGGTCTTGGGTTGTACAAAGACATCTTGGTATTTATCCAATAACGATTGTATGGGTTGAGGGATATGCTGCACTGATGAGTTGGTAGTTTAAGTGGGTTAAATAAGCATATAGTAATAGGAGATGTTTTTTGTCACCACCATACTGTGTAACTGTGCAACAGTGAAGGCCTTGATGCCAATGGGTGTCTGTCCTTGTAGAGTAACATCTTTGTCACCATGAGTAAATGACGTTGTTAACTGTTGGAAATTTATCGCGCATGGTCCTAGGGTCGCCATCCAATCTACTTCCAATATTATATCAACACTTTCAGTGTCGAGAATATGCTAATTACCCTTGCATTACAATGAGTACCCTACAACATTTATATTGGCACTCCAAGTATTCTCTGTTACCAATTATGACTTTAATTGGTTATATGGGTGAAGGTGTTAAGTGAAAAGAAGATGATAGATAGGGTTGAATGAAGTTCAGGGTTGAGCCAGAGTCTAGAAGAATCGAAACCTGGGTCATATGAGAGTTGCCCTGTAGTCTGATGGTCGAGGCGTGAAATTCCCCTTGTAGAGCCATCAAGCTTACTTTTGGTGTGGTTTTTGCAGTGGGTGGAGCTTCTTCTTTATGGGTTGTCTCATCTGGTTTAAAGTCATTGGTGAACAGTTCATCAATATCTTAATGTTTGAGTAGAAGGTATAATGTGTGCACACATCTATGGCCTGGGGTGTACTTGGCATCATAGTAATAGCACAACCCCTTTTCTTTCTTCTAATTAATTTTACTTGTTGTTAATTTCTTGTATGGTGCTATAACTGTCTTGTTTGTGGTACTAGGTTGGATGGTTTGGCTAGTGTTGGCAAGGGTGAATATTTGGGGCTGGAACGTTGAAGGTGTTCGTGAAAGGGTGATGGTTACTTTTGGCGTCAATTTGGAAAAAGGGTAATGGAGTGTTTTGCGGAGTTGGCTATGTTTTTTCTCGTAGAGCTTGGCGAAGGACATGGTATGAAAATAGGTTTGGGGTTGAGCTAGAAGAAGCTCGGAATGAAAGTGAGGTTTTAGGCTGGAGACGAAGAAACTAATCAACCAGCTTTCGAAGAGTCCATGAAACCGAGTTGCCAAGCTTTGAATTTTGCTTGGTAATCGTTGACAATTGTTTCCTGTTTGAGGTCCTTCAGTGCACCTCTCGGATCCTCATACAAATTAACCTGATAATTAGATCAAAAGAAGGCATAGCGGCATAAGGCATTAACATCGTGAGGGTCAATCAAAACAACATTCTTTGAAATTCTTGCCATTTGAGGAAACAGTACCTTAGATGTCGAAAGTTGTCACCATTCGAGGGTGACGTCCTAGATTGCCACAAAAGCCCCACTATCACCTATTCTTTTATTAATGAAACAATTATCTCAAATAATCCAAATATTTTACTTTCTCAGAGCTCCAAGTATTTTTATTTTTTTAAAAAAAAATAGAATTACCTTTTTCTGCAAAAACGCTCCACTACTTTCCCATTTCTCTATGTTTTCCCCTTCGTTTCAAATGTTAAGGTGGTGCGGTTTGTTTGACATGGACGTTTCATCCAAATTTGACGTTTCAGCTTCACTCCCTTGTACCCTGAAATGGGATGCTTCTTGAGTTTCTCACTCATCTTCCTCTTCTTCTTTTCACCATTACATATATGCTAATTAAAAAATTAGTCCACATATCAAAATACAGTCTTGTAATACTATCAATCAAATTGTTGAGTTCTAAGGGAGAGTGAAAAAGATAAATGATATAGATCTAATGTTAAGATTTCAAATCAAACTCAATGTAAAATGATCATTAAAGATCATTCCAATTTTTTAGACTGTTTGAGCTTCCAGTCAAACAATAATATAAAATCCTATTTGGACAAACACACAAATAGATTTAAACAGGGCATGCTTAGATTTTTAAAATTTTAATTTTTATATATAATTTTATTTTATATTTTTAATTTAATTTTTTAATTAATAAGAACCTATTCTCTTTGAATTGTAAGAATTTAACTCATTTAATTCAAATATTTAATATAAAAACTTTTATCCCCCTTAAATTAAATCTTAGATCCATCCATACAAAGACAAATATAGAAACAATAAGTAACTAATATGACAAAGCGTGGACTCAATTATAAATTAATCCAATAAAAACACTCATCATAACAAAATCTCACCGGCTGTCTACCCCAACACAACAAGAATTACTCAATCTTGTTTGATGGCCAAGACAATACAAGATTATTTAAAAGAAAAAAAAAACTATATTCAAACATATCCACATTTGTCTGTAATGCCCTTGTAATCCAATAATTTGTCCAAGATAGTGTCCATAGTCCCATCAGAATCCAGCATATCTTTGGGTTGTCATCATTATTCACTAAAATATGGACACGAACATTCCAAGCTCCTTCCTGGTAGCTAGAAGTTGAAATGTCTTGAGTTTGAAATGTATAGACAGACAAACGAGGTGATATACTAAATAGAACAGTGTTTGTTGGTAGGGGTCGCGTTTGTTGTGTCTTGTCTTGCATACAATACAAGCTCTGAGAGATGGACTGCTCACTGCATTGATAGATGAATTTGGTTAATAATCCAACCTTCGTTCAACGTGTTCTCTGCCTAACAATGATATATATATATATAGTTTGTCTTTTTTCTGTGATATCAGTATGGCATCGTTGTGTTCTTTTCTTCTGTTTCTTTGTATGCAATATTTATTTTCATTTTTGTTGTCCTCTCGCATGGAGGCAATATTTTGACCATATTATTGGATAAATGTTTGTTTTTTATGTCCCATTTGGATAAGTTCAATGAATCTTTTTTTTTCTGCTCCTGGCTAGCGAATGTGCTTTTTTTTTTTTCATTAATTTGTATAATAATTATCGCCAAACCGGGAGTAATTCATGAAGATAAGAGGGGTTAATATGATAAATTTGTGACTAGATTTGTTATTTAAAAATAGATAGCCCTAATTAATTGTATAAAGAAAAAGCTAACTTATACTTCTCTCATAAGAGATATTCAAATTACACCATTCTTTTCTATATATAATTTAAGAATTTATATTCTTCTCCCTTGAAATTAACAAAAAAAAAAAAAAAGAGCTACAATTATATAGATTTTGATCAAAATACTCATATATCTATCATATATATAATCAAACAAATATTACATATGTCTTTGACTGCCAATTTTCTAAATCTCCAGTTCTCGTTACAGGAAAAAAAATTCCAATAAGTTATAATATCAGTAAAAAAATATATATAATATTCTTTTGGAATATTTTGGCATTATTTTAGCATCAAGAGTTCTATATATTTTCATAATAAGAATTATTATTATTATTATTATTATTATATAATTTCAATAGTTTTTTAAAAAAAGAATTATTTATTCCTAAAAAATGTTAGACACAGTGAAATTTACTCATACAAAAAATATTAAAAAGTTCTATACGAAATCTACTTTTAAGATATTTTTATTAATAATTAAGTAGTCAATATTTTATTTTATTAATAAATTGAATCGCTGATTGCAAATAAGCCATATCTTAGGTGCATGTTGGCTTTGCAACTACAAAATTCGTGATTGAACCATATTGATTTATATAAAAGGAAAAGACATTCAAATATTTGCACCACATGTGAATCCTCCTCGTCTCAGTATGCGTTGAGATCATGTGAATACTATATTCCTCATTGCCCATTATTGCTTTCCACTCACATTTCTATCTTACCACTCTTTCACAAGGTCAATGAGGGATGTAAATTTAAAAAAAAAAAAAACGTAAAAATAGATAAATGAGTTGTTTATATAATTTTATTCCTCTTACCATTTGCTACATTAGTACCATTTTTGGACACTTAATTTGAACATACTGGATAATGGCCAGATATCATGCCAGAAATTGCTCAATAAACCAGATTTGTTTTATTGAGTTTGCCAATATGGAGTGACATATTTCATTTTACTAAATCAAATTCAGATCTCACTTTCCATCACCCTAATAAATAATAAACAAAAGAAAGAAGCAGATCTCGCCATGTAAAGAAAGAGCTTCCAAGGTGGAACTCATGTTTCTAATGATAACCTACAAATTACAAAGAAAAAAGCAAATCAAACAAATCAACTACAACACGAGAGAATGAGACAGCTCCTGCTTTCAAACCTTTTTCTGCAAATCGAACAAAGTATCGCATCCCCATCTTTTTTCAACTTTCATGTTCATAAGTCACATACTTGGACACATCCAAGACCCTGTTTTTTCATTTCCTCCAAGTAATTTTTCTCAGAAGGGCAAAATGTAAACAAAAACGGAACAAGAAAGAAAAAAAAAAAAAAAAGATAGGAGGAGAAAGAGATTAATTAACGTATAAGTAATTGTAGAGAAGTAAGTAACTTCAATTAAGTAGAAAATTAAGTATCATACATGCAAACTAAGTCAAGTTAGAAGCTACACTAATGTTCCATGGAAACAAAAGCACAATGAACAGAAAAGGTCTCTTTTTCAAATTTCAAAGCCACTCAGAGAACAGAGCATCATAAATCTCTGTGAATACTTCGACAATGATCTTGTGATGATCATGCGAATTCAGAGACAGGAAACACTGCAAGAGATTCTCTAAATCCCTTGGTGCAAATATCTGTTTCTCTACTATCATTTCCACCATGGACGTCCTGAAATCATTGTAAGGATCACTCGAACGCTTCACTACGGCGAAGGTATCCTTCACCTTCCCCTGCAATGGCAGAACACCCATTTCAGAACTCCGACTTTTAGAACTCACCCTACCGCCGTCGTACTTTTGCCGGCGAGACCGCGAGGAGTCAGAGGAGGTGCTTTTAGAAGAGAAAAGAGTCTCTGTCTCGTCATCTCCGTCACCGTAGTCTTCGTCGTCGCTGCTATACCACCAGTTCCCGCCGAAGTTAGTGTCTTCAGTCCAACAGCTAAATGGGATTGTATCTCTGTGCTTAATTCTTATCTGAGCATTGTTCTTCTTCTTCTTTTTCTTCGTATTCTTCTTCCTTCTCGCTGAATTTTTCACTTTCTGAGAAAAACCAACCTCATTCTCGTAGACAGGAGAAGCAGGAAGGGAAGGCCTAGCATTGAGATCGCCCCATACGAAGGGCGATGCGAGAGAATCCTTAGCCGATACGAAGCATCGACCTTCGAGAGCTTCTGATGTCTGAAAGCTTTTGGGTCTGGAAATAGAAGGAAAGGGACGAACTCTAGGGGACATGGGTTCGATGAGATGGAAGGAGGGTTGGTTTTGTGGAGTAAAGACTGCTTTTTCCATCACATCAGAGAAGTTTCGGGTCCTGCAAGACCCGAACGATGATCTGAACATGCGAGAGATTCGCATTTTGAGTCGACTTTCCATTAGAGGCAGAGAGAGTGTTTCAGAGAGAGAGGTGGGAAAGATGGGATCTTGATCTTTGAAGGAGAATGGCCGCTCGGTGGAGAAAGAGAGGGGGGAGATATAATTATATAAATAAATGCATGATGAGAAGGAAACTGAGCGTGGGAGTCGTAATTTAAAAAAAAAAAAATTAATTTTTTTCGGCTGAAAAAATAAATAAATAAATAGAAGTTTGTGATATGCAACTTTATGCTGTTTTTGTGGTCGGCGTCTTCTTTGTCCAGATTGACCAGTGCAGTGATTGGATTAATTGAGTAGAGAACCTTAAGTATAGAAGTTTAGTATATAATACTATTAATTGACCTTCGAGATTTCTCTTTCTATTTGACTTTTACTGCATCTTTAAAATTTCCGTACTCCAAAGAAATCCAATGATGATGATGATCACTGCTTAAAAATTTTCTAAACAAAATCTTGAAGACCTCCCGTCAACTTTAAATTACTCAAAAAAGTAGATATAATATTTTGAATTTTTTGACTGGTAAATAGATATGTTTAATTCCAGAGTAAAATCTTTACTGATGGGATAAGAAGTGCAAGTGTGTAATGGTAAAATGAAAAAAGTGAGTGAGTAACATAAAACGTGAAAATGTATAACATTTGGTCTTTCATAGGAGCTTATTTGGATGTTCAAATGAAAATTTGATTTTTCAAGGGCAAAATTTAAGAAATTATTTACAAATAATTCAAAATTCAAAGAAATTTTTGCATTTTTTCTCCCCAGAAAAAATTACTGTAGTTTCAGCACCTTGTTTTGATTAATACAAAAGTAATCTGATGAAAAGAGACATGTAAATGAACTTAATCGTACAATAATTACAACATAATTAATCTGCAGTGTACAAATTAGTCTGGGACATATACATGTACAAGGTAGTAGGGGACCAGTATTTAAAATGTTAATAGTGTTTGAAATTCAAATTGGTGTACAAAGTGAGGCCGTATCCCCTAGTAATTAACAAAAATATATAAATTAATATGCTATAATAGCACAGCCTTTTCCAATAACAGCGCAAGAATCTTAACCTAATCATAGACTCACAGTACAATAAAAAGCCTTCCTTTTTCCTTTAACCATTAGAGTTCCTGTTTCAGATCTTTCTGTGTTAAAAGCTTTTTTACACCCAGTTAAAAAGGAACAGTACTATAATGCAGAAAAATATTATATTTTAAACCGTGATTTTAATATATTTATTATAAATGACCTTAAATTTTAAAATTATTTTCAGAATTTTTAACTCAATTGTAATTCTTTCTTATAATATTCTTAAATGATAAGAATCTGATTTTAAATAACATGCCTCGAACATGCTTTATAGTGGAAGATGATTATTATTATTATTAAATTATGAGAGATGGGAATGGAGAAATATGTAATATGGGATTTGTGTCTGTAGGTAGTACGCTAAAGTGGGTATTAAATGATGGGTTTGTCTATGTCTTCCTAAAGGAAAGAAGACAAAAAAGGTATTAATAAAAATTAGAGTGCTTTAGGCAAAGGAGCTTCCACATTTTCATGCAAAGGCTCCTTACAAAGCCTAGTCGCTTTCAGAATATGCTTCACGAAAGACAATTATCAAACATGCTTGTATATTTGAATTCAATGCATGGATCACTAGGCACTTCCCTCTCCTTCCTAGTACCTACACACCTACTCCTATATCTATATTTTGTATAATATCTTACAATTAACTTTTGAACAGTGTCTCTTGACCATATGTGCCATTTGAATCATAATGATTGCTGCTTTTTTAAATCAGATTTGAATGATTCATGCATTATTGTTTTATCACAGGAGGAAAAGTAGAAGAAAGAAATACTACACATTTCATTACTCTTCAGATAGAGCAGGAAAATAATATAATAAACTATATAAGATTGCATATATAAGTTTCAAATTAACAATGTACTGTGAAGTAGAGGCCAATCAACTTAAAAGCTATTGGGGAGGGGCTCCCATAAATTTTACAGTTTGTGTGAGTCTGAAATTAGAAAGCAACAAAAGCTGGAAGTGCATGTTTCACGGATATATATAAAGTGACAGAAATGGTGGGGATGAAGTTGATTTGGAGATTTGAGATATGGGTAACATAATCCTATTGTTGTAAGCTTGTCACATAATTCCAAAGGCCAAGATTAGACGCTTTAGGTCCCTGGCTACATCAAAAAGCTGTATCTTTAGAGAGTACTACACTATACACTAGCCCTAAAAAATTAGGGTAATAGTCTCATTTATTACCATCTCAAGCCTGGACTGGATCCCATTCAAAAAAATTTGGGAAGGCTTCTCTCTCTCTCTCTCTCACTGTGGATTGTGGGAAGCATCTTCTTGTTCTTGGAAGCTTCCAAGCCCATAAAGACACATGCATGGGGGCAGGTTATACCCTTTACTTCAAATGCCCTCCAGGAAGAAAGAGGCACGGTTTGGGATAGCAACTGGAGTCAGCTTTTTTGAAATTGAGAAAATTGCGTGGATTTCTTGCCACACTCATTGCCCTCATCATCAACTCTGCAAATCAATATTTTCGAGGCCTCTAAAAATCATATAGTACTGATTTTAATTCATTTAATTGCATAATATAAAAGATTTGAACTATTAGATTAAATTTTATGATTATTTGTAATCAAAAAATTAGTTCACCAAATTCTGAATTATTAGATCTATACATTTTATTTAATAACATCTATTAAATCCATGCATCTAGCAAATTTATTTCTCTGAGCTTTCCTCCTGGGCTTGATCACAACATATCGCCCTAATATAGTTACAATTTTTTTTTTCAGTATTTCAATAAGAGTAAATTAATAGACATTCCACTCGTTTTGTGAAGATCATACAAACATCTCCTCTATTTTCAAAATATATACAAATGGAAACAAAAGGTTATCTTATACTTTAATCCAACTTTTTTCTTTTTAATTTAAAAATATTTGAGTTAATTGAGGGCATTTTAGTCCAAAAATTTTAAATTGGACTAAAGAGTATAATGACCCTTACCTTAAAAAAAAAAAGCATATTTTAATAACATATGTGATATCTATATAATTTTATCAAAACTCAAAAGAGGTCAAGTAATTTACTTTTTCCAAGAAAAAAAAACAACAACAAAGCAAACATTTCAAATAAGCGGGTGAAGAGTTCTTTGATGTAATAATATTTTGGACAGTTTCTATTGAGTCTTTACGCTATCAGATAATAATAATAATACAAGGACTGAATTGAAAATTTTAATTTTTATGTTGAAGTTAATGAAACTGTGATTAGTTTTGCAAGAGGAGACAGGGGCAATGAACCAAAATGAGAGAGTGGGAGAAAAACTAGGGATGGTGATGGTTCATAAAATATTTGAAGTTTAAATTGAAAGATAGAAGCATGGCATGAGAGAGAGATGAGAGTGCTGAAAAAGTCAGGGCACTATTACATTTATAGACGCTACAAACCAAAAGAATATCCAAATTCTGAGAAGCTATTCAAAGTTAAAAAGCAAACGCAACATAAAAAAGTGACTCCTCCCTTTGCTACGCTGGTCAGGTGACCACCTCTCCAATCACTTTGGAGCACCCTTCAATCTAGAATTCTAGTTATGTGGTGTTTGGATTAGCTTGCATGTACTCCAATTAACCTATTATACTCCTTCAATTGAAGCCAACTCATTTATGTTGTGACTAAGGAATTGAAAAAAAAAATTCTGACACGTGGTTAAAATTTAATGTATAATATTATATTTAATCTCATATTACATATTTTCTTCTACAACTACATCCAAGTTTCCAATCTTCTATAATATTGGATCCTCTCAATTTCTCATCGTTGAATTTTTTTTTGTAAGGAAGAGGGAGAGCAAGAGAAGAGAGTCATGGGCCTACATTAGTGGGCCTAACTCTTTCACAGCCCAAATTAACAAAAAAACAACTCATTTTAGAAGATTGAAAGAGAAATTTGAGAATACTCAAATTATTATTATTATTTTTTTATATTTAGATTGAGAATAATGAAAAGAAAAAGAAAATAGGAGGAAAAAAAATTAACCTGAACAATTTTCTCTCTTTTTTGAATTCAAAGCAAACATTTTGTACCTTGAAACATGTGTTGAAAAAAAATAAATTAAAAATAACTACTCATTTAAGCTTAAATCGAAAGAAAATACCCCATTTCTTTCCTTTCTCTCAATTCTCCTTCATCCAAATATTAAATCATAGACATATTCCTAGACCCAAAAGACAACTAAAGAAAAAAAGGGCAATGGCGCAAAAATCAGAGTAATAAGCCATAGCAAAAGCCTTTTAATTTTACCATTCTAAATAACACTCATTTCAGTTCCACTATCTCTAGTATGTTTCTTCTTCTTACCCTCAAACAGAGTTTCCATTTCTTCCAAGCTCTTGCCTTTGGTCTCTGGTATAAACACATAAAAGAACAGTGTAGCCACCACCATTATCCCTCCCAGCACAAAGAACATTCCTCCAAACGTTATCTTCTTCGAGATTGTCAAGAATGTCATCGACACCACCCCACTCACTAGCCTATTCACCGATATCGCTAGGCTCGACCCTTGGGCCCTTAGCCTCATCGGAAATATCTCCGATGAGTATACCCACGTGATCGGCCCAAGCCCAATGGAGAAGAACGACACATCAGCACACACTGCCACTATACACAACGCGATCGCCCAAACGGGCTTACTGGTTGAGTTCTGAAGAAACATGGAGCCCAGACCCAGCCCAAATAGAGAAATGGCCATACCTGACGAGCCCAATAACAGAAGGGGTCGTCTTCCAAACTTGTCTAAGTACAAAGCGGAAAGCAACACGAACGAACTTTTTGCGAAGCCCATAATGACGTTCACGCCGAAGAGTTGTTTCTTGCTGTGAATCCCGGCGGCTCTGAAGACTTCCGGGCAGTAATATATGACGGCGTCGTTTCCGGAAGCCTGCATAAAGAAGTTCATTCCGATGGCGGAAACCAGCATGCGACGAATCGGAGGGGAGGGTCGGAGCAAGAGCTCCTTCCAGACACCATCGCCGCGGAAACTCCCGTCGACGCCGGTGACAAGCGACGCCGCTTTGGAAATCTCTTGGAGTCTCAGTTCGGCTTCCTCCGGCGACACGGAGATTTTCATGAGAACCGCTTTTGCCTCCGGAACCCTTCCTTTCATGGCGAGCCAGCGAGGAGACTCGGGCATGGCGATGACGCCCAAACCAATGCCGACGGCGGGGACGGCGGCGAGGCCGAGCATGAGCCTCCAACCCAAGTTTTGGGGAAGAGTGGCCAGGGAATAGTTGATGATGTAGCCAAGCAAGATGCCGAGAGTGATGAAGACTTCGGGGAGGGAGGTGAGGAAACCGCGATTCATGGCAGGGGAGAGCTCGGCGGTGTAGAGAGGGGCAATCATGAGGGCGTAGCCGACGCCGACGCCGGCGACGATTCGGCCGGACAAGAGCATCGGAAAGGAAGGGGCGAGACCCATTAAGAGAGCACCCATTAGAAACGTGGCTGCGGCTAACACTATGGTGTATCGTCTTCCAATCCAATCCGAGGTTTTTCCAGAGGCAAGCGATCCAATCAGAGAGAACACATTCAGAACGCCCACAAGGATTTCCTCTTTGGCCGACGAGATTCGCAGGTTTTCCTTGATCAGCACTGCTGCTCCACTCATAACCCCAATATCTGCATATATAATTATGTGCATATAAACATTTGGTACAGCAATTCAATCCCTCGAATATTCTGAATTAGGTCATTTCCCTTATGTGGGTTGGGAATGAATGACTGGACTCACCATAGCCGAGGAGAATGGAAGTTGTGGAGGCCAGAAGAGCACAGACGAGTGTGAATCTGTTGAGGCGAGTGGGTGCAGGTGCTGATTCGCCATTGCTATCCATTTTCTGTGGGAAAATCACAAGTTCAGCAGAGGAAAACTTGTGAAGAGGAAGAGGAGCAGTGGGGTGGGTGATTCATGAGACCAATATTGTGTAGTTAATATTGCAGAGAGAAGAGACAAAGTGTGTTAACTGGATAACGCAAAATCTTGGCATGTTACTAGAAATGCAGAATGAGGACTGTAAGTGCAAAATTAATAAGGATTAATGTAATTCATTTACCAAACTATACTGTGTCCTTATCTCCCACTTATTCAACAAGCCCATTGATACATTTTTTTTTTTTCCCTTTTTGCCGTTCTTTTTTCTTTAATTTTAAATTTTAGTGGATCACATAAGATAAGAGGTCAATCTTCTAGTATGATCTGAAACCCTATCTTCTTCTTCAACAAAAGTTTGTTTCTGTTATTCACAAAACAAAACTGTGGGTTCCTCTTTCTTTTCAGGAAATTTCCATCTTTTTTAAGAGTAAATTATATGTTTTATATGTGGAAAAATTATACAACTATTAGTTTAGTCCTCTAATTTATAAGTCTTTCAAATTTCATCCTCAAACTTCTTTTTTTTTTTTTTTGGTTCAATCAATTTGTCTGCCCATTGTTTAATTCAATAGTTGGTCTAATCTAAATATCTAATATAACACTCCTGTAGTAAATGGTCAATTTTAATACAGAAGAATTCCAAAAAAAAAAAAATCATATATTTGGTGTCTTATTTTTATTAAGATTTTAATGTCAAACAAAGGGACTAAATTGATTAGAAATAAATTATTGGGGAACAAAATTAAAAGAGTTACACTTTAGATGGACCATGAAATAACTTTTATTTTAACCCTCATGGAGAAAATATTAAAAATATATAAATCAAATCATTGATGGATGCTGAAGAAATGATACCAAAAACGGACAAATACGTGAAGCATGATTTCCACGATTTTCGCGCAAATGTTTATCAATTTGGTACATATGTCGAACGTTATATTTCATTCACAAAATTTTTTTGGCCAATATTTCATTTACATATTGATAATAGATGAATTACTATACTATACTTGATGTACGTTTATATAAAATTTTCATTTTGTAATCTGAGACTTCGGGTTGCTGAATAGGATGATGAGAGGGTAACGTTGCTTATTTACGCATAGAACACACTAAAGGTTTGAAAATAATAATATTCCATCAACTATCAATAAATTGAACCCATTATTTCTATAAAGATAATTGTTTTGCAAATAAAGTGATCTTCAAAAAAAAAAATCAAACTAATGCATACTAATTTAATCGCTGTGATGACACCTTTAAGTTCTGAACAGTTTCAATTTTGAAAAACTACATTAACACTTTCCAAAAATCATGAAAAAATTCATCTAACCGAGTTATGATAGCAAAAACAAACGCACTCAACGAACACAAATTTTTTTTTCGTTATTAGAGAATCTTTGCTAACAAGAAAAAATAAAATATTATTATTTTTATTAATATTAAATTAAAAATATATATTAAAACATAGAAAAAAATAATTTTTTATATGCTTTTAATTATTGAAAATTCTTTTGTACCTGGAGGTAATTCGAAAGACGCACTCTATTTTATAATGTTGATTGAGTTTGGATCTACTGTAGTAATAAGTAATATAATATTATTTTTTATTAGTTTAATATTAATAAAATATTATTATTTCATATTAGTTTATTACTCGAGCAGATCCAGTAACTACAGATTCGCAATCTGATGGGTCACTTTTCAGAACAGATCATTATTTTTAATTTGGTTTGCATTATTCATCTTTCTTCATGCACTTGTACATCTTTCTTCATGAAAAACTACATTAACACTTTCCAAAAATCATGAAAAAATTGATCACATCAGCTATCAATAAATTTGATTTGTCTTGTTTAACTGAGTTATGGTAGCAAAAGCAAACGCACTCTACTCTATAATGTTGATGGGTCATTTTCCAGAACACATCACTAGTCCCAATTTGGTTTGCATTATTCATCTTTCTTCATGCACTCATATCCTCATAATCAGGAATAATGTACATCTTTGTCGGCAATTTTTCTTCTTCTTGGCAAATGGACAAAAACTTAACCATTTACCTTATAAGCTTAGTCTTAATTAGGATCACTCACAAACACAAACACTGGCACTTTCATGCTGTGTTGGAATCATAAAGCTTCTGACGTTTGCTCCTCAATCAATTAATGCCCCAAGATAGAGGTCATACTTCTGAACTAGAGCTTTCTGTGCAATATAGGCTTCACCCCATTTTGTTTGTCCAAAGCCATTCATTATTGAACTTATTCTGAGTGTATGATCCCAGCTTCAAATGAATGTTATTAATTTTTTAGGACTATAATCTTATCTCTATTAACCTCTTGGGAAGGTCTCCAACGAGTATACCCTGACCCAATACAAACGCGAAATAAATTTTTCATATTTAAGATTCCAAATGTTAGTAAATTTAATAAAATTTGAATCGTCAAATAAAAATTTAATAATTTAAATTATTAAATTGTAAACATTTATTAAATTTTGAGTCATTGAAAAAAAATTAATAATCAAAAGAAAGTCGATAAACTTGATTTCCACGTATACCATTTCGCTAATTAGAAAGTAAATAGACCTTCAGTAGGAGAAATTGACGTTAAAGAAAGACATTATCTCTTTTCATTAGAGAATCCATCTTCTTGAGTCAGTATCATATAATATTTAAGAGTATGATGTCAATCCTTATATAATTAGACTAATACATAGTCTATAATAAGGGTTTTTTAAAAAATTAATATAATAGAGTAATTTAAATCCACTTCCTCTTTTTTTTTAATCTCTTTTTAATTTTAGATTTACTTTATAAATTTTACGTCTTAGAATATTCAAACTCTTGTTTGAAAAGAATGGTAGTCCTGTGCTTGATTTAGTAAGTAAGTTGGTAAAAAATAATGTTTTATTTTATCAATTTAGATTCAATTTTAGCAAAAGTGCAACTTTGAATGTACTAATCTCGTTCATAATTTGTGGTTATTCCTCCTTTACAGTTACTTTCTAGCAATTTAGAACTCTTTCACATTACAAAGGTCTATCAACTGCTTGACTCAAGCAATTCACAATAATTTGAATTTTATATTTATATATTAACGTTGACATGAAGTTCTAGACGGAGAGGGACATGAATCAATCAAACAAGCTCATCAGAAAGCAGAATCTAGGAATGCAAAAGCAAAACTTAGAATTAGAAGTGCATTTGATTGGAGGCAGAAGAAGCTTCCCCGTGGAGACTGAAAGTGCCAGCACGCATGGTAATGTCAGAGCACGTGGGAAAGTGATTCTGTAAATATTACTTTAAACCTCATCACAGTTTATGTACATACAAGTTCCACCGTTAGGCTTGAGAGCAATTGAAAATGCATTCGGTGCACTGAGCTCTCTCATTCTCCAAACTTCTGAAGACTGAATGTTGATACAATATATGGTTACTAACTCTTGTTCTACTGATGTATTTTGTATTTGATTTCATTCTTACAGAATTCCCAACAACCAAACGGAAAAAATCTCGCCTTTTTTCCGTGCCTGACTGATTGAAACAGGGGAAAGGAACAGAAAGCTTCGCGAAGAGAAGGAACAAGACTAACACACTCTACGTTCGCTGTGGTCGTCGCAGCTTTCAACTTTAGAAGAGTCAGTGTGCTTCCTGTGGGTACCCTTCAAGCCGCATCAGAAAATGTACACATTAACACTTCTCTGTTTCCTCAGTTTCCTAATTAGTTTTTCGTTATCTTCTAGTTCTAGTTCTAAGCTCTTCGATCTCTATTGGGTGTGGTGGGGTTTGGTTTGGAATTGCAGACAATTGCAGTATGAAGGGCATTCGTAGGAAGACGACTGGAACAGGAAGAATGAGGTATCTTCGATATGTTGCAATCAGGTTCAAGACTATGTTCAGAGAAGGTATACTATACCATACTCTGCTTCTTAATTTCTGATCAATTAATGTCTTTAACCATGCTTTTTCATATTTAACGGGAGGATCTGTAGATTCCTAGTGTGTTAAACATCCATATTACTTTCTGCATTGAGAGGTTTTATTCTGTTTGTAACGGCTCACGTTCTATACATGCACTCTAACCAGGGACTCATGCAGCTCCAAGGAAGAAAGGAGCTTCAGCAGCATCTTTAGTACTAAATTGAGGATTGTTGATGCTATTGTTAAATGTTAATCAGAGGTCATGAACAACTATGTACTGATGTTTCTGCTTATCTTCAAAGACTAGCTTGTATTGAACACAAGCTATCAAGTCTATATCACTATTATGTTATAGAAGCTGGTATTCTGCAGAACTATATTGCAAGTTGCAACTATAATGCCAGGTCTTAGAGGCAGTGTCAGGTCTAAAGATAGGTGATCAAAAGAAGAGAACTAGACCAACCAGAAAGAGACGTGGTAGAGTAATCAAATATGAATAGTATGATTAACTTTAGAAGTTTGATCTCAGAATGTTCGCATGTATCCTCAAAAGAACCATTAGGAGAGAAGAAATACATACAGGACATGTTATAACAACTAAGAATCTGTAACCTCCATAGGGTACATCTGGAAATAGATAAGCTTGGACCAGAGAAAAAATTGGCTCATGCACCAAAGATAACTGAGGATTTCGTTAATGCATGTCTTGTCTCTGTTGAGGCACAAGCTTTGTGCTCCAACATGGTGTATCATTGGGGTTAATGCGTCATAATTCAGATATATTCGGCAAATAGAACCGGATTCCAGCTATTGACTACTCAAAATTTATTGAAGCAAACAATGAAATTATCTTGAATCACTTTGGCAAATGAGATCCACTGGATTATTCATATTTGTTCATTGAAAATTTTCAATATTTACACTGGCAGGCACAAGATTTGTTTGTTTCAGTTAACATGAACATTTCGAGTTGAACAATCATATCACCTGCGCATTGTCAACATACTGAAGAAGTTCTGTGGCAAGTTCAGAGATCCAATTAGCTGCAGTGCCAAAGAAGAGTTCCCAAAACCAAAGATCCAATGCCAGGACTGATGAAAAGATGAGCAATGCCAGTGTCTGATAGCGGTTCAACGGCCAACCTGAGACTTTTGCCATTGTCTTCAGAAATGGAAATGAACTTGTATTAAGGTTTCTTTTTCTTATAGACCATGCTGTAATCCACTGCACACGACAGGGGTTTAGGTCGAACTCCTCCCTTAATCTCCTTCCAAGATCAGGCATGTGCCCACCCCCATAGAGTATGGCAATCCTGTTCTGTCCCTCTTCAATTGCCCTTCTCAGGGACTCTACTGCAGCTCTATTTCTCTCACCAATTATAACAGATTTCTCCTCTACATCTGCTGTCACCTCTGTTAACCTTCACAACAATACTTTTGCATCAATGCCTAATCATTACTCATTAACCTGTAGCAGCAAGAGTTTGTAACAAGAAGATTGAGGGATGCATTAAAAGAAAGAATTGGCATACTCACTCAGATGTTAGCCTTTTTGCAAGGAAGACCTTCATTGCAGCACCAAAATCAAGCCTTGATAATGCCTCTATTTCAGGATATTCGGATGCTTGATTTCCAGCATCTGCACAAACGCTTCCAATAATAAAAAGGCCAACAAGAGGCATAGGAAGTACACGTGAAGCCCATAGAAGCTTTGATCTCCATGGGCCAAGATCTTCTGGAGCTGAAGCAGGCTGCAATATTGCCTTTGTAGATCGAAGAGTCATATCTCTTGCAAAAGAAAAGAAGCTTTCACCTTTTTCAAGCTGAAACAGAAGGACAAAATTTTATTATCTCAACAAAGAAATGGATAGAGTACGAATGTCAAAATAATGGTGAATGCAAAAATACAAGAAGTTGGATAAATTATTTGAGACACTTTCAAACCCATTATTAACTAAAAACGAGCTCATCCCACCTTTGTGAAGAAACATCAGGACCCAGTGACACTAAATGCAATCTATGCAATCATTTACTGGCTTGAAAGAATTGCAATTCCCCAACCATTGTATTCAGAATAGCCCCCACTATTATCTGAGCACCATGTTGAATTAAGTCAGAAAAATTAACGGTTCAAAACCTGAAGTAATTTGAAGGTCTCATAATCAAGATCTGCATGGTACCAATTCGCAGCCTGGTAATTGAGACAGTCTAATTGGAAATCAAGCATGAGAATTCGAGCCATCTGTCGTTGGATGCATCCCAAAATGTTGAAACCCCTACTACCAGAGGCTTTCACCCTTTTTGTAGCGGTAGTGTATCTTCTATGTTCTATACTTTCCCTGCTAGCCACCATTTCAAAAAGTACACAATCATAGGATTCAAGTTCCTTCTGGAGGGTTAGAAAATACCTGCTTGAAGACATGAGGATCACTCCAGTTAATTATTTTTTATGATAATACATTAAACGAATCAAATCAATGCAACTAAAAGAACTTGTGATTCTTACGACATCCATTGAAAAAAGTTCAAGTGAAAAGAAAAAGTTCTATTAATGACTTCACAAAAGCTAAGTTGCCACCTATATCATCCTTTCAAACATACTCACTGTAGCAATTGGATGTCAAATCATGCCATTAGTATGAAAATAGTGATCATTTTGTTGATCCAACTCATTATGACCTACCATATTTTGTGACCTATACAAAATCATTGAACAGACTAATTCTATGTACACAGTACACCTATGCTTGTCATGAATAATGTCAGCATAAGTACAATCTTTATTTCTTAAGCAAAAATGCTTTGCGATTGCTAATGAGCTAATAATACATACAGAGTACCAGCCTTCATTTTTAAGGTGAGATTGATAATCAGGGGTTGACCCCTGGCCCTCCCCCTCCCTAACTGGTTCTAGATACACTAACTTCTAATGCATCAACTATATCTAAAAGTGCAAGCCCGCAGTTTGTTAGACCTAAATATATGTAATCATATGAAACTCCTAATGTGGAATTTCGGTAGTGACATTATTTTCTTATCTCATTAATATTTGGCAGAGATAATAAGAGGAACCTTCATTTGCCAATACTTCAACATCCACCTGTTTCCCTGACTTTCCCTTTTTAATTATCAGCAACAAGACCCCATAACTTCTCATGTTCCTTTTTTCCTTTTTCCACAAATGTTATATACACCCCATTTCTTTATGTCAACAATTAAAACCACTAGCATAACTTGCTTCCGAACTACCAAAACAAAAATATCAATGGGGAAAGTTAGACGTACTCTTTATCTGCGATGTGAATCGTTGAAATCAAATCAACCTACACCATCAGAAAGAACAGAAGGTAATACACCTGTCGGCTTCCGAAAACCAAAAAATAAAAACCCGCCATGAGGCGTACAAAGGTTTCAGTTCGCACCCGAAGAAGAGGGTTCAAGAGGGACCATGGGAACTTCTTCTTGTAGCTCACTACAGCTGTCTGCAACTCTCCACTCCCTCCATCGACTCCTCGCTTGAATCTCAGGAAATCCGCTATGGAATTATATTGCAAGAACTGCTCCGCAGACTCATCTTCTATAGTTTGGTTGGAAGAGGCTCTAACGATTGAGGTGCATGGAAGAGAACTATGGAGTGAAGAGAATTGAAGGGGTCTAGTACATTTATTGCTTTGTTTAGAAGAATGGAAGGTTCTGATTCTAGTGGGACTGGAAGTGGAAGGGGAATCGAGGTTGGAAATGGAAGGAAAAGATGACGAAGAAACTATAGAAAGAGAAGTTAGCACCATTCTTCTTAGCTACAGGTAGAGAAAGGATACGGGGGCGCTTGTATGGCCAGAAAAATGGGATTTTTCAGTCACCGAAGATCCCTTACCTCGTAGCTCCTCTTAATGCGGTTAACACTGTTTGTGTACCATACGCACCAGATACCGATATGGCCCCCGTATTGTTACTTATCTATTTGGTTAGTGCTTTGTTTTGATTAGAACCTCCAGTTGCTTCCCGTTATAGAAAACATATCCTATTGTATCACTTTACTACTTTTGGCTTGTACGCAATGTCCCAGCTCTTGCAAAAATTAAGGATTACGGACGGCTAGTTGATTGAGTGTTTTAAAATTAGGGTTAAAGGCTGATTTTTTTTTTTAAAAAAAAAGTGACTCTGTTGAAATTTATGGTTTTAATCAAACTCAAACACATAAACTTAACAATTTATCGTATTTTTAATTAACGATATTTGTAAGTTTTCAAAATAAAATTCAACCTTCAATCAATTGCCCAATAACTTAGAAGTCATTGATTAAGAAAAAATAAAACATTAATAAAAAAAATCAATATTTTTTCTTTTCATTTTCAGTAATTCACATAATGTTGTCCTGATTTATATTCTTTCATTAAATTTGACTCCAATAAAAATTTGAACTCTTTTTTAATCATGTTGAGGATAAACTTTCTCATATCTACACATTATCTCCTCTTAAAAATAATAATTAAAAAAAGCTTGACATATAGTGAGGTAAATAAAACCAGGAAACTAGAAAAAAAAATTTCAAAAAATCATTCTTGGTCAAGAGAAGACTATAAAATTTCGTGTAAGCACAAAGAACAAGAGAGATTTATTGCTCGCTTATAATAATAAATAAATTACAAAGAATACAATGAAAGACGAAAATAAACCAAAGGGCATAAACCCAGCCTATATAATAACATTATCAATTACAAAAGTAAAGATACAAAAGAATTTCCAAAGTCAATATGCAATTGCATACATGGACGTGTGCTGATATAAATCTCTTCAAAAATACCTACCGGACTGCCAAAAGGTCACTTAGTGTGATAATGTCCAAAGACCTGCTTCTAAATCTACCAGTTTGATGGTAAGAAGTTCTTCTGTATCTATACAGTCAAAGCTGAGCGTGAGATCCAAATTTTCTCTAGCATTAACCAACATAGTATCCACCAAACCACCATTCATTTCCTTACGCTGCTTTTCTGTAGTTTCCCTTTCTATCAATGCAGCTATAGCTTCTATAGTGCATGAGTTATGCAACTTGAATCCATATAGCAAACTGTCTACTGCTTGATTATTCATCTTGATGTGAAGAATTTCGGCTAGTTCTGATGAACTGAAATCATTAAAATGAAAAAACTTGGTCACCCGCCTACAGAAACCTTCATTTGAAGCGATCACACGCTTCATGGGTTCACTGTATCCAGCAAATATAACCACAATTTTTCCACTGTCCATGACAGACATAATCTCCTCTAACGCTTCCAATCCATAGTCCTTATCATCTGCCTTCTGCATTGGTATCAGTCTATAAGCTTCATCAACAAATAGAATTCCCCCCTCTGCTTCCTTTAACTGTGTAAAATTGGTTGAACTTGTTAAGCAAGGTGGTCAGGTTTGGTTTCTAAAAGATGTATTTGAAGAAGGATTTTCAAAGCCAGTACATACCTTCCTCCTAGTCTTTGGACCAGTATGACCAACAAACTCTCCAACCAAATCAGTTCGTTGTACTTCTGTCACTTTATCGGTTGGTAGAATTCCCACCATATGGAGTAATCTACCAAGGATCCGCGCTACCATTGTTTTACCTATTGGATACAACAATCAACATCAATTGCTACAGAAAATTGTCTGATGAAAGATGAAATATAACTCTGTAAGTGCATTATTCATAAAGAAAAAGGCACCAGCAAATTTAAGTTATGTCAGCAGGGGCAGAAAGAGAAGGTGGTCAAGATTGATGTAGCAGTACTTCCATTTTTATATAAAAATCAAGCTATATCAACAAAGAGTGCAATCAATCTAAAATGTCACATAATAACATGCATTGCCATCAATCTAAACCAATCCAAAGGAAATAGCTAACAAGTTAACTCAATGTTGCATATGTAGATCAACTTGAGAACTATATGCCAGTTTGCTCCATTAATTTATAACTTGTCTAACAAACATCTATATACAAATAGAAGATCATGCCAATATGCTCCTGATAAAAACGATTGAATTCAATAATAATACACAATCTGCATTAGCAAACTTTATAGCACTTACAAATGAAAAACCAGGAAATAAATTCTGAGTAAGATATCAATCCAAAACTGGTTACAGGCAAAAAAATTACAATCCAATAATAATCTGCGACCAATAACCTGTTCCAGGGTTGCCAAGGAAGGCCATATGAGGGGGTCTTCTGGTGCCAACTTGCAGACCAAGAGCTCTACGTCTCTCATCCAAAAGCATGCCTTTTGCCCACTTTCGTAGTTGTATCTTCAAATCTTGTAGCCCCACAATATTTGCTATTTCATTTTCAAGCTCATCCATTTTAGTTTTGGATTCACTGCATGCTTCAATAGCTCGTCTCTTCCTCTGCTCTTCAAGATGCCACTGTAAAAGTTCTCTAAGTTTCTCACTTCCAGGGCCTTGAGAAAGATGATTTAAAGGAGTCATTCCCTCCTGCAATACATAGCTTTAAGCATCAATCAAAATTTTTCAGAAAAGATGCAAAGATAACTACAAAACATCAATGTAAAGTTACTACATTGTCCTTAGCACTGCAATCAGCATTGTACCCAAGTAATGTTTTCACAGTCAAGCATTCTTCATCTCGTAGAGAGTACCAAACAGCAAGGTGTAAAGGTGTCATGCCATTCTGCAAGAACAAGGTTGAGAAAAAACTTTCATATAGAGCATTAAAACATTTCTGTCTTGCTTTTAAAAAAAATTAAATAATAGAGGAGGTGACAAGAAAATTCACATTTGCTTTGGCTTCAATAAAGGCACCATGAGCAAGAAGTAACTGTGTAGCTTCATTGCAACCGTTTTTTGCTGCCATGTGAAGGGGAGTCTCTCCATACTACAACAACAATACAAAATAACTTAATAAGAATTAGGGGAAAATTTAATTATAGTCAAGATTATACAGCTTAACATTCTATCAAGAACTTCAAGAAAAAATTATTTTCTAGTTCCTACCATATTCCTGCCCTCCAACTCAACTCTATCTGGTCCTTGCCAATTCAGAAGAAACTTAACTATATCAGCCCTATTGTGGCCAGCAGAAACATGAAGTGGTGTCTGAGCCATCTGCATTTGAGACAGGTTGATCCTCAAACATCAGATGGGAAAACAACAAGAGGTGCCGTATGGAATCCAAAAAAGTTAAAACCAGCATATAACCAAGCACTATAGTTACGAGTCAAGCATCACCCTTCTAAAAATTTTATCACAAACGGATCAAAGATGAAAGTGAAGGAGAAGGTGTACTGCATGAACTTTAAACAAAGTTCCACATTGTATATAGCCGATTCAACTTCGTCAGAATGTCATCAACCCAAGTAGTTTGTGATCAACATCATCAATGTGGATAGCATATTCAACACGCAAAGCATAATGCATGTCTTTGATTTTCCATTTGATTCTTCATCTTGCAGGCAGATTCAGCACAAAAGCACTGTGGCGAATTTTAATAATACCAAGCCTACATGGGGAATTATGACCCAGGCATACAAGAACACGAATCCAATTTGTCATTCCCAGCTAGACTTGTATGCAAGGCACATGCAACCTCCTCTTACAAGCTAATTCAATGTTGTAATATGTCCCTAATCCGTTAAAGCAGCAGCCAGATTATACCCGCTCGCTAAACGAATGACTAAGTGTATCTAAATTCATTTGCACATCAAATCCCCAATACACACATACCAAAGCAAGCATTAAAAATGGCATCGACCCAAAAAACAAAACTGAAAAAGAAAACCACAAGAATCTTATGAATGTAGGATATAAGGGAAACCAACAAATCTTTAATCCAATTTTTGCAATGCGGAAACCGTAGTAAAGCAATAAAGAGAAGAGAAATGAGATCTTACAACAGGGCTTCTCTCGTTGAGAAGAGAAGGGTTATCTCGAAGTAACCTCTGGAAGCCAACAAGGTCCCCAGACTGAGCGTAGGCATGGATGGTTGCTGGTTTAGCAGATCTTGGCCGTCGATCCTGAGACCTCTGCATCCTAAATTCGAAGGAACAACGGCAGAAACGGAGGATGAAAGAGAAAGAGGAAGAGAGAGAAAAAAAAAGAAGAGACAACTCTGAGAGAACGAAAGTAAAAAGTTTTTTGTAATTTTCTCAGATAACTTTGGATATTGAGTCTTTGGGGGGTCAGTGTAGGAACCAGAAGAAAATCCCCCGCGTCCGACTCTTGCGTCTCAAATCTTGTTCGCACTGCTTTCGCAGCCTCTCCTCCACTCTTTCTCTGAACATTCATTCCATTTTTTGTATCACTTCAACCATTTGACTATTATGTCCCCACCGAACTCCTTCACCGACCAATCAAAATATAACTATAGATGCTGGACACAGCTGTAAGTTGCAACTTTCGTTCAATTTCTTTTATATTTTATTGCCATGGTAAGAAATTTTCTTTCGATAAAGAATTTAATCTCTCGAATCTCGATCTTTCAAAAGTTTCATAACATCAACTTTAGGAAGAAAAAGATACCACACTTGCCATACTTGTTTGGGTGGTAGAGTTTATTTGCATAGTCCTCACAATATGCGCTAATCTCATAAATTTTAAAGAAATTAATAATTAAGAATAACAAATTTAAAATATTTATTTATTATGAAATTAATAAAATATAAGAAGAATGAGAAGAACCTGACAAACTTTGAGAGGAAATAGAAAACAATTATTATTCACTTTAGTCCTTAAACTTTGGTACATAACCTTCTTTTGTAGGTATTCCATTGTGAAAGAAAACTAAATATACATAAATAAAAATTAATTTACATGGTAGAATACAAATTGAATATGTGTTGTATAAATATAAAATTCTAAAAAATTATCCATAATTATGAAAAAATGTTTTAGACCACCTCGCATGACATCTTTTGATGTCCTTATATAGGGGTTATAGGCATTCATATTACAAATATTTTATAAGAGTTTTTCTTAGATGTCTATTAACAAAAATTGTACCTCATTAAAACTCTATTAGAAAAAACCAAACAAGTTAAAAATCTAGTAAAAAAAAAAGAGTATATAATATTTATAATGTGTAAGAGTCTTTGGTGAAAAACTTTATCAAAAAAAACTCAATAGGACGAAACTTTAATTAAGGAAAAATAGTATAACATGTATTTACTTCGCTATTGACAACATCGTATTTGAATTAAAGTCCTAATATTGTTGACCAATTTTTAAAATGTAGCTATTGGTGATGTCTAAGCAAACATATTCATAAAATTATCACATGTGTAAATTTATTGCACATTATCACTTTTTTTTAGGATTGTGAGTGAAAATAAATTTCAAAGAAATTTTGTTTTGTCATATTTTCTTTAACATACACTCCTTTTAGTTAAGTTATGCATATTGTATTATCTTTATATAATATTATTGAAAACTTTTCTCTCATAAAATCACATGTCTTTTAAATTTGTTGGGTTAGTAATTTAAGCCAATCATATACTTTAACTACCTCGTATTAATCAATTCAGCAAGATTTGAAAAAGTACTAGTTAAATTTTGTTTTTTAAAGCCTTATAGTATAGTTGTATCCTCATGTATAAAAGTAACTTGTTGGGATCAAACTTTATGTATATCAAATAAATATTTGCATCTGTATAGTCAATTAATAAATACCTATAAAATTTGAATAAAATAAATTAATATTTATAGTAAAAATATATGATATTTAAGAATAAATAAGTTCTTTATCATCTTCTTGAAATTGAAATGAAACTTTATTTATATCAAATAATCTCACAATTATTGGGGCACTTAATGGATATAATTTACCAATGTAAAGTCTTTTTTTCAATTAATAAAAACAAATTTAATCTATTAAATGCTTAATTTACAATGTGAGACATAACTTTGTTTTTTAAACATTTTTATTTTAAATAATCTATTGCCTTTGAAAATTCTTTTTTGAATTTCATTAATCAATATACAATGATAAATAACTGGTTTCCAAGTTCTTTTTAAAAAGTATATACAAATGCAATTATTTATGATTTTTTTGTTTAAATTTGCTTCTTGTACCTTTAAATATCTTTAATAAATATATCAAGAATTTAAATTTCATGTTTCAAGTATCTCAAATCCTTTAGATATTTTTGTTTACATAATATCATGTACTAACTCTCATAATCATAAGAAATAATTTTAGAAAGTCATCTTACAAAGAATTTTTTAAAATATTTATATGAAACTTATGAATGTCCACGTTACAAGCACTAACAACATTCCTATAAATGTCTTTATATCATAAATTTATTTTTAAAGATTTAAAAGATTAAGTTTGTTATATTTTAAACAACCCTATGTATATTTAGCAAAACCAGAAAGAACAAACTAACTTAACTTGTATCGCCTTCATATCTATATCGAAGAGGCACAATTATGAATATAAGCGTTGAATATAATACGTTCGATATGTTAATTTTAAAAAATTTAAAATATTAATACAAGTATATACATGAGCATATATATTTTAGTAAATAGAAATTGATGATAAAAAAAGATTTTGTGAAATATAACAAAAAAAGGAGGATAAAATGAAAAATAAATTAATAAACCAATATTGCAACTAATAAAATATATATATATATTATATAAAATATAATATTGAATGGACTTAATATTTGGATTAGACTTAAAAAATTAGGCCGAGTTTTAGTAAAAGAAAAATGAATGAGTTTTTTTTAATCAATTTTTTTTATTTAGACCTGTATTAAACTTTTTTAAGTAAAGTTTATCAGGTTTGATTAGTTTTTTTTAAGTTATAAATAAGTTTATTTATTACTTAAAATTTGATATAGATTATATGATTAATTGTTATTATTACTTGTTCAATTATATAAAAAAACATTACAAATACAAATTAATTGTTATATTATCATAAATCTTTTTAATAAAGTGCACCTGTTAGTATTTTCTTACTAAGATATCATGTCACATTTATAATTTTATAACCACCTTAAATTAAATATAAATTAATGTCATTAACAAACTTATATTTTACATATATAAAATTGAGAAAGCTTTATTTTTAATATCTTGAATAATACATTGCATTATTTTTAATAATCAAATTACATTTTTTTAAATAACAATTTTATATTAAAAATATAAGTTTGGACTTTTCAAATTTAAGTTAAATTTTAAAAAATGCGCCATCTATTTTATGAAATAAACTTTTTTAATTATACTTTTTTTAGTTGTGTTTTATTCTCTTAGATCAACGCTATCAGACCGAGCAAATTTTCAAAAATATGATGAAGTCTAATATCCAATACATATACGGTACGCATACGGCTCAGTATTGCTTCTTAGATGTATGCATTTGTTCAACAAATATGATTAAGCAATGAAGGAAAAAAGAAGCGAAAGAAGCAACATGTGAAAAACAGTACCATAAACGACACCACAAAATAGGACCACTGCGAATTTACAAATTCTATACAAATTAATGAAATCCTACTAGGATTAAATCTAAATCCAAACCAGTCGTGTGCCTAATGCTCAAAACCAAAAAAGGCAGGCAAACGAGGTGGACACAGGCCCACATTGCCACGTGTCACTTAGTCTCATGAAGATGAGGTTGCTTTAACGTGTGGTCATCACAATCTTCCTCTTCATCACTACGTTTGTACATCTCCCGCAAATCGGTGCTCACTGCTTGATATTTTACGTTCCACCACAAAATTACAAAAACAATTTCACAACGACAACATTATATAACTCAGACAAAAGCCTTACCAAAACTACTACGAACATTTCCATGAACCTTGTTTTTGCTTTTGCGCCTTTCTCTAGCAGCCATGGCCACCCTCGTGAAGCTTCACTTAAGCCCAGAAAGCTTCAAGAACCATTGCTTCAAGGACCGCCATAGAACGACATCGCTCAGACGGGGTTCTGGCCGCGATGGGATTTCTCTGAAACCGTGCAAGGCGTTTAGGACGGAGGATGAAGGGGATTTGAAGGAGAAAAATGAAGTGAAATTGAAAGGGAAAAATGGGTTTTGGAGTTCTGTAAATTCTATAATGTTGAGTTCTTTCAAGATGAGTTCAAAATCTGACGATGAGTATCGGTTGGCTGTGGCCAAGGTGGAGGAGGTGCTATCCTCTGTAAGTTTTTTTTTTTTTAAGTAATAAACTTTTTTTTATTCTGGTCATTTTAGCTTCAGTTGTGACATTAGTGAATGCACAATTTAGTCTCAAAATAATAAACTAGTTATATATATGTTTTTAATTTGCACTTTGGCCATGTCGCTTGACAAAAATAGTAAAATACAATTAAGTATTTAAGTTTGTCATAGCTACTAAATCGTTCTTTTTTCTATCATGTTCATTGAGTTCTTTTGCATTTAACGCAATGACTTTTAACTATTGACTCTTCTCTTGCCAAAAACCAGATTGCTGTTCAAATTGGAAGATATATTGTGACTATGATGAGCACTGGGGTCATTCTTGCCATTGGTTTTCAGATGTCAGGTTAGACCATATATATATGTATGCAAACTTTCCCAACACAAATGAGTATTAGAAAAATAAAAATTGAAATCTGTCTGCTCTTATATGCCTTTCAACGTTAAATTGTGTGAAAATTTTATGAAGGTGGAGACAGTCAGATGGATGCTCTAATTTGGTATAGTTGGCTTGGAGGAATTATCATTGGCACAATGATAGGTGCTAACATTGTTTTGGAGGAACATTGTCGTGCTGGTCCACGCAATGTTGTCATAACTGGGAGGTACACTCGCTTTCTCCCATCACTCTTTCATCTCTAGTATGAATCTCCTCGTCTTAAGAATCTTTGCTCCTACAGTTTTCTTGTCCCTTTCCATGTTATATTTTAGATCTTTGCAAGTTACTTGGAGGATTTTCAAAAGTCATGTACTTATGTTTTCATAGTATGGTTTGTTGAATCTTGTCAATGGACTGGTTTGTGCAGTACAAGAGGACTGGGTAAGGCCCTGGCTCGGGAATTCCTTCTTTCTGGAGATCGTGTGGTTGTTACCTCTCGCAGGTGGTATTATGGACTATTAGCACTGTTTGATTTAATGGAGATTGAAATATAAAGTATTTTGTGCCTTTTATCTGTATGTTATTCGTGTAACTGCTTACACTCTTGTATTTTTGCGAAGGCAGCCCCGAGTCTGTGCATGCAACTGTCAAAGAGCTCGAGGAAAACCTAAAGGAAGGAATTGCCACTGCAGTTGGCTCATCTCTAACAAAGCTTTCTCATGCAAAGGTGGTAGGGATTGCTTGTGATGTTTGTGAGCCTCATGATGTACAGAGATTAGCAAATTTTGCTGTCAATGAACTTGGTTATATTGACATTTGGGTAAGTGTGGATGCTATTCTGGCCGCAATTAATGAGATATAGCTGATAGCTTTTTCCAGTTCTGGTATCTGCAAAACTTGATTCTAGTTGTTAATCTATTTATATAGCAATCCATGTAGGGTTAGTTCATTCTATGAATTATTTGAAGTTTTTTTTTTCCTTGTTTTGTATAAGTTTTACATCAGTAATTGAGATTTTAAATACAGGATACAACATCAGACAATAAGCCTTTGATATGTCTTGAAAGGGAAGGGTGATGCGTATTTTCTACACCAACGATTTTGTTGTCTCTTTTGTTACCATAAGGATTTTTTTTCCTTGATTAAGATCCCGAAACATTAGTGGATTCCGTTTACCATGTAGAATGCTATATCTTTGTTTGTTTTTGCTTCTAATCTCTTACTTGATTTCTTATATTCAAACTCTGAAACAGATAAACAACGCTGGCACAAATAAAGGATTTAGGCCACTGCTTCAATTTAGTGACGAAGATATCAGACAGGTATATGCTAATGAGTAGTTTCTTATCTTTTTTGTCAAATAATTTCTTGATGGGTTTGATAGTAATCCAGTTGGAGTTATTGTAAGTTTTAGAACTTACTTTCATCCTAATTTTTATATACTTCTGGTTGCTTGTAGATTGTCTCAACAAATCTGGTTGGATCTATAATTTGCACTCGAGAAGCTATGCGAATTATGAAAGACCAGGAAAAGGGTGGCCACATATTTAACATGGATGGTGCAGGCTCCGGAGGTTCTAGCACACCCCTGACAGCTGTGTGAGTTGTTCTCTTGGGAATTCAATCTTTGCAAACTTCATTCACTCATGGAAATATCAAATTTATGTTCTTCAAAAGTCATGGTTGTTGCTAATGATGCTTATAAGACTTTATTTTTGTCTGATTTCCAGATATGGCTCTACAAAGTGTGGCCTTCGGCAGCTTCAAGGGTCACTTTTGAAGGAATGTAAGCGAACCAAAGTAGGAGTCCACACAGCATCTCCAGGCATGGTTCTTACAGATCTTCTTCTAAGGTACATCTCCATAATGAATCTTTTCCTGGTTTCTGATCTGGTGACTTTCTTAGGTTGTTAGTTTAGAAAATTTATATTTTTCTTTTGTCCCTCTATCTACACCCTTAAGGTGACAGAAATTCCCTCTTTCGTGAAAAATTAAGAACTTGCTTGAGTTGATAAGTTGAGTATTGTTATGGGGATGTGATTATTGCTTGCTAAAACCATTTTATGCTTGTGCACAGTGGCTCAACAGTACAAAATAAGCAGATGTTCAACATCATCTGTGAGCTTCCTGAAACTGTTGCTCGAACTTTAGTTACACGAATGCGGGTTGTCAAGGGAACAGGCAAAGCCATCAATTACTTGACCCCTCCCAGAATCTTGTTTGCTTTAGTCACTGCATGGTTGCGTCGAGGTCGCTGGTTTGATGATCAGGCAAGTGTCACTGCTCTTTAGAGGATGAAATCATAATCTGTTATTTTGTTATGTTCATAGCTCTTTTGCCTAAACTGCATTATCCTTTTGAACAAGTCTAATGAAATGATATTATGCCAAGAACTATTTTAACTGGAAAGCTTAAATTGTCAAGTAAAAGTCTCTGAACTGTTAGAACTCTCTATATTTCAGGGTAGGGCTTTGTACGCAGCCGAGGCAGATCGGTTACGTAACTGGGCTGAAAACCGGGCCCGGTTTTCATTCACGGACGCAATGGAAATGTATACAGAGAACACCTGGATATCAGTGTTCTCACTTTCAGTTGTGTGTGCCTTCATAATACTTTCTAGCACAGGCAACAACATGCCTGGCACTTGAGGTCATGCCAATTTTGAGAGGTGCATTTGCTATTCGTGGAGAAGTAAATTCGTGCCTGAAATCTTATGAAGATGATAACAGAAATCTACACCAAATAGCAGGTGGATCTTTTTTCCCCCACCATATCAACCTTCTTAGATTGTCTTCAACTATGAGCTCAGACTGAAATCTGGCTTAATGTACAGAGTTTGCAGTAATTAAGCTTTCTCCATTCAAATGCCTATAGCATGTATAGCATTCATTATTAGATTGTAATGGATTCTCATATTCTCAGTCCTGTTAATTATAATTTTTTCAATTTAAGGATTACCCAGATTCCAACCAAACCTGTTGATGCAATTATAATTGCCTAAGCTGTGATATTATCGTCAAGCTAGAAGGAATATGGCAGAGTTGTTCCCAGGCATATGATTGGAGAAATAA
The DNA here is from genome assembly GCA_037074485.1 of Delonix regia. Taxonomy (NCBI): domain Eukaryota; kingdom Viridiplantae; phylum Streptophyta; class Magnoliopsida; order Fabales; family Fabaceae; genus Delonix; species Delonix regia. Next base: position 35,993,173 of record CM073454.1, read on the forward strand.
GCTATACCATGTGCGTCAATCATCGAAGATTGCAGCCACATGTGCTCACATATATAATTTGCATGATTCAATTACCCCTGAAATTATTAGAATCTTGTGGTTTTTAATTTTTAATTTTTTTTTATAATCATTGTATTATGAGGAACTTGCTCCTTGACTGCCATATGGAATTTCAATAATTAGAAGACAATTATAATCAAAGAAGCTTATCCAAAGTGCAATGAGGCGTGGATGCGTTGGTTTCTCACCATGATTGGGTTCCTTCATATGCGATACCGTGGATGAAAAGACAGCAAAATGCTCCGTAGAAGGTTGCCCTTGCCATCTTGTCTTAGAAATATCAAATGACAATTATGAAACTTGTTGAAAAAAATTTTATTTTGGTCCTTAATAGGCATTTTTAAATTTAATCTTTTGTCATATTTTTTTAAGTCATTCATAGATAGGTGTTATTTAATTTGGTCCTTAAAAAATTATATCACAAAATATGCTATTTATAAATGATGAAAATGAAATTTTAGTGAAAACTTAATATTACTAAATTAGTATAACAAGACTTAGGTACAGTTAGAGTGAAACTTTATATCATTAAATAAGGATGCTTAAGATTAAAACCAACTTGCTAGCAAACTAAGATGCCACAGGCATTGGGCCATATATATAAAAATTAGGTCATAATTCAGATTTTTTAAAAAATTGAGTTTTCTTATTCAAACTTTAATTTATATTTTTCAGTCAAATCTTTGGGTAAGTGAATTTTTTTAAGTCATGATCATATTTATTTATTACTTGAGATTTTAGATAAATAATATAGTTAATAATTATTATATAAAAAATTATAAATACAAATAAGTTGTTATATTGATATATATTCTTTAACTAAATAATATTAATTTTTATTTTTTCACTAAGATATTATATTACACTAAGTTTTCTTTAAATAATAAATTTTTTCTATTAAAAAATGGTTTGAACTTATCAAACTCAAGTTAAGTTTTAAAAAAAATTCTAACTGACTTGTTTTATAAATCAAAATTTTTTAATCGAATATTTTTGTTTGAACTACATTTTTCTGGGGTGACATGGAAGAATCTATTATATATTATTAAAATAGGCTTTCTTTAATTTTTGTTGATTGATGTAAAGACTCTATTAAACATACTCTCAACTCTTTATATAATGAATTTTTACTTTCATTGTATAAGTATAAAAAATTTGTAAGTTATTTGTATTCAACAAAAAAAAAAATGAAATTATTAATTTGCGTAAATTCTTTACAATCAACTAAAAAAAATAATGATATAATTAATAAATGAATAAATAAATTGTCTCTTAAATAAAAATTTTTTCAAATAGTGAGAATTATTTAAAGTGAACAATAAAATTAATAAATTATTCTTTAAAATTTGAAAATTTTTCTGTGTGAATGAGAAAAATGATAAATTAATTAATTAACTATCTCTTAAATTTTTTAATAAAAGATTATAAATATAACTTGATATTATTTAAAATTAAAACAAGAGAAAACAATATATGATTAAATAGTTTATGATAATGTCCTCTCAATAAATCTATTGTCATCACTTTTCCTTCACTAATTTTACATAATCAATTTTATAAAATTTATATAATTTATTATGTTTTTTATATCATAATATATTATTATATTTAAATTTTTACAAACACTTTTAAATACTGTTTTAAACAAACTATTTTTTTAAAGACTTATGCGGACGAACAAATAAATTATAATAATATAAGAAATCTGGGGGAGTCACGTGGGTGCCATAGGACTAAGATCATAAATTTTTCATGAAAATATTACCGTCAATGATTATATAATTAAAATATTTATTAGAAAAAAATTATTTTTAAAATTATTTTAAAGGACTCTAACTAGTTTAAGACCACTCATTATATGTTTATATATTACGACTCAAGATTCCAACTCATGATCATTCAGAGTTATAAAATATTTGATTTATGAATTTTTTTTTAAAAATTAAGATTTAAACTTTTTTGTAATAAATATCTTGAATTTATAATCACTAAGAATATTTTCTCCTGAAAATTTATAATCATAGTTCAACGTATCAACTATCGTACTTCTGAAGAAATAGTCCGATCAAAATTGAAAAGAAGTATAATCAAAGGTTGAGTTAGAAAGATTTGGTTAAAAAAAATATAAAATTGTGTTTATATTGAAAAGACATCCTATAATCACGGTGTGTTGTCGCATTTGATGGTTGAAGTCGTCCCTGTCAATAATGGAGCCCTTGTGCACTTTAGTGTGGGCTCTCCCACGTTATTCGAAACAGATATTTTGCAAATATATATATATATATATATAAAATTAGACTTAATTTTAATTTTAAAAATATGCCAAATTCAATAAATTTGGCCTAAAAAATAAAGTTTGAGTAAAAAAAATAGATGAAAAAATTTGATTTGTAATATAAGAAAGTCTTATTGAGCTTAAAAAGGTCAACATTTTTTTTTAATTAATAAAAATTTATTATATAAAAAAATTAATGTAACATAATATTTTAATAAAGAAATAAAAACTAAAATTTCTTATTTAAAGGATTTATGTTAATATAACAACTTATTTATATTTACAATTTTTTTATATATAATTTTATATGCAATAATAATAATTTATTATGTTATTTATTTCAAATCTTAAATAAAAAATTAAGTTAATTTTTTTTAAAAAGCCTAATTGATTAAATAAGTCTAGTCCAAAAAATATAAATAAAAGTTTAATTAAAATATCAGTTTTGACTTTTTTTTAGCTTAAATTTAAGTCAAATTTTAAAAAATATATCCCGATAATTAAATTTATTTGGGACCTACCTTATGAATGAGAAAGAGTCATTTAAGCAATTTTTTCCTTTGTGTTTTCTTTCACCTAATTGCGAGTCAGTAGGAACACAATAAATAAATTTTGATTACATTATATTCAATATTTTATATTAAAATATTTATTTGGTTTTTTAAAGATTTGATAAATATTACAATTTTACTATTTATTTTTTGTCAACAAAATTAAATTTTTTTGGCATAGTATAGGATTGTAACTTTAATTTTATGTAATGGAAAAATTTGTTGAATTGATATTAAATATATTTAAGTTATTTTATCTTTGACATGAATGTATGTTGTGCAAAAAATAATAATAAATTAGAGAAAAAAATTTGATAATATATATTTTTTTAACTCACTATTACATCTTAATTAGTGTATGTTTTCACTAAGATTTGAGTTTAAGACTAGACAAATAAGCACGAGGAGCCGAGGTACCATCTTGGTATGCTCATAATATATGTTAGAATGTTAGGGAATTAAATAATATTTTTCAACAAAGAAAGTATTAAGTACAATTTATTACAAAAGATTCAAGGATCACATTTCTTTTCACTTTAAAATACCTTACCCTAAAATTCTGAGAGCTAATATTTAGATAAATAATAACAAAAACTCAGGATAAAATTATTTAGAGTAAAAGAAAATTAGTTTCTAAAAGATTTTTTGTATATTAAAGGGATTTTTTTTTTTTTTTTTATGGTTTATCCTGCAAGGTACATAACATAGACATGGTCCAACCAACCCAAAGGAGAAGACAGGCATACATTCGCCGAAAACTGAGAACGCTTTTTGTTCACTTTTTATGTGTTTGTGCAGCTCAAAGTGTAGTGGAAGTGCATGGAGGCTTCCTTCCTTTGGATTCCAAAAGCACCACTCCAAATACGACATTCTTCTTTATGCTTTCATGACAACCAAACACAGCACAATGTAATGCATCAGGCACTAAACCAACCAAATTACGAATACGACAGATTAGCAAATTATGTCAGATTCTAAGAAATCCAATCGTTTTCATAAGGTAATCATTAATAACACCTACTAATCTTATTTTAATTGTAATCAAAAGATGAAGACATGTTTGAGCTATTGATGTTTGCACTTAAATAATTTAAGAAAGAGATAGTTACTATGGATAAGTACTGGCTCAATCAATTTGATGAATTTCGGTCCGATTTGATAACATTAAGGTGAGTTATAATTGGACTAAATAAACAAAAATTACAAATTTTATTGATTTGGACTAGGTTATAGAAGTGACATAAGACTTAGTCGACTATGCTTGATATTTATTTTAAATTTTTTAAAATTTTTTATAATATATTTTTAATTTGATTTAAAATAAATTTTAAAATATCAATTTTTTTCAAATTTTTATTATTTTTATTCTAAATCTTAATTTTTTTAATTCTATTTTATTTCCTTTCAAATATTTTTTTTTTCATTTTTTGTTTAAAAATTTATTTTCACAAAATAATTAATACTTTATTTAAAAAAATATATCCCACCTGACTTGGTCAATAATCAAGCCGGGTCTTGGGTTAGCGAAAAAAAACCCAGTTCATATTCACCCCTAATAGTTACAAATTGAGTGAAATTCAATTATGTGATGAGTCTTACTTTAACATGATTTTTTTTTAGTGTAAAAATTCACTCAATTTGTGTTTTTTTTATTTTAAAAAATAATGGGTAATAAATTGAAAAAAAAAAATGTATCCTTTATGCAATGTTAAAGAGACTATACTTTAATATTCTTCTTCTCAATAGAGTTGATATTGTATAGAAGACAAAATTATAAATTTTTCTTAAATCTTGGGTAACATATACCTTATGTCTTTTTTCTTTTAAAAATTTTGCTCAATCCTTTTATCCTTTATTATGTATTACTTTCTTAATTTGGTCTATCATTTACAAAATATTTATCACTTTGGTCAATCAGGTGATAATATACAAAATATGTTACATGTTGTTATACTTGTTTTGAAATTAAAAGAAAAGTATAGTTAAAATTAAAGATTATATAATGACACCGAGTCGTTCAGAAACAGACGAATGTCATGCCAGGGAGGAATAACAAATGCCAAATATAATAATATGAACCCCATGTGAGTGACTGCGAGGCTTTTTGTTTAGCAACAAAAAATTTTTTTTTTTTTTAAAAGAGAAAGTGGCATGTTAATAATCTATTTCTATCTCATTCAACTTTTACCTACACAACAATCACACAAAACAAAATAAAAAAAAAAAAATTGACTTCTCCTTTCTAATTTGTCTTCTTTCGTTTTCTCTGGCTGCACTTTTATTCCTATAATTAACAAACTACATCCAACCATAAATAACCGTTTACCGACCTTTGAATTTGAGACACATAAATCTTATGTTTAACCTAAGCATCGATTCAATTATTAAAATACTTGTAAAAATTAATTATTTAATTTATTTATTGTTTTTTTATAATCTAATGTTACAGTAGCCAATTAATGTTGGGTTATTTGTGATTTAAAATTAAACATGTAAACTAACATACTAGTAACATGAAAGATCACCTATTCAAAAGTCAACAATTTTGGTATACAAATCTCTAAGTAGGTTTGGCGTCAGATTTTTGACAAGACTAAAAAAAAATAACGTTAATTTTCTTTACTGATCAAACAATTAAATTAAAAAATAATTGAAAGTTAACCCATCTATGACCAAAATAGATTTTTTTCCTTCCCGAAACTAAAATCACAAAATATATATAATGATATTAGATATATTTTTAATAACTAAGACTTATATTTTATACATTTATTTATTGATAAGGTAAAATGGTCCGATAGATGAGCCAAACAATATAGTGATGGGTCTGAAAACTCCCAATAACATGACAAAAAAAAATTATGGCTCTTGCAGATTTTTGTTTTTTAGTACCTGAGATATTGTTGTTGCATGCTTCCGTGGATGTATTTTTTATGATTGAATAAATGTGTATTCAATATGGTATATTTAATTGCCAATAATTCTGTCATCCCCAGATAACACTTATCCATATATATATATATATATGGTCCATTTTGACGGAGAAGATGGTTCAAAGGTGACTTATTCTGAGATCACTGGTGAAATTTTGAAGTCAAACTTGTATTCCCATGCATGGCCAACTCATTTTTGAACCAACTCAGCCACAGTACGCTCTTTTTTTTTTATTATTATTATTATTTTTTCTTCATAGAGTTTTGCTTCTAGAGAAGCATGCCAGCAAGTTGCTCTCTGTATTCACTGTCATTGATGTTAATTAAAAAAAAAAAATCCTCATTATCTCATTCTTGTACTCCACCAAAATTTTCATTATTTTCAGAACATGAAAATTCGTGATTATATATCCACAAATAATTAAATCACTCTTACTCTTACGTATCAAATAATTAACTACAGTCAAATCGCTAGTATTACATGTTATTTATGGGAAATAAACCAGGATAAGATTGACTATATCCCTTAATTTCTCAAAGATGCCAAAAATGACATCTTTTGTCTTCTGCAATGCACGAGAGTATAACCTTATGCTTTTGATATTCTTTTTTTTTTTAATCTCAAATTCTATATTCCAAAGCAAAGAAATGGAATAAATATGGAACCTTCCCAGTGGTGAAGAATCAGATAAAGTATGGGATGAAGGATATATGGGAATATTGGAAAAGGCAAGAAAATTAGTAGTAATGGAGGTAGTTTGGTGGCAAACCATGAAATCCTTAATTTAAACTTCTGAAATTAATTGCTTTACTTTTAATTTTTTTTATAAAAAACAGCTTCTCGCAATCCGAATGAAATATTACTGGTAAAAGTTATAAATTTAAATTATTTATTGTGAAAATTTAGGATCTAAGAATCAAATTTTATTTATTTTGAAAGATTATATTTTAATCCTAAAAAATGATTTTAAAATTCCAAAACCTCTATAATGAATATTGTAAATTTATGATCTTAATTAAGTATAATTCTGAGTTTCTAACCATATCTCAATGTGTTGATTTTATGAAATTTAAAATTTTATTTTATAAAAGTGGGCATGTTAGTTCTCCATTATTTTGAGGAAGGATGTCCATGTCATGTAGTGGGGTTAGATATTGGTAGCCAGCTGGTTTTGACTCTTACTTAGAGTAACAGCTACTGCATTAATATATATATATATATATATATATATATATATATATTAATTTCTGTGAATTATATACACATAAACGGATTACCTAATCTTTGACTCATTCACAATTACCACAATCTAAGGGATTAACCTTAATTGCTCTCATGTACGTTATGAAATTAGTTGACAAATGGGTTTGCACAACTAGCTTTCATATTCAAAATTTTCTAATTTCTTTGCCTTCTGATTCTGGTTCTCACTTTAAGAGATCTATGAGTGAATCTAGATAAGCCCTTGCATCTTCAGGTAATATTCACAATGAACTGATAATCATATAGGAATGGAAATATAGTAATATATATATATATATATATATTAATAATGTTGAAAAATATGGGGTTTAAATTACGTTGAAAAATATTGTCTTTATTAAAAATATTTTTTGAACACACAAATTTTTTTAAGAATTAAATAGACCTTTATAAAAAAAATAACTTAGGAGCAAAAGTTAACAATTAAAAAAAGAAAGAGAAGCTTTGATTGTTATGTTTTGTAATTGAAACATACTCTTTGATATTTATAAAAGAAAAAAATTAACTATTAAAAATTAACAATTATAAAATAATATTATATAAGATCTCTCTCAAATAATATAAAATTTATTTTAAAATGATCATACTCATAATTTTTAACAATATATATATATATATATATATATATATGATAGGGATTATGCAAAGACAACATATATCCCTATGTATAACCACCATTTATAATCACTATTGTAATTTAGATTAAATCAAAATACGTATGTTTGAAATGGAGTTGTGCAAATTTGATTTTAAATTTATTTAATTTATAAATTTTTTTTATATGGTGTAGCTTTATATGATTACCATTTATATTTAAAAATTTTTATTCAGAAATTAAATTTTATTATAAATATATTTTATTTAAGGAAACATTATTTTTTCAATTTATGTACAACCGAATTTTATATACGGAAGGGATTATGCAATGAAAATATATATATCCCTCGTGTATCACCACCATTTATAATCACTATTGTAATTTAGATTAAAAGATAAAATATTTATTTGAATTGGAGTTGTGTAAATTTGATTTTAAATTTATTTAATTTATAAAATATAAGTTTATACAATTGCGATTTATATTAAAAAGTTTTATGTGAAAATTGAATTTTATCATAAATTCATTTTATTTAAGGAATAAGCAGTTTTTTTTATTTATGTGCCAATAGACTTGATATATTATACTACAAACCCTAAATCAAATAAAGGCAAAATATATGATATATAAAAAATTAAATAAAATCTTTGGAACTTTATGTATAACACTACAAACCCTAAATCAAATACAAAAAAAATCATATGATATATAAAAGAATTTTTTTTTTTGTGTACTCAAAATTTACTTCTAACTCAATTATAATATAAAGGTATAATTATAATAATTATTATTATATCTTTACATTATAATTGAATATATCAGTGTATTTAAAATTATGAATGTGCTAAAAATATTATATGTATGCTAATTGTAAATTGAACAACATTTATCTATAGTAAAATTATATTTGTTTTCTCTATAAATATAAGGAATTAACTGTTTGTTGTCTTTTTGGTAATTCAATTAGTTTATTGGTTGTTTGTTAAGATTAGAATGAACAATGAAGAAGGTTGGAGCATGTTTTTCTATTCCTTGGTTTCTCTACAGTTAAATACATTCTTCAAAAAGAATAATACAAAAATAAAAGATAAAAATATGAATTACATTATATTCTATTATAAAAAATCCAGCACATGCACCAAAACATCGTATGTGGACATCCCTTATTTTAATGCGAAGTGTCATAATAAAAAATTCGATTGCTTTCACTTTTGAAGTTAATGGATGCTTAACGGTTGGATAGCCAACTGTTCTGACAACGTTACTTTTCAAATTGTCTTCTTTTAGATATTTTATATACTTCTAATATGGAAAAAATATTAAATCAACCGTTCATTTTTATGATAATTTAATATTTAAAAATATATTATAATAAAATAATATTTTAAATTTATAAAAAATTAAATTATTTCAAAATATAAAAATTAAAAAACCAATTTTATACTCTATGTCTTCTTATCCTCAAAGCCCTTTAATTTTGTTGAAGGAATACCAATTTGATAGCTTTAAAACTTTTCATTTTCATTCATCCACTAAACTCATTACTAACTCCTTAATTAATATTGCAATTCTACTAGAATGTCGTATCCTCCCAAGTTAATCATATGATGCTATCAATAGTTTTCCCCTTAGTTGAAAACCATTACAAAATTAATCATCTAATTAATTAGCTTCTTAATATATATACATGAGTGCCATAAAATCATTGTAATAAAAAGAAATGCATAACATATTTATGAATAAACGATCGTATACCATTTTCAATTTTTGATACGAAAAAGAAAATCTCACGGAAAGGAGCAATCATAGAAATGAAAAGCCATCGTGTGCTTTGAGAATGTTTATTATTATAAAATTATTCACCATGTGTTGTAAAGGAAAATTCAAAGTTGTCAAAAATGGAAGTGCATGCATGCTTTGCTTTTAAGACTAAATTTAAATCACACCTTTATACAATATTTTTATTTGAAAATCTTTGTTACAAATTAAATGAAATCAGATTAGCATTCCCGGAAATGATTTGGCTCATTGCAAATTATTTGCAGTTACGTAGTTAGTGATAGGTTGAAGTAATGCTCACTTTTTTCTTTTATTTTGAATATACTATATTCAACTTAAAAAAATTTATCATAAAATTTAATAATTGAGATTATTTTTTTATATATATTAAGTCAAAATGAAAAATTCTATACTAAAAAAGCGATTTGGAAAAGTAGGTGAGAATAAACAGCCCATAAAAATAGAAGAAGAAAAAATAAAAGGAAAAAGAAAAGATAAGCAAACTGTCGACATGGACCAATGACCAAACAGACAAACGGAACAGCTAATCCAAAACGAGTAGTGTAAATGTGTAATAACCGCGGGCCCACTCGCGTGGGTCCCACGTAACAATCTCAAAATATATAATAAAAATTGAAAAAATTGAAAAAAAAAAGAAAAAGGTTCGAAGGTGTGAAACCGTCTTTCTCGTACTCCCGTCTCTCTTTCCTTTTTCCTTCTATTCATCACTCTGCATTTTTATCTCTCTCTTGAGGTCTCAACTTCTCAGCGAGTGAAAGAGACGCTGAGCTTCAGCGAGAGAGTAATTTGTGGCAATTGCGATTCAAGTTTCATTTTTGATCTGATATTCTTTTTGGGCAATGTCAACGACGCCGTCTCCTGGAGCTGCTCCGGCACCCACATCGCCGCCGGCGCCCAACACCACTTCTCCTCCCTCGAGCCCTTCTGCTCCACCACCGTCCACACCGGCCTCACCACCGCCAGCCACCCCCTCTGCCCCGCCACCGGCGACTCCTTCGACTACTCCTCCGGCCCCAACTACACCTACTCCGAGTCCTCCTTCTTCTTCACCTCCATCTTCCACGCCATCATCTTCTCCGCCACCGGCATCGTCGGCGTCTCCTCCTCCGCCGTCTAGCACCAGCACTCCGGCGAGTCGCAGTTCGCCACCTCCACCGTCGAGCTCAAGCTCGCCTTCGACTCCGAATCGAAGCCCGCCGCCACCGTCGTCCAAATCGCCGCCGTCGTCGTCGTCTTCGTCCTCATCGAGTAGTATATCAACTGGTGTTGTTGTCGGAATCGCCGTTGGGGCTGTGGCGATTCTTCTAGTGTTGAGTATTCTGTGCATTTGTTGTAGGAGGAAGAAGAGAAGACGGGATGAGGAATACTATGTGCCTCCGCCACCGCCGCCTCAGGGACCCAAAGGTGAGACCTTTAATTGAATATATATATATATATATATATATATATATTTTTTTTTTCCTTTCGTTAGCTAGTTTGATTGTATTCATTTTCGCCTTGATTGAAATTTCAGTTCGAAGTAGGCATGATTTAGAATTCTCAAGGAACTGCTTATCTTTTGTTTTTTGGTGGTCACGCGCTTCTGTCAGTTCTTCCACTACTTTAAAAACGAAGTTGGCACTGTTTTTCTCTTGCGGGATCTGATCATGACCCGTAAAAATAACCTTCAGATTCCCAGGACTTTAATTTGAATCTTGTATCATTTGATGCACTCGCAGATTTTAACACTTTGATGCGTTTGAATTCTCTAACTTCAAAATTAACGTTTCAATGCGCGGGACATTATTTTGTAGTTCTCATCAATCCATAATTTTCCAGAACAGCTATGAATCTTAGTGTGAAGCCTGATTTATAATGCAGGTTCAGCTATATAAAGCTAACTATACACACACACACACACACACACACACACACACACACTGAACTGATTTGGTTGAGTTCATCTCAGATAACATATTATTCTAATTGTGAACAAATGGTTTCTTTGTTCATCCTGCTTTCGTTACTTTGTTGTCTGATGATGTACTAAGATATTCGATCCTAATGTTCATGACTGATTCTATACTAATTTCTTCACGATTTCCAGTTGACCCATATGGTGGTCCAACGCATCACTGGCAGCACAACGCTCCCCCTCCTTCAGATCATGTGGTCTCAGTGATGCCAAAGCCATCACCGATGCCACCAGTTGCATCGAGGCCTCCCAAATCTCCAGTTTATGTTCCTCAACCTCCACCACCGCCACCACCTTTCATAAGCAGCAGTGGTGGGTCTGGCTCCAACTATTCAGGTGGTGAAAACCCTCTTCCGCCTCCTTCTCCAGGCTTTGCATTGGGTTTCTCGAGGAGCACCTTTACATATGAGGAGTTGGCACGGGCAACAGATGGCTTCTCTGACGCCAACCTCCTTGGACAAGGTGGATTTGGGTATGTGCACAGAGGCATTCTTCCAAATGGGAAGGAGGTGGCCGTTAAGCAGCTAAAGGCTGGAAGCGGGCAGGGGGAGCGTGAGTTTCAAGCTGAAGTTGAGATCATTAGCCGGGTTCACCACAAACATCTAGTTTCTTTGGTTGGATACTGCATCACTGGGACACAGAGGTTGCTTGTTTATGAATTTGTTCCCAACAATACATTGGAGTTCCACTTACATGGTACATCTAGTTTCCCTTTCCGTGAAGAGAAACCTTATTAAGCTGAAATTTAGCTGCAACTACTACCGTATATTGTGGCATAATGACTTTAATAGCAGAAATCTGATGGATGTTTGAATTGCAGGAAAAGGGCGACCTACCATGGACTGGCCTACAAGACTGAAAATTGCTTTAGGATCTGCAAAAGGACTGGCGTATCTTCACGAGGATTGTATGTGCTATGCATCTGAGTTTAATTTTTTCAGCAGAAACTAAATCCTCTCAACCTTTATGTTAATTACAAATATCTGTGTGTCCAGGTCATCCTAAGATCATCCATCGTGATATCAAAGCTGCTAACATACTTCTGGATTTTAAGTTTGAAGCAAAGGTATGTTCTGTCATGTTTCTTATTTGCATTCCTAAATTTAATTATTGAGACTTATGTGTTCCACTGTTCTGGCATGGTTGATTTATGTTGGCAGGTTGCAGATTTTGGACTTGCAAAGTTTACTTCTGATGTCAATACTCATGTTTCCACGCGAGTGATGGGAACGTTTGGGTAAGAACAACTTTCTGTCTTCCCATGAAGCTCACCAAGGACAAAAGATATGAGAAAGCTGTTTGTTTGTTCATATCTGTTGTTTGGCATTGTTTCAAGCTCACACGTTAGTTGCTGCTTGCAGTTATCTGGCTCCAGAATATGCTTCTAGTGGGAAACTCACAGACAAATCAGATGTTTTCTCCTTTGGGGTCATGCTCCTGGAATTAATTACTGGACGCCGACCTGTTGATTCAAATCATACTTTCATGGAGGATAGTTTGGTAGACTGGGTAAGTAATAGTGCTTATATTTTCTGGGCCCAACTTTAAATTTGCAATCATAGACTAACAAGACTCCTATATGCACAAGAAGGAAGGTCCCTTTTTTTTATTTTTCTTTTTTCTCTGAGGGCCATGGAGCAGCTTTTAACTGTATCTTTCCTGTCATCCCAGGCAAGGCCTTTGCTCACACGCGCTTTGGAAGAGGAAAATTTGGATTCTGTGGTTGATCCAAGACTCCAACATGATTATGATCCCAATGAGATGGCTCGTATGGTGGCATGTGCTGCAGCTTGCATACGACACTCAGCACGACGTAGGCCAAGGATGAGCCAGGTAAATTGACTTAAGTTTTGTTGTCATCTGTCAAGTATTAGTATGCTATTGATCTGTATATAGTGCAGTCTTATGTGGGAAAGCATGCTGTCTTTTATTTGGGATACTTGATCTTTAGTCGCAAATATGACATAAATAATCCTATCTTTTTATAGCTTGTTGTTTAAGTGTCCAAGGTGGAATCCATTCAAGTGTTTCGAAGGAAAGTTACTTTGACTAGACAATATTGACCCAACTAATTTCATTAAGCTGCCGTGTCAAAGTCTGTCTTTCGTTCATGTTACTGCCTGCTGCTATATGCAAGAAAGCCACTCATGAATCTGATACGAAACCATCACAGGTTGTCCGTGCTTTGGAGGGAGATGTGTCTCTAGCAGATCTTAATGAGGGAATCAGGCCTGGACACAGCACTGTCTACAGCTCTCATGGAAGCTCAGATTATGATACTGCTCAATACAAGGAGGACATGAAGAAGTTCAGGAAAATGGCATTCGGAGGAGGAACACAGGAGTATGGTGCCAGCAGTGAATACAGTGGACCGCCGACGAGCGAGTACGGATTGTACCCTTCTGGCTCCAGCAGTGAAGGCCAGAGCCGCCAGACCACAAGGGAAATGGAAATGCGAAAGATGAAGAACGGCCAAGGTTTCAGTGGAAGTTCTTAACGACTTTTTCTTCTAACTTGTATATCTATATCCTCCATTTATACCTGTTAGTCTCTCTGTTTGATTGCTTGACTGACAATCCGAGTGGCATAACTTTTTTTAAAATGTATCTATCAGGGTTATACAACAAAAATTCACAAGTTCGATTCTTTCATTTGTCTGTATTTCTTCAAAACACTGCTTTTTCGCTGCTGTTCATCTGTCGTTTTGCTGGTAGTTGGAATTGTAGGTAGGTTGGTGTTGTTAGCGCGTTGATTTAAAACTTTTCATACGGAGTAAGTTTCCTGGATTGTGTCAATCTGAAAAAAAAATGTAATATGTTCCCTTTTGATCTGTAAGAAAACAATGATTTTACCTCTAACCTTAAGATAGTTGCACCTTCAATCCTCAAAAGTGACGTATTGCCATTCATCTGATGCATGCATTTCAAAATAACTTTGTAAAATTTATTTCTTGCAAATGCTCAAGTCTTCACTGTTGGCACAGAAAATTTCTTGATATTCTACTGGCGGTAGAAAAAAAGTTAGAGATGCCTGATGTATGTTGGTTATGCTTATGGCTCATTCCTTCCTCCGTGTGACCTTGAACCTCACGCGGATGCTAAAATCTAAATGAAGAGGAAGTTATGCCTTCTACAGAGACATACAAACACTAGGCATTTCCTTCACATGCATTGAATCATTAAAAAGAGACAAGACCGTTCGTCATGTTTAATGCAGGACAGAATTTCCCCCATACCACAGTCACATGCTATTCTGCATAAAGTGAACAAGTGAAACTCAAGGTGGTGGACCCTTATCAAGTGCTCTAGGCAGCCTATGACCTGTAGCCACCACCAACCCTCCACGGTAAAGTCAGTGCGCACATGGAGATGTTGACCTTGTGGAGCTCACTTTCAAATGAGCTTTGAATGCCGACAAAGCGTAGTTTCTCTGTACATGTTTATTAAAGATCAGATTGTTAGGCTTTCTTCAACTTGGTTCTTGAGGAGTTATGGTGATCTCACATTGATTAACGATGAACGATGATAGAATAGTTTTAATTTGCTACCTTGACTGAGCACACCATTCTGATGAGTTTTACCCCATAGATTCCTTGAAATAATGCAGAGAATACAGAGGAAGTGACATAGATTAGTTTCTCTTTCCTTCTCTAATTTTTTTTTTCTTTTTCTTCTCTCTCTAAATATAGGTAAATGTACAAGTCATTTAATCCTCAAGATATCTAGATATCATTCAAGGATTTCCAGATGAGAGATGACATAATTTGTTGGATTATTTGAGTGTATTTCACATGCACATCACTAATCTTGATTTGCTGCATTTAGGGGAGAAATGTATGAATTTGCTGCACAAATCACTGTGTTGTGCTTTTTGTGCGACTGGTTCATTGCACTTTATGCCTAATGTGTTTGGGTCCATGACACCTACGGCTTATCCGTTCTCAAACAAACGACGATCCTAATTTCTATTTTAAGCAATGCTTAAATAATTTTTTTTAATGATTTGATAGAGACATGATATTTGAATTCTTTCAAGAAATTAATAATGCAATGTTGAATTATAGAAATTTCTACAACTTATCGTAATTTTTTACTAATGATTTTGATAACAAGCATTTTTTTTAAAAGTGTATCTAAATTTCTTTCTTTATAAGTAATTACATAATTTGTTGTAAATTTTTTTTATTAAGCATCTCTAAAAATAAGAGAAAAAAAAGCAGTTCAAAAGATGTAAATTGAGGATTACATCCTAGTATGGCTGAGTGATACGAAGTAAAGGTGATAAAATGGGTTAAATTCGGTCTAATATGTATGTTAAATGGATTGATTTATTTAATTTATTAAAAAATTAAAAACAAAATTATAAGAAAAAAATATCTTAGCAATAATATTCGATTTTCAAATTAAATATTTATTTTTAATACAAAATTTATTCATATTGTTTATGATGAATTTAATATTAAATATTTAAAAGTAAAATAAAAATAAAAACTATTTAAATGATGTAATGAAAATCTTTTTACAAAAGAAAATTTATTATTTTCAAGCTAACTCACAAAACTATTGAAATTGGTCAACGTAATTTATGAGTTAAATGAACCAAGTTAATTTAAGAATTAAATTTATATATATAATTTTTTATATTTTAGTTATGTTGTTTTTTAATTAAATTATGATAAGTATATGATTAATCAATAATAATTTAATCCTTAAATTATGCTGGGATTTGACCAAGAGAACTACGTTACATTATGTATCTCCTCGCTCCTTTAGCATTTTGTCACAAGAAGATCATCCGTCCATTATACTTTGAAGTCGCTCTTTTAATTGGCAAATTCTAAGGCAGCTTGATAGTCCTTCCCATTGGACTGACACACAATAGTACAAAGTTGGAGTTTAAATCTATAATTTGTTTACTCATGCTTCCAATCATTATTGGTGGCGTGGAACTAGGGCCCAAGCTAGGGGAGCCGTAAATTTTTTTTTTTTTTTATATTTTATATTTTATTTTAAAAAATTATCTTTTAATATTTTATTTTTATAATAAAATTATTTCCTTAAAAGTTTAATTATATCAAATAGACTTAATTAAAAATATTCTAACTTTTTCTTCTTAAATTTAAAAATAAATTTCTATTTGAATAAATATTATATTATATATAATTTCATTAATATTAATTTCATTGTCTAAATAATTGTAAAAATATTAATATCTACTCACTGGTCATGAAATGTATAAATAAGATACATTTTAAAAATATACATTACTTAAGAATATCATGATAATTTAATAAACAGCTCAAAATAGTATTATTAAAGCAAATAAAAGAGTTTAATAGCATTTATAATCATCAATTTACCAAATAAGTTTTTTTACTAAAGAATTATAAATATTGATCTATCCAACATTTCAAAAAATTTTACAGTATTTTGAAGGACAATTACTCATGATCCGACTAAAATTAACATAGTAATATTTAAACTTAATTATGCTTTATTATGTGATTTTAATAGTACTATCTATAAAAGGTTAAATTGTACATAAATTCTCTTACCTTTTAAGTCACAGAAAATGACTTTCTTCACTGTCAAAACTTGACAATAAATCTTCTTAGACTTGAGAATGTGTGCAAGTAGATCCCTTTACCCTGGCTAGCTAATTATCTCACTAACAGAAACATGATAAATAAGTGGATTAATTGCACATGACTAAAACTTAGAGAGTTTATCTACATTTAACCTAAAGTTAAACGGAATTATTTGTACAGGGGTCCACTTAATAAGGTAAGGTTTATTTACACCAATTTAAAAGTTTAAGGAGATTTATTGTCAAATTTTAAAGGTGAAAAAGAGTTTTTTGCAGATAACATAAAGTTAATGGGAGTTTTGTACAATTTAACATTATAAAAATATATAAAATATTTGTACATAAATTTAATATTAAATTTTATATATATATATATATATATATAAATATATGACTTGTTTAGTCGGCAGAATCAAAACGAAATAAATAAATATGAGTATAAGAATTAAAATGAAAATGAGATGTAATAGGGACAACTATCATTATATTTGATTATACATGTGAACAAAATAAATAACATTATCTTTGCAATGTTTGATTAACAAAAAAAATTGAAATGAGAATGGCAATGCATGCAAATGACAAATCAATGTATGAGTTGTTTTTTTATCTATTAGTTAGAGTATTTTGGGCGAAAAAAATATCATTTCCTAAAGTTGTGTCACGTTCTTTAGCTCTTCCAATGAATTTCACATTTCCTTACTTGAGGGAAACGAGGAAACCAAGGAAATGGAATATGATGTAGGATTAAGACAACCATAGGAGAGGGAAACCAAAGAAGAAGGAATGTGATGCTTTCCCTCTCCCATTCCATTAACTTGTTATCTCCAACTAAATATACCATTAATGAATTCAAATTAAAATATCAAATAATAAAATAAATTAACATTATCTAATCATAAAATATTATTAATTTTAGCGGCTTTAAAATATTAAAATGTTTGGAGGCATGAAATTATAATTTAATACTATAAAAAAAAATTGAGGGGTATGTGCCTCGGCCACTATTCATCATACCCTTCAATCTTCATTGCGAAAAAAGAGAAAGAGAAGATAGGAAAGTCCCACTTTCAAGGCAAACCAAGCAACTTGCGTTTTTGTAAAGCTTTTGTTAAAACTCAGTTATTCATGAATCCGGATCCCCTGAAGGGGAGTTTTATCCGGTAAAAATTCAATAACCTTCAATTTTTATATAAAATATATTTTAAAAGTAAAAGATAATTTTTTTATAAATAAATATATATATTCATAATTTATATTTTTTTTTTATAAAAAATGATATGTAGTTAAAAAATAAAAATTTAAATTATTTTTAATATTTTACAATTTATTCTATATATTTTAGAGTTTATTATTTTTTAACTAAATATTATTATATAAAAAAAATAATCTAAAATATTAAAATATATATATTTATTTATAAAAATAATTATTTTTTAATTTTTAAAAATATATTTTATTCAAAAATTAAGCGTAATTGAATCTAAATCATCCTCGTATATTAGTGGAAAAAACAGTCCGCTCCAGTAGTTACTGGAGGAGATCCGCGCGCGTTATTCATGAGGTATCAAATTTGTGCTTTGCTTTGATGGCAAACTGCGCCTTCACTCAGATTTCAGAATTAGAGTGCAGACAAATCATCGTATGTGTATTAGAAGCTCAAGTGGGATCCACAAGTTAAGATCAGGACATATTCATATCATGACAGAAGATGAAGATATTCCAGGTAAATCGCAATTTCCTACCTAGGGAAAAGAAGATATGCCATCCCTCAATGTCCTTCTTCCATTGTCGTCGTTTCGAAACCCTAACTTGGACCATACCCGCATCTTCAAACCCATTAGACTCTTCAATTTCCACCCAACTTCCAAAACCCTATCTAACAGTTTTTGCTACAGAATCCAAAACTCTAGAATCCGCTACCGGAGGATTAATTGCAATGCTTTGAAGGATTCCAGTGAAGAAACTAAGGTGGTATTGGACTCCGGTGGCGGCGATGATGGTGGAGGGAGTGGTGGTAACGGCGGTGACGGTGGCGGTGATAGGGAGGTGGAGAAAAAAGATGGGTCTTCGGGGCCTTTGCCAGATTGGTTGAATTTTACTTCTGATGACGCAAAGACGGTCTTTGCGGCACTGGCAATCTCGCTTGCGTTTCGGTCGTTTGTGGCCGAGCCGAGGTACATTCCTTCGTTGTCAATGTATCCTACATTTGATGTTGGCGATCGAATTGTTGCAGAAAAGGTATTCTAATGCTTCTATTTTTTTTTTTTTCTGATTTTCTTTTGTTGAGCTTTCTTTAATTTAAGGAGGGTGTGATAAACATATAAATAGGTTGGTGTTGTTTCTTTTCAAAAAATAGAATTTTAGTACACATTTTAAGTAGAACCATTCTAATGGGTGCCGGAAGGAGGAATCTATAGACTTTTTCAGTAAGTGCCGAGGAGGGCAAAGAGCCTAATTTGGTGATTAAGATTAATTTTTCTTCCTTGCTTTTGTAATTTCTCACCTGTACCCATTGCAATAGGCATTATTTTTTAATAACGAGGAGGCTGCAGGCATGGGGAATATAGAAGTTGCGTTTTGAATATGCGTTCTTTATTTCAGGTTTCATACTATTTTAGAAAGCCATGTGCAAATGACATAGTAATATTTAAAAGCCCACCAGTCCTTCAGGAAGTTGGGTATACAGATGATGATGTTTTCATAAAACGAGTGGTTGCAAAGGAAGGTGATATTGTTGAGGTAACACTTTTTATACCCATATATAGTATGTCGTTGTCCTTTTGTTCTTATTAAAATTCTTGGTCAGAGATGCAACTATGAATTGTCCATTTCCTGATAGCAATGACAAATGTTACATTACAATATATGCTTTTCAGATTGTCTTGTGTTGTTGATAACTTCATGCTCTGCTTTATTTTTTCTTTATAGTCTGGATTCTTTCATCTGTGCTTGCGCTTCTTTGCTAAAGGGATAGTTATATGTAAAGCAAATCCATAATATTCTCTTGCACCTATGCAAAATTTATTAATGTGATGGAAAATTTACCGTCTTTGTTATTGACTCAGAGGGTTGCTGGCTATTGTTGTTACTTATATGCGAAATTTTGAAGTTGGGATAAATGTAGATTATGCAATATGTATGCAGTAATGACTTAAGCCTTCGTAGAATCTATTTAACCTGTAATGATAGAATCAGCATATCAATGTTTTATAGACTTAGTCACTTTGGCTTTAGCAACTCTCTTGTTGTATTGTTGGTTACATTCTCTGTTTGATTTAGAGCCTCGGTCTCTTAACTTGAGTAATTTTCTTATTTCAGGTTCGTAAAGGGCATCTTATAGTTAATGGGGTTGAAAGGAATGAAAACTTCATCCTTGAAACACCTTCTTATGACATGACACCTGTAGTAAGTGTTTCCTTTTTATACTGTAGCTCTGTTCTCTCCTTGTCTTCTCAACTGGTCCTAAAAGGAAGTGCACTATTGTGATACCAATTTTCACATGGCTGCATTGTATATGACGGGCTTAGATTATAGTATATAGGCACCAAGAATTAATGGCTAAGATGACTCAGTCTAGCCATTTAAGGCTGTGTTGTTTAGTATATTTGCAGTTGTCTTGGGCTAGTTGGTCTTGGGGCATGACAGCAACTGCAACTGCAACCAATATTTGGAAATAAAGAAAGAAATGGGGATTGGTTGTTTCATGGGGTTGAGGGGCAGAAGTGGAGGGATGGATAAGGTTCAAAAGTTGACTTAAAACGTCTTGAGAAGGTTAGGCTAAAGGATGAGGATATTAGTCTTCCTGTTCATCAATTAATCAGTTTCTTGTTTCAAAGCCTTAATCAAAAGCAAATAACATGCTGATTTTCCATTTAGTCTAATAGTATAATGTTTTGCAGCGTGTACCAGAGAACTATGTTTTTGTGATGGGGGACAACCGCAATAACAGTTATGATTCGCATGTGTGGTAAGTGTTTTCATTTCAGAAATTTCCAGATCCATTATCTGTAAGATCCCGGGTTATGTTCCTGTATTTTGATGTTTGTCATGTCATGAATGTGATTTATTCAGGGGTCCCCTGCCAGCCAAGAATATCATAGGGAGATCAGTTTTTCGATATTGGCCACCAAATAGGATTGGCAGCACAGTTTCTGAAGAGAGCTGTTCCGTTGAAAGCGAGCAGGGGACTAGTCTAGCTTCGCAATAACGTTTCTTCATCCCATTCCAGCAATTCAAGGGATGCATTTCTGTGTGAATTATAACATATTTATGCCAATGTTGATATCATTCCATTATATGTCAATTCTATAAAAAGAGTAGGCCATATGCTCACTTGGGCAATTTTTTAAGGCCCTTCTTGTTTGATGTAATATGCTGATGGACACGGATTTTTAGGTACAGAAGTGGTTGATACTAATGGTGATTGGGCATTCGATCTTCCCTCTCACTATCATGTTTAAAGTCTGTGTTTTCTCGCTAAGATCATGGTGCGGTTTTATGTGTAAGGTAAAGAGGGATTTCTGAGTATTGGAAGATGCAGAATGCTGATTTGCTACATAACTTGACTCGCAAAATCGAAGAATTAAAACTTAGAGACGAAGGTAGCCTATAATTGTTTGCAGTTTGACAATATTTGTGTTCACATGAACGCTCAAAAGTCGGCATTTGGCAACTCTGAGATTGGAAAAATTAGAAAAATACGAGAGCAGGCAACTATAAAAAAGAAACGAAGTATGGACAGTCAGGAAGACTGGTCTATGGGGGCATATGTCACTCAACTGCTTCAAAAAGCTTGGACTCTGATTTTATGACATAATTTAGTCTCATAAAGAAGGATGCCTAAATTAAAGACCGTAAGCGGCAACGTAGACATCGTCTGTTTTCATTTGGGATTAGAATTAAGGGTCCAAACCAGTTGAATCTTTCCATCATGCGGTGGTAAGGGGACCACACTCTCACATGTGATGACAAACTCGGGAATAGAATGAGGAAAGAAAAAAATGCCATCTTCGATTTACTGACCGCATAAAAAAGTAGCATTCCTTTAATATTTGTGATTCCATTGACCACAAGAAAAACTAGAACAGCGCGTGACAAGACACATAACTGATTCCATAAGTACACAACTAATCTAGCAATAGCAGCTTAAATAACGGAAAGGACAAAACTTCTAGTACAAGTTGTAGGAGAAGGAGCAACGGAGGACTAATTATCCCTTTTTAGTTTTTGTCCAGCCAGAAAAAAGGATACTACTAAAGCTTCTAAAATACGAGTTCATATTCTATACAACCATTTCTGTCTTAGTATTTCTTTCTTCCATTTCTTGTCCAGCAGGAATATCAAGCCAGCAGAACGACTTGTGACAGCTACTAGGTTGCAGCTAGACCATGATCACTCAGTCGTATGTACAAGAATTCTCTTCAGGTTTTACCGGTTTGTTGCTGTGAGGATTGACAGTAAATAAGCAAGAGACATGCTGTCTATGGTTTGACCTCACCAACTTCCCGACAACATTACCTCGCGTCTTAACTTCAAAATCTAGCTTCATTGGCACCCCTCCATTGTCCACATAACCAGCCAAGCTTGCTCCGGCACCATATAAAGGAACCTTGCTTCCATGTAGGTTGAAAGACAAAGTCTTGTGGCTCCTTCTTTGCTGATAGTATTTCTTCAACTGCAGCAACATGCATATGAAAAGTGAATTGCAGAGCATGAGTGGTTTAATCAACATCCAGAGCTTCTCTTCCACTTGATTTTCATCTGTTGTCAAACCAATCATTCTAAATTAAAAAGTTCTGATCAGTATCAGAAACCTTACCTCCCCAATTGCAACTGCAATCTCAGAATACATAAGATTCACTGACTTGGAGCTTACATGAATGCCAAAAAATGTTGCCGGGTTATACACGGTCATTTTCACTGAACAATTTGCTGTCAGCATCTTAGTTGGAACTCCTGTAAGGTCTGACCCTTCTCCAAAGTAGAAGTTATGTACTGTCAAACTCTGAAGAGAAGTAAATCATTATCATGACATAGCCCGAAGATTTCTTTATACATATAAGAACAGAGAGAAGGATATTAATCCTTAAGAAGTGATAGATATGACATAGGAGTACAGTTCATATTTTAAAAGAATGTCCGTAAATGCAATTCCCTTCGTTGCTGTCAATAACTTGAAGTCAACAATAGATAGAT
Organism: Delonix regia; assembly: GCA_037074485.1. Lineage (NCBI taxonomy): Eukaryota > Viridiplantae > Streptophyta > Magnoliopsida > Fabales > Fabaceae > Delonix > Delonix regia. Next base: position 36,016,392 of record CM073454.1, read on the forward strand.
GAAGTACAAGCTGTTCAATAAGACCACTATGACTACAACTAGCGTGAAACAAGCAATCCAACTTATCACCAGGAACGGGGAGATAAGAAGGATAGAAACATAAAAAGAATAATAACATGGAACCACAACTTGAGTTGTTTGAACTCTATCAAAGCTTTCGTATTCCCAGCACAACAAAACCGCTCTCACTCCTCATCTTTGCAACCTCAGACAAAACAATAATTAATAATAAACTATAGATATACAATTATTCATGTTACTTATTATTCACATGTGAACAGAACATGAATTTATCATCGACATGTGAGCAGAGACTATCAATTAAATCCAGGGTGCGACCCCTCTTCTCGGCCAGACGCTACGAGGTGTATGAATTATATTTCACTCTTTGATATGCCATAGTCCTAAATCCAAGGGGTGTTCACGAGGCCCCCTCAACAATCAATAAAGAAATATTATAATATTGTCTCCCCGTCCTTAACATTCGCATTTCGCAGTGGCTATATAAGAATCATTAAAAGATTTGTTCTTCTGATAAAGAAAATAACAAAATCAAACATGGTGAAGCGTGTCTATCATCCCCGTACCTTGACACTGAACCGAGCTTTGTAAGGCCTACTAGCACCCCAAATGATGAGACAGAATACAGTAAAAATCACAACAAACCCAAGCACAGCAATGGAAGCTTGAGTCCTTCTTAACAATCCTCTATTCTCATGGTAATCATCATAATCCCCTTCTTCTTCAATCACTTTGCATTCAGGCCACCCTCCATCGTTCCGCTTCCGATTCCCTTTCTTTCCCCAGGCTGAATTATACGTACCCGAAACCCTACTGGCAGAGGACGTCCTGGAATGGTTACCGTAAGATTGGTGCAAAGGGGACTCCATGGGACTGTTACAGGCAGGAGTGGCTTGCATTGAGTAAGATTTATCGCCATCGTGAGAGTCCCTAGAGGGGCTTTGCACATAGTAAACGGTTCGCTTGGGAGATCTCGGAGATGATGGATCGAAGCTAGTGACATCGGAATCAGACTTGGCGTGCATCGAGTTGAATGACACCAACAGCTTTTGATTCAAATGCTTGCGAGACAGAAAGAAAGCTATAGATGAAACAATGGCCTTCTCTTACAGAAAGAAGGCTATAAACCCGCAATCGTATGGTAATTTAACAAAGTAAATCCACATGCAAGCTGAAAACAAACGCGCAATTCAGAGATGAAAGAGGGAATACGAAAAGGAAATGAGGAAAGTAGATGGTGAAATTAAGGATGGTGGGGATGAAGAATCAATGAAGAATTGGAATGATTATAAAGCTCAGTCTGACTGTGGCGAGAAAATGGAAACGGAAAAAGACGGTTTGTGAGTTGCGTTTGGGTGGAAAGGAGAGTGGAAGTTAGTGTACGAGTGTGAAACAGAGTGACGACGAGGAACAGACGGAGACACAGTACGTTAGGTTTAACGTTTGGTGCTTCAACACAGCACTACGAAGCTGTTGCTTCGGGAAAACGTGTCAGCTAACCGCCATAGTTCGCCTTGAATAATTTGGATTTTAATTATATTTAAATACACTCCATCATTTTTTAAATCAATTTTAAATAAAAAATAGATACAAAATAAATAAAATTCATTTAAATATTAAATTTCACTTGAGTTTTTGAATTTCATTTCATCAATAAACTTTGTTCTCTTACACATATACAAAAATATGCACGCATATATATATATATATATATATATAATATTTTAATTTATTTTTTTAAAAAAATTTGATCTCTGATAAGTAAATTTGTCCTTAATGACTTTTTTACAATGAAGTTAACAATCAATCTATGTATTATATAATGGTGACCAAAGAGACAGTTTATCAAAAAATACATTATATGTCATTACATCGAGCAAAATTTTATTTTAATATTTTATATATAAAATAATATTTTAAGTTAGTTTTTTTTTTAAATTAACTTCTTAATTTTTTTATGAATAAAATATTTTTTTAATTTGGTTTCTTCTATAATTGCCTTCTTAATTTAATTTTTATACATAAATATTTTTCAATTGATTTTCTACAAATGAAAATGTAATTAATAATATTTTTTATCACTTATAAATGAAATTAATTGATGTGATAACATGAAACATATTTTTTGAAAAATATTTTATCTGTGCAAAAATAATTTTTTAAAAAAATAATTTTAAGGAATCAAAATTAATAAATATTTTATTTATAAGAAATCAAAATAATATTTTGGGAAAAAAAAAAGACTAAAATGTTTGATGCAATTGCCATTTCGGAATCTGGCCAAAAAAAAAGAAATTGCCATTTCGGAATGTTGTTCAGAAGATTTATGCATCAACGTATAGGGGTGGGTTTGAGTGTGACATCTTCAGATTTTATGTACCATAAGGCTAGTAAGTTTAAGAAATAAGTGGTTTCATAATTAACCACATCTGGTAATCATTGTCCTCTATAATGTTAAAAGGATAATAACAAATCAGAAGGTTAAAACAAAGTTAGTTTCCTCAAAAGTACCTACAATTTGAATGGGACGTATCAAGAGTATAAAAAATTACAAGAAAATACAGGATTATTACTTTAATATATTTATTATGAAAGACTATAAAATTTAAAATTATTTTAGAAGATTTTTTAAAATATTATTTTGGTTTGTCACTTGATTCTTAATATTTTTTTTTATTGATTTTTATTCTCAATTTAATTTTTTACATATTAGTTTATTTTTAATTTAGTCATCAACTAATTTTTATTTTTAATTTAGTTTTTTATTTATTAATTTGTTTTGACTAGTTTTAAACTAAATGTGCTAAGATTTTAAATAGTGGGGGACAAAACTTCTGAAATTATGATGAGTGAAAGATTAAATTTAAAATAAAATTAATGAAAAATTAAATTGAGAATGAATTAATAAGTAAATAAATAAACTGTGTATAAAAATTAATGAACAACCAAATTAAAAATCAAATAATAAACAAAAAATTAAAATTAAATTTTACTAGTGACGTAAGGATCTAACGTTTCAATAAATAATGAAAGAGTCTTGAGTCACAGCTTTAAAGTCTTAGCATGAGATTCTTCAAAGTAAAATTAATTTGGTCTCAAAATCTTTTAAAATAATTTTAATATTTAATATTTTTCATGATAATTCTATTAAATTTTGTAGTGATCTTTAAATATCAACTTTTTTTTAGTACATAACGTTAGGTACTTAATTGTATCTCGAGATTAGGCTTCTAAATAGCCCCTTGCCACTTTATTGCTCCAAGCATGATTACACGCAGTTGATATTAGCTCTTAAAAATTTGTTTTTATGCTTAAATCATTAATTAACTTGTTAAATAGATTCATCTCACTAGAATCTGCAATCTTCCACTTTAGTCAACATCACTTATTGACTGCTTAACGTCCCTACTTGTTTCATTTTACCATTAAAGGCTCTCTATTTAAAAAAAGAATTGGGTGAACAATAAGATATAATTGTATCACCAAATATAAATAAATAGCTTGCTTCAGATCATCTTTTGTATGGATTAGACAAATACCTTGCATCTATATAATCAATTAATGATGAATTATATTTATTTGAATAAAATAAATATTTATCAATTGTTCCTTGGAGGTATTTAAAAATATGTTTGATTCATTTCTAATGTCTTTGTGTTGATGAAGAACAATATCTCACTAGCAAATTTATTGAAAATGTTATATCCAATCTTGTGCCATTAGCTAGATACATTAGTGACCTGATAGCACTAAGATATAGTACTTTAAGACTAAAAAGTTCTTCACCGTCCTCTCGAGGTCGGATATGATCCATTGTCATTTCAAGTGATTTAACCACCATAGGTGTACTTAATGGATACACTGTTCATGTAAAATCGCTTTAGGTTCCTTTTGACATATGTTGACTGATGAACAAATATTTCTCCTTTTAAGTGTTCAATTTGCAGTCTAAAACAATATTTTATCTTTCTAAGGTCTTTCATCTCAAATTCTCTTTTTAAGAGTTTTAATGCTTCAGAAAGACATTTAAGAGTTCCAATAATGTTCAAATCATCAACATATACTGTGATTATAAGAAATCATCAACATATTTAATTCCACTTTGTGGACAATTTAGATACTTTATGGTATTGATAGATGTCTCTACTAAGTGGTTATATATTTGTCTATTATTAATGCATAATATGACATTTGCAAGATTACTTGCTCAAATAATAAGACAATTCGTCTTGATAATACTGGTAAATTTACATCTCAAACTTTTAAAGACTATTGTGTATCAATTGGGATAGGTGTGGAATATCTCGTTGCTCACATACACACAAAAAGATCTTGCAGAATCATTCGTTAAACGCCTTCAGTTAATTGCTAGACCATTACTTATGAGAATAAAATTCCCCATTAATGCATGGGGACATGTCATTTTACATGCTACAACATTTGTACGCATTAGGCCAATAACGTCTCATAAGTTATCCCATTTGCAATTGGCTTTGGGTCAGGAGCCGAATATTTCTTATTTGAGGATTTTTAGGTGCACAGTTTATGTTCTAATTGTTCTACCATATCACACCAAAATAGGTCTTCAAGGAAGGTTAGGAATATATATTAGGTATGAATCCCCTACGATCATTACATATCTAAAACCCCATATTAGAAATATGTTTATGACACATTTTGTTGATTGTCATTTAATGAAAATAATTTCCTATCATTAGAAGGAGAAAAGAAACAACTAGAAAAAAAAAATTACATGAAATACATAATCATTGCACCATTTTGATCCTCGTAGAAACCAATGTGAACTTGAAGTTTAAAGAATAATTTATTTGTAAAATATTACAAATTATTTGCCAAATGCATTCACTGGCCCAAAGAAAGTGACAAAGTCACATATTCCAACTGAAAATACTTCCATTCGTATTGAATTCCCTTAAAGACAACCGAATACCATAGCAAATAAGTATAAAACATGCTTGAAGCATGGTGGACCAATCAATTTCAAAGATAAGAATAATTGAAAAAGAAAATGAGCAAATAAACAAAACAGCCAAACCGAGAAAATAAATATTTCAAATGATGAGGTAGGCATTAACTAATAAAAAAAAATCTTCAAAAGAGATTTAGGTATCTGAAAGTGAAGAAAATAATGAGATCTTAATAAGTTAGGTCGAGATTAAAACAATATGGAACCGATTTAGAACTATTGTTGACAACTTTTTTAAATATAATGTAGCACTAGAAATTGTAAATGAAAATGAGGATCATGCACCAAAATCCATTGAAGAATGTTGATGTAGAAAAGATTGGCTAAATTGAAAAGATACGATCCAAATTGAATTAAACTCACTTATGAAGTGTGAAGTTTTTGGACCTGTAGTCTGAACACCTGATGGTGTAAAACTAGTTAGATACAAATGGGTCTTTGTGTGAAAAAAAAACGACAAAAATGAAATTGTGAAATATAAAGCACGATTTGTGGCACAAGATTTTTCACAAAGACCAATAATTGATTATGAGGAGAATTACTCACCTATGGTGGATGCAATTACTTTTAGATATTTTATTACTTTGACTGCTTATAAAAGGCTTGATATGCACCTAATGGATGTTGTTACAACCTACTTATATGGATCATTTGATAATAATATATACATGAAAATCCTTGAAGGATTTAAGATACTTAAAGCATATAATTTCAATGACCGAGGAATATACACAGTTAAATTGCAAAGATCTTTATATGGATTAAAACAAGCTGAGTGCATGTGGTACAATTGACTTAGTAAGTATTTGGTACAAAAGGGATACAAAATGATCGTATTAGTCTATGTGTTTTTATTAAAAAGTTAGAATAAGAATTTGTTATAATAGTATATGTTGATGATTTGAACATTATTGGAACTCTTAAATGTCTTTCAAAAATAGTAAAATTCTTAAAAGGAGGGTTTGAGATGAAAGATCATGGAAAGACAAAATATTGTCTTAGACTACAAATTGAACACTTAGAAGGAGGAATATTTGTTCATTAGTTGATATATGTCAAAAGCATCCTAGAACAATTTTACATGGGCAAAGCACATTCATTAAGTATACCTATGGTGGTTAGATCACTTGAAGTGACAAATTATCATTTTTGACCTCGAAAAAAAGGTGGAGAACTTATTGGTCCTAAAGTACCATATCTTAGTGCTATTGAGGTACTAATGTATCTGGCTAATTGCACAAGACTGGATATAGCATTTTCAGTAAATTTGCTAGAGAGATATAGTTTTTCACCAACACAAAGACATTGGAAAGGAATCAAACATATTTTTAGATATCTCAGAGGAGCAATTGATAAAGGATTATTTTATTCAAATAAATCTACTTCACCATTAATTAGTTAAGCAGATGCAAGGTATTTGCCTGATCCACACAAAGAATGATCCCAAATAGACTATTTATTTACATTTGGTGATACAACTATATCTTGACACTCAATAAAACAAATTATAGCAGTTACTTCATCAAATCATGTATAGTTACTTACAATTCATGAAGCAAGTTGCAAATGTGTATGGTTGAGATTTAATATATTCATGGATCGTATGGTCTATCACTCAATGAAAAGGTTCCAACGACATTGCATGAAGACAATGTTGCTTGCATAGCCCAACTAAAATGAGGATATATCAAAGGAGATAGGATTAAGCATATCTCACCAAAGTTCTTTACTCATGATCTTAAAAAAAATTGTAAGATTGATGTTTAACAAATTTGTTGAAGTGATAATCTTACAGATTTGTTCATTAAAGCATTACCAACCACAACATTTAAGAAGTCGGTTTATAAGATTGGAATGCGCTGATTAAAGGACTTTCAGTGATGTTACAATAAAGGGAATATACGTGCTGTACTCTTTTTTCCTTAGCCATGATTTTGTCCCACTTGGTTTTGTTGGCAAGGTTTTTAACGAGGTAGCCAAGAATGCGTATCAACAAGCATGCTTATTATGGACATTCAAGGAGGAGTGTTATAAAATATTATATGTGAATGTCCATAATCTTTAAATATCCCTATACATATAAATGTATATATAACTTCTGACATTTCAACCTTTAACAAACTCCATAAATGTTGGTACTTGTGTTTGGTTCTGATTTGGTTGGTTGTGTATTTTTTAATCTTTTATTGAATGGAAGTTTATATTTGACAAACGATTATATATTATTTTTTATATTAGTTAAGAGATTAAATTGAGATTAAAAGAATTAAATTAAGATTAAAAATTAATTAAAAAATTGTGACTCAACTTATAAGTAAAGAATCAAATTAAAATAAAAAATTAACAAAAACAGTGTTTTACTCAGAATTTGGCACCATTTAAAGTGAATTTGGTTTTTGGAAGTGTGTTCATGGACGGAGGGAAAATAAAGGCCTAGAATGCCTTATTCAGAAGAGGAAACGGTGAAGACAAAGGATACTTTGGATTATATAAACATTTTGGTAATTATATTTTCCTAACCACACCAAACATCATAATTGGCTGAGTAATTAATATCCAGATTTTAGTTAGCTGAGTAATTTATTCTATGAGGCGAATTTAGAAGTGTTTACCAAATGCTCCCTTTACAGAAGAAACGCATCACCTTTAAACGTAGTTTGCAGTCTACATGAAAACCATCTTCTGATTAAGTAAAATAGACGTATTCAATCTAATTAAAGATTTGTGACTAATTTTCAATAGAAGATCATAATTATTATCATGTTAAGATTGTTTGTATGGTTTTGTACATGTAGAAAAAATAAATATAAATGTAGAAATTTTGAAAAAATAATCTTACATGAAAATGTTCATTGAATCAAAGCAAAACCATTGAAACCAAACAAAAAACAAAACAAGAATAAAATCCAACCCAAGCCGATTTTACTAATGTGGATATAAATGGCAGTAGTTCTTATACAGATGGTAAAATGGAAAATTTACCTTGCAAGCAAAACTAATCATAAAATTAGAGCTATGTTCGGATAGGTAGTTGGAGAGAAAATGACAAAGTGTAAAATGACCAAAGTAAATTAAACTTATGTTTAAATTTTTTTAGGTGAAATTGAATAGGAGAAAAGGGACACTAAGTATATTCTTTACTAACCAAAATTCTAATTTTATTGTTTCTCTAAATTAGTAAGGTTAAAGATGAAATTGAGTAATCTAAAAAAATTAAATTACTAATATATCCTTATATTATTAATTATAATTATTATTGTATCCAAGTAAAACATTTTACCTTTATCATCACTATTGTTGTTATTATTATTTGCATAATTTTAAAAATTGAAATCAATGTTCTTATTATGCTTTTATTGGCTTATATTACAATGGCCAAAGTAACTAAAAATATGATAAATATATAAATTTTAGTGACAAATTAATAATAAGATTCTATAAAAGTGTTTCAAACTCCATTTAAAAATTTCTTTAAAACAACTCATCATTACAAAATAAAAAATCTTTTTTTTTTACAATCATAATTATATATCATGAATTAGACAATAAAAATACTATTAATCATATATTTATATTATAAAGATACTATTGAAAAAAATAACTTATGAATTATTCTATTCCATTAATTTTATTGTAACTTCTAAACAAAAGTTAAAGAAAATCCTCATTCCTCTTATTAAAACTTTCAAACAATAAACTAATTTTAACCTTTCCATTCAATTCCATTTTATTCTATATCATACCATTAATAATCATTAAATCCTATCTTCTAAAAAACTCCCAAACGTAACCTAAGGCAAAGAGGTTGAAAGTTGAATTTTGAAATTTGGCTTATTATCTTGAAGAAGTGATATATGATGAATTGTCAATGAAAGAGGAGGTTAGGTCAAATGAACAAGTAATTAAAGATGAACATTCCAAGACTTTATACCATGCATCTGAAACTTAAAATAGCCCAAAATAACGCAGTTATAAATGCCTAAATATTTGATTATCTGTAAAACTTTTTTATACTAAGGTTTATTAACTTAACATTTTCAATTTATTTTATGTTATTAGATTTGAGCTTTTACTCTTTTTTTTTTGTTTGGTCATTAACTGGTGCATTAAAAAGTCTGCATAAACCAAAACAGACAAAAAAGATTCGAAAGCATAAATAAATATAAAGAAACCAGAAAAACAAAAGAAACTGCAGCTAGACGAACATAGGCACAGTCATCCAATGCTCTTTCTGCACCATCAAGCATCATCTTCTAAGACAGAAAGCAGAGAGGATGATGGTTTAAACCCCAAGCATCAAGACACATCCCCTTTCTAGCTTTACAGGCAAGCCAATCAGCTGCTCAGTTTGCAACCCGCGAAGTCCAAGTTACAGAGCAGTAGTTATAAGAACTCAGGGAAGCTAGAGTATCATGGGCTAATGAGAGGCATTTCCAATCTGGGCAAGGGCCTTTAGACTTCATTGAGTCAGCTAGCTGTTTATTATCCATACAGACTAAAATATCCGTTAGCTGCAACTTGATGTTTATCTGTAAGCCATTGTTCAAAGCCACTAGTTTAGACATAAATATGGAGGAAACCTAGGAAGAAAAGTTATAAAGGTGCAGCACCTTTAGTGTGATTTAGTATTATGATGCCCATGCCACCTGTAGGATGACAGCCATAACTTCCATCTATATTGATCTTAAATTGTCCCGATGCCGGTGGAATCCATAAATTAGTGTGAGCATTTGTTAAGTTGATGGGATTCTGCGAAAGAGGATGGCTTCTCGAGCTGACATCTAAGAATTCTTTACAAGCTTGTGAAGCTCTTGAAATTGTGGAAAAGGTATATTGTCATTAGTTGCACACAATTTCAAGGAGCTCCTCAGTACCAGCCAAGAAGCTCCTTCATACGATGACAGTTCCTTGTAGTTGCACAAATAAAGAGATTGAGTCATCTGCCAAAAAGCAATAAGACAACATCGAGCATCCTCTTGCGAGCCTGATACCCATTAAATCTCCATTAAGCACATCCTGGGTAATCATTTTAGAGAAAACATCATCCACCAAAATTAATAGATAGGGAGAAAAGGGATCACCCTGGCATGGATCTCTGAGGTAAAATCTGTGACACTTTTCTTCCACTTAAGAATAAATTATAGTTCATTGAGCTAACATATTCCGTGATCCTTTCCACCCACTTATTACAAAAACCAAATTTGCAGAGGACAGGGTAAAGAAAGTCTCATTCAACTCTATCATAAACTTCGTTCATGTCTAATTTAATTGTCACCTCATATCTACCACCACTCCTCTTATTTTTTAAATAATGAAAAGTTTCATGAACAATAACAGTGTTGTCTTGAATTTGTTGTACAAAGGCTCGCTGATTATGGGAAATTAATTTGAATAGTAAGGACTTCATTTTATTCACTTGGACTTTTGAGATAATCTTGTAAGAGAAAGCTCTCCACCTCTTCCAAATTTTCCGAATTTTCTGTTACATAAGCGAGCTATAAATATTAATACATTTAAATAGAAAAACATTATTTCTTTTTAAGAAATTATGTTCTCAAAATTGTTTATGTGGCAATTGCTTCAATTCTCCTAGTTGCATTAGAAATTTAATATCTTATTTAAAATAAAAAGTTTTTTTTTTTTTTTTCACTTTTTAGCAATTTTAATTGAATCAAAGTACGTGTTAACATTTTAATCGCCTTAGGATCCCCGTCATTTACTCAAAACCAAATAAATCCCCTTTTGGCTGGTTCGGAAGCTATGAACGCATGCTAAAATAAACCACTAAAGGAGATTCATGAGTCCATAACTAAGGCCAAATGCACTGCATTAGTTTTTCTAGCTAAACATCAATATAGGAAAAGCCTGTGAATCTAAAGATTGAGTTATAATCAGAAATGAATGATCACAGATTTGACCTCAGGCATCCAAGGAAGGATCAAGGCAGCATAAGCTCTCAAGCCCGGCGAAGGCGAAAGCTCTCAGGCGGCCACTGCGAATGTTAGAGAAACAAGCCTTTAGATTTCTCATCATTGGCCATTTATTTCAATCACATAAATCTAATAAACTCTTCCATTACAATTATCCTACAACAATCACATTCACGCAATAAACCTATTACTCACATTAGATTAGTGATATAGTAGCATTCAAGGCCTGGAATTATGTAACCCACGTCATTGCATCAGACATCCAAGGAAGGATTAAAGCAGCACAAGCTCTATAGCCCTGACAAGAACCATTTGGAAGACAATGAAAGCAAAGGAAGATTTAGACACAGGATGCTTTAAGAAACAGATACATATGGCACGTGTGAAGAGATCATCAGATAGGAGCGAAAGACGTTAAATGATATAATCACTGAGATATCATTTGAACTATGCTTCTGCTCATCATATGACCCTCCCATGAAATTTGGGTTAGATGAACTTCAATATACCAAAAATGTAGCTTCAATGAGATCCAGTTTAACCAGATTTGATGACCAAAAGGCAGTGCAAATAAAATGAATAGTATATGCCAAAAAAATCCTAAGGATATCGGTCCAGAATAAGAAGAGAAATTGAAAACTATAAACTCACTCCGCATGCCTGGCCTCATAGAGAAGATTAGATTAATCTACATGAAATAATTTCAGACATATGCTTGTCTATTTCTATGATATAATCATTGGCCAGTGTCAGATGACTTAAAAACTAAAGCTAACAAAATCGTCAAACATAAATCTCTAAAATGGATTTATTTACAATTCTAAAAAATGAAATTTCAAAGGGACTCAGAATATGGGTGGTGATATATCAGTATGGTCGGCAAGGCCCGTGAGGCCAATTACGACGAACGAGACCTTGATAAATCAAATCGTCACTGTCCCGTTTATTCTTGTGAACACATCAATAACTAAGAAGGAAACGAAGCTTAATAAACAGAAATTAAAAACCGCCGACGAGGAGCGAAACCATAAATACACACAGAAGATAGTCATAATATGGTCTAGACAGAGCATCAGATAACCCTAGAGGGAGGATAATGTTGATATCTAAGATATGAATAGATAGCTTGTGCTTATATAGAAGGCGACTGCTAAGAGGCGAGAGCTAGGGTTTATGTAGTTAGTGGAAGGAAAGGAGGGTGATATCGTACTAATATCTGGAATGTTCTGAGAGTGTTTTAATAATTGAATTTGCTTTAAGATTTTTATTTTCATTAATAAAAATTTCAAACAAAAGAAGCAAGCTTTTCATAAAATTATCTCAATAATAAATAATTGAAAAAATTAAAAGATATTTTTTTATATTTTTATTATTACATTCTTCAATAAAAATATGTTAAGTGTTTTTATGCATGTTAGTTATTTAATAACAAAATTTAAAATAACAATTTTTACTTATCTAGTTCTGAATAATAATACATCTATTTAATAATTGTTTATTAATTAGTACAATTTAAAATATTAATCATTGGCAGCTACAGTTAAATACATTTTAGCATTTACAGGCGTAAATATTGTCAAGTCAAATATTCTTCTACGCGCATTATAGACCATTATTTTTAATCCAAGCATGACACACCTTTTTAATGTAAACAATTAACACCTAAAATTATTTTTATCTTAAACATTTTAAATCTCAACTTATCGTAGTAGATGTCCAGTTCAATCAATTTGAAGATGTTTACTTTCACTAAGCATTCTAAAATTTTAAAACCCGTATGATGACAGTTCATTGGACTTATCTGAATTCAATCTCTCTCCAAATCACAAGCCTGAGTCAAAACAAGGATTAAAGACCCATCATATCAAGCCAAAAGTGTTTTGAATTATTGTCTTTGGGTGTTTATCACCTCTATTTTTGCTTTTACGAATATGTATTATTATCCTTTAGCTTTTAGTTTATCATAACATTATTGTTATTTAATTGTTAAGCTTTGTCCTCTAGTCTTTTACTTTGTCTATACGAGGAGCCTCCCTCTCTTGTGTTAAGTAGAGGAAGTCTTGTATTGACATTCCCAGTTTGAATAACAACATATTTTCCATCAATTTTTTTTAAGCATTTCATTTCTCTAAATCTTCTCCCTAGAACTATGAATAATTTTATTCATTCAAATTGATCCTATTATGCTTTGCGTTTGCCTCTTATGAGAATCTTGTGTATCAAAAAATATTAACGATAGTCATTATTCCTTATGAAAGTTATTATAATGTATTTGGAATAACTTACATTGTTGTGATAAAAATTTATGATTGAGTAACCTAAAAATCATAATAATGACTTTGAGGTTTGTTACCCAAAAAAGTGGCTTTGTGTCCTCAACCTTATCTTAATTCTAAGTTTACTAAGTTCAATCTCCATTAAACGAAGTAAACCCTTACATTTATATTATGAACTCTTTAAGACTTATATATCAGTTGAAAAACGCAAAACTGAAAAGCTACTAGCCCTAAAGAACCTTATGGCTTGTGTGAGACCTATTGGCCATTAACGACGTCAAGTATTGAAATCCTATCCCTCACAATCATAATTTGGGTTTTGCCACCATATACCGTTCTTGAGTTCAGATTGAAATAGAGGCAATGGAAAGTGGCCTAATTCATACCTATATAGAACAGTGCTTCTTTTCCGTACTACTTCGATTCAGGGTCTGAAGATGAGAGTTGCGCAGAGATTGAATAACAGTAAGAGAAGGAAGATGATGAGTGATAACTTAAAAGCCCTATGCATATTAATTAGGCAAACAAAGTGTCAATTAAGATTAAAGGACAATCAATCTGTTTACTAATTCAGACCGTAACAGTGTAATTAAGTTCCTGGAAACTATAGACCAAAAAAAAAAGTTCCTAGAAATTATGTAAAATATATTTTTAGATTAAAATATTTATTTGAAACAAAAAGGTATTTTTTAAAATATATTAAATATTGTATCAAATTAAAGTGTTTACCTTGTCTTAAATATAAATAATTTTTTCTACAAATGGAAAACGAGAATCAAGCAAACGCTATTCTGACGCAAAAGATTTCCAAGCAAACGCCTAAATTCTACACTATATTACATGGGAAAGAATGTTACACATGCCATCAGAATCTGAAACACTTCTCATAAATCAACATTTGTAAGTTCAAATTTGCATTCGAGACACACATTGATGGCATTATGGCCTTTCTGATGGCTACATATGAAATCAACGAACGTACCAAAAGAACAATAGCTTCAGCCTTCTCTCTCAACTTCTGTTCGGTTTACTTCTATCACTGGTTCCAATTACCACGCGCGAGTCCAGCGTTGACAGTATCTGTGGCATTGACATCCCTCCAGAAACAACAATTTCTGCAATTTTTATGACATTTAACTTAATAATTTTCAGCATCTATTAAAAGTTACTACTTCATTGTACGCCAACAAACCAAAACAGTCCATTCTCAAAGATAATAGCTTAGTGCGAAATTGATAATTAAACCTGATTTAGGTTCTACGAGACTTTTCAGAAATTACAAAAGTAGAAAGACTCACCGATCCCTTCACGGACGGATAAGTTTGGTCTAATGACATCCTTGGTGTTGACAAGAAATATATCACCAATATAAAGATGGTTCGTGGGAACATAGACACAGCATAGCTCCTCCTCTCCAGAATAGCTCTGTAAGAGGAACGTAAGATTCAATGAGTTGTTAGAACTTTAAAGCTCTGATAATAGGATTTTTATCAATGGGCATTAATTAAACTCATCCCGTCAAGCTCTTTAAGGACCACCGGTTAACATCTAGGAAACAGCACAAAGAAAAACAACCGATTATGGAGTAAATCAGGAATCTGAGTAACTCAAATTGATAGCTTGATGTGGCTATAAAGATACAAAAATAAAGGTAAAGAATTTACATTGATGCAATCATGCAAGTTAAATGACCACAATTATTTGGCATAATAATTATCTCAGCCTCGATGAGTACTCAATCTCAAACAGGACTGCTAAAAAAAGAAGCTAAATAATAGACTCAACACCAAAGCTAGATTTTGTCAAGCAAAGGCAAACAGGCATCAGCAATAAACGCTTAAGATGAATCAAGAAGTAAACGCATCATATGGAAGTACAAATCGCACAAGGAGGACTGATTTGCAACTCAAAATTCCAAACTATCTCCTTCCAGACCAACACAACTCAGTCAGAATATAAGTAACAAGGACATCAGAGCCACACAAAGAAACTTTTTTAACTCATACAATAACACAAACAATACTGCAAATTTTCTTTCAAAACAAATTAAAATAAAGCTCTTTAGAAACCTGAAGGACAACAGAAGAGGTGATGAATCCAAATGCATATTCACCAACACGTGGATGCCGAATGATTGCTACTTCTTTAAAGGCTTGTGAATTTTGATCTGTAACAAGCACAGATTAACTTATATTGTTCTCATCCAAATCATTACATTCCTATCAAGCTCAAAAGATGATTGCGTACAAACCTGGTGAAATAGCAGCACTAATCTGTTTGGAGGCATTATAGATATGGCGTACAAGAGGCATTCGCTTGATAAACCACTCCCCAAGGCCCAGGACAGATGCACCCAACCACGATGACATAAAGACCCCAACCAAGAAGATGAAAGTTATGGAAGTAATGAATCCAAGACCTGATAAAAAAAGAATCAGCAGATTATGTCAACATGATTAGTTTTAGCCTGCCATCAATATAGTAACTTAGAAGTTGTAGACGATAATCAGCCATATTTCCAATTTCCATTAATCGCTTGCACTCAATTGCACATTTCTACTTCCAATACCCCAAGCCCCCAGGAAAATGGGGAAAAACAAAAGAAGAAGAAAGACAGACAGAAAATATTGAAACGTAGATAAAATTAATCTTTATAAAAATAACCACCCAAGAAAACTAAATTGCCATATTTTAAAAACCTTATGCAAGAAAGTAATTTTCCAAAAATATTCTATGCACAAAACAAAAGTTGCTGATTACAAAATATCAAGAATAAAAAAGCACAGATTTGCAGTACTTTGTTACTACATTTGTTGCATAAGAGGTGAAGGGAATAGTATTTTCCCATAAAACAGAAGCACTTACCAAAAATTTCGATTCCAAGTTGAGCATAGATAGGAGAAAAAAATCCATCCACGAAATGAATAAACCACCATGTTATATAGAAGGTAATTGCAATTGGAAACAGAATTACACTGCAAACGAAGTAACAGTCAGCCATCACCATAACACAAAAAATCATAGGAATACAAATGTTCAATGCCAGTGCCGCTATACGTTCAAAAAAATAAGCAGTTTTTGGTAAAGCAGGTAGCGGCTAGCTCTTATTTGGAATTACCATGAGAAGAACATGAATAACAGTTTTCCATAAAATAATAATTAACTAACTTTACAAGCGCAAGAAATTAAAGCCACATAATCCAACCACAGTACTCCATGCCTCACAAGACTGAAAAACCAATATTTTAGATACTCTGAAATGACATGTAATTGTTCCTGCTCATCAGCTATTTTTTTGAATTTTTGGACAGATAGTTTTCACAAACCACAGAAATCATTAACCTCAAGATGAAAAGAAATATAATTGGAAGGAGAGATTATGCTTGTAGGAGCTTGTCAAGCTGCACTAATGCATGAAAGGTATTAAAGTGATGACAGTTGACATTTTCTTTTTGGTGGATAAAAGAAGACAATTTTGACCAACAAGTATACCAAAATATCATTTCCTCATTATATTTCTTTTTTTTTCCCAGCTTCTCCATGGGTTTCAGTTCACGTCTTTTTGAGTGAGTTTCCTGGTCGGATATCGAAAGGTGAGTTAATTTCTTTGTCCACAATTTATCTTTCTTCATTTGGTCTTCTCTGTTCAGGGAGAATTCCTGCTGATCCGCCTACTTTTGACTCATTTTAAAGAAGGCTTCTTTTATCATCAAAGAAAAAGTAGACAACTTTTGCATAAGTATAATGCACCATAGTTAAAAGTTTGCAAACACTGAATTCCATGGATTGGCATGGAATCACAAAATAGATCATTGGAAGAGGGCCAAGCAAGAAAGAAAGAAGACTAAAACCTGCTAGCATGTATTCGGTTTAGATTTTGGAGAATATAGTTTGGAAGAATAGCCTGACAAATAAATGGTAAAAACTAAGGAGGCCATATGAGCACATACGTGGACGTAAAAATAAGCAATAGCATAGCAAGCATCCATGGCATGAAGCCAAGAATAGCAAGATATAGGATTTTAAAGAATTACGCACCATCCAGTCATGAATTTTTTAGACGCCCAGCTCCTAATAACTTTGTAAAACGTCTACAAAGAGACAAACAAACAGCAATCTATCAGGCATAAAGAGAGAGAATTACAGTATGCAACGAAAATAGAGAGATAACTTCCTTTAGGAAATTAAAATATGTCCAAAGCAGTTGAATTCAAACACATACATAACGCTGCAAATCTTGTGAAAATTGAGAGGATTGTCCATAATAAGTTAACTAAATCGCATTCCTTGCTGCTTAAAGATGGAACTGGCAGAATCCGCTTCAACGGTTCAATCAATAGAATTAATCGCATTCACAGGCCTTGGAGATGACAATTGGGGGATTAACACAACAGCTGGACTCATGATGCTATGGTCATTTGAAAAGTGGTTAGCATGCAATCTGGTCTAGCTTCAATTCAGTGGAAAATTGTAGCAAGCCCCCAACAAGCAATTCGACCAAGGCCGTAATTAATCAACTATACATAAAAATTCCATCTTTCTTTTATTTTTTTCCTAATATGTTTTTTAGTTGAGCTAGCAAAGACACGAGTAGGCGCACATGAACAAATAGAAACCCTAAAGTAATGAAGAAATAGGTCACCTCGCGGCCAGCGTGATGAGAGGAGGAGGCCGAAGAGGAAGGCTTGGAAGCGGCATGGTCGTCGCCGGAATCGGCCACGGGGATTAGAAGCTCTCGATCTCTGTCTCTGTTGTTCATTACCATCGGCGATTTTTCATCGCCCATCAGAAGGAGACACAGAAAGCGACGCCGTTCGAGAAATCAAATCCTTACCGCCTGGCCTGGAAGCCCTGGCTTCTGCATCTGTGTTCCCTATCCCAACGAAAGCGAATTCACAGATTCCCAAACCCACAAAAACAACCCCAGAATCTCTCTTCAACAGCTTCATTCATTTTCTGACTTAATTGGATTCCTCCATAATTATTAGTAGCTAAAAACTATTTAATAAAAAAACACTAAAAAAATCTCCTCCTATTCAATTTTCAGTTGCTTTATACAACAACTTATATAATTCATTTTTATTACACGAAATTTTTTTATTCAAAATTGATAAAAACTATACATATTAGTCTTTTATTTTTGAAATATGTACTTTAATTCATTCTGATATATTTAGGTTAATAGATAGTATTTTGGGCAAAAAAAATTAAAATTTACATTAAAATGTAGCACAATTTTTTTATTTTAAGGAGGTTGGTGGATATATACATGTGAAAACTTGAAGATAATAAGTGTCTTGGAGCATGAATAATGGCGGACAATCCCATGTTAGCCGCATTCCTCATCGCTATTTGATTTAGAGTTTGGTCTTGATTTACGCATAATGTGCTGTCAAGCCTACTGTATGAGTTGTCGCCAGTTACTTTTGTTTGTGTTGGCCTCTACTGTATTTCTACATTCTTTTAAATAATTTTTTTTTGTAATTTTGAAGAAAAAAATAGTACGAGAAAATGGAAGTAGCCAAGTAGGTCTTACATTTCTTTCCTACAGATATTTCTTTTGTAAATTTTAATACAAGAAAAAGTGAATGAAAATAAATAAAGTATCATTCTTTGTATTACTCTCCCTTCAAAGTTTATATAAAACTTACAAAATAAAAGTGCCGAGAATCCTTTCATTTAGATGTAATTCTTTTTTTTTATATACCAGAAAATCAAAGTTATAATTGGGAATGTATATTAATTAGATGGTTATATTGGGGAAGTAAAATATGGATTTTGGTCTAATATTGAAGAAAAACAAAACAAGTTGAACCACCTGATTCTTGCCTTTTAGGGGAGGGAATAGAGAATATATTGAAGCATTTTAATTGTCAAAGGAATATGTTATAACCAAAATTCTTGTATAACCAAAAAAATATATTTATTCTCTTCTTTTTCCTTGGCATGCCTTATACCTTAGGATAAGGTTCAAGCAATGGGGGAGATGCCCTCTTCATGAGGTATTATATAATATTTTAATTTTTAAGAGAGTGACAAAAAAAAAGTATATATAGAGCCCATTTTTCTCTTTTATCTGCCTCTTCTTTTCTCCATTAGCTCTTTGAATTAATAAAAAATTTGATATAAAACGTGTTTAGGAAAAAAAGAGGGTTTTTTATGATTAAAAAACATGAATAATGGGGGAGAAAAAGAAAGATTTTCTTCAATATACGAATGCATAGATCGTAGAAAGACCAATTCTAAGAATTTTAATGTAAATTTCTATTACTCACAAAATAATTTACCCACAATATTTAAGACAGGGCTGAATTACACTTTTTAAACAAAATATTTAAATTACATAATTCATTAGTTTATTTTGACAAATTACTCTTCTCATTCTTATTATAGTCATGTTTTTAACTAAAATTTTTTAATATCCATTAATGTAAATATTCATTTTTAAAAATTATAATTATTTTAGTAAAAAATAATAATTATTAAGTGAAAAAAAATTCACAAACTATATTTCAAAATTAACCTATTAAAATATAATGATTGTTAACAATAACATGTGTATCAAATGTTCATTTGTAATATATCATGTTATAAATTTCATAGTAAATTAAATTTATATTTTTTAATATAAAATAAGTCATATGAAAATAAAATTAAAAAATGTAATTAATAAGCAATTTTCTTACTAAAAATTATTATTGTCCTTGACTCTGTGCAAGATAAGCTTCAGTTGACAGAAACATGAGACCAGATAAGATTGGAATTCCATTTATATTACAACTTGGCAACATCTCATCACTTCTTTGATAATAAAGTTTTAAATGATGGTGAATTTAATAAAATTTAAATTCTTAGATAAAAATTTAATAATTCAACTTTTAATAAATTATTAAAAATTTTATTTAGATATTTTAATATTTATTGAAATCTAAATAATTAAAATAAAAAGTTAATGATTTAAATTCTATCAAATGTACTACATTCGCAATTCTTATTTTAAAAAAAAATTCTGACAAATCAAAATTAAGTCTCAAATATAGAATGAAGATCTCGCCAGCATATATGTTGCCAGCATAAGATCATATTAAATACAAAAAATTATGTGAGTTAAAATTTTTTTACCTGAGATGTATTCGCTGCAGCATCTGATTTTGTATCATGGCACTAAGAAATTACCAAAATTGCTCCAATTATATAAAAATAGTACCTCCTAATCAACATCTTTATAAAATAATTTTAATTTTAATACCGTACACATGAATTGATCTAATGAGAAAAGATTTCAACATCCCAAAAAGTCAGACAAATCGGCTTCTTGGAAAGAGAAAAATAAAAGAAATGTAAGCAAAAATGCTTTAATTAATTTGAATTTTATAATTTTTATTAATAGTAAACAATCACAAAGTGTCTAAAAAAATCTAAATTGATAATAAATTTTTAAAAATAAAATAAAATAATAAAAGAAATACACATGTAACTAAAAATAATTAAATTACATAAAAATCAATGGATACAGAAGGTGATAAAAAAAATGAGTGTGTATAGGATACATTTCTTTTTTAATTTTTCACTCATTCTCTCTTTCCTTTCTTCTTTTTCCATAATTCAAGAAAAAAAATTATATGAAGGATGATTCATAAAAACAATGGTAAAATATATTTAAAAACTTCAACTAATACTATCATTTCATCTTGGTACTAAAATATAATATTATCATTGACCTTCTATCAATCTATGTAATTTAAATGATACGCTCCACGTCAGAATGCCACCAGCCTGAACTAGCTTATAAAAATGAGGATTTGAAAATTGCGGAATCACGCAGCAGAATTGTGATAATCTCTGGACTTTTTTTCCTGGCAAAAGATAATCTCTTAGCTGCAGTAATACCAGATCGTACGTGTGATCTCGCGTCGCGGTGTATATGCTTTTTCTGACGTGTAGGTCACGTATACGAGTGATTAAAGAACACGAATTGCACACTGTTCAACCATGATTCCTATCTGTTTTAGTCCAATTTTAATTTCAATTTCAATATGAACAGTTAGAACAATGTGCAAATGGACGGAAAAATGAGATGAGAAAGGTGCAGATGCAGACAAGATAGCATATAAAAAGGTTTGGTTACGTGCCATCCTCAAATTGTTGCCAACCCAGCAGATAAAATTACGTCATTCCCCAAATGGGCCATTGCTGGTTTTATTTTTGCTTCCAGAATCTCATCCATAGATTCTTCCCCACTGATCTCCTTCTCCACAGTCAGATCAGAAAAACTTTGTACAAAACAACAGGTTCAGCTTTTTGGAGTCATTCCTTTCTTCATTCCATCCTGGGTTTCTCAGATAGTGATACTGATAGATAGGGAAAAAGATGTTGGAAGGGAAAGCTTTATTGAAAGAAACCGACATGCCTGTGAAGATGCAAATCCAAGCCATGTCCTCTGCTTCTCATGCTCTTGATCTCTTTGATGTTTCTGATTGCATCTCTATCGCTGCCCACATCAAGAAGGTAAGTGATAGTATAGTTGAGCTTAAAAAGAATCAAACTTTGCTTCTGGGTTTGAATTGTTTCTGTGAATAGATTCATGGGTTGGTTTGTGATATTTCAGGAGTTTGATAATATGTATGGAAGTGGATGGCAATGTGTGGTGGGTTCCAATTTTGGGTGCTTTTTCACCCATTCACCTGGCACTTTCATCTACTTTTCTCTCGAGACCCTTAATTTTCTAATCTACAAAGGAGCATCTTCTTGATTTTTAGCACTATTATTCATCAGAGAGGCTAATGCATCAGAAGGTGCTCTTTTCCTTGAACTGAGTTTCTTCCATGAGCGAGCATGATGCGCATCTTGCAGGAGGGAAGACTTGTATATTACAAAGGGGCTGGAGTTTACAGTGTCGCTATCATCTTTATCAATGCAGCTTTAAGATCCCAGATTCCCCTGTTTGAGGTGTATGAACTATAAACCCATAAAGTAGCAGGGGTTTACTTCAGAATAAGTAAAAAGAGTTGGTTTTGTGATCGACAGTTATATGTATATATATACTTCTACTTATTGTAGATAGGAAATGCGGTCATATAGTACTCTAATTTTATCTCTAAAATTTCATGCATTTCGCAAAATATTTGTTATAAATCAAATGATCCTTTTGTTTTTTTGGCTGCGACGAGGAGAGAATGGACCCCCGAATCTATAAGACTGGCAGCATCATGGTGATAATTGCACATACATAGCACAGCCTCTAGTCTATGTGAAGCTGTCCAACTCAGATTGTAGACTTTTCTGGAAATTTGGTTTACTGTGGGAGAATTTCCAACATTCTTCTGACATTATTGGAAAAAATGAAACTAGATATAGGTTACAGAGTATAGCGTACATCATGGGGAAGCTCAACTGTAATAGCATGGAGCCTTAACTCTTTTACTTCTGCGAAGTATTTGGTTAGCTAATCTTGTAGTAAATAATCTTGGCTAAATAGAAGAGAAAGCAGGCTCATACATCATTTGTTCATCCATTTGATTTCAGCTAAAGTGGTTTTCTAATATGATTGAGTTAATTTATGTCCTCTGAAGAAAATAAATTACTAATACAAGATTTTGGCTTATGCATATCTATAATTAGTTAATTCTTTTAATTATGTTTTAGATAATTTCTAAAACTTCATCCGGAAAAATAAATATGCATTCATCCTAGTTCATTACAATGACTTAAAATATGGGAGTGTACACGAAATACACTAGTCAGTTCATGACAATTATACTAAATGATTTTAACTAAACTCCTCTCTCTTTTAACAAGGGCAGTATATTAGCATGCTTGGTCAAAGCACGCTTCAAATTTGGACCACATGTGTAATATACCATTCTAGTTCTTTTCATAGCAGAATACTACAGCCGATGGACTCTTCTTTTATCAATTTAATCACCCCCTTGTATTTTAACCCAACAAAAGAAATTAACCCTTTATCGAAGGTAAGATAGAAAATTTCTTGCTTGCTATGTAGTGTTTGTACATGTAACGGTTAGCATAAAATCTATACATCGGCTCGACATGTACTAATTCAACCTGAATTGTTGCGTGTGCAAACATTATATGGCACGCAATAATCACTATGACATCGATTCTTGAAAATTGCATATCCATATGTTTCAAAACATGTTATCATAAATCAACAATCAGCTCCTCAATCAACCCACTTAAAACTAGGCTCTCTACTTCATTGACAACTTGCTCAGCCTCATCTGCAGAAAAACAATGCCTCCAACCCCAGTCCCATACTCCATTTATCAGCCCATCGCACTTTATATCTCTCTTCATCATTGCATAAAGATTATCTACAGAAATCTTCTCCCCAGAGATCGTCGTGTAAAACTTCAGCTTCTCAATGGCATTATAGATTTCTTCAACCAACTTACCCAAAGAGATCTGTAATCTTGTGTTCCCAGCACAAGTTAGCGAGAATGGGTGAAAAATTTGTGAATCTTGTCGGCTTTTACGCTCAGTGAGTTCATTTGCACAATCCAAATAGAGTCTGAGATTGGCTATCCCGTTAGTTTCATATTTTTGTAGGGTCATGGGACAATCCACATCAAGATTGAGAAGCTCCTCTGCATGGCTAACAAATGATTGATTAGTTAAAAGAAAATATTTCAGCTCGGCCCCCTCTTTGTCAGCCCCGCTATCAGCTTTACCACCATTGTTCCCGTCATGAGCTTCTTCAGCAGAAGTAGCATCTGTTTCATGTTCAAATATTAGCAGTGTAACATCAATACCTGAAGAACTCGGGCTCTGATAACTATCTTCTGCATGATAACGACAAAATGGAGGAAAAAGTCATAAAAACATCTACATTCAGCTATACAAACTGCAAAAAATACTTGTCATGTAATCACGAAGGTCAGTAGTTTATTCCGGGTGTTATGTAATGTGCAGTGGTTAAAATGACTTCGTAATGTTCACATAAAAATTACTTGGTAGTAGCTATAATTGAATCCAAAACTAACGACTTTTTTTGAAATTGCTTTATAAATTTATAAGGGGACGCAATCTCAAATCAATATAAGCATAACTTTCAATAAATCTGATATAAGTAGAGATGCAAAACCAAAGATCTAACCATTAAACTTTGATTTACACCAACAATGTCAACTAAAGAAGCTTACCTCCTATCTTATTTACAAAGCCATCCACTTCATGTTCCACCGGGTGTTCAACTACAAGTTCAGCTATGGTTCTGATCTCAGTGCAATCATCTTTACAAGAAACAGCAATAATATTCTCTTCTGGTCCTGATTGTTCAGCAATGGTTCTAATCTCAGCGCAGTCATCTTTACAAGGAACAGCAATACTCTCCTCTCCTTCTGGTCCTGATTGTTCAGCCTGAGCAGAAGAAAAAATGAATTAAAACTGAGATTGAAAGTCTTGCTTCATTCATCAATAAATAGTAACGCCATCCAAACTCTATTTTCTGTATGATACTTCACATACTTCTACATCACCCAAGTGACAAAAATAAACAGTAAAGTAGGCATACAACTAGTTTAGCAGCTTCAGGCTCGGGAATAGGTTTCTGCTTATTCTTCTGATTCTTTCTCTGCTCCTTGAAATCATTATTCTTTAGTGATTTTGTTTTTGAGTTGGTGATCAAAGCTGTGCTCTGCTGGAAGGGAATCTCATTCTTCTTCATTCTCGTCAACCCACTTGGTGGAGTCCTCAACTTTGTGGTGATTTCTCTTTGATCTTGAGATCTTGTCCCATTTGTAGGTTTTGGAATCTCCTTCTCCAGTAGTTTTCTGGTAATGGTTTTCACCTTAGCTTTTTTCTCAATTGCCTCGTGTACCTGGGGTTTATGACTAACATGACTATATGATTTCACCTTGTTTGGAGACTTTTCGATAGGCATGATTTCCTTGTCGTCAAGTTTCAAGGACTGTTTAAGGAGTTTAGGCTTTTCCTCATGTGTAAGCCTTTTAATTACATCTTCTGTTTTGTTCCCCATGCTGGTGGATCCTTTGTGTTTGACAGTTTTGTAAGGGACTACCTCTACTTTTGGTTTTCTAAGGGATAAACGTTCAGGGGGGACAAGTGCTTGGGTTTTAACTGATTCCTTGCATAAACTACATCGAGGTTTCATAAGTACAATGGGTGGTAAATTATCAAACTGTTTGGGATAGGAATTATTGGAATGACGAACCCGACGCTTAGGCTCTATGACAGAACTCTTCTTTAACAGTCCTTTGAAATGCATAGTATCAAGAATTTCACTCAGGGTCTTCTTTCGTCCTGGATCAACCTTCTCAATTATAGAACTAGTCTTTCTTACCTTTGGCATGTCTATCTCAAATATAGGTCTCTTATGATTCAGAATCCTTTCACCCTGCAACTGTTTCTGTGCAGCAGCCCGAAATGGTCTTGAGGGGACTTCTTCTAAACCCATTAGCTTGGCAACTAGATTGGGTCCTCTCAATTTTGAAGTAGCTGATGAAAATGACGAATCAGAAAGTTTATCAGTATGAGCACCGGAAGATTGGCTTGAGCTTGTTGAGGGAATTTCTGATGCTGAATCCAATCCTTCAGTGGTTGTCATTGGAAACAGACTTTGCCTAACCAGACTGTCTCTGATCACTTTCTTAAGCTCCTCTGTGCAATTTCTTGAAGAACCATCAGCAGAAAGGCGAGGTCTTTCAAATCCCATTGGATAACTTCGTTCGCTATATTGGTTAGTGTATGTTCCATCTATCATCTTTGCATCAAATCTTCCTCTATCAGGTTTCGCATTCTGTTTTTCCTTCAAACAGGACATGTGCTGTGAAGCTTCTTGCAACTTTCGGAGCATTACTAGAGACTCTTGGAGATCAAGAGCTCCTTTCAACAAATCTTTTGCAATATCTTCAGACCTTCCATCATATCTCATACCCCTAGACCATGAGTCAATCATGTTGTTCAACCTTTGAGCCCCTCTAGAGACCTCCATGAGCTGCAAGGAAGATGGATCGAGAGAATTTTCTGTGGATCCTTTTGGGACCATCTCTTCTTTGTTTAATTTGTTTGGCAAAGATGTTTCAGAGTTCTCAGCCGTCCTCCGGCTTTTTGTCTTGTCCTTCACTATCTGAGATCCAGCCCTGGACTTTCTGATTGCCCCACATTCCACGACCCCTTTTGGATCATCACATGTCATGAATGATCTATACATGACTGAGTCCTGAGTCGATATTCTGTCGCAGAAATTTCATCAGAAAATTGACATTTGGGAAGCCAATTATATACTAACAAGCAAAAAAAAAACTCTTATAAAATACTCACATAGTCTTGTCCTCTTGATGCTCAAAATTTGTCTATGTTAGAAAAAAATAATAGACTTGTTTGTCCAACTGAAACATGATGCAATTATATATTCAGTCTCCTTCGTCAATCAAAATGCAGACAGATCAAGGCAACGGCAAGAGAGAGAATAATAAGTTCTGAATTCTGAAAATAGAACCACTGATATATAATTTAACTAGAATTTCGAAGCAACTTCTAGGAACAGATTTGTAAGTAAAATCCCAACTGACTCATAATGAGGTTAGAAATATCGAAAATTGAATGAACACATAAATTATATCCTCTGTTCCATATTCTAAAACCGAACTAGAACACAAAATGCAACATTCAAAATCAAAACCACTCAAAATGAAGCCGTCGTTTCATGCACACTTACCCCTCTTCTCAGTTGCTCAACGTCAGAATTAATCCCTAAACCCTCTGGGGTAGCAAATTGAAATGCCAGAACCAGAAAAGAAACATAACCCACCTAAGAAACCCATGAAAACGTTAAAAAAATGACACTACGCTTCTGACAACGCGCAAAAGATCTGTCCAGATTCATACACGGAAATGAGCTGCGAGAAACGCAGATCCACACGAGAGGACAGAATCAGTCGGCGCATTGACTTTGCGAAAATGCAGAAGCTATGAAATATCAAAGCAATGCAAAGCAAGTAGCTGTGAGGGGTCGGATTTTGTTCCGTTGATTATTGGGAAATTATGAGACAAGGAGATCGCTGGAAGATCATGGACGTGATAAATGAAAGCATATGGTTTTGGTCGTACACATGGTGCAGAGTACCGAAGAAGCAAAGCTGTTCAAAAGCAGAAGAGGGAAGGTCAGTCACAGTGGAAAATTGGCATTACGCAACTTGATACGATTCGAAACCCGCACAATAAATTACTATACACAAAATCACTAAACAAATATCCTAAACTATATTAACAATATCAAACACCTTATTCAATCGCAAAGATGTTACAAGCAAAATATTAGCAATAATTGTATTGATTGTACTGATGCATGTACAAAAATTTTTATATTAGCATTTATAATAGATAATCATTATAAAGGGATTTATTTTTAGTAAATTACTAAATGTGTGCTTAAATTGAAGGTGTGTAAATGTAATTTTAAAAAATAAAAGCAAGATTTTTGTTAATTATTATAGAGCCAAAAGTTTGAAGGATAAAAATAATTATTTTTTAAAAAATTAATGCAAAAGTAAACAAAATTATTTAAAAACAAATTCTTATTTTAATATACAATCAAACTTAACCCGTCAAACTCCAAATCATATATCTATAAGAAATATTGTAGAGATTTTCCAAAGGTGATATTAAGTGTTGAGGTGGGAATGAGTTGTGTAGTAATACTACATTAGCGCCTTTAATTAAGATTTAATTGGTTAACTGCTACCACACGTAAACGATAGCCTACACAATTTGACATAAAAGACCATGCCCAGTTGCAAGCATACAAACTACTATATTTATTAATTTGAAACATTGTCTCCCATGTAGGTTTTGTCGTGTAGCTTCGACCCCATGTCATGCATAACTGCATAATTCATACAGGGATTAAAATATGACCAAAAAAAAGTTTCTATTAAGACTTAATTATTGAAATGATTAGTTAGCTAGAACATGTTTATTGTGGGGGATAAAGATCTTCTTTATTTGGCTCTTCATGTGGGTTGAACAGCTCTTTTTAGAGCTAAGCCTTTATGGCTTTCATGCTTTGGTTCAGTGAGGAAAAGAGCTTTAATTTCTGTTCCCTTTGCACATAGTTTTCTGTTCAGATCTCTACCACTTCTAATTTTTATCATTGAATGGCAACACTTTTCATGTATCCTACTAGTTCAAAAGCAACCCCACCTATCTTTAATGTTTGGGAATCTTCAGATTGCACTCACTTTGTGTAATTGTGTGATAATTTCATGAAATTGATCACAATATATAAAATTTAGTTATGATCTGATAAATTCTTAACTTTATTTTACATTTTACTTTTGTTTCAAATTTTATTATATTCTAATTTAGCCTTTTATTTTTATTTTTTAAACTCAAGTATTTTTGTATGGGGCTTTCTCATATGAAGATAAATAAAAAAAATAAAAAAATGAGAAAAAATATTGGATTAGTTTTTAAAATCAGAAGAAAAATGATAACAATAAGTAAAAGTGAAACTTAAGGTATGACTAAGGAACCAAATTAGAATCAAATGAAACCAAGGAATGAAAGTAAAATTTATGATAAATTTAAAAGATTAAATTGAAATCAAATAAAGTTAAAAATTAAATTAAAACTAAATTAAATTTAAAAAAAAATTTGTAAGTTAAGGTACAATTAAGAGATAAAAGATATACTAGTGTTTAAGTATAATTATAATAATAAATAAATTACTATTTTATATTTAATAATTATTGTATCATATTATAATTAAGTAAGACATTATTTTGGTTCTGTGCTAGTTTAAAATCTTAATTTGATAATTCATTAAGAAGTCTAGTTTTAATTTAGTTCTTTATAAATTTTTAGTTTCAATTTGGTCACTTATTTATATGAAAATTAATATATTTATTTTCTTAATTTTAATTAAATTTAGACTAAATATACTTATGCTTATATTTGTACTAAATTAAAATACAAAATTACTGAACAATCGAATTGAAATTAAACTTAAAAAATAAGAAATCAAATTAGTGTTTTATTGTATTATAATATATGGTGTACCCCTAATTTATACTATAATCGCTCTAATGGCTAAATATTAAAATGTAACATTTAGCTAAACCTGCCGATTTCCAGGTGCCAACTAAGCTTTCCTCATTCCACGGGCGACGCTGCCGGCCAATGTACCTTTTCAAATTATTATTTTGCTTCCATCTGTTTTTTTTTTTTTTTTTTAATTTAAATGTTTCGATCCAAGGAAGTAAACTGTTGATTCTTTTTTGGAATTGTTTCGTGGTGTTTTATTTAAACTAAATTTATATTATTTAATAGTAGCTTAATGATTAAAACTCTTTATATTTATTCGAGTAGTTTCATATTTAAATTATAACGAAAATATATATTACAATATATTAATTAATAGTTAGTAAAAAAAAAAAATCAAATAAAGGTCAATTTTCAAGAGCTTTTAGCTTAATTGACCTTTTGTTACAAAATATTTTATCTCAAACTTGTTTTCCCGGGGATATTTCAGGAGGCAAGCACTCAGAACTTGTTGCACATAAGAATTTAAAATACCATCAAATATCATAATGACCCCATTTGTCACTATCAACAATAAATTCAAAGTTTACCCTTTATCTTAACTTCTTCTATATTTTACATCTGTCAGTTGGTACTTGCAAGTTGGTTCTAAAAAAAAAAATTGGCCTTCTTTTTTTAAATGCAGTCACAGGACTCTTGCTATTGCTAGCGCTACATTGCAACGAACTACCTATCATAAATGCGCTTTCTTAGCTTTTCTGCTTTTTTTTTATTACTGTCTATCTATATATTGTTTTACATAATATAATCAATAGACCAGATTGATTTTTTAAAACTTGGAGCATGATTTGACCTAACCCGATATAATTAGGAGATTCAAATGATCTATGACTAGATTAATTTTTTGAAAATTTTTGAAGCCTGATTCATTTAAAATATATATTTTTGTTTGATCAGATCCAACTTATTTGAAGCATTATAAATAATGATGAACATTGATTTGATCAACTTGATAAATTTAGCCAAACAAAAAAAATTATAAATTTTATTGAGCCTAACTTGACTGAGTCCTAATATGACATAAGATCTTTGTCGTATTTTAATTTTTATAATATATATTTTTAATTTGATTTATAAATAAATTTTAAAATATTAATTCTTTTTATTTTTTTTATTATCTTTCATTAAAAATTTTAAATTTTTTTAATTTCATTTTATTTTCTTTCAAATCTTATTTTTTTTATTTTTTGTTTAAAGAATTATTTTTATAAAATAATTCATATTTTATTTTTTTTAAAAAAGACTAGGCCTAGACATGGATTAATCCAATCTGACCTAATCAATAACTGAGTCTAATCAAGTCGAGTTAAATTTAAAATCTAAAAAATAACCCAATATAAAATCGGAGGGAGTTTCAAATAGAAAAAAAAAAAAACTCATTCTGTACCCTTCTCCCAGCTAACTTTGTCATATTTACTTGATTTGATGAGTGTATAGTTTCATTTCTAGATGATATTATTTTGTATTTTGAAAATATTAAAAGTTTTGTTACGAGGCTAGTCTATCGAACAAAACCAGTGGAGCACGATTGAGACTAAAATGATGGAAATTGCAGAAAAGTACAAAGAATATTTAAATGAGGCAAAGATCATTCAGTTTAGTAAAGTGACGGATTTAGACAAGAAAACCAATACAAAAATTGACGTGTAAATATGGCCCATTTCCCGACTAGGTTGTTAAATCCTAGAATGAGTGGAGCCTCATCTTATAATAATATTTGTTCTCGTTCTGTTTTGCATGAATATGATGGGCCTATTATATTTTCACAATAATTTACCCAAGTTAAGTTAGCTTTTCCATAATGTTTGTTTAGGGATCCCATAACATAAAAGTGATGCAATAAATTTTACTTTGAATATAAAAAAGGTCAGGGTCTAGAGAAAAGCACAGTGTTTTCACTGTGACTGAAATGCTTTTCCAAGAATTTGAATTTTTTACTCAAAATGTAAAGCTCTTTCATATTTTTCCCCCCACACACAGAGACAATTAATTTCAGTCTCTTTCACGTGGAACGATCAAATTACACAATTTTCTCTTTAATTTTCAAAATTTTCACTCATTTTTATCTGAAATATTACATGATAAAGACCAGGGGACACAAGAATTTGAATTTTTTACTCAAAATGTAAAGCTCATCCATACGTACACATGTAGAATAAATTACACTTTATGCACTTTTTTTTTTTTAAATTGTGCTCATTTTTTTTTTTTTTGAGATTACTAGCTGCATTGTTTGAGTGTGGAATTTGCACAGCCATTTATCTTAGACATAAGGTGCTTCCAGTTGGATTTAAATTCCTACACTACAAGTAAAGTCCGCTTACACAAGACTCAAATTGCTAACCGAGCCCCCTAAAATATGATATTTATTTTTTGTGACCAAAAGATACACTAATAACTTCTCATGCCACAAAATTTGAAGTGTCACCCTTTAAAAGCACTTACACGTCAAAGTTAAACCAAATATATTTTGCACTTTAGGGCATGCATAAATAACCGGGGTTTTCTATTCTGATATAGTGAACCATATCTGCCGCGACCAAAACTATTCACTTAATTTGTTATATTGTCTAGGAGGGGCGAGAGCAAAAGAGAGAGAAGGTATTTTGAATGAAGCAAACTGTAAGAAAGAAATAAAATTTCCCAAGATTTATTCTCGTATGGATAACTTCCAAAAAGCGTGATCAAGTCCTTGTAAAACAGGGGACATCGGGATTCCTTTTACAACTGAAGTTTGTGAAGTGAGATTAATGCATAAACAAAAATAAAATTTCTTTTAAAGGGTATGTTGGTAATTGCAATGTAGTGTGTATAAAGACGAGTATAGATAGTCTCTAATAGTATCAGTTATTAGAGATTTTTTAATAAGATAAGGAATCATTAGATCTAGATACAATAATTTTAAATTTAATAAATGTACATTTTTTTAAAAAATATAAAATAAATATTTTTAAAATAATATTTTATTTTATTATTAAAAAATAGAATAAATTTTAGTATTTTATAATTTATTTTACACATATAATTTATTTTATACATTTTATTATATAATTTAAAAAAAAAAATAAAATAAATTTTAATATCTTATAATTTATTTTACATATTTTATAATATAATTTAAAAAAATTGAATCGTCTTTAATAAAATTTAAAATTTTAATATATTTTATTTTTAAATTTAAAAATTTTTTTATATCTATTAAATCTAAAACTATTATATCTAAATTCAATGACTCTACATTTTATTCAACAATCTCTTGTAGCTAACGCTATTGAAACTATCCATACTTATATAAAGACGTTGATAATTACAATGTAGTGCGTACCAAGACGTTAGTATTTAATAATATATATAAATAATGTCCATTACCAAATATATTATATACACACACAAAAATGAATCTACGAATGATTAATTGACTACAAAACTGTGATATGGGGCTAGCCGGCAAGCATAATGACACGTTATGGTAGTAATAGGCCAAAAAGATGAACGAGAGGGTCCAAAATTTTTAATTTAAAAAGAAAAGAAATTTTTAAATATATTATAGCTAAATAGGAATATTTAAATACATATTTATTGAATGTGAATCATCATCCAATACGGTCCCATCAGTGTATAAATACTTGTTGCTGCCGCTTCTGGTACTTTTCTTCACTTTGAATTGTATTTATACATTTTATAATTTATTTTTAAGGTTGTCACTATAATTATATTTAAAATAAAATTTTAAATGTACTTAATTATAATGTAAAAAAATAATTATAATATTATTATTTTTGAGTTAATATTATTACAATTATATTTATATATTATAATTAAATATATAATTATACTCAAAATTATGAATACACTAAATATGACACCGATATTTAATTATTGTATGGATATGTTATAATAAATGAAATTGATTACATAATATTTTTTGAATTGAGCTTGGACGATTATTCTTTGTCATCATTGCTTTCAAAACTCAAAGGAAACATATTATATAAAGGAAATTTATATTATTTAAATCAATTCAAAATTGTAAATGCCATACATTGAGTTGCTTGAATGAGTACTATGACTTCCTTTTTTTTTTAAACTATTAGTGCTATATCATATACTGTCAACATCTTGAAGGAAAAGCACAAAAACTGAAGAATCAAGATTCTTTATATATTTTTTAATAATCTTTATTTTATAAATTTCAAACAAAAATAAATAAAAAGAGAGAGAAAATTTTTATTATATTCTCACTCTTTGTGGCACATTTTTTTTTAAATATTAACAAAAGGAGGGAATTCATTCATAACATTAAACCTGTCTCATTATATCTTTTTTATCTTATGTTTTTAGATACTTTTTCCATTAATTTTCTAAAAATAAGTTTTGGCAATAAAAAACTTGCTTGAATCATTTGTTCTAAAAACACATTATTGTAAAATATTTCCACTAATAGTTGGATATTAGAATACCTTTAAGTTGTTAAAAGTTTTTGGTTTCCATTTATTCATTTTTTGTTTAGTTTTCAAGTACAATTATTGAAAACAACATGATAAAAAGAAACTGTTTTTGAGAATTGAAATGAAAGTGGCCCATAAATATTTTAACTCTTTTGATATGCCAACCTATATATTCTATTTGTTATAAAAAGTTAATGTTTATTACAAAAGTTAGTACTATATGCAAAAATTATGTCAATTAATAGATGTTTTCAAGTCCTTTCATTTCTTTGTACCTCCAAATAATAGATGACAAGATGCTCTTTACTATTATTATTAAAAATTAAAGATAGGGGCAAAAACCATACCAAATAAATAATTTTAAGATTTTTCATTACTTAATTTGTATCTTGAAATATTGCATCACATACATAATTCTTTTTTAAAAAATAATTTTATAAATTATTTCATAAATAATTAGTTTTCACATGCTTTATACATTGTTTTATTTATTTCAATTATTTTTAGTTTGGATTGAATGTCAATTCCAATAGTGTGTTGTAAAATCTCAAGGCTGCTTCCAGTGAGAAGAGAACAAGATCAACGAATTGAGTTCCTAATTTGAATAGTTATCCGTTTCTAATTACCTAGGATGACCTTAATTATCCATTCTTCTAATTATAGTTCACTTTCTTCTGTGGCTCTCCGCCAATACATTCCAATTCCATATTCACATTAATCACTCCATAATTACCATTAATGGCCATATGTTTACTTCCCATTTTTTGCATTCTCTCTTTTTGAGTTCAAGAACAAAAAGAATGGTAGAGAAATAGAGGGAGAAAAATCTTGTGCTAGAGTTACGGATATTGTTTAAATCTCAAACACTGATCATTATTCTAATTCTATACCATTAATTAATATCCTATTCTTTGTCCAAACAAAGCTTGAATTAATGCACAGAAGGTCATTCAATGAGTGATGGTTCAAGCTCTTCATCGCCACACAGCATGCAGAAGAACAGGTCTTTTCATTTCAGGAGGATTGGGAAACGTATCCACCATTTGATTTCTGAGGGTTCTCATCATGAACATGATGGCGACGATGATAGGGAAGCTGGAGAATCTGACAATGAAATGCCTAAAAACTATGATTCAGGCAATGACAGTGCATCCCCACTGGAAAATCAGAATGTAGAATCAGTCATGAATAATAATACTTCATCTGTGGAACCAGCTGCACCAAAACCTACCAAGCAACCAAGTGGTTTGTATATATCATCTCAAATATTCTTCACGTAAACACATAGTATGTGAGACTTATTTGAATCATGGAGTCTATAAGTTGCATGAGAAGATTCAAATGGGAATTCTATGCTCGCATTTCAAATTGCTTAATCGATAGCATTTTTAGCATACTGTGAAATTTTGGCGTTGTTTTGTGCTTATATTCAGAAGTGGAGATGATAAAGGAAAGGTTTTCTAAGCTGCTTCTGGGAGAAGATATGTCAGGTGCTGGAAATGGTGTTTCTTCTGCATTAGCTTTATCTAATGCTATAACAAACCTAGCTGGTATGCATATTGTTTTCTTGTGTTATGTGATTCTTTGAAAGTTTTTTCCTTTTTGGTTTTGTAGAGAAGAATTTCTTTCTTTAGGAAAAAAATATTCATCACTTTTAAATTCTTTTGTAGAAGAAAGTATAAAATTTAAATTTAGAATAGGCCACTTTCATTATGGAAGATTACTTTGGGTTGTACTTAGGCCTAAAAGTACATTGAGCTATATTCAAATGGGCTTTTAAACAACATTGAACTTTTTATTCAAACCCAACAAAAGTAGTCCTAATTTTATATTAAAAAAATTTCAATTTGAGCCAAGCAAGTTTCAGTTCAAATTGTGAAACAAAAACAAATTTTTTTTAAAAGCCCAACTTCCTTCTAGTGATCTAGTCTATCAACCATTACTATTATCACTAGTACTCAATGGCCATAATTGTTACATCCCATCACCACTATCATTTGCTACCTATTTTTTTTAAATGTAATTCAAACAACTTTTTTTTTTTTTTAAAAAACCAACAATAGAAACTTTACCATAAAACTTTTTCAAAAAAGTTTTTCTTTTTCCTATTAAACAAATGTAGCCTAAGTACTGAAATTTTTTTATGCAAAAATTTGCTTGGTTCTGACACCATGCACATGCAGCATCTGTTTTTGGAGAACAATCAAAACTGGGGCCAATGTCTGCAGAAAATAAAGCAAGGTGGAGAAGAGAAATTGAGTGGCTTCTATCTGTGACTGATCACGTTGTTGAGTTAGTTCCTTCAAAACAGATAGGAAAGGATGGAACATGCATGGAGGTGATGACAAGCAACTTCATTTTCTCATCTCTTCACTTCTCACCAAAACTGTAGTTTCAGTTTCACATACTATATAATTTGTTTCTATTGACTCTATATATACAGATCATGACTACTCGGCAACGAATTGATCTTCTCATGAACGTACCTGCCTTGCGCAAGCTTGATGCAATGCTTATTGTAAGAAGCTAAATTTTTCCTTCTCTGATATCCCAATTCATACGGTTTACTATCTGTCTGAATCTCATACCCACTCTTTAAAGTTGACAATGAGAATTTAAGTTGGTTAATTTCACAGTTTCAGTGACTAACTGGGTTAGAATGGAACAGGACACGTTGGATAACTTCAAAGATCAGAAAGAGTTCTGGTATGTTAAAAAGGTTGATGACGAATCTGAAGGGAACAGTACTACCAAGAGTGACAAATGGTGGCTGCCAACCGTTAAAGTTCCCCCAAATGGATTATCAGAAGAAGCAAGAAGATGGATGTATATCCAGAAGGACTCTGTCAATCAAGTACTTAAAGCAGCCATGGCTATAAATGCCCAAGTACTATCAGAGATGGAGATTCCTGAAAACTACATTGAATCTCTCCCCAAAGTAAAATACATACAAACCAACAAACTGGAATAAATTGCATCTTTTAATTTTTTTTCCTCCTTCTCAAACCATTACAAAATTTTCAATTTCATCGTTAGTTGGTTTTGTGAGAGAGTTGGGTTAATCTTTTCCTTGGTGTGTTTGGCAGAATGGTAGAGAAAGTCTTGGTGAGTCAATCTATAAATACATTACTGAGGATTATTTTAATCCAGGAGAATTCCTCTCAACCATGGACTTGTCCACTGAGCATAAAGTTCTTGACCTTAAGAATAGGATTGAAGCTTCTATAGTGATATGGAGAAGAAAGATGACCAACAAGGATAGTAAGTCTTCCTGGGGTTCAGCTGTGAGCCACGAGAAGAGGGAGCTCTTTGAGGATAGAGCAGAGACCATATTGTTGTTAATTAAACAGAGGTTTCCAGGACTTCCACAATCTTCACTTGAAATCAGCAAGATCCAGTACAATAAGGTAAAATTACAACATTGCAACTCATTTCTGTGCTTTATATTTTCACCTTTTTTTTTTTCCCTTAAATTTGGTTAATGTGACTAATCATGTATTATCTTTGCACTTTTAATATATATGATTCAAGCCCATTCACCTTAGTCACTTAACAAAAGTTGCTTCTCATGCTACATGAGTTAATTTCATTCCATTAACTACTTTTTTCTTCTTTTGTTGACATAATATCATGCTTATTAAGAATGTCAAGATATTATATATTTAGTCACATCAACAAAGTTTAGTGTCATGAAAATTCAATGGCAGGAGTTAAATATAGAATTTTTAAAACTATAAGTACTTAACTATAAATTTTCAACTTAGGGAGTTAAATTAATATTTGAGTAGAAGAGGGCCAAAAGAATAATTGGTCTTTTTTTTTTTTTTCATGTTCTTGCTTAGATTTATTGTTGTTTAAATATGCACAGGATGTAGGACAGTCCATTCTGGAGAGCTATTCAAGGGTGATAGAAAGCTTGGCTCATACAGTCATGTCAAGGATTGAGGATGTCCTACATGCTGATTCCATGGCTCTGAATCCACCAATGGTAGCAAATACCAAGAGCATTTCAATGGAAGAAGACAAGTTCCGAAACCTTGGGGTTGGGGAGGAGATCGAGAGGTCGCAGTCATTAGAGACACCATCCTCCATGACTCTCTCGGATTTCATGAATTGGCCTTCATCTAATGGAAGGGATGAAATGACCAGAAATTACTCTGCAGGAGACTTGGAAGAAGAACAATGTAAAGAAAATGACGACAAGAGTTTAAGTAAAACTCCTAAGTACCAACCTAAGAAGTCCTACTGGGATAAAATTGAGCACTTGTATGCTATCAAAAGTCCCATATCTCGGCACTAAATATTTATAAATTTTCAATTCTCTTCGAAATTGACAGTGCCAGTTTTAAAAAAAGATAGACACAAAGTATATGAGACACCATATTTTGTCAGGTATATCATTATTCAAATGAGTATCTTAGTGTTCACTTTTTTCACAAATTAACAATGTCAATTTCAGAGAGAAATTGAGAAGATCTGTTTCCAAAGAGGAAGGTGAATAAGAGTGGAACTCAGAGAGAACAGTCACAGTGCAGGTGTAAATACTATTCTTTCCTTGGAATTTTGTTCTCCTTGGAATGAAAGACTCTTAGGTTGTGTCAGTGCTGGGCAGCTTGTATATTCTTTATTCTTTTACTAAAATTTTGTTGATTGAAAAATCCAAATCCAGTCTTGTATATTCTTTATTCTTTTACTAAAAGTTTGTTCATTCATATATCTAAATCCAGTTCTGTGGGCATTTGGTACCTGAACTTTGATTATTCAACAAAAATCTTCAAGTTCAATGAATACTACTATTAACAGTCTGATCTGCTAAATCCAAATCCCTATATCATGGTGATCTTTCCTACCATAATTACAGAAGTAACAACTTTTATTACTTTCAATAAAAGATAAATCGTGATAAACACAGTAGACTAGAGGATGAAGAAATAGGTTCCCCAGTTTATTACTGCGTTTGCTTTCTACGCCGTAAGAGCCATAAGATGTCACTACCATGCAATGATTTTCCATGGCGTCCAACCTTTTGGGCACTCTACAAGCAAAGTCATTCACTGTTAGAAATAAGACACACACAGCGAACCCAGTTCAAATTAGGTGGATTTTACGAAAGCCAGACTCACTTGGAAATGAAATGTTGGATTTGGGATTTTTGTTAAGACCGACAACGCATCCTGAACAGGTACCACTGCATATTATAGTAAGGTATATGTTAGCCGAAGATTAAGAATTATCAAGCCCCAGAAAGCAGAAGAAACTAGGACTAAAATTTCATAAAGTCTTTTAGATATACGTTACAAAATTTTCAATTAGGTCAAGACTCAATCGTATAACGCTTGTCATAATCATCTTCAAAGAAAACAATATCTTACTCAAGGTCAAGTTGCTATGCCCTTTAGCAGAAGCAGTGGTTGACTCGACAGTTGGACATGGCTTCTGGGTGTACATGAAAAGTGGCAAATCCTCTGTCTCCAGCACATGCATATCTTTGATTTTTGAAGGAACTTCACTTCCAGATTCCCTGCACAAGATTAAAGAAAAAAGTATAATAGAAGGAATGTAAGTATACCTTAACACGTGGTCAAAGATCTTTTAATCATGTTATCATGGAAAGAAAGAAGTACCTTAACTTTCCACTGCTTGACCTCTCAAAGCTGGGTGCTGATCGAGGAATGCAAGTATAAAAAGAAAAATTAACGAGGAATCAAATAAGTGGATGAAAATAATATATTGTAGGAAAAATTTACTGTCTTGGAAAGAACAAAGGAGTGACATGCAATATTTACTTGTTGACAAATAACGTGAATGGAATCTTGGCATATTCTCACTCCACTGCACCTTGGCGAGGGCAAGCTTACGAGCATATTGTTCACATGACAGCAGTCTCTATCAAAAAACTCCAAGTTCAGTAGCTATTAAGTAATAACTAATAACTATTCTTGCTTTTTCTTTTTTCATGTTTTTGCACAAAGTTTCTATCTTTATGCTGGCTAACAGTATATGTTAAATATCTTATATCTACAATTTTGATTTCTGCAAAGTAATACTACTGACTTGTTTGAGGCAGTTGATGCGTAACTCAGAAAACGCATTAGTTTGAGAAATAAGGCATTCAAGATTGGCTGAGACGTTTCCAAGATGATCAACAACAGTGACCACGGACCTGCATATGTATTCTTTTGTGTTCTCCAGCACTCTGCAAAATGTAAAATCCTAATCTATCACCATGTTTAGCATCCAAACAAAGCCTCCAAAGCAAGAAAAAATGAAAAAGAAAGAATCTCAACTTCTCAGCATGTTTTGTTTTTCTAGTTAGGCTCATTACGAGGGTATCAAAAGTCACAACACCACCGATTTAAGTGTTCAAATGAGTAACCAATATTTTCTGCTGCTAGCATGGCTTCCATCCCCCTACTGCTCTAATTTTTCTGTGTTTGGTGTAGTCTGAAAGTGGAACAATATAATGAACAGTAGAAATTGGAGATTGCTAATTGTTTAAGACACCCTTGGTACATTACGAGAAAAGTTGATAAGATGGCCCTTTTTCCCTTGTTTTTTTCTTGGTATTTTTACTATATACTAATGACTGCAATTTTATAACAAATTGGCATATATCATCGATTTTCATTTTCATGTATTTCTTAAAAGATACTTATCTCACCCATTTCAACCTTAAATCTCAAGTATACAATACTGTTACAAATTTTTTTTCCTAGACTACTGATTAATCTTGAGGTAAGTACATTTTTCAATTACAAGAGGTCAATAAGTAGTGAATAAAAAATTTTAGGAAAATAAACTAATATTTGTATGTAAGATTTAATAACTAAATAGTTGAAATATTATATGAGAAAAAACAATTTTAATCCCTCATTTTTTGCCTTAAGATTAATTGAGTTCTCCAAAAATGAAAAGTATTCTATAAAGATTAATTTCTTGTGTGTGTGTGTGTGTATATATATATATATATGTATGTATGTATATATTAATACTAAAAAATAAAGCATTTCCCAACAAAAGAAAAGCCAAGAAAATTAATGGAAGCCAATGGTAGAGTGACTTTAGAATAGCAATAGCGGTAATGCGCTATTGCTATATGGAGGAGAGGTGAGAGATGACTCACTCTTTCTTATCTTTGCCTTTCAAGAATGTCGTTTCGCAGTAATCCGCAGCATTGTGAAGCTGAGACCGAAGTTCTTTAAGCTCCTACAATCACCATGAGCAAAAACGAAACATTGTAGAACATGAATGAAGCAATAAAACAGAGTACACTACGGCATTGTAGATACAATACAAACCTGAAGAGACTTGGCAAATCGCATGCTTTCATCTACCTCAGCTTCTGGGATTTCATAGGATGACGAAAAAGACATGGATTCCATATCCATGCTCTTCTAGGTTATGAAATTCACTTCTCGAGACAAATTTATTGAACGAGGACTTTGTGGAAATGGGGTTCTGCTTGCCCCTATTAAGACAGTGAGGCAAAGGGGTCGTGTGAGCTGTGGTGCCTTTTGGAAATGGTGAAACAAACAAAAATCAACAAAAAGAGATTCTGCATCAGCACGCACAAAATGGAGCAAGATGACAAATAATGGTTTCGGTCCCGTGATATTCTGTTCTTCCTTTTTTTGAGCTTTCAGTTTTAAAAGATGGGCATCAGATAAACAATGGTGATTTAGGACTACTCACTGAGATTATCATCTGTCTATCTTCCAATAAAGACAAGATTGTGCTGCAAATTCTACAGTATTGTCTCAATCTAACTCCAAGAAAGCAAAAAGATGAACACATAAACAATATATAATTGCCTCCGTCGAGATTACTTTTTGAATGGGAAATTGGGACGTCAATGGCTGGAGAGCTTATACATGGGTTTGGCTTAAACAGCACATGCACAGCTTCATGTGAGAAAATATATTATATATGCTCACTTCTAC
Source organism: Delonix regia (assembly GCA_037074485.1). Lineage (NCBI taxonomy): Eukaryota > Viridiplantae > Streptophyta > Magnoliopsida > Fabales > Fabaceae > Delonix > Delonix regia. The sequence continues at coordinate 36,058,077 of CM073454.1, forward strand.
TACAAGGGCGCTTCACATGCAAAGTTAGAACAATATTTAGTTATTTATTGATATAAAAATCAGTCTTTTATTTTCTTTAAAAAGTTCCATATTATACAAATTTTTTTCTGCCTTTTTTTTAAAATTGTACTTCCTTTCTCTCGAATTGTAAGATAGGCTAAAATTATACTTAGTTTAACCAAAATACTTTATATTTATTATTTACATAGTATAACAGGTGTGAAATATGTATTTGACCAATATAAAATAATCACTTTTTATTTAGAATAAATAAAATTTATGTTTAAAACCTAAAATAATATAGAAACAAAAGTTTACGAAAACACATTTTTGAATAAGCTATATTTTTAATAAAGAATAATTATTATCCTTACCAATATTGTATCCTTTTTTTAAGTTTAAAAAATTTGTATACATATTTAGAATAAAAAGGTATAACTTGAATATTTCTCACAAGAAAAGAATATTTTACTCTTATTACTATGTACATATTATACCAATGAACACTTGGTAACATTTTGTTCCAACTTCCAAACAAGACGCAATATTAGCAACAAATGGTCTACAAAAAAAAAAAAAAAACTCAAATCAGCAAAGCACATGGACATGTGGAGTACTTAAAAATGCTAATATTAAGAAGCACTCAAATCTAGAGTTATTTTTAATTCGACTTGTTTAATATGCTTTTTTGGGTGGGCATAATTTCACTTTTTTTTTAATCTATTTAAATATGGGGTTTAACATATATCTCACAGAAAAAAGGATTACATAGAAAAAAAGATTGGTAAGCCCATTTAACTAAAAATCAATGTGTTATTATACTAATTTTTTTAAATACAAAAAATAATGCTCATAAATTTATTAAAAATTTTATTATTATTTAACATAAAATGACTTATTTATTACAAAATTTATAAAATAGGTCGTAAATGGACTATTTTGTTTTAGAGCTAACTTGCAATATATATATATATATATATATATATGTGTGTGTGTACACACACACCAAAACCTTTTTTTTTTTCCTTTGTCTTTGTCTTACATTTTTTAAACTATTATTTGCTTGGAGTCCCGTGTAATACATGGGATTCATGGTTAGTTAACATCCCGTCGTTGAAGTTTTCTAATATATGTCGAAGTCCATCTACCCACCAACTATTTGCTATAAAAGATGACCCCAGAAACATTTTAGGTAATGATTGCTTAAGGGCGAATTTTTGAATTAGTTGTCTTGAAAGTTTATAAAATTATTTCTGAAGGGTTATACTTAATTACATTTTCTTATAACTTTATTCTTAAAAGTTTTAATTAATACAATATAAGTCTATAATTAATTAATAATAATATGTAATTTAATTTGAAAATTATACAATAATCTAGAATAATTATACAAGTATCATGATATAATTAAAAAAACCATATATCTATGATGTTTTAATTGAAAAATAATATAACAAAGATGTAAAAGAATTGTATATAATTTTTTTTATTTAAAAAATATGTGTGCTTATAAGTTTTTTCCATTTCAAAATTATGTGTGCTAGGAATTCTTTCTTTGGTTTCATACTGTTAATGTAATAAGTGTATAGTTGATCTTTGTAGATATGATTTGTAGGGACTTGATTACGAAGAAATTAGGGAATTTGATTAGGCAACAAATTAGGAATTTTGATTTAAAAGTTAATAGCTTTTTATCTATAGCACATAGACTTGTGTGTAAATACTTTATAATAAGATGAATGAAAGCAAAATTTTCTCTTATTTTCTCCTCTTTGATTATATGGTATTAGAGCTTTAGGAAAATTTCTACCTATTTTTTTGAACTCTGGTTAGTGTTTTTTGATAGTTCTTTTTCTTTGCCCCCTTAAGTCACCACTTTAAGTGGATTGTTTTTCTACACTGTAACATTTTAAATAATAACTCTCATTTAGTAATATGTAAAAAATTATCTTGTTAAGATAATAATTACAATAATCAAAGAGGGAAGGATTGAAATGAAAAAGCCAAAAGGACCTATTGGAAAAGTCTTGGTATAAGCAAGGGTAAAAGTATAATTTTTGCAAAATTGCAAGGTATGTTTAAAGTTAAATTTAGAACTATCAAAGGATCCAAAAATCATGATTAGGGAATTTTATGCAATTTTGGATTAGAAAATAAAAAGGGGAAAAAGTGTAAATAAAGGGTAAAATGTCTAATTTTCACCAAATAATTTTGTTTGTTTGACTTTTCCACGCACCCTTTAGCCAAGTGAGAACAAATAGACACTTCATCATTTTCTCCATTATATGCATGAAAAGGAAGTAAAATAAAGTGCAAAAATGGTGGAGAAACTGGTAGAAGAAAGAGAAACATAGAAGTTAATTTTTCAAAGTAATTTCTTCACTTTTTGTACTCATGATAGGAGGAAAATTTATAGAGCTCACTTAGAGCTATCTAATAATCCAAATATTTTCTCCTATTGTGGATTTTGGCTTAGATGCAATGAAGGACTTGGTGGATTTAATTAGAAAAAAGTAAATAAAAAAATGGTAAGTTTTCTTATAAGAATTTGTTAAATAGTTTGTAGAAATTTCAAGTTGAAATATATCTTCCACGGCCAAGACCATGAATTTTAGTTCTTTCTCACCATATTTGTGATCTAGAAACTTAGGTAAAGAAATTTCTCTTCATGACCTAGGTGAAATTCTAGCTAGAAAGTGAAAAAATAAAATGGAACCAAGTTGCCCAAGTGGGTCTTTAATCTATTGGCACCTAGTAATGTAATAAAATATATTTCTAAGTAATTTATGATGTAATTTAGAATTTTAATTGGAGAATTAAGTATGGTTAAAGCATTTAAACTAATAATAATGATAATAATGAATCCTATGTGTATAAGGATTGGTTATTGCTAAAAGAGCTATCAAAGATTGAGTTTAAAGAGGAGATATTGTCATTACAAGGGAAATCAAGAAAAGAATTAGCTTAAAGTAGCAAGGCAGTTCATTCTTCATTCCTCATATACTATGTGTATGCTTATGCTTAGTGATTGCACACTTGATAAATTTTTATGCTTTATGATGCTATGAGTTAACGTACGATGGTGTATGATCTCGCATGGAGCCTTAATGACTTACAATTGATGTTATGTATGATGACTTATAGGGTTTGGAAATGTCAGTCCTACCCTAATCTTGACATTGATTATGATGTGATTATGAACCAAAATTAAAGGTGTTAATTCTAGCATAATTTCATGAGCTATGTTCATGTTATAATGATATGTGCATTACTTTACTTACGTATGCCATAGTATGTGTAGAATATGAAGTGAGCTATTATGACTTTTTGTCTTATCATATCTGTAACTAACATTTCAAGTAGATCTAGTAAGGATAAATAAAAGAAAATAACCTCTTAAATTTTTTAGAGGAGCAAAACTAAAGAGGCTTGATTAGTTTGAAGTTATGACACTTTGATGTATATTACAAGAATTTAAGCATCAAAGATAAATTGTCATGTAACTTGGAAAATATGATTATGTAGTGCAAGACTTTCATTGTATGTATATAAATTTCCATGTGTATGAAGAAATGACTAACCAAGAATTTGAACAAATTTTAATATGTAATAAAAGGTTTCTTGAAGCATAAGTTTGAGTGAATGAGGTCAAACTCAAAATTTGGTATGTTGAAACCCATTTAGTCAAGTTTTAGTTTTATGATCATATGATTTTGTGAGCGGAGAGAAAATGTGAAAAGTAAGTAGATGGACTCCAAAAATTATGATATTTGGTAGATTTAGAGTTATGCACCAAATTTCATAAAATTTAAGTTCAATAGATAACCTTTTTGCATACTTAAAGCGTGAAAGTTTTCTACTATAGGTTTGGTGACATGTGAGGGACTAAATGGATAAATTTTAGGCTAAAATTAAATTTTAAAGTCTCTGAAGTACTAATGAAGTATTCTAAAAAGTTTCATGTCATTTGGATTCCATTCAAGTGGGTTTTGCACAAAAAATTAGTAACAATTATGATTCTGTATAATTTCGTAAACCATGAACATTGATTTATTTGTGGGGATAAAAGAACAAATTTTGAACTGAAATTTGGTTTGAAATTAGCTATTATGATATTCTAGTTTCTTGAATAATTTAACAATTTTTAGAATGTTTTAGAATTTATTATGAATTTTCAAATTTGACTAGTTTACCATACGAACAGTACTATCGAAATAGAATTTATCTTTCCTATTCAACTATCTTTCCACCAAGTTTCCTTTATTTTATTTTTATCACTTGATTGTGAACAATTGGTGTTGAAACCGACCTTTTGGTGAGATGGAATAAAATGTGGTTAAATTAATTCTCAAAAATGAATCTTGAAAATCAATTTATTTGGAGTCGCCACCAAAATTTTTAATGGAAAACTTTGAAAAATCGATTTGAAATAAAAAGAAAAAGGTAAAATAGTCTGCGAAAACAAAGATGGGTTCGGAAGTTTGTTTGAGTGTGGAGAAGGTGTTAAGCACTCCACAACACCCGTCCATAAGGACTGTTACCTTAAACTAGTCAGCTGAAATGGAATATGACCTTAAATTTATCTCAATTACCCTTTATTAACATATGTGCCTGTTAAACAGAGAAGACAGAAATGACAATAATGGAAGCAAACGGATAAATATTTACAAAGGGTGGACTTAACCTAGGATGAAAGCCTAGAGCCTAGGTACCTCGTGATAGGGATCAAAGTCTACATAGTTTGACAAAAAATGTGTGTCTGTTGGTTGATGATTTGTAATTTTTTGTGATGAGAACAAGAGAGTTTAAAATAAAAAAATTTTTGTAAACAAAATGGGATTAAAATTTGATTTGTGTGTTTTAATTTACAACAACCTGATTAAACTAGTTCTCTTGACCTCTTCATTTTTCTCTCTTCTTAATTTTTTGTTTATTTTTGAAATTTTAATATTTATTTTGAAATTTAAATGAAATGATTATGGGATGAGAATTTTTTAGGATTTTTGGGAATTTATTATTATTATTATTATTATTTTAAAATTGAAATGTAATTATAATGAAGGAATATTTTGAATTTTTAAATTCATGGATTTTCAAAACTGGAATTTATCATTAAAATTAGGACAAAAATAAAATCATTTTTTATATTTTTGAATTTATGTTTTTTTGGATTTTTTTTATTTATTTTAGATGTTTAAAATTAGAATTTATTGTTGAAATTGGAACAAAATTATATTGGAAAGCCATTTTCGGAATTTTTGAATTTATATATTTGTTGGGTTTTTGGATTTTTCTAATTTTGAAAGTAAGATTATGATTAATAGGACTTTTAATTAATTTATACATACACACACACACACACATATATATATATATATATATTAGAATTTATTCTGAATTTTAAACTATAATGGAAAAATATTTCTATGATTTTTGAATTTATGATTTTTCTATATATTATTTTTTAAAAAAAATTAGAATTTATTTGAAACTTAAAGTAAAACTAAAATGAAAAACATTCTTTGAATTTTTAGTTACATACTAAGTAGGACAAACATCCCTATTTTCTTTAATTAATTCATCCAAATATTTTAAATGTTAATTTTTGAAACTTGAAGAGACTTTAGGTCTCACGCAGTCTCTACTAATTAACCATTGGATGCTTGAGGAGATGAGTGATCTCACTCAGGAATCCAAAATATAGAATAAAATATTTGGAAGTTTTTTGGGACTTTGTTTTTATGTATTTTTTTTTTTTATGGATTTTGAAATTAGAATTATTTTAATATTATTTTTAATAGGATCAATTCTCCAAATCCTACGAAGACCGAAGTCCCACATGACATTTTTTTTAATTAATTAAAATTTACAAAACACCGACTTAAACATTTTGTAAATAATAGAAAATACTTAATTAAGATATTTATTTTTGTATTATTATTATGATTATTATTATTATTGTTATTATTATTTTAAAAAAAATTTGTATTAATTTTCATGGTCTAAAGAAATTAAAATCTCAAATGACCCCAAGCACTCGAAGAGAATAATATTCCCACATGATGATTTCTTAAATAACAGAAAATATTTAATTAAAGTATTTATTTTATTTTTGCATTATTATTGTTATTTAAAATAAGTATGTATTAATTTTTGGGGTGTAAGGAGATTAAAATATCACATAATCCCAAACACTCGAGGAGAACAATATTCTCACTCGATGATTTTCTTAGAACCTTGTTTGTAAGGCCAAAAATTAATCTCATATTGACATAAAAGATAAAATAATAATAAAATAAATAAATAAATGAAAAGAAGACATAAAAAATATGATAAAGCAATAGACCCACCCACAACCATTGTGCCATACACGTCTAAACCTCTCCTATGCATTCACTATATCTATAGTTTTGGTATACCTATACACACACACACACACACACACACACACACACACACACACACATATATATATATATATATATGTATATGTATATATAAAAATATAATGAAATACATTATAAAATAAAATAAGAATAAAATAAATAATAAAATGAAGTAAAAAAAATAAACCAAAAAAATTAATTAATTAATTAATTAAATTTAAAATTAAAAAAAAAACATCAAAGCGAAAATGAGAACCACGTCCCCTTCATGCACGTTCCCCACTTTCATGCATTTTCATGCTTCTTCAAGTTAACGTCTCTTGTTATATATATATATATATATATATACATAAATACATATATATAGATATATATATATATATAGAGTAAAATAAAATAAAATAAAATAAAATAGATCAATAAACAAAACCAAAAAAAAAAAGAAGCAAAAATGCAAAAATGAAAAACACGAAGCGTGATACCATGTATGAAAGTTCACCTGCTTTGTCTTGGCTCATCTCAGCTCACCGTCGATCTTCCTCCTCGGCGGTCCTCTTTGGTCTTCCTCAGTCCTCATTCGATGCTTAGTGGCCCACCGTCAACTCTCTCTTTCCTTTCCTTGCTCAAACTGCGACCTCTCTTTCTCCTCCTCTCTGGTGGCTTCTCGGCTCCCTTTTCCTTTCTTTTTCTCTTCTCTTTTCTTCTTTTCCTCCTCCCCTTGGCCTTCTCGGAGCTTGCACGACATTCTCCTCCTTTCTTTTTCTCTGCAGTGTGGCTTCCTCTCAGCTTGTCTTTCTCTCTCTCTTCTTTGGTTCCACGCTTCTCTCTCAACGTCCTCTGTTCGGCTCTGTTTTCAGAGCACCTAAACAGAATGTCCACCTCTACTTCTTCCTTCATCCTTCCTCTTCTCTTCTTTTTAGTCCATCACACAGCAGCTCGTTTCTCTCTCTTTCTTCAGTTCAACGCTTCTTTTCTTCCTTTTTTTTTTCTTCTCTTCGATTAAGTGTTTCTATCATTCTTCCTTTCTTCTTCTTTCTTTCTTAGTCTCCTCTCTCTCTCTCTAACCGTGACCTCTTCCTCCATTTCTCTCACCTCGGTCCCCTTCTTTCAGCGTGCTCCCCCCTTCTTTTAACTCCACCAGCCACCTTTTCTCTTCAGTGTGCTCTATTCACCACCTCTCCCTTTTCAGTAGCATATCCCTCCACTTTTGCTGTGTCTCCCACGTCTTCAGCCTCCTTGTGTCCTGTTGTTCCCTGTGAGTGTGTGTGAGGATACTGAACGAGAAAGCTGAAGTGGAAGAGAGTAAAGCCTGCACTTGGAGGTAGTGGAGTGCCTTTTTTCAGCCTTTCTGTAGCTCTACACGATGTAGCCTTGTTGCCTTCTCTTTCTTATTATTTTTTTATTTTTATTACTATTACCATTATTATTAATTAATATTATTTGAATTTTTAATTTTCCATTTTTATTATATATATATATATTATTGTTTATACTTTTGTTTTGGTTTATTATAATTATTTTAATTAACTAGTTTTATTTTTGGGTTTGGAGTTTATTTAATTGTCTCCCATTTTTTATTTTCAATTTCTAATTGTCTCCAATTGAGAATGTTACTTGAAGCTTTGTCATTTTTAAATTTTCTTATTTGTTTAATTATTAATTAATTGGTGCATCAATTAATTAGTTAATTAATTAGGTAGTTTGGGATGAGGTGTTCATAATTGGACTACTTGCCTAGAGGATGTGATGTATTATGGTGTGACATACACCATTGACACAAGGAGTTTTAGGGTGTCCAGTTTGGTCGGTCCCTGAAATCTGGCAGACGAAAACCTCACGTGTGGACCTCATGCAACACCAGAAGACTTCAATGCTTCATCACATGCGTTAATGCGTGAAGGCGTATGGCTGAATGGTTTCACTTCGTTATTCTTCTCTGGTGATCAACTATTCATTTTCGGCCTAGCCCAGGTGTGCTTTAGGTGGTATGGGTAGTGTGTGAAGAGTTTTATTGATCTTTTTAGTTCTGTTCTTTAGTAAACAAAAGGAAAAAAAATTCAAATCTTGGGTTTGTTGTTGTTTGTCTCAGATCTTGGAATTACTTTGTTTTATAATCTTAGTTATTATGTTCCTTCATTTAGGTTTCGTTCTTCTCTGGAAATTATTTTATTGCCTTTACTATTTGTTCTAAATCAATTTGAAGAGGTTTAGATAAAGGTTAATCAGTCATTATGGCAGAAGTACAGTCAATTGTGACTGATATCATGCTAAATTATACTCAACTGGCTTATAATACTATTGTGGCTATTTTGATTGGGGAATTTGCTAATATAAAAATCATTGAAGAGCACAACTCTTGTTATTACAATTGCAGAGTTAGGTAAATATACTACATGTCTTATTTCCTCATTATCCGTATAGATCATTTATTCTAGTGCCATAAATCATATGACAGGTAATCTTAATCTTTTCTCTATCTTTCATTCACACAAATCACCCTCTCTTGTGACAATAGTTGATGGGTGCACATATAACATTATTGGTTCTGGGACCATTAATCTCACCTCTACCATTATCTTATCATCTGTCTTATACCTTCTAAAGCTTGCCTTTAACTTGATTTTTATGAGTAAGCTAATGTGTGATCTTAACTATTATATCTCATTTTTTCTTGAGCATTGTCTTTTTTAGGATCTTAAGACAAAGTAGATTCTTGGTAAAGGCATGTAACTAAAGGGCTCTATATTTTGGATAGTTGGATACCTCAGTCCCTAGCTTGTGCCAATATCACTTCTCCATTTGAAGCTCATTGTTGGTTAGGCCATCATTCTTTGCCTCTTTTAAAGAAATTATGCCCATAATTTTATACTGTGTCCTCTTTAGATTGTGAGTCATGTCATTTTGCTAAGCATCACTATAGTTAATCTAGTTTTTAAATCAATAAACAAGTAAATTTTGATTTTGAATTATTACATTTTGATATTTGCAGGCTATGTTTAGTTTTATAAAGAACTACTATAAAGTATTCTCCTATTTTTGTGCATTATATGCTAAGATCAAAACTCAGTTCAATATGCCTATCAAGATAATGGAAAAGAATATGGCCTAGACTCCTTTCAGACTTACATGACCTAACATAGGATACGCTATCAAAGTTCCTATATGGATACTCCTTTTCAGAATAAAGTGGTTGAACAGAAAATCATGCATCTACTTGAGACAGCACGAGCCCTCTTTTTTCAGATATGGTTCCTAAACAATTCTGGATTGATGTTGCGACCATTGCATGTTTCCTAATTAATCGCATGCCCTTCTTTATGCTCTATGGTGACACCCCCCAAGTATCCTGTTTCTAGATAAACCATTGTTTCCTATAGAACCTAAGATTTTTAGGAGTGCTTGTTTTGTTCGAGATGTTCAACCTCATGTTACCAAATTAGATCCCATGTCCTTGAACTGTGTTTTCTTGTGGTACTTTCTTGTTCAAAAAGGCTATTTATGCTTTTTTCCTAATCTCAATAAATATCTAGTATCTACTGACGTCACCTTTGTCAAAACTACACCATTCTTTGGCACCTTTTCGTTTTTACTAATTAGGGGGAGGAAGATGATTGGTTAATTTACAATGTCCCAACATCAGGTGCTTCCTTTACTAAGGAATCTAGTACTCTAGTTTCTTCCTCACCATCCCATGCCTTTCAACTGACAACACCTTCGACCATTTAAGTCTATTATAAGAGAAAGGAAACTCACGATACATGTCCTGAACAACCTTCTTCGTCATTAGATCTACCTCTAAGTGACCTTGATCTTCCTATTGCTCTTTGCAAAGGTAAACATTCTTGCAGTTATTGCCAATTTTGTTCCTTGTGACCATTTATCACTTTTATCTTATTCTTTTATGGCCTCTTTAAACTCTATCTCCATACCTAAATCTCTTCAGCCATCCTAGTTGGTGATGCCCAGGATGAGAATAGAACTTGGGACTTTGTGGCTTTACCCATCAGAAAAAGGCAGTTAGATGTAAATGGTTGTTTAGTGTAAAACTTAATCTTGATGGTTTAGTGGCCTGTCTTAAAGAACGCCTTGTTGCTAAAGGTTATACTAAGACTTATGGCATGAATTATTCTGACACATTTTCCCTTGTTGCTAAAATCACCTCAACTTGCTTATTCATCTTTTTGAGCACTGCCCATGCTTGACCTTTACATCTATTGGACATTAAGAATGTGTTCCTCAATGGCATTCTTCAAGAAGAGGTTTACATAGAGCAACCACTTGGGTTTATTGCCAAAAGGGAGTTTGGGAAAGTCTGTCACTTGAAAGGTTCTTATATAGTTTATGTAACATCCCTAAATTTGTAATTTTTAATATAAGCTAAATTAGAAAGAATTAAATAAGAATAAATATGTCCAGTTGAATTATTTAAAAAAAATAACCTATACCTTAGTTTTAAGGTATAGGGGTAAAATAGTCATTTTTGAAAAATGCTAAGGGCAAAATGATAAATTTACAAGGCTAGAGGCAAAATGGTCATTTTAACAAATACTAACGGTAGAATGGTAAATTCACAAGGAGGGCATGTGGCATTACGTTAACCTGAAGGCCTGCATATATGGGGCTACATTGGGCTCATGCCATAATTATATCTTAGATATTCATGATTTGAGATTGAATTACAATTGTTGGATTAAGAATATATTGTTAAATCCTAGCCATAAAATTCTCTTTAAACACCCTACACCCTACCCTTATTCTTTACACCATTCTTTACATTCCTCCCCATACCCATTTCACTCACTCTCACCTCTCCACTCTACACTAATATCAAGAAGGAAAGAAGCAATTTTAGAAGAATTACGAGAAAGGAAAGCATATCTAGGTAACATGATTTAGCATATTCTAATTTCTCTTCTTCTTGAATGGTTTTCATGGTAATCCCTTTTGGCCTAGAGTCATTTATGTTGAAATTTTATCACCATGATATTCCATGAGTTCATTCAAGATCCAAGAAGGATAGAATTAGAGAAAAATGTGGATAGATGGATATTTTGAAATATCTAGGGAAATATTATGTAAGATACAACAACTTTAGACTAACAATTTTGATGTGTGGATTTTCGTGTGCATTACGTATCTTTACATAAATATTTTTTTTATTTATGCACTATAATTGCTTATGTTATTGTGTATTGCAACTTTGTATGATGGGGTGATAATATGATTGTTTGAGAAGAGAACTATTCTTTGTGAGATTAAACTATTCCTATACATTATGTGCTTATTAATAGTTTGTGATCCCATTTGATAGTGGTTGGCTGTGCCACCTTAATATATAATGTGAACCATTAGTAATGACTGACTATGTCACCTTAATATATATATTGTGAACCCTATGAATTCCTTAGCAAGGTATTATATTTAATTAATTTTACAATTTATAGTAGGTTATACTGCCTATATGATAACAGGAAAAATGATGTTATTACATTTAATAGGCCACAACTTAAATTCTAAGATCAATGGCAAACTGTGCTGCCTAAATGGTTTTAAGAATTCAGGAGAGGATAATAATATATCCTTGCTAGGAACATTTTGAATTTAATTGTCACTAAAGGGATTCCTAACCGTCATAAGAACATCAGTGTTAAGAGGATTGCAAAAGAAATCTTGATAGTTATCTTTAAAACTAATCTAATCTTGACCACATGATGGCTTGGGTGGCATTTTATATTGCTTGACTTTGTCTTGGGTACTCGCTGGGGGATGCTTAAACTAAAGGTAGGTGGTGCCTACTGGTCAGGTGTCATATGCTAGGGTTTGTGACTTAATCGCCTGGATATGACAGTCATATGTTGGGGTTTCGTAAGACTCAAATAACCCGTATATAACGGACCAACGCTTAATGGTTGAGGACATTGTCTACCTCTATTTGCCTTATGTTTATTAATGCATATTTGTATGTTATGATATTTGACATCTACACATATTTCATAAAAATCATAATTTATAGTCATATTATATTCTCTGGATATTTTGAGTATCATATATGCTTTTTCATGTTGACAAAAAACTATTCTTACCATTATATTAATGATGTTTTTAGACAGTGAATTACCAAATTTCTTTTGAAATCTGTGCAAAATGAGTATTTGTCCCACTAATTGGGAAACACTTATTATTAAGATTGTCATTGTAAGATGTGATATGCCTTACACATCATACCACTTATATTCGTGTCACAAGAGGGCATGAATCTGACTAGTTTTTAAAGCCCTAAATGAATCCTTAATATTAGGCCTAATTTTGATAGATACAGACATAGATATAAATATAGGTATAGATATAGGCCTCATACCCCTTTCTCCTAATTTTGTTAAATTATCTATATAGATATATGAACAAATGGATGTATGAACTTTTGTTATCTATAATTATACTATTATGTTTGAGATATTTTAATGCATTTCTCATAATTATCGCTTAATAATTATTTTAACTGAAATTTATAATAAATTTTATACTTTGTAAGAAGGGTGTTACAGTTTAAATAGAGTCTTGGTGCTTGGTTTGGAAAGATTAGTGAGGTAGTACAATAATTCAGTTTGAAGAAGAGCAGATTTGATCCCTCAGTGTTCTATACACAATTTGAAGCATGTATTATCTTTCTTGTGGTGTATGTTAAAGACATTGTTATCATAGGAGATGATGGTGAATGTATCTTATATCCTTTAAATCATTCTTACATGTTAAGTTTCACACTAAAAAGTTGTGGTAGTTAAAATATTTTCAAGGAGTGGAGGTGAAAAGGAGCAAGAAAGGAATTATCTTATCACAAAGGAAATATGTGCTTGATTTATTAATAAAAACTAGTAAAATAAGAGTAAAACCATGTAGCACACTTATGACTCCTAATTTAGGTCTCACAAAAGAAGATAATGAATTATTTGAAGATCTCAAAAAGTATAAAAGGTTGGTTGAAAGGCTAAATTATCTCATAGTGACAAGACCAAATATTGTGTGCACTGTGAGTATTGTTAGCTAATTTATATCTTCATCTACAGTTAATCATTAGGTAGCTCTAAAACAAATTTTGTACTACTTGAAAGGAGGCCATGGATGCGATCTACTATACAAGAATCATAGCCATACTAAGACTGAGTGCTTTACTAATCTTAACTGTGCAGGGTCCAAGATAGATAGAAAATATACTAATTGGCTATTGTGTATTTGCTAGAGAAAATTTGGTGTCTTGGAAGAGCAATAAACAGAATGTAATATCCATACCTAGTATTGAATTACAATATAAAACTATGACAATCTATATGCAAAATTATGTGAATACATCCTTTAGAGGAAGTCGGATTGAAATCATCACTGTCAATAAAACTTTAGTGTGATAATTAAGCTACCCTTCATATTGCATCAAACCCAATCTTCCATAAATAAACTAAACATATAGAAGTTGATTGTCATTTTATTTGTAATAAGATACAAGTAAACTTGCTTTCTACAGGATATGTAAAAATAGGAGATCAATTGGGTAATATTTTTACAAAAATTCTAAATGCGAATTGGATTGAATATCTTTATAACAAGTTGGACATGATTAATATCTATGCTCCAACTTGAAAAGGAGTGTTACTATTATAATTTTATTGTTAACCTTCGTAGATATGATTTGAACATAATTAGGAGATTTGATCAGAAAGAAAATGAGGAGATTTGATTAGGCAACAAATTATGGTTTTGATTTATAAGTTGATAGTTTTTCATCTATAGTATAGAGACTTGTGTATAATAATCCTATGATCTCATGAATGGAAGCAAGCTTTTCTCTCATTTTCTCCTCTCTTATTACAAATACTAACCCCTTGAGCTAATTATAATTCATATTGGAGCTTTACTTTTCCTAGGAGTTAGATTTACAGAGTATCATTCATGGTACTGAACATAACAAATGAACTTCATATCAGAAAATCAATGGTACAACCACCAATTAACTCTGCAGCTTCAATTTTAGATAATATCGTGCTATGATAGTCTGACTCTGAGGACACTGATTCTGTCAAGATATCTCTAAGTTTTTTGTACATCTTTTGAGGTGCCTCCCTCATTTCTTTGTGGTTTCCATGATTCATTTGTTGCAACTCAGTAGATGCAGCTGCAGGAGCAGATCTTGCACATTCGCCATCTTGCAGAAGTGGAGAGTCTATGAAGAGAGAAGGAAATCAACATAGTTCAAATTGATATATATATATATATATATATATATATATATATATATATATATCTCTATATATATATATATATATATAATAATGTTGATGCACAGGGATGGATGTATAACACAAAAGAACAAGGAGTTGGATGGAAGATATTGAAGTACATGGTTCGGTAAAAGAAATCTGCAGAGTAGGTTTTACACGACACACAAACGTTTATAATACGGCCAGCCATGTTACGTTTTTGTGCAACTGTGAAATGCAAGGGTCATCATAGCCTCAAAGTAACAGGGTCAAGCAGAAAATTTAACTTTGTATACAACGAGAAGAAATGAAGTGGATTACTGGAGGCACCTATATATAATAACCACGTAAATAGAAGAATCAGGCAGCATCAATTAACTGTAATATAGAAGTACTTCAGATAAGTACGGAAAAATTAATGAAAATTAAACTTTTGATCATGAATTAATTTCAATAATGTGAATGTCATCAAAACACTTACATAGACACACTCTAGTTGGAAGAATAAACATGTAAATGAACCAGATACTCTCATCAGTGATCATGTGATGTGTCAGCAATTACCTTCAGATTTTGTTGAACAATGTTCCCGAACCTTGTCTGATTTTGCCCGGGAAATGCACAACCATCCTCTTTCTGATTTAAAATCGTTTTCTGATTTAACTGGAATATGCCAATGGCCTTCCTCTGATTCCTGCAACAACCATTTCGATGTTATATCTCCATCATTTATTTCCTTTTCCCCGGTGCTCTTTCTCTATTTTTGAAACAGCATATGAGATTTCCATTAATGTCTCTCACCTGAATTACAACGGAACAAGGAGGGGGCATATGAAACTCCGGACCAGCATCAGAGAAACTGAAATGTACCTTAAATAAGGAAAACAGCGATGTCCATGTCAGAATGGTCATATTTGTGAATAGTGCTGGAAGAAAGGAAAACTAAGTCAAGCTTTAGATATAGTGGAATAAAAAACAATACTGGACCTCATATTGTTTCACGAAAATCCATGCTACCACCATGATAAACAGACAAAAGACGAGATAAAATTTTCTTTCTGAAGAGCCTAACTCACTTGATGTCTTTCTTTCCACTTGGGAAAGATGTCATTTCCCAAAAGTTGAAATATATGATCTCTCATTTCATCATTGGTCACAATTAAGCACCTGAATTTTATAGCAGCATACAACCAGTACCTGAAGCACAGCATATGGAGCACTAGTAAGTTATAACCAATACAAATAAATAAATAAGTAGAAGGTAGAACAAAAATTATGTAATTTTATTTCTCACCAATCATCATTTGATCCAGTAGGTGTGGCATAGAGTGCATCAGAATATTTCCACTTCTCAATTAATTCTTTATTAATTGGTTCATCCATTTTGTGCCCTGTAATACGCTTATTATGCAATATAATAAGCGGATACCTCTTTGAAGGGAGCTTCTGACGTATTCCATTGACAACAGCATTTATCTAGAGTATTCATATCAGCAGAAGATAATTAATAACTACGACAGCAATAACAACCAGAATCTAGAAAGCAAACCTAGTATCTCCTACGTTCAGTAACTTGCCTTGGATGGCATGAATCTCCTTTGGTTGAAAAGACCCACATTCGCAGCATCTACCACTGCTTCAAAAGGTCCATAATAGTCAAGCCATTTCTGCATTTGACAGATTAATTTGTTCCACTTCATCAAATAATAATGAAATTATAACTCATTTGCATTATTAGTGTTTCTTACTTGAAACTTCTGGAAGTTTGACTTTTTCTCTCTCATTATAGCAAAAGATGCAACTGAGTTGGCAAATTTCTCTGTTTCAATAGGATCAAGATCAATAGTGGCCAAGTGCACACCACAGCATCTACACATTCCATCAGTACCAACAGTTGTATGAAAAATTTCCCACTGTCCCTTACCCAACCAACCCTTCCCATGCCAGCCTCCTCCATTATTTTCTATCACTTCTCTTATCAATCTTTTATCCCATTTCCTTTTCCCCACTCGTGAAGCTTGCTTGCTCTTAAACCAATTAATAATCAAATCTGCGGTTGAAATTGAGACTTCCCTTACGGTAGTTCTTAGTTTATGCAATACATAGTAGACCTTGTCACTCTTACCAGCTGCTATGCTTACTCTTAAAAGTGCCTCCAACTCAGGCTCTTCAGGAAAGACACCATGTTCCAACATGTGTTTTTCAACAGAAAATGCTTTATCTATATCTCCATTATTGCAAAAGGTGAATAGAGCAGGATCATATGATCGCAACCGGGGATTGATCCCCAATATTTTCATTTGCTTCACCATCTCAAAAGCCATGTCACCATCACCCATTGACATGGCTATTCTAGCCACAGACGTTAAGGCTGCCTCATTCATTGGGACCTCCTCTAAGCGCATAGTCTCGTATATCTCAAATCCCCTCTTCAGTGAATATTTCTTGACATCTTCACTTACCAAAATTCTGTGGTCCTCTTGGTTGTATGCATCATCTCTTACAGCTGAAAACTCATCACCTTCCTTCCTTGGATGAGCTGTGTCATCTAGATATTGAGTATTCTGCGTTAGAAACCCATTGGAAAACTTGGTCATGTTGTTGTTATTGGAGCTTAACTCTGTCCTATCAATTGTTTCATTACTCTTTACTAGTCTCTCATTAGCTGAATTAGGATTCTCCCTTACGGTATTACTATTACTTAAATCCCTATCATTATTTTCTATTGATTCACTGAACTCCAAGGGAATCACAACTTCCTTAGATATGGCCAATGTATTCATAGTTCGACTCCCACTTCCACTTTTAGCCGGTCGAACAACACCAACTGCTGCAGAAGAACAAAGATACAATAGCACTGTATAGTGATGTTGCCCCATTTTAACCCCTTCTCTCCGAGCCGTATCATACAGAGACAATGCCCCCATTACATCCCCTCTTTTAGAGCACATATCCAAAGCAACCCGCAGTTTAGATTCGGGGGAATCCTTATCCTTTTTAGAATTTCCCTTCTTCCCCTTCACTACCTTATTTTCATTGTTTTTCTTCTCTATTTTCTTACTACCTCTGTGATTACTACTTGCTTCCAAAGACTTACCCTCAAAGGACTGAGAAGAATGCCTTGAACTCAGTCCTTTCTTTTCTCGATAACCTGGGGTTTTCCTGGTTTGTCTCGAGAACCTCTTGTCAGATTTTTCCTCCACAACTGAACCAACATGATTTTTCACAGTATTTTCGCTGACCCTTTTATCTATAGACTTCGCTGAAGAATAGCCACGCTTAATTTCTTTTCTATCTTTGACACTTTTAGTGTTTACCGAAGGTTGACGTTCTAAAGTACTAAACTTTGGGACTGAAGCTTGCGATTTAACTAGAAAATATTGATAAAATTTTCGTTTGTGGTTGGTTTTGAGCGGTAAGGAAGTGGGAGAGTGAGAAAAATAGAGAAACTTAGAAGTGTTAAGTGAGGGACTGTACCTAGAGATAAAGAATGGGATAAGTAGCTCTTGTTGCAGTTGCAGAGAGTTGAAGGTAAAAGAGGCCATGTGTGGCCGTTGGAGGAGCTCTCGCGTAAAAGTCGATATCATCTTATACGTGGCAAAGCACTAACTTGAAATGACGAAAACATCCTTCTTCTTCTTTTTATTTATTTATTTTTTCAATTGCCAAAGACTCCAATTTTAAGTCGCTTGTATACAATTTGCAAGAGAACCTCAATTTTTTCATGGGAGTTTTATCTATCAATTAAAAATCTATGAGTTAAACAGAGTGAGGCAACTCTTTTTTTTTTTTTTTTTGCATTTGAAATTTTTGGAGTTGATTTCATTCAAATTCGAGCACAATTTGAACATTGTTGTTTGAATTCTTAAAGAATTAACGTCAACTCCATTTTCTTATGTTAAAAAACGATACTTCATATAATAAGAGCAATTTATTGGTGGGTTAAGCAATAAAACGGTAATTTAATTATGGCGTAGATTAATTAATCAAATCAACCGTGAAGAATTATTTTTATTTATTTTTCGTTACTTATTGTATCCATTCTTATAAATATCAGTGTCGCAAATTTTTAGTAACGTTGAGTTCCCATTAAATTTTAAATATCAAATATTACAAATATGTATGTCAAAAAACATAAAACTTAGATACAATTCATTATATTTATATTATACTTTTTAAATTAAATATAACAATTGTATAATTTCTCAATAATATTATTATAAGTGTATAATTTAAAACGCAAAAAGTGTATACTAATTTGCAAAAATCATACACTTATTATATTTTAATTGAAGAACCAATTATAAAAAAATATAAAAAAAATTGTATGTAAATTTTTTCCCATTAATAATCTGGTGCAACGCATTGACAATGACAAAATTTTTTTTTTTTATTGAATATAAGGTTTTACCATTAATGCTATGAGATGTTGGCAAAAAAGGGTGGGCAAGTCTAGCACATCCTACAGCAACCATCAACATCTAAGAACCTCTGCAGAATATAAGAATGTCTTCCTCAATGGATTAAGTGCCTCAAGATAAGCCATAGTCTCGCAGAAACCAGTTAAAACCTCATATATAATGCATTGACTTATTACTATGACAAAACAGCTCAGCCAGTGTCTGGAAAAACCCAAAAAAGATTTTCCAACAACAGATAAAGATAAAATGAGGCTATCTAGTAAGTAAGCAACATCGGTTGCACTGCATTATCCTCAAAGATGTCAGATTAAGCATACAATGTCAAAGGCCTCAAGGTTACAACGCGAGCCCTGGTATGCCATCAAATGGAAAATGCTACAGTGCATCAATTTAGCTGCAGATGGATACTGTCATAACGGCATGGAAATACCTGTAAATTGGACCAAAGAAGAGCATTTGTTAAAATCTTTGACTTCAGACATTGAAATGTGTACTTCAAACCAGATGAAAAATAAGCATCTGCACGCACAATAATCTTACCCAGTATTGATTATAAAACAATAATTCCTGATTATATCTACAGTTTAGTTATGCCTTGAATTTTCTAACTAATAGTGTTGAAGGACACAATGATATCGAGTTAATTGGGTTGCAGAATTTTTGAAAAAAATGACGCAATCAGCCAAAATAGATTACATTTGTCTCTCTGCATAATATTTCTTTTCAACAATCAAAATTTGGGAGTTAACTCCCCGAAACTTCATTTGAAAAATATCAACGGACAATGAACATAATTTATTTACACTCTTAAAAGTCATAAACTCACAGTGCAACTACTGCTAGTCTAATTCAGTGATTATATTAGATAGTATCTTCCATCCTTCAAATTTTGGTATTAGAACCAAGACTTCTAATTTTCAACACTGAAGTTAAATTGGGTCCAATGAAAATGATTCACTAATTACTAAACATTTAATAGTCTCTTTGCTCCATCCTACTTTCAATAAACCAAACTACCTGGAAAACACACCTAAATTTACTAGCTCCAAGTAGGACAGATCTAAAAAATTTCATTTACCAAGGAATGATAATACTGTCTATATTAAAATTTTCTTACAATGAAGTTTAAACTCTAACAAACATGTAATACACTCATTTACAAATGCTCAGAAAGACTTTAAATCCTTTTAATCTAAACTTCTTACAATACTAATAGTGTGTTTGATTTGGCATTTGAGAAGCTTAACCCCATTTGTGTAATACTTCTCACAAAACAGAAGTTTTCCATACAAACAGTCTTATTTGATTTTTTT
Source organism: Delonix regia (assembly GCA_037074485.1). Taxonomy (NCBI): domain Eukaryota; kingdom Viridiplantae; phylum Streptophyta; class Magnoliopsida; order Fabales; family Fabaceae; genus Delonix; species Delonix regia. Next base: position 36,078,446 of record CM073454.1, read on the forward strand.
TTTTTAAATCACTTTTGGCCTCAAAATTTTCGTTTGCATAGAAGTAAAAAAATACTTTTACAATGGATGAATTATATTGGTGCTAAAACTCATTTATGGAATAAAAGTTTACAATTATAAAACACAGTAACATAAACTTATTTTTAACCAAAATTAAGTTTGTAATTCACGTTAATCCAAAATCAAGTTTGTACAACTCAAATCCAAACACACATTAAGCAGTAAATTCTAATAAAGGTAGTCAGGAATATAACGATAGACTAGAAGTGGAACTCCTTCAAAAACATGAAGCTTTACCAACCACCATTGACCACCAGAAAAGATAGAGAAAGCAAATTTATATACGAATAAAAAAGGTAAGTAGATAACAAAACTACGCAAACAGATGGAAAGAGGACTACTCTGTAAGCTCACACCAATGCAAACTTTTAAATCGTTTACAAAACTAAACTTGTTCTGCGGGAAGACAATGACCAAACCACTCCATCACAACATAAGATAACGCTTTAAATCCCTCACATAGTTGGGGCCCAGATTGAAAGGTCTAGTGTCTCCACCCAAAAAATATAGAAAAAGAATTTTCTGTCTTGAAGAGCATGAAAATGGACAGGTAGAAAGAAGAGGTAAAATGAGGAATGTATAAATATCCAGACTTCTATAGTGTGTGAACTCTTGCCAATTTTCACTCCATTTTCTACCATGCATTTTTTCTTTTCTTTAAAGCAAGCCAACTCCATTGAGTTGAGTTAAAAAACCATAGCATTAAGCAGAAAACGGCATGCACATCTTGAGATACTATAATCGTCTCTCTGGGACAAAAACACAAGCAGATAATATGCAGCAACAAAGAGCGGTAAATTTCTGTGCTACGAGTGCTTCTAAACCATTTTTCCCATGAAAGTTCATCTCACATGCGCAACTACCAAGCAACATTGCGCATCAAATTAATGAACGCACCTTGAGGAACTAATCCCCAGCTCCAAGATTCCGTGGACAAGCTTGACACTAACCGAGCCGAAGCCACTGCACTGTGCAACGGCATCATTGACCCCGAGCAACTCAACTCCACTGGTAACCTGTCCAAACGGCAAAATAAGTAAATAAATAAAATCCCAGGAAAAAATTTCATGGAGAAGTCCGTGTATTAAAAAACCAGCATAGAGTTTTCGAAAGCAATGGTTCTAAGGTTAAGAGAATGCCAGAAAAATCCTATCTTTTATCCAGAAACAAATAAAAAACGAGACTGGGCAAGAAAAATCTGACCGTGAAGTGCGAGAAATACGTCGCAGAGAGACGGGGTTGAAGGGGGAAAGCTGGAAGGAGAGAGATGGTTTGGTGAGCTTAAGAGCAAGAGGGTGTAACCGAGAAGACAACCTGGAGACGACCTTTAATGCTGCCATTGTTGGACACAAAGACAGTGACTCCTTCGATACCGTAAACAACTATCGCCTCTTTGCCGTGTTAGTTCCTCAAAGGTCAAGCCTCAGATCGAAGGAAGAACCGGTGAAGCTGCAACGATACCATCCCTCCATTTGGGAATAAATATTTTCTTTTATATACAACTTGTATCCTATAATTTTATATAAAGTTTCATTTATTTAATTTAAAATAAAAAATATTATCTTTGAAATTTTAAAATAATTCAATTATATTTTGCCATCCTACTTTATTTCAAAATTTAATGCTTAATTTAATAATATATTAAATTAAACAGTTCATAAGCAATAATTAAATTAAATGAAATATTAAATTTTAAATATTTGATAAAAATAAAATAAACTTATCGGTTTAGAATTACGAAGATTAAATTAGAATTTAGACCAAAATATACTAACACCTGTAATTAGTTGTATGTAACATTAAAGTACGCTATTGAGTATTAATTTTTGTTATTTAATTTTATTTTGTTTCAATTTCACTCTTAATTTAATAGAACTGATTAGATATTTATTTTCTCTAATATTGTTAAATTAAAATGTTTTAAATATTTAAGTTTTGTAGTTAAAAATAAAAACAACCGGAAAACAAATTGAGTTATTGACGCAAAAATGAGGAAAACATAGACAAATACGTGTTCACTTAACAATAAACTATCAATTTAGTTTGTAAAATAATATGATATAAAACTAAACCTCTAAATCCAAAGTACTACGTTTTATAGTGCTTGCTCACACCAATAAATAAATAAAGAATAAGATATTAAAAAGAAAAAAATTGTTTAAGTAGTTATTTAATATTAAAGACCAAATTGAAAGAAAAAAAAAATTAAACCAAAAAAATGAAATTGGAGATTTAATTAAAGAATCGAATGAAATTAAGAAATAAAAGTAAACTATAAAATAAAATTACGGAATCAAAATAAATAAAATAAAATTTTAAAAAAATAAATAAATAAAATTAAGAAATGATATATATTTATTTATATACAGCGACTGGTTCTTTTGTTTGAATTCTCCTCAATAACAATTATATTTTATTAAAATATCTTAATTACAAATTAAATGCACTACTTTTTAATTAAATTTTCATAAAGAATTCAATCGGTAGTTTAAATTTTATCAATCCATATTAACTGCATTTTTATTCAAATGGAAGTGTTTTGTAAATTTCTAGAAATAAATAATTCTTAAGCAAGTTCTCAACGAAATACGAACAACCAAATTTGCAATGTTAGCTAATTAATAGGATACAGCGTAGCCTTTAATTTCTTCAGGCAAGCATATTCTTCTATATACTTCAACATCATTTTCCACAGAACACACAAGACTTGCGTTCTCTCACCCAAAGAGGAACCACTTCTGATAATTGCGGTCTTACAGACTAGCACATGCAACACTTTAAATAGATATAATGTACCTCTGACCAAAAATAAAAAATAAAATAAATAGATATAATGTACCAAATTAGGCTGCTTTTGGTTCTTTAAGGGTGTGTGCTTAAGAGTAGAAAGAAACAAAAAGAGTAGAAATGAATATGGAACCCTCTTTACACTTCTCACTAACTCCCTTTCTTTTCTTTTCTTTTTTTCCCCTCTCTCTCCCTCTCTCTCTCTCTCTGAATGCTCGAGGCATTCAACTACAGAAACTTATGCCTAATATAAGTGAAAATAGAACAAAATTTGCTAGTCTATTCGGACACGAAGTATAATTAGATTGATAACTTCACATTCGTTATTTCTAATTGTTATGCGCTTCATGGAAGTGAAATCAAGAAAGAAATAGACTAATATAAATGAATAAAATGCATGTTTAGAGGGATCACATTCATCATCACTGAACAACAAACAACATAGTACAATTACTACCCATCTGAGGTGTAATTAAGGCCAATGACTTTGATTCCCACATTAATCACCCTACATCCAAACTTAATATCAAGACTTACACTCGCATGCAAGTCACATTCGTTCAGAACCATCACATCAAAACACGAAAAACATTGTAAGAATCTTCAACGAGAAACACATATGCGAAGCCACTGAGCTAGGTTGGCATAGACTCGAGACAAAATTTTTGAATCAATAGTGGCACAAAACTGCTGTTAGAGGGATTTCAGGCAATGCAATATCCATTCTGAACCACTTTGGAGAATCAAGATAACAAACATAGATGAAGTGGAAACAAAATTAAAGTTAGAGGTGATTTTACGTAATGTGCTCCAGATCAAGCTGCAATTTTTTTTTTCCTTATATGAAGAAAGGACTAAAAAAGAAACACTAAAGTTTAAGCTACCAAAGTCAGTAGAATGCAAAACTAACTAATGTTATAACTTATATGAAATTACAACTTTGCAATTTACATTCTTCTGATCAAGCTATGCCTGAAGCTGAAAAATTAATTTAGATCTATATGAATCACAAATTCAGAACAAGAAAAATTGTAAAAGAAAGAAAAATTTATATATATTGATCCTAGATGAACTGACAGTGAGGCCTGTACGACATCCCTTCCTAAGACATGCCAGAAAATGAAGAATGGCAGCGCTTTATAAATATAAGGCAGAAGTTGTAGCATACCTTCATAGATATTTCTTTCTATGGTATTATTGCACATTCTTCTATCTTAGTATCCTTTCATATCTCCTTTTCAATCTTTGGCTTACTTTCCCCATTTTCAGGGACAAGATTACAAGGAGCCTCTGAAGTGATCATGTTCATACTAGTGGCCATGGGTGGCGCAACAGCATTGACAACTCCGTTACCAGTGGCTCCCTGCTGATGCACTGTTTCAGTACCGGCATTTCCACTGCCATTGTTGATTGGCTCCTTACTCTCTAACTCACTTCTGGCTAATGAAGAACACTTTGTTTCTGAAATTGACAATAAATAATAATTAGTCATTTTCTACATCAAGGTAATGCAAGAATGATGAGATATTACAAGCCTATCATATAACTATACAATAATACTTTTTCCACCTGAAATCTGAGGGTCAATGCATGGAAAATTTATAAACATCTAGCTATTGGTAATTGATGTAAAGTGTCCAACTGCAAAAAGAACCACTTACATTCTCTTGAGTATAATACTATCTTAATCCTATATCCTACTTGATAAAGTTTACCAAACTTTTTTCACGATTTAATTTTATCTAATAAGGGAAATTGCAAAAAAAAAAAAAAAAACCAACCGTTCCCCCTCCCCAACCCAAAACAAATTAAAGAGGCTTCAGAATGTTGGCAAATATACCCCCCAAACTTATAACTGTGGCAATTAGCAAGGATTATCAACCACTAATTGGTGTTCATGCAACATAGCTACTTTAAGAGATTTTGATTTCTATGTACAAATTCTTCTGCTAAGAAATCAACTAAATATGCATAGATTCATGGTTGAAAATCAACGAGAGATCTGTAACAAAGATGAATTGATTAAGAGAAACTAGATAAGAAGAGGCTTTCAAAGTTGAGAGAAGGTAATTGCATAAAGTGAAAGCCGATGGTCTATTTGCCAAAGCCCATAGTCAAGAAGGGTTCAGTGATATTCACAATATAGGACAGGGGAATGTCAACTTACCGTTTATTTCTCCCATTGTGATAACTCGATTAAGAAAATCTCTAAACTTCGTCAATACGATCCTTTCTTGCTCTGCATAAACCTCGGTCATGCCTTGTCCGTAAGGAGACTGTGAAACTGTATCGCAGGCATGGACCATTGACCCATTAGGGGAGGCAGCTGTCATGAACATTGTATCTTGCTCATCACACATCAAGGCTAAAGTTCCAGGAGACATTGGCCTGCCTTTTGGGGCATCAGCACCGTCTGAACTTGAATTATCTGGGCTGATTTTATCTGTTTGGTTTGCACTTGAACAATCATCAGCCATAGCTTTCTCAACATCAGCTTCCTTTTGACTTGGCAATTGCTCTTGAGTTGAAGAAGCTACTGAAGTTTCCACCTGATCTTCTGCATTCTTTTCCATCAAAATTTTCTGATCTGATCATTCAAATATCAACAATTACTAATTAGTAAGACATAACTAACAATGCTGTGTCTTCAGCCCATCAATAGGTAACAACAAAAGGCATGAATTGAATTTAAAGTAGAAAGTTCTAGCCAAAACTTGCCTAGATAAAAATGATATCCCAATGATAATGTTTACCAATGATCTTTGTGGAGTGTGCAGGGAAATTGAGAAGCAGCAAAAGGTTACATTTAAAATTTTGGTACAGAAACAAGTTGTTTAAATCAATTGAATCCCCTTTTTTATTCTTCCTGTGGAGGAATCTAATGTTTGCAGCACACTTACCCATTGAAAGAGCTTGAATTCAGTAATTAATTAATTAATAAAATATATCCTTCAGAAGTCTATTTACTATAGATGCATTTTTTGCCGTTGAAACAGAAGTATACCTTTTTCCTAAGAGCATTGTGAGTTTGAGACAGTATACTACTATTTATATCCTTGCAGTAATCTTCATATCTAATAAAAGAAGAATTTTTATATTTTATATAGTAAAGCAACTTCAACGTGTAACTAACCTTCAACTCAAGTCAGGGAATAATCCTAGGTATTTTGAAATAACGAAGGCAACATCTATCTATCAATAAACAAATGTGGTCAAATATATGAACCAAATTACCAGAGCCAGATACAAATTAGATAGTTATTATTACAATTTAAGTCGAGCTCATTCAAAACAGAAGAGAGTTGGTTGTTAAACAGCCAACTCAACAAGATAGCTAGATATTTGCAAGTAACATACCTTACAAGTGCATAAGCAAGTTTTGAACAATGCAGTGAAAGGAAAAAACACAGATGTTCACTTTATGAATCAAGCAAGTTCTCCAAAGTGAAATACCCACTACAAAATAATACATCAAATATTTATTGATGTAGATGGCTATTGGCAAACAAAGGCCAAGGTAGAAATCGTTACAATCTATCTTCCAAAAGTTAAAAATAGAAATCGTTACAATCTAAGGTTTATGTCCCACAAAATTGGTTAAGCATATTTCAATGCACTTTTAGGTCAAAGCAAAAATCCAGTTCAAATAACAATGAATGGAATTATTGGAATCCTATAGGTTATACTCAGGCACAAAAATTACTACATCTCTACCAGTACAGTCATACACAAAAAAATGCAAAACATATTGATCCTTCAAGCATAACTAGCACGATTATTGATTTGCAATGTCAATATACCTGTAAATGACTTTGCAGCTTGTCCTGATACTAGCACCAGGACTGAGCAAAGCTCCTTTAAGTGCTGTGGTTGTATGATGTCTGCTAAAAGAGACCTTCAACAGAAAAGGGGTCAGTAACTAAATTAAGTGCAGTTATCTTCATCACATGAAGATAATTTTACCTGTATGTAAATTTTGAGGGCCCTAATGTTGCATTTCCAACACGAGCACCATGGATAGGAGATAAGGAAGAGGATGGTGCAGGACCTCTAATATAGTTTGCCTGGTTAATTAAAATTACACAATTAGTAACACTACTGACTATAAGTCAAGCAATAAATATGATGTGAGCATTCACTATAAACTGCACAGGGCCAATATGAATCAACTGCTCATATTATTGATAAACTTTAAGAGCACTTAAAAACATCATAAACAAAAGTCTAGACTCCAGGTTAAGCTTGCCTCTGTTCCAGCCCATTTGAAATCAGAAAATTAACACATGGGGCCAAACCAGAAAAGAACTATCAAGCCCGAAAGGAGATCAAGTTTTTCAACTTTCAATTAAAAATCTGTGCTATCATAAAATTAAGCATTTTGAGAAGTTTGTAATTTTTCCTAACATGAAGCCACAAATATAATTTCTATAAAGTTTAGAGAGCAGCGAAGTTCAATTTACTGAGACTCAGTCAACTTTTAAACTAAATTCATCTTTTAAACAAAATAACATAATAATAAATGCTTATGGAAAAAATATTAGGCAACTATTGTAATGCCTTCTAATTTAAACAATAACCTTAGTCAAAATATACTCCAGATCCACTCATTCTAAGAGCAAGGTTTACCTGTTGAAATTGCCCGAGCCTGCCAACAGATGGATCCTTGGTTGTTGGCCCAAAGAGGAGTTCCTGGCCTTTTCTTTTCTTGGACACTGGAGGAGATGAATAACCAGAGGATCCGATTGCTCCAGTTATGGCAGCATTTGCTGCCTGCTGAATATATGCCATGTTATTATTTTGATCTCCATGGAATAAAGCTTGTCTCTCTTCACTTCCTTCAAAATTTTTGCAGTCCATGCATTTGCAATTTTCAGAGCAAAGAATGTTGGCTTGGAAGCACTCACAGTACTTCTTGAGGCATCCTGATTTTTTGCAATGGCACCCCTTGTTGTGCTTTCCTAATATTAGAACTTCACCAGCCTCCTCCTATATTTATTTCATAAAAGGATTCATTATGTCAGAGAATAGGGTATACCATAAAAGAAAATGTTTATTAAATAATACTTTTTTTAATACGAGGAAAATTAATGAGTTCAGAAATATATATTTTTCAATTTGGAGCACGCGTCAAACGCTTTGCCAGAAATAGTGGGAGTAATCCTGTCATTTCGTCATTCTCATACTATTAAATGCCCAACTCAGAAACTCATTGTTTGAACACAATTTGTTGTCTAGAAACTTGGTTCGGATAGTATCATCAAAATTACTTCTAATTGAAATTTAGCAATTTATACTGACTTTCCAATCTATGTTCCTATAATTTTAAAAAGGTTAAATAAATGAGGTAACTTAAAAAATTAAATGCACAGGTGATATTGAGAAGAAATTTAGGATATCTACAAGAGGAATAATAAATCAAAAATCGTGACTTGATGAAAATGAAATCAACATACTCACAGAAAGGGGTTGGAGACAAGTAGCAAAATCAGCAAAAATAATTAGAATCATAGGAACTTACTATTTCAAAAATTTTGTAGCACCAAGTTGTTCTTTCAGTCACAATCAAAAGACTATATTCATAATTATTGATAGTGCAACTAACAGAATAGCCACTACTTCTCCAATGAAGAAAAATGAAACTAATTAAATGAAAATAAAACCTAAGGGAAAAGCACCAGAATCTTGAAACTAGCTTCATGGAAATGGCATTTACCTTGATGCTAGGCACTATTCAACAAAATATGGAAAGAAACTTGACATGCTCCAACTAAAAATATCAACTAAAATTACTTTTCTTTTTAACTTTAGCACTATATCTTAGTGTCCTCAACATCTGCTGAATGAATCAAACAGAATACAAAAACGAAGTGGTACATCAGACTTACATACCCTGCTATCACGTGTTCCATGAGGGCTGCTTGCAATTTTAGGCCTAAATGCATTTGGATTGCGCTCTAAAGTAGCTTCAACAGCTTCTCGTCTCGCAGCATCGTTTTCAACATTGTTATGGCAGTTCACACAGTTGCACCCATCACAATATATTCCCGATGCAAAACATTCACAATATCTGCTCAATACACAATGAAAATTAGCTTCACGTGTGCAAAATCTTCATATACCAGCTGATGAGTTGCAAGCATGCTATGACCTGCACTGAAGGAGTAATATCAAGAATGGCAAGGTAAATTACTTATAAGTAGTATTATTCATGCTCCTCTTCCAATAAAAAATATATGACTGGGGCATTGAGCTGCTATTAGTTAGAAGAACTTGAACCTAAAGCCTGGATATCCACCCTGGCACATATTTAACAGTGCATTTGGTAATGCTGCCAGAACAATTTATACATGTATTAAAGAAAATCTCTCCAAAAAGAACTATAAAGTAATTTTCAGATGAACAGGGTGGTTGAAAGAGCCAGGAAGGAAAAAATTTAAAAAGATTAAATAATTTAATGTAATCCCCTTCCTGCAGCACCAATAGTCTCTGTACTTTGGGTTGAAGGAAATGAAGTATAATTTCAAACAGTGGATTCATCTTTTTTTTCCTTTTATTTGGGTAATATCTTGATTATTCAACTCTAGACTAGAATAATGATGGGCCTGAGCACTATGGGGCTTAGGCATGGGAAGGTGTATTAGGGGAGGAGTGGGGAGAAGTATCCCTTCACTGATACACCTTCTCATGCCTAAGCCCATAGTGCTCAGGCCCTTCAAATAACAATATTGTTGATCAAACTCAAATGATACTTGTTCTCTTTACAGTTTTAGAAGTGCTTGATCCTAATGAAACAGAAAATTAATAACATAAACTTAAAGCCACTAGAAAATAAAATACACAATCATGCTTCATGCAAGCCACTAACTCTAACAATTGATAAACTCAAGCTCTCCCGGGTTGGTTACATATGAGAACATGCGTAAGGCACCAATAGATGCTTACTCCATCCCTAGTTTCAAAGTTAAAGGTGCATAGTATTTGCAAGATGTTTGATCATGAATCATTCATATGAAATCCTTTTTGTCATATTAAAGAAAACCTGAAGTGGAATACTGACAATAGAAACACACTACTAGTATAACACACAACATACAGAATTCTAAAAAATTACTTAAGACCAGTTTTGAATTTCAATATTGCAAATGTGCAAACCCATGAACACATACACACTTAGGAATTTGCAGAGGCATTTAAATATTTACTTACAGCTTTAGACATTTTGAGTGTTTACAATTGCACTGCTTTTGCTTCTTTGGAGTGATCTCCTTCATTTCAAAGTTGGATCTTGATCTTGATTTCGGAGATTCTGGTTTACTGTGAAAAAGAAAAGAAAAAACTTAAGTTCTTTAATTGAAGACCAAAATATGCAGCATGAGCTTTTAGCCATCCATGCACATATAGATCCACAGGTTCAAGCTTGTTAAAACATACAATAAATGTAGATAATCAATATAAAAACACATAGATTGTAGTTATAGCATATGATTACCAATAAAAACTTCAAAATGATATAAAAGAAGAAAGCAACAACTATCTCAATTTATTATTCAGCATTTATTTCTTGAGAACTACTTAGAAATGCATGCCTCACTTGAACTTTGAAACTATACAACATTACAAATGACAAATTTTCTCTTCGCCATGTCATGTGACATTTTTCTATTCTCCCAAAAGATTATGGTGTTAAGCGAAGATCCATTAATGATATTGACTTATATTTCTAAAACATGCCCATCAAGTGAAAATCCCACCGGGTTCACCTTATCCTGTTCTGAATTTAACTAGACTTGCAGCAGTAATTATCAACTCTAACCATGTTATCAATGGGAGAAGGTCCATGAATTATTTTGATATACTTATAATCTCTAACCATAGTTATTAATGGCGTGCCATGGTGCAACATCATCGTACACTAAACAATGCCATAGATGTTTTGTTGCAAATTTCATATGGTGCACACCATATGCATTATGCATGCCATTTGTAAGGGACCTCGTTTCTGTCACTGCCCGTCAAGCCTCAACATCTCTCTACAACTTCAATATCTCTCTTCATCTCTCCCCTCTTTGTTTGTTTCTGTTAAGTCTCTCCTTCTCCATTGCTGTTCAACCCCCCCTCTTTTTTTTCTTTCTTTTCCCTTAGAGTGAGGTTTTCAAGCAATTTACCATCTATACATCTAAGTTTCCTTTAGAGTTTATAATTAATGACAGGAAATATTTCAGTTATGTTAGTTATAATAATGAACTTATGAACAAATTGATAAATTTCAGTTATGATAATAATAAGTAAGCACTTACGAGCAAATTGATAGATTTCAATTTAATATATATGAAATTTAGGGAACACCATTTGTAATTTATGCTTAATACATTGGGGGTTTTGGATGATTGTTGGAGTTATTGCAAATTGTGCTTCTAATATGTATATTAATATGTGTCACGCAGCTTGTCTTTATATTTATTTTGAGTTATAAAACTATGTGCACTGCAATTCAATTTTGCCACGTGCCATGGCTCCAGCATCCAAGAGTTCTATTGCAACATTGCACCACGTGTCATGGCTCCAAGAGCCCTATCACAACAGTGCGCTATGCACATGATTGTCACAAGCACAACACCGGCCCCCAACTGTCTATAGGAAAGTGAATAACAATTTAATTTAAACTAGGTATTTTATTATAAAGAGAAAAAAATTCAATTCATCAAAACGCTAGATCAATTTAACCCTCTAATTTCTAATTTCCCAACCATAGAAAACTGTGGATGGGATGAAAATTGCTGTGAAGAACTCATACATTGTGCTAGCTAGAAACCTAAATTATAAAAGTTCCTCAACAATTTTATTCCCTATGCAAATATTAGACCTCCCACCATCTTTTCCCAAATGTAAGAGATGATACAACTGACCAACATGAGATAACAATAGTGAGAGTGAAGACAAAAGAAATAGAAAGAGAATGGTAATGTTCATGGAAAATTTGCTAACTGTAACCCAAAACATTGTACACGCAGTCAACGCCCACACATAAATAAAAAAAACAGCTGTACAAAACAGAGATTTTCTTAGTAAAGCCATATATGAACTACATAATTAAAGACCAACCAAAATAGAACAGTAACATGATACATGAACTTCCAAGTCCAGAAATTCCAAAGGCCAACAATTTTCTTTGGCGAGAAAGACACCATCAACATTGCACAAATTATGTCCTATAGACATCAAAACAGCAAAACAAATAAGAAAACTTTGAATTGAGTAACAGTCACTATTTCAGCAACTCACCCAACCCTCGCTGAAGAATGAGGAGCCTGCGTGGGCAACGGCACCACAACAACCGGTTGCATAGTAGGTGGGCGCGGCTGCGGCTGACTCTGTTCCACCGGCTGCGCCTGAGGCTGAAGCTGTGATTGCGGGTGGTCAGGCACGGCCATACCACTATAACCCGTGAAATCGAGCTGCCTCGCCAGCTTCTTTGTCGGAACGTCCGACGACAACGCTGCTCCTGTAGCATCCAATGATACATTCTTTGGAGGGCCATCACCCACCTCACCTTCCCCCATGAGATATATAATCAACAATCAACCGCGAATTCCAAATTCTCCTTCCCCCTAAGATGAGAACTTACTTCACCAATTATTCCCTCATAATCCACAAATTTAAAAATCAGCTTAAAATAACTCACTTTCAGATCCAAAACCTATTCCCAAATCACCCATTGAAAAAAACACAGCCATACATACAACACCTTGGATACAAACCCAACTTCAGAGTATAGTGGCCATAATTTTAGGGACTTCGATCCAAACACTTATACTTCAACAGGCGATGAGGAAGAAAGAGATTGTAGAAATTGTAGAGTGAGAAAACAAGAAGACGGTGATTGCAGAGGAAGGGGTCGAGAAACGAAGAGGATGAGAAGAGCTGCGAGACAGTCTCAGCAGGGAGAGAAGAAGAGGGACCTTTTGTTGTTCGCCCTCCTTCCTCCCTCTCTCTCCCAAGCTTTTTGAAATTCAATTTTGTAAATATTGAACGGCCAGATCTCTCTTTCTCCTTAGTCGGACGGTCCACGATGAACAAGTTATCGGACGGTGGAAATTCATAGAAGTATCAGCAACCATCCCTTACGAACCGTGGATGTAAGTATGATTAAGATATATTTTCCACAAGTGCGAGCAAAACCGAGGATATGTTTTTGTAAAATTCTGTCTCCACTCTCCCCTCACTAAAATAGAAAAAAAAAAAAAAAAAAAAAAAGGAAATTTGGCGCTAAAATATAGGGGTCGAAGCAGAGTTGTTGCCTTAGAATTGGAGGAGGACGAAAAATTTCTTTGCGATTTTTTTTTTGGACCAAAATTTCTTTTGGATTGTGCCAACGTATGACTGCAATTTCGCGTATTCAATAACCGGGGATAATTTTTATTAAAAAAAATCATTGTTCTTTTTTTTTCTTCTTTTTTAATGAACAATATGGCATCCTAATGAATGAATAGTTTCGAATTTATTGTGTTTAAATATAATAATGTTAAAAGCACGTGTGTTGCATGAGCATGTATCCCATTGACATCAAATAATACAAACTTCATTGTAAGTACTCCAATTACCAGTTTGTTAATTTTTGGCAAATTTAATGCTCGAGAAGTATAACAAATTTTTTATTCTTACGAAACCATGCAATTGTGGCATATATGCGACATTGATGACTAAAGGTCACCAAATTAAAACTAAATTTGTTGGTTAATTTCTACGTAATAAGAATCTTGTCAAGTTGAGATCAATTTATACATAGAAGTTTTTTTTTTGGGCAACTAAGAAGCATAAAAGTTAACAATTCAGGGGAAGAAAAAGGGAAATCAGTATCATATTTTCATAAACCCTGTAAAAAATGTTCATTAGAATTCTACTCAAAGGATGCCGATGAAAAAGGTAAGCTCCTTATAATGTTAGTCTGTTGTCCCAAACAACAAAAGTCAGATATGAGAGAACATGTGTAAGTCTATACATAAACGCATCCAATTTTCAGGGTTATAGCTGAACTTTGCGGACAAATTTCATAAACAGATGCATATTCCATTTTCATGTTTCACGTGGACTAACAAATCTGAAGAATCAAACAAAAAAGCAAGCCTGCAGAAAGCTTTTGACGGGGAAATAACAAAAGCAGATTATACCATACAACATAAAATTTTACTGGGATTCACCAGAAGAAAAAAAAAAAAATTTACTTTTTAAACTTGCTTCTAACCAAGTAGCCATCGTCTTGGGAGTTCGGAAACAAACTCTCAACCTCTAAGAAATCTCACATCTATAGAACAAAAATCTCAAATTACATCACAGAAACTAGCTAATACAATCCTCCAATTCTGTCCCGTCCCATGCCACGTCGATCATCCACACCACCACGCCTATCATCTCTTACTCGATCCATGTACATATCTTTGGGTGGTGGGCCACCCCTGATCGGAGAGCGGCTTCTTTCTCTCATATCGCGAGCCCACCGACCGCGATGAGGAGGAAGCGATGGCAATAGAGGTGCAGGGGGGGACAGTGGCCGCCTTTCAAATCTTTTCCTTTCAGTGGAGTACCCTTCCCTACCACGATCTCTATGACCCCAGTCAACTGGCAATGGCCTTTCAAATTTGTTTCTCCCTCTGTAAGCATCATCAATATAATCCATCCGTTCTCTCCGCACACTGTCTGGAAACCTGCCTTCATTCCTGAGCGGTGGCAGAGCTGCAGATCCATACTCTCTAGGGCCATCCCTTGCCAATCCATGAGGAGGAGATCTATAGCCGTTTATGCTCCTTTCAGGGGAACGGTCCACAGGAGGTCCAGGGAACCGTCTAGGAGGAGCATGAAGTGGTGGCGGGCCAGGGTAACCCCTCCGGGGACTTCCAACAGGTGCATGGCGAGACCTATTGCAGTTGTTACAGTAGTCCCGCCTTGCAAAATTAAGATTGCCACATCTGCAATATTTTGAAGCAGATAAGACCTTGAGGAAACATCTTGTATTATAATAAAACCAGAGTCTCACTTTTAAATTTTTTATAGATGTGTCATAAGCAACTCACCCACTACTCTAAAACAATATTCTGAGTCTCTTGAGAAACTCATTAGAACCAAAAATATTAAGTAAACTAACAAATTTGCATATAAAAATTAATATCCTCTAAATTTGGAAAAGCACGACCATAGCCTTAAGAGGCAAGCCTATTCTTGCTGATAATATAGTCATCATTGCCAATGTAATCTAATTCTAAATGCGTCAACAATCAGACCCTTTAGGCTAACTACAAGATAGATAAACAACAGGCCTCAACACAATTTGAAAGAATTGCACTTACAAAGGATCAGGACAGATCCAGTCTCCCTCCCTAGGACGAACATTGGGATTATTCCTACTAATGCCTTCACCTCTGACTGGTCCGGGACCAAAGCCAGGCCCATCAAAAGCTCTACCAATTGGCCTGCCACCAACTCTTCCTCGACCATAAGGGGGTGAAGGGTCTCTATATCTACCAGGATCCCTCCCACCACCATATCCACGGCTTCGTGACAAGTGATTGTAATCAGAACCATAGCGATGATCTGCATCTCTACGGTGAACAGGAGAGAGTGAACCTGCACGAATTCTATATCCTGGGAAAGCAAAGACAATAAAATCTTCAAATTAGCAATTCATCCACAGTGAAGGAAAATTTAGCATTGCAATATACTTCAGCAGCCAAAGTTTGTGAACATGCAACTGCCAAATGGCCAACATATCAAAGGTTACCACCACACAGGGCTTATCCTCCTCCAGGATATCTAAATTGAAAGGCAAAACAAGCGCATGAGGTTTACATATGGTGCCTTCTTTGCCACTTCCCAAACTCATCATCCGCTGAACCAACAAAGTTAACAGGTGCCAAGTGCAAGCTAGGCTTTTCATTCACATATAAGCTACCTCATCCCTGTCCGTGCTACATGTCAACCCATATCTTTCTATCTCTGAGTGCTACGTCCATTTACCTCATAGACCATAATATAGTTAAATATAGAAAATAATTAACGTAAGGTTCTAAATTTGAAATCCAGTTTCAAATTTGGGAGCAATAGCAACCTACCATGGCACTGTGTAAAATTACAACTATGTTCAACACCAGGTCATAAAAGTATGAGCTACATGCCTAAAAATGATAATCCAACATCATATATCCCATAAGGAAACAACGATCACCGGAGCACATACAAATCCACCGTTTAACTTGCCCATAAACCATGTTTTAGATTCACTATTGATCTATCTCTGATGTGATGCCCAATACTCAGATTCAGGAAATAAAGATCACACATTTTCAGCAAACCATGCCACAGAAAAAACCCATTGAAGCCCGGTACCACAATGTGAGTAAGGCAGATACCAATTCAGCATTGTTTTTTTGGCACTAAAATATGCCCCAAGAAACTTCAAAACGATGGGAGTGTGAAATCGGACATGAAGAAGTACATTATCCCAAACTTTTTGGAGATATCCAGCCCTTTTCTGTCACAGCATCGTCCCCCAGTCAAAATGAAGAATCAATATGAAAAATATGAATAATAGCAGAAACTACCCAATCAAACAATAGCAGAAGTTCAAGGTCCCAAACTTCCCTCGTGAAATAACAACTCTGAAAGTAGCCTTTTATTTTGTTAATAAATAAGCATCTGAATCATCCCTAATAAACCAACCAAACAGGAAAACCCTCCCCCAACAAAAGAAGAAAAATGTAAAATGACAACCACTAGCCATTAAACAATCAATGCAAGGACGATTCCAAATGAAAATTCCCATATAATGTGTATCCAGCATTGCAATAATCATGAGTTCAATAACAGAACAGAACAACCATGCATAACCAGTGACACTAAGAAGTTTTTTTTCGATATCATCATTTTTCCATGATGTCAAGGTCAGCAACCACCAAGGTAGCCACATGCACAACCACAAGAGCTTCATGCCGTAAACCCTAGCTATCCAGCCAAACATCAGTTACAAAATAGGATGAATCACTAAAACCATTCATAATGGTCAGTTATGGTCCTCTAAAACTCCCATGACCACCTTGATGTCCTACTACATCGCCCATGATGAACAATGGTTCATGTATGGCAATAAATTCAATTTCAGATTCCATTCAACTTCACACTGTCTTTGCCTCCTCAAATAACCCAAACCAAACATATGATCATGACTCTGCAAGATGAGACCCCAAGCAACAACATTTGTGTTGCAGAACCCAAAAGTTCATGCAGAATGGAGTATATTCATCATCCAAAACATTTATTAACTCTTAATAGAAAAATTCCCAGATCATGATCCAAGGCTGCATTCATAGCAACATGCCTTCCTCAAGGCCCAAGTTCTTGCAGGCAACATCAGAGCTGTAACACACAAATGAAAACTTTATACACTGGTTTACACTCCATAATCGTTAAGAGATCCATATGCTTGGCATGCACATAAGGAATACAAAACAGGTCAAGCAAAACCCATCTCTGTAAGATGGCACTGAGTGGTAAAAAAGAAAAAAGGAGAGAGAGAAGCAAGATTGAACAACAATTTGAAGCAAACAGCATGTAAGTGACAGCGGAGACTACACTACTGGTGTTACCTGTTATGACACTGATATCTGTTACAAATAACTATTTGTAAAAGTGATATGTGCTAAGTTTTCTTTCGTGCAATATAAAATAATTAACAAGTACAAAAATTTTATGTCCATTCTTTATTATCCAGCCCTTGTAGAGAGATAATAGATATTAAAACCAAAGGTCCAAGTGTCTGATATAGTATTACATGCAGCAAATATGCCAAAAAATATAGAATTCCAAGGAAACTGCCCATGGTGATTTTTCCATAGCGAGAAACGATTTTCAAGAATGTCATCTTTCATATATCAATCTACAATCAAGAGATCGAGTCTGTTTAGTACTATGTTAAAAATTCCAAAATCCAACATTAAAATCAGTTACAGATAGATAATTTTGTAAGATGGCAGTTAAACTGGTAGTGGAATTTAGCATAAGAATCCATATGCACACTTTCAAATTTTGAAATAGATTGGACCAGGAACTTCATTAGAGAAGTATGGGGCAAAGTCATCTCTCTTGTAAGGTAGTATTTTCCGACCAACAGCTATAAAGAACGAATCTATATTTCTCACAGAAAAAAAAGTTGAGACCTGGGACAAAGGAATACAGTGATTGTTACTTTTAGATTCAAGTGCAAGTACGAAGCTCAATCAGTGGACCACATTCTCAGTAATTATCCTACGACACGGACACTACTTTAACTAGTGAAACATAGAAATTCGAACTTAAAAGGTTAAATCACTGAGGGAACTTCCAGTTTGCTCATCTTGCAATCCGGGTTTGATAAAAGCAACATAACTAGGAAGCTTATTCTGGCTGTCTACGTGCAGACCATTTGCCTTCAGAGAAATAAATAGGGCGTTTTTATATAAGGAGACCACGATTCTTTTTGGCACCGAATACATCTTCTTAGTTTATTATTAGGGGAATGCAAAGTTATTCAACTTCAAGAAAATCGAAATTTCCAAAACTGTACCATCACCACCAGCACCAGCCACTACGAGCCTACAGTTCAAACATATTACGTGTCTAAGCACTGTGTTATTCGATTCAACACCGCGCTTATCAAATAATTACCCAGAAACCACTAAAACTACAGCAAAAATTCTTTAAAACCTCCTCGTGCAATTTCAGTCAGAAGGTGGAAACAAACCACTCCCTTTCATAAAAAGATATAAAGAAAAAAAAAACGAAACTATTTTCCTCATCTGAATTTTGATATCCCAGCCCAGTCCCTCGTATCATACGAATATCTGACCAAAGGAAGGGAGAGGGACAAACCAGGGTCATCGGCATATCTATCGGATCGGGAATACGGAGGATGTGGATCACGGTGAACCTCGCCGGGCTCATAATCGCCACCGCGGCCTCCACTTCCACCACCGGCACCTGAGCCGGCACCGCCCTCACTGTTGGAAGGCCGGATGACGAGGCTGCTTAAAAGAGGCTGATGATGATGCGGCGCAGATTGGTCCTTGTCTCTGGAAGCCATGCTCCTCCGCGTTCTACTGCGGAAACGACCGCTCGTATGATTTCCGATATTCTGGTGACGAACTCGGATGGCGCATATAAACCCTAGATGGAAGATGCCTTCTTTAAGTTTTTTTGTTTTTTTGGCGCTGAAGTGAAATTACAGTAATGGACAGATACTTCTCTAATTATGTAGACATAAATTACGTAAAATTAGCAAAATTAAAATATTATCAACGTCATCATCTAAAATTATCATTACTTTTAAAAAATAAATAAATTTGTTTAAAATTCGCACATATGATTAGATCTTTTAATATCTAAACCTTGCCCAAAAGATGAGACAAGTATTTATTTAGATGAGTGTCATTAAATATAAAATTAAACACCCGAATTGCCATCACGATGCATCTCACAAATGATTAAACAACATTTTATAGATTACTCTCATATTAATTAGCTCTCTTAAAATTTATTTTGTATAATTCTAATACTTAAAATTTAAATTTTTTTAACTTTTAGAATATGTTATCTTTGAAAGATTATATAAAATCGTTTTACTACATGTTGAAAAATAACATTGGAATAAAATTATATTATGAATATTAAAGTGATCAAAAAATTTTTTTTAAAAAAAAAAACCAAAACTGATTGATATTAAAGATATTTTTCTATTCAACATTGGCCGATCACAATAATAATGGCTGATTGAATCTCAAAATATTATAATAATTCAATTTTAAAGACGCAAATTCAGAGAAAATTTTATTTATTACATTCAATTAGTTTCAAAAAATTAGTTATCCACTCAAAATGAGGAGAAATACCCTTAAAACCTTTTAAAATGTACATCTATCATATTATCAAAATAAAGTTTTTTTTTTTTCACATACTCCATTCTATATGTTAGATAAGATATGAATACATTATTTGTCTGTATCTAATATTATTAAATTTCAATTTCATCCATCAATATTCTTTTTTTGATCATGGAAGCAAACGAAGGAGAAAGAAAAACCAAAGCTACAAAAGACCTAAATGATTTGAAGAACGAAGCAGGTAGGAACAATTTGATCTGAGATTTTCATTCTATGGAGCTGATCTCGCCATCATTCCACACATTTCATTCTAAATGCTAGATAAGATATAAATACATTATTTTTCATACATATATAAAGGACAAAAAAGCAAAAACATCATGGTAACTATCACATAGAAGAATTAAAGAGATTGACCAGGTGGGATATGATATTGTCTGGAAAAAGCTTCTTCACAAATTGTCAATATCTTGCCCCAACATACGAGTTCGACTATCATTCTTAAGCCGGCGATCAATGATATTAAGCCAGTATGACGAGATCAGTAGAAATTGCACTTGCACTGCTCGTGTATTGACCCAGATCCAAGTGTGAAGCCAAAGGAGCATATCTCTAACAGTTCAGAGACAGAAGACTTTTCTGTGAATATTATCCTTATTAACGAAAGACCAAAGATGAACAAGATTATCATGCAACCAAATCTGATAGATAACTGTGAAGTTGCTAGCACATTTTTTTTCCTTTGTTTGCCCAAATTAAAATGACCCAATTGACACTCGAAGGACGAGGGCACTGAGACGAGACTTGCTCTAGATTGGGAAGTCGCCTCTCATAAGAAATGGTCCTCACATTAAATGAAGTGTGATAGTTCTTATTGAATATTTGTCTGATTGTATGCAATAGTTGTATAGGGCACGACTTTTCATACTTAGGCATGTTGTGAGTATACCAAAATAAATAGGAGGACACTAAAATGTAGTGCGTATAGTACTCAAATTGATTAGACATATTCTTTCCATGATTAAACTAAGTTGCAAGCCACACGATAACATAGGGATTTTCAAAATGATCCAAATGAAATAGAAGCGAAGAAGCGAACCAAATTACTCTAGCAAATATGTATGTAATGTAAATATGATTTATCGATTCTGGGGTAACATGACAAAACCAACACTTAGATTGCACATTGATATGATGCCGATTAAGGATATCTCCCAAAGGCAAGGCTTTATGAATGAGGCACCAAATGAATAGAATAATCCTATGTGGTAGCTTAATATGCCATAGGCCATTCCAGTGTGTAAAAATAGTATTGGCTCCTTGTTGAGACTCCCTCGTGATGATTTTGTGGTCATCTTTCATAGTGTAGTCGTTGGAATTATTTCCCCTCAAGTAAGAAGATCTAATTGATTGGTAAAAGAGATTGGGTGTGGAGAGAATCAAATTGGCAATGTCACTACTATAATGGTCAAACAGGGTGCTCATTCCATAAAGTCACAAAATACCAAATAAGGTCAAAAACCTTTGAAACGCTCGCAGGATGACCTGACTACATAAGCCACCAATGTGGGTGATTAATTGGGATTCCAAATCCCCTTCCAACATGCCAATGAATTCTCCTAGTGATGACATCTTGAGATTTTGTAATTCATCTCCACATCTAAGTAGAGTTAGTCTTTCAAACAAAAACTACTCGTAAAGAACGGTAACAAAAAATTTTACTTATGATCTGAGTGAAGAATGAAGAATTGTTTAAGTCCACTATTCTCCAGATGTGCTTGGCTAGAAGGGGGACATTAAAGGGTGAACAGATCTAATACCAAGTCCTTCAGCATCTTCACTCTTGTAAAGGTTAGTCTATTTGGAAAGATGAATCTTGTTAAAGCTAGAAGAAGATCCCCAATTAACAATTATGGCATCAATTAAGGAACAATATTTATTGGAAGATAATAGTAAGAAAGTGGATAGATGATGGGGTTAGAAATTTCTAGAGGGAGATTAGAAATAAATTATTAGATCTGACTTAGACTCCATCAACTATACGTGTAGCCTTTCTGTGATAGGGAAGTATAACACCTTAAAAATACTTTTCTATAACTATTAACTTTATTTTTCTAGTCGTTACTGAAATAAATTGGTTATAAAATTTTTTAAAAAATTCTATATAGTTTAAACTCAAATAGGTCAGTTTAGCCTTTTCTTTTTTAAGCTTTGACTACTTTGATTTAATTGGCTTAAAAAATCAATTCCGACCATCCTAAATTTTGACATATCTTAAGACTTTATACCAACTTATAGAGCAATCTACGGTTGTTATATATTTTATCTAATGATAAACACTTGATAGGCACTATACGTGAAATGGAAACCTCCGATATAGCTTCTTTTTATACATAATTCCATAATATAAGCTAGTATTTATCTTATATGCATATTTTATAAGAAAAAGGATCATTATGAAATAATCATCCAACATAGTTGTATAATAACTGTGAACATCCTATATCTAATTATACAATTAATTTACCAATCAATTAATAATTAAGCAAATGGGGAATTTAAAAATGACCAAGACTCAAGTGACATTCGCAATTGGAGACAACTTGAAGTTGAAAATAAATAATAAGGAAATTTTGAGACAAGCAAAATGAAAATCCAAAAATATGATAATTAATAATAATAAATCAAAGTAAAAATCATGAAAATTTTAATGATAAAATTGGAGAAATTAAAGCTAAAGTACAAAGAATAAAATGATTTAAAAAAAGAAAAAAGAAAAAGGGGAGAGGAGGAGGAGGACCGAAAAATTGGAGTTTTAATGCATATATACATACATGAGGAGAAGAGACAAAGAGTGGAAAGTAAAGTCTGGAGCATTATCACATTATAGAAAGGATGCTACTCCCCCACCTTGCAAACTCAGAGAAAAAAAAAGCACCAAAATGGCAAGATGCTAGCTTCTTGATACTCCCATCTACTATGTCTAAAGGAAGGATAGTAGCAAAAAGGATTAGTCAAACTTCTTCTGCTCCTTGCATGCAAAACTTACACAAGAAGGGAGAAAGGACCATGCTTAGCCACAATGTGTAGGGTAGAAAGTCAGGAATTAACATGCAGCATAGAGAAGACCAAATGATAAAGAGGGTGCCTTTTTTTTATAAGAGGGCATGACAAACTGAGAGAGAGGAGAAAAACTGAGCTGAAAAGAGTGAAGACAAACCGAGATAGAGGGGAAAAATTAAGCTGAAAAGAGTGAAAAGAAACCAAGCTGCAGAAAAGTGAAGACAAACCGAGAAAGAGGAGAAAAATTGAGTTGAAAAGAGTAAAGAGAAACCGAGCTGTAGAAAAGTGAAGACAAACCAAGAGAGAGGAAAAAAATTGAGCTAAAAATGAAAAGTCACGGACCAAAAGAGAAGCTGTAAATCGAAGAGTCACGCTATCGCTTAGCCTTCTCTTTGTTAGACCTCTAGGTTAGTTAGTCTATACACATGTGGTTTGCATTTTACATGGTAGTAGTGTGTTTCCATTTTATCTCATGTTCATTGGTCCTACTCTCCATTTTACTCACTCCTTCATTCTGCTTGTTTTATTGCCATTGACTATGGGTTTTCCTTCATCTTCCTCTCCTTCTCCCATACCGTGTAAGAGCTACCATCACAAAAAAAAAAACTCCTCTGCTCGCTCACCAAAACATAGGCAAACAGAGGCGAAAATCTGCTGCACCATGTTCTTTCATCTTCATTGCGCTGTGTCCCTTCATATCGTTGCGTCACTTCTTTTCTTTTCCCATCCTTAGTTTCACTTCTTGGTCTGCCATGGATGCATGCAGAAACTCGGCTATCACCTTCTCTTTTCCACTGTTGAGTTATGCTTAAGAGAAGGAGAGTGAGTGTTTCAGTTTGGTGTCCAAGGGCATTAAAACTCAATGTATAATGTTTGCATGTGGCTAACAATCTACTGCACTGTGTCCCTTCCATTTTACTACCCAAAGCCTAGCTCAAAGTGTGCAACGTTGGCATGTTTTATCATTTACCTTCATTATGCAAGCTGATGTTTTACTGATAAGAAAAAAAAATCATCAAGGCAAGGGGCAAACAGAGAACAAGAATGATATATATATATATATATATATATGTTTGCATATGTGTGTGCATGGGTATATATACATATAAGGTAAAAAAAGAAAAAGTGCAACATGTAGAAGTAGCGTTTCTTCTTCTTGGAATATCCACGTGCATGCCTTTCTTTTTCCTAGAAGTTTCGTGCATGGCGTCTTAAGTTTACTTATTTATTCATTTATTTATTTTTTGTTTTTGTTGATTGGCTTTTAATTATCATTATTAACTTCATTTGTTTTTTTTTCATGTCAATATGATACTAATCTTGGTTCCATAAGTAAGATTTTAAAAAAATCATCGTGTGGGAATATTATTCTTCTCGAGTGCTTAGAGTCGTGTGAGATTTTAATCTCCATAGACTCCAAAAATTAGTACATGCCTGTTTTGAAAAAATAATAATAAATAAATAATAATAATAATGCAAAGATAGATATTTTAATTAAATATTTTCCATTATTTACAAAATAATTAAGTCTGTGTTTTATAAAATTTAATTAATTAAAAGTGCAATGTGAGACTGGGGTCTTCGTAGGCTTGGGAGGATCAATCTTGTTAAAAATGAGGCTAAAAGGATTCCAATTTCAAAACTCTTAAAAATACATAAAATAAAACTCTGTTATTATCGTGTAAGAATATTATTCTCCTCGAGTGCTCGGGATTGTGTGAGGTTTTAATCTCCTTAGACCCCAAAAATTAGTGCATGCTTGTTAAATAATAATAATAATAATAATAATAATAATAATAATAATAAATAAATAAATAAATAGATAAATAATAATGCAAAAATAAATAATTTAATTAAATATTTTTTATTATTTACAAAATGATTAAGTCAGGGTTTGACAAAATTTAATTAATTAAAAGTGTCATGTGGGACTTGGGTCTCCGTAAGCTCCAGGGAATCAATCCTATTAAAACAAGACTAAAAAAATTTTAATTTCAAAATCTTTTAAAAAAATGTGAAAATAAGATCAAGAGAATTCCCAAATATTTTATTCCATATTTTGGGTTCCTGTATGAGATTGATTGTCTCATCAGACACCCAAAGTTTAGTTAGTAGAGACCACGTGAGACATTGAGTCTCCTCAAGTTTCAAAAATTAACATTTAAAATATTGGGATGAATTAATGAAAAAAATAGGGAGGTTTGTCCTACCTATTATGTAACTAAAAATCCTAAGAATATTTTTTATTTTAGTTTTACTTTAAATTTCCAATAAATTCTAATTAAAAAAATATGTACAAAAATCATAAATTCATAAATCATAGAATATTTTTTCATTATAGTTCAAAATTCAGAATAAATTCTAATAATATATATATATATATAATTTAATTAAAAGTCCTGTTAATCATAATCTCACGTGCAAAAATTAGAAAAATCCAAAAAGCTAAAAAATATATAAATTCAAAAATCCTAAAAAATGGCTTTCCATTATAATTTCATTCTAATTTTAACAATGAATTCTAATTTTAAAAATCCAAAAATAAATTCAAAAATTCAAAAATACATAAATTCAAAAATTGAAAAAATGATTTTATTTTCGTCCTAATTTCAATGATAAATTCCAATCTTGAAAATCCAAAAAAATAAATGAATTCAAAAATTCAAAAATATTTCTTTCATTATAATTACATTTCAATTCCAAAAAATACAAACTCTTAAAAATCCTAAAAATCTCATCCCATAATCATTTCATTTAAATTTCAAAATAAAGATTTGAAATAGAAAACTAAACAAAATAAATAAATAAATAAGAGAGAAAATGAAGAGATTAGAAGAGCCTGATTAATCAGGTTGTCATAAATTAAAACATACAAACTAAATTCCAATCCCATTTTATTTACGAAAATCTATTTAATTTGAACTCTCTTGTTCTCATCATAAAAATTACAAATCATCAACCAACAGATATGTCATTTTAGTTGAACTACGTGGACTTTGATCTCTATCACGGGGCACGTAAGCCCTAGGCTTTCATCCTAAGTCAAGTCCACCCTTTTGTAAATATCTATTTGTTTATTTTCATTATTTTTGTTTTTGTCTTCCTGGTTTAACATGCATTCATGCCAATAAAAGGGTAATTGAGACAAATTTAAGGGTATATTCTATTTTAGTTGACTAGTTTAAGGTAACCGTCTTTATGGACGGGTGTTGTGGGGTGCCTAACACCTTCCCCACACTTAAATAGACTCCTGAACCTATCTCTGTTTTCGCAGACCATTTTGCCTTTTTCTTTTTTTGTTTTAAATTGATTTTCTAAAGTTTTTCGTTAAAAATTTTGGTGGCGACTCCAATGAATTGATTTTCAAGATTTATTTTGGGAATCAATTTAAACCACTTTTAAATGCTTTTTATTTCTTCTCATCAAAAGGTCGGTTATGACAGTTTGGCGACTCCACTGGGGATATTCAAGAGTCAAGCCTATTTAATTGGTCAGAAGAGATAATATGGCCTTATTTTATCTTGATTACCATTATTGTGTTTTTCTTGTTTTAATTGTTTATTTTTCTTTGTTTTTCTTAGTTTTTTCTTTCATGGGGTTGTATGATATTACTTATGTCTCCATGTGTTTGTTATTTATTTATTTTTATCATTTTTAGGTATATTTCTCTCTTTTAGTTATATAGCATGTGTATGGTGTCTCATACATTATATATAGTTTGTTTGTGATATATTTGTCAGGATAGATAATATGCGGAATAAAACCTTAGGGTAGACAACCCCTATCTGTATTGTAAGTTCTTGGCTTTTCTTGTAGTTTATCTATTTGACAGATGAGGGTTAGATAAACTATTGGTTCAGAGGTTTGTATGCTCCCGTCGTACACTAAGCACATCAACATTGTACCCCACACACCTTTTGGGCTCTATACCCAGGTCCTTACTTGCCTTAGGTTAGTAGAGGTTTATATTGGTTTTCCCGTGAAGCTTCTCACTTCCAGATATTACTATGTAAACCTCGCTTAGGTTGTACCTTGTTATGTGATTTGACTGAAGTGGGACTCTATCCTCTTTTAGTCTAATTCATGTTGCGAGATCCTCACTCTTTTGAGTGGGGGCAATCTGAGAACCAGTAATCCTTTAAGGCATTAGACTTACCCTCAGAACTATGCACATTAATATATCGAACTTAATAGATAACTTTCCTAGGACCTATTGTCTTTAGGGTACCATTCCCTCACTTAGGGTTGACTTGAGTTAGGACACCAAGGGGGCATATTTCATTCTCACCTTGCATGTTGTCACATCATTCATGGCATGATTACATGTTTTTTAATTTCTTTATGTGGTTTTAATTGTCACAATGTCTCTATTCGATGCATTATTAGCCAAACGCAATGAGCTAAAATTGAAAGCTTCATCTGTGTGGGAAGTTTGCCCTAATGGTGTATCAATAAAGTTGGGAACCTATGAAAACCAATAATTTTTGTAAAAACAATATATCAATGGATTATCAGATTCACTTATTTAAGCCTCACCCATGTGAGGACCTACTTCTCCTTGGGTTGAGAGCCATATCTATTATTCTTGATGAATTAATAAGGCTCTTGGCGATTAATAGTGAATAAAATATCAAGTAATCTATTGATTAAATAAGTTATATGCCCATTTCATTTTGTTTTTAACCAATGGACTTGTTACAACACAAATTATCATTTTCATTAATTGGCATAAAGATATGATGGAATCGTCGGATGCTACACAACCTCAAGACACAAGTCCAATAGGAATAGCTTCGACTGGGAAGAGAGTTAAAGTGAAGGTAGAACTGAATCAGTTGAGAGCTTAATCATTATGAGTAGGAAACTCAAAGGGGAGCAGCTCTGCCATTTTCAAAAGGATTATGGAGACATCTTGGATTTATTATCAATTCCTATCCAACCCGATGCACTTATAGCCTTAGCTCAACATTAGGATGATTCATTGAGATGCTTAATGTTTCCAACCTTCCAACTTACACCCACACTAGAAGAATACAGGGGCTTGATGAAAATGCCTATTACCAAAGACACCCCAGTCTACTTGTACCCTGGATATCTTCCTTCCAAGCACATGGTAGCTTAAATTCTGGGGGAAGAATCTACACAAGTACAATTATGCCGCTCTAGGGCAACAAAAGGTTTATCCAGGAAATATTTAGAGAAAAGGTTGGAGGCATTAGCTGAGAAGGGGAATTGAGTTGTTTTCATAAGTCCTCACCTTGGTGGTATAGGGTTGGTATTATTCCCATCGACAGTGGGAGTAGTTGATTTGGTAGCAGTAAATGTCCTATGGATGGTAGAAAATCATCGTGTGAATATTGTACCAGTACTTCTAGCAGAAACATTTTTGACATTAAGTTTCTGCCATAGAGAAAAGAAAGGAAAGTTAAAGTGTTGTTTGCCATTGTTGAATATATGGTGGGTCAATCATGTTTATGGTAGGGAATATCAGCTCGGTATGAGATTTGACACCATCCATCACCTGATCCGAGATTATCCGCGTCGTGAAGGATCAATTCCATTACAGGCAAAAATGAACCGTGATAAATGGATCAAAAAGATAGGAGAACTTGAAGATACCACCATTTGGTGGAAGCTTTCTTAGTGGGAAAGAGAAGATATCATTTACTATTGTGAAAATTTCCCTAACTACGTGGACTTTGATCCCTATCACAGGATACGTAGGCCCTAGGCTTTCATCCTAGGTCAAGTTTGCCATTTTGTAAATATCTATTTGTTTATTTTCATTAGTTTTGTTTTTGTCTTCCTAGTTTAACATGTATCCATGCCATTAAAAGGGTACTTGAGATAAATTTAAATCCATATTCTATTTCAGTTGACTAGTTTAAGATAATCGTATTTATAGATAGGTTTTGTAGGGTACCTAACACCTTCCCCGCACTCAAACAGACTCCCAAACCCATCTATGTTTTCGTAGACTATTTTGCCTTTTTCTTTTTTTGTTTTAAATTGGTTTTCCAAAGTTTTCTGTTAAAAATTTTGGTGGCGACTCCAATGAATTGATTTTCAAGATTTATTTTGGGAATCAATTTAAACCACTTTTTAAATGCTTTTTATTTCTTCTCGCCGAAAGGTCGGTTACAACAATAAAAAGTTTATGCTTGTCATTCTCTCATCAAATTACAATAAAATGACATCATATTTTTAAAGCCTAGCACATGGCATGCTTTCTTAGATCTCCATTGGAACTTTCATATGAAAAATGTCAATCTACTTGAGTAAGATTACAAATCCTAGTAGTCATGTCCCTTATTCAAAATATACAAGCATTATCATCATCATCATACATACTACAAGAACTAGGAACATTAACTTGGCTATGTACCTTAATGTAGAAATGTGTATTTAGTTTCTCTTGTAACCACAATATCATACTTATGGCTACCTCAATATACCCATCATCATCATGTATAAATATTAGCCAATTCCCTATTGTGGAGAGTTTAAAGGAAAAAAACTTAAGAGTTCAATCTATCTTTAGAAATTACCCTGTAATAATTTACAAATGAACTAAGCTAACCAAATATATATACATAGCAGAATATACTAACGTATATTAATATTCCAATTCTAAATAAGTATACAGAGAATAAGAGTATTGAATACCTCATATACAGTTAAAATTTGAATCTTCCACAAAATGCTTCTTCGACTTCCTCTCTCTTTCTCTTCTTTTCTCTTAATTTTCAAATGAGAAAACTGAGAATCATTCGTGCTTTTTATAAAAGTTTTCTATTCACAAAAGTTACTATACAAGTTACTATTTGGTACTATGCAAGTTATTATTTAATACTATGTAAGTTACTATTTTGCCGATAGTTACTATACAAGTTACTATTTGACATTGTACAAGTTACCATTTTGCTGACAGTTTTATAAAAGGTTAAAATTATAATTTTTATCCAAGACAATATTTTTTTCTTTTTATTTTAATCCCTAATAAAATGTTAAAACTAAAATTTCTATGTTAGACACTATTTTCCAAATCCTAGTTCTAAATTTAATTTTTAACATATCTTGCAGCTTTGTAAAAATTATATTTTTACTCCTTCTTATACTAATACCTTTCAATTTGGTCCTTTTGACTTTTCAATGGGGTCTTTCCCTCTTTGATTGGTTTATTTATCATTTTAACTAGGTTAATTTGTACTTATTACTAAATGAGATTTATTATTGGGATGTTGCAGAAAGGTCTACAACTTTCATCACCCAAAGGTAGTCAAAAGGGTTCTAATATAAAAGTAAAACCCTTGCTAGTATATATAGGGTTTACGAAAGAGAAGTTATACCCTTAGGTAGAGAAGTTACGAAAACTTTTATTAGAACTATGATGGGCAGTTAACAGCATTGCGCTTAGGTTTTGTGTACTAGATAAGTCCTATTTTGAATTTTGTGTGATGTGTATGGATAGACGACAAAGAGAGAATTCAACAAACATATGATAATAGAAAATCTGAAATCCGTGGTAAAAGTTATGCCCCTCAGAAGATGAGTTGTGGACATTCCTATTAGAACTATGGTGCATAGTTAGTAGCATTATGCTCAGGTTTTGTATGCCACATGAATTCTGTTATAAACTTTGCATGTAGTGTACACATAAAGCACAAAGAGCGCATTTCATAGACATACTATAATAAAGAAAACGAAAGTGGTGGTAAAAGTTATGCCCTTCCAACGACAAGTTGGTGAAACTCCTATTAAAAATGTGACATGTAGTTAGCGGCACTATGCTTAGGTTTCATGCATTATATGAGTTTTATTTTTTATTTTACATGCTATGTATGCATAAAGCATGAAGAGAACATTACATGGACATACTATAACAAAATAACCAAAATCAATGGAAAAAGCTTTGTCCCTCAGAAGACAAGTTATAGATACTTCTACTAGAACTATGGCGCACTATTAGTGTGTCTCATGTACACATAGAGCATGAGGATAGCTTTCTATAGACATACTATAATAGAAAAAATAGAACCCGTGCTAGAAGTTGTGCCACTATGATGACAAGTTGTAGTCACTTTTATTATAACTATGATGCATAGTTAGTAGCACTATGCTTTAGTTTCAAGCACTATATGAGTTTTGTTTCAAATTTCACATGTTGTGTATGCATAGAGCATGAAGAGATCATTCCACACACATAACATAATAGTAAAATTGAATGAAATTCGTCGTAAAAGTTATGCCCTTTGCATGACAAGATGTAAATACTCCTATTAAAACTTTGTTGTAACTTACCAGCAATACCTAGGGTTATATGTGCCATATGAGTTTTGATTTGGACTTTGCGTATTGTGTATGCTTAGGGCATGAAGAGAACATTCCATAGACATACTATAGTAAAAAAACTAAAACTCATGCTAATGGTTATGCCCTTTGGAAGACAAGTTGGTGAAACTCCCATTAGAACTAAAATGTGTAGTTAATGGCACTATCCTTAAGTTTCGTGTATTATCTGAATTTTGTTTCAAATTTTGAATGTTGTGTATGCATAGATCATGAAGATAGGATTCCATAGACATACTATAATAGAACAACTAGAACATGTGGTAAAAGTTTTACCCATTGGAAGACATGTTGCGGACATTCCCATTAGACCAATAACACATAGTTAGTGGCATAATGCTTAGGTTTTGCATGTCATGTGAGCATTGTTTCAAACTTCATGTGTCATGTATGGATAAAGCATGAAGCGAGCATTTCGTAGACACATAATAGTAGGAAAACTAAAATCTATGGTAAAACTTACGCCTATCAGATGACAAGTTGCAGACATTCCTAGAAGAACTATGATGCATAGTTAGAAACACTATGCTCAAGTTTTGTATGCCATGTGAGTTTTGTTTTAGACTTTATGTGTTGTGTATGCATAGAGCTCAAATAAAGTATTCCATAGATATATTATAATGGAAAAACCAGAACTTGTGACATTAAGTTTCTGCCATAGAGAAAAGAAAGGATAGTTGAAGTGTTGCTTGCTGTTGTTGAATATATCATGGGTTAATCATGTTTATGGCAAGGAATATCAGCTCGGTATAAGACTTGACACCATCCACCACCCGATTCAAGATTATCTATGTCATGAAGGATCAATTCCATTATAGGCAAAAATGAACCATGATAAATGGATTAAAAAGATAGAAAAACTTGAAGATACCACCATTTGGTAGAAGCTTTCTTGGTGGGAAACCAAGGATATCATTTACTGATGTGGAAATTTCCCTAACATTCCCTTTTTAAGTGCCCAAGGATGCATTAATTATAAACCCCACGGTCGTGCATTGCCAATTCATATATGAACAGGATATCCTGTCTGAAGAGATTATGCGAAGAGTCAGTTTCTACTATGGTGATCCGCTGAAGGTAGAAATGATCCATAAGATAAAGGATCCATGGAGCCACGTATTGTGTAAGGGGAGGTTCGAGTTAGGGAAGTGCGCCGTGGCAACCACGAAAGGATACAAAGCTTGGCTGGAGGAATTAAGCAAAAGGCACTTGGAAAACTTAGCCAAGTCGCAAAAAGATGAAAGAGTAAAAAGTAGAAAAGAGTCAGAGACAAACATCGAGTTAAAAAGATTGAAGGGGGAAACAACAAGTTAAAAGATACTGTAAGGAGGATTCAAAAATGGGCTAAAGAAAGCAACAAGAAGGCCCTCAATTATCAAACTCGATTGTTAAAAGCTATTAAGGAAAATGACGCCATGATGAGATAGGTGGAAGAACTCAAGTCTCTTAATGACCTCCAACGAGAAATTGATATACTCCTTAAACGGATGGAAGAAAAGACGAGGGAGGTGACCAGTATCAAGAGTGAAAATGTGATAGCGGTATAAAACTTAATTGAACAGCTCAACTATCAAGCTGAAAAGGCTTGATTGTGGGAGACTCACCATGAAGAGCAGGTGATTGAGAAAGAAATATGGCTAGAGCGCTTCAGAAGGATGATTATATTCGCTAATGATGTCATTCCTAAATTCACCTATGCATATAGACAAGCTGAAGGGCACGCCTTCCCCACAAATTCTCCTACAGTTATAGTTGAATTTCTCACTTTGTGTCATAACCTTATGGAAGTTCTGAAGATGTTGATGAAATTTTAGATGAGTGAGAGATGGAGACAACTTCAATATTTTTGTAAAGTGAACTCATAGGTTGGGTTACTGTTAATGTATAACTTCAAATCAAGTGATGTAATTAAAGATTCTGTTTTTAGTAAAATGCACGGTTTCTTCTTCTGGCTATTGAATACAATTATTACTGCATATGTAAAGTATCAGAAATCATGCGAGGAATGAATAGGTTGTGTGGTACAAAATAAACCTCGCATATGGATGTTAAATATCCTTTGCGTTAGTCATTAACTTTGATTCATTGAGTGATACAATACGTACCATCAAAGATTCAAGGGTCTAAGGTTCTTGTACATTTATGCTAAGTCGATATACTAATAAATCAAAAATCTAGGTAGCTATTTTATTATTAAGATTTGTTATTTCTTTTTTTCCAAACCAAGTAAGAAGCCAATATTGCTCGAGAGGGGAAGAATTCGTCTAACTAAGCTTAGCCATCAAGCATAATGTATTTAACCCGGGCATGTGTTAGAGCTATGGTTGCTAAAAACAGCTGATCAGAGTCTGAGCAACGGCTAAAAGCCGAAGTGGGAGCCTTGAAGGATCAAATAGGGACAATGTAGTCTCAAATGTTAAAAATGATGAAGCTATTGCAGAATATGAGCTCAAGTGCGGCTGTGAATAACGTTTTGCCAAACCCCACTAATGTGGACTGTGGTGTCCCTAATACAAGTGTTGAAATATTAGGAGTAACTTTAGGTAGTCCCTCTGCCATCGGAGTACCAAAATTGATAGAGGCCTACAGTAGTAAGTCAACCACCAAATCTCTTAACTTTAGGGGCAGAAGGACAGGGGTATCAGGACTAGAACTAGGGGCATTTTCACCTATCACCTTCCAAGAGGAGAACCAACTGTCAGGATCGTCAGTCCTACTCATCCTACCACCAATATTGGCCTCAAGGCGAAAAAGGACAATGAGAAGAAAGACTGGGAAGAAGATATAGAGGAGGTTGAGGACAGGCTACGAGCTTTACAAAGTTCGACTAACTGGAAGTCTATCGAATTGGAGGAGCTATATTTAGCCCCGGAGGTACCAATCCCTAAAAAAATTTAAAGTGCCTAAGTTTACCAAGTATGATGGTAGTGGAGATCCATACTATCATCTAACGTCATACTACACCAAAATGTCAGTATGGTTTAAGGATAAAATGTTTCTTATAAACTTTTTCCACGAGAGCTTGACCGGTGCAGCATTGCATTAGTTCATGAAACTAGATCACTCTAAACTAAAAAGGTGGAGAGATCTTACTGATGTGTTCATGAGGCAATACAAGTTCAACCTGGATACAGCTCTCACACGAGAGCACTTAAAGGGGTTAAAGAAGAAAGGAATAGAGACATTTAAGGAATATGCTCAAAGGTGGAGAGCCACAGCAACCAAGGTTCAATCGCCGCTTCTGGACTTGGAATTATGATCCTATTTTATTTGTATCCTGGGGGACCCATATCGTAAATAATGTTGAGGACCCATGTGAATGAATTTGCTAACTTTATCTAGGTTGGGGAAAAAATAGATGTTGATGTATGCGATGGGTTATTTGAAGATACCTCCAGAAAAACCAGGTGGATTATAAGCAATCAAAAGAAGGAAGGGGATGTTAGTCATATCCACGCTACATACTAACACCTTTGCCTCACGCATAATCAATATCCCTAAGCGTCATTTCACAGTTCGAACCCAGCTATGTCTTACCAGCTGTGAGGCCCAGCTATGAGTAGTTATATGAGCTATCCAACACTGCCTCAATCCCATCTTGGACCGCAACAAATGACAGCCAAAAAACAAAGGGTTTAGGCCTATGCAACAGTCTCACGATGATAGGCCATTATCTAACTTCAATGTCAGTTGATCAAAGCTCTTCCACGACTTAGAGGTCAACGCTACTTGTGAGTATCATATTTAAGCCACTTCAGCCACCATTCCCGAGGTGGTATGACTCCAATGCTACTTGTAAGTATTATATGGGAGCTACGAGGCACAACATTAACAAGTGTGATGCCTTTATGAAGCATGTTTTGGTGTTATTAGACAATAATCATATTGGCATAAAGGTGGGTAATAACCCCAACATTCTCACCAACCCCTTGCTAAATCACAATAAAGGGAGGTAAGTATCCATGATAGATGGGGAAGATCTCAGCTTGAAAAACTTGATAGATGTATCGTGCGCCATGCGGCGGTTATATAAAAGCTTAAAAGACGTTGACTATACCTTCACTTAAGAGGGGTAGCGGAACATGCTTAGAAGTTCACATAATAGTTACTACGAGTTTCATGAGTGAGAAGTGGGCCACAACATTAAAGACTGTGAGTAGTTCATGGAATTAGCATAGAAAATGATGATGCTCAGAGTTTTGACCATTGAAAGAACTCGATGACCCATTGAAGGGAATATGTGTGTCATAGAGAAAGATGGTGCCCAGACCAAGGGATCGTTTAACCCCACAAAGCCCAGGAACTCCTTCCTAGTGGTTAATAAGCCAATCTACAAAGTTAAGGAGGTCACTCTGGCCCAAAGCAATCATGACCCGCAAGGTGCAATGAAAGGATCCTTGCTTGTTGTACCCACACTGGTGCTTGTCAAAAATCTGACCACCGTTATCCATGTGCCATCTCTATTTCTGTATCAAAACAATCACGCTGTGCTGTGGAATTATGGACTAAAAATAGAATGCTTGCATGACAATGAGACATCAGAAGAAATGCCCGTCCCGAAAAAAGGGCATTTAGAAATTGTAACGGGAATTACTCGCAGTGGTCAGGTATACTCCAAGGATGTAGAAAGAACTTTGAGCCCAAACCTAGAAGTAGGAGAAAGCTCAAACCTAAAAGAGGCCCCTAGGAAGGGAGAACGAGAGGAAACTGAGGAGTTTTTAAAAATTATGAAGCAGAGCGAATATGATGTGGTCGATCATTTGTGAAAAATACTGACCTGAATTTCTATCTTGACCCTAATAATGAATTCAGAGGCTTACCGAAAGGCG
Source organism: Delonix regia (assembly GCA_037074485.1). Taxonomy (NCBI): domain Eukaryota; kingdom Viridiplantae; phylum Streptophyta; class Magnoliopsida; order Fabales; family Fabaceae; genus Delonix; species Delonix regia. The sequence continues at coordinate 36,114,435 of CM073454.1, forward strand.
TTACAGAGCATGTTGGATGAAGTCCATGTATGTCTTGATATCACCCCATAAAAAGTGGTGAACATGATAAAAGTGGTAAAAAACTCTACCTTAATCACCTTTGCTGAGGACAAGATACACCCCGCGCTGGCCGGAAAGGCCAAAGCCTTCCACATTACTTTGAAATGCTATGGATATGTGATTGCTAAAGTACTCATTAATGGAGGGTCAGCACTGAATGTCCTTCCTTTATCCACCTTAGGGTAATTACCGGTCGAGAAGTTACGTGTTGAGTATAATGACATGGTAGTGAGAGCCTTCGATGGGATAAGGATGGAAGTAGTTGGAAAGATTGAACTCCTGGTGGAAATAAGTCCAAATTTATTTATCATCGAGTTCTAGGTCATGGACATCAATGCGGCATATATGATGCTTCTGGGAAGACCTTGGATTCATGCGGCTAGTGTAGTTTCATCAACCGTGCATCAAAAGATCAAGTACATTAATGAAGGGAGACTCATCACTATAAAAGGTGAAAAAGAGATGATCATTAGCAAGCTAAGCACAGTGCCCTACATTGAAAATGCCGAACAAGTAGTAGACAACTTCTATCAAGGTCTGGAAGTGTTAGAAGTTGGGAACTTTGTGAAAGGAGCCGATCAAAACCCATTGAGAGTAGGGGAATCTACCAAGGACATCAATCAAGTAGTGGCCAAGATCATGATGAATAGTGGGTATTAGAAAGGAAAAGGATTAGGTGCAAAGCTGCAAGGTATAGGGGAGCCAGTTAAGTTGCCCAAAAATCCAGGACGACAAGGGTTAGGATACGAGCTATCTATGGAGGTTCAAGGGGTGTGCAAAAGGAGGGTAAGCTAGGAGGAAAAGCGAAAATACCTCACATTCGAGAAATATTTCCTGCTTCTGCTGAGACAATACACCCAGGTGACCCAGTCGTAATGGCGAGTGAAGAGGAAAGAGAGCAAGCGAAGGCCATGTGGATCCAGCTAGATGAGCTAAAAGAAGCACTTAACAATTGGGAATTTGAAATGTTATCAGATGTTATGTCATTAGATTAATACTTTGAATATCATTTTAAGAGTTTTGTAATGACTAATGATTTGAACTTTATTTTAAATATCAAATGACTGTAGCAATTTCAATCTTTTTTGCCAAAATCTTATTTAAATCCTGCCTTTTCGTATTTATTCTTGCCTTTTCTATCTACTTTCTAGGGAATTTGAATCCTCGGAACTCTTGTTTAAAGCAGAAGTGCCTGGGCACTATTTGAATGAGCCTTATGTTGTCACAGATATGAATGATTTAGAAAATGATAGTAGTGATGATATATCTTGAACCTTTGCTAAAATAATAGAATCTTTAGAAAAGGGTATCATCCCGCATGAAGAAATCACCAAAGTGATTAATATGGGGACTAATGATGATAAAAAGGAGTTAAAAATAGTTGATAACCCAGAAAGGGAAGAAATGATTGGTTTGCTTAGAGAATATATAGATATGTTTGCTTGGTCCTATCAAGATATGCCAGGGATAGATCTTGAAATTGCAGCCTATAAGATACCCTTGCACCATAATGTAGGACCCATGAAATAGAAGTTAAGAAGGATAAGCCTGGAGATGTCCCTCAAAATCAAGGAAGAAGTAATGAAGCAATAGTATACTGGTTTCCTAGATGTTACTAAATACCCCTAATGGGTCGCGAACAAAGTCCTCATGTCAAAGAAAGACGGGCGAGTGAGGATGTACGTTGATTATCAAGACATAAACCAGGCCAGCCTAAAAGATGACTTTCCTTTACCTCATATTAATGTTTTGGTCAATAATACAGCAAAAAGCTTAAGGTATTCCTTCATGGATGGGTACTCTGGCTATAATCAAATCCTTATGCACTCTGAGGATAGAGAGAAAACCACCTTCATCACTCAATGGGGAACTTTCTGCTACAAGGTAATGCCCTTTGGACTTAAAAACGCCAGAGCCACCTATCAACGCATGATGGTGGTCCTGTTCCACGACTTGATGCATAAAGAAATAGAGGTATATGTAGATGACATGGTCGTTAAATTAGCTGAAAGGGAGAGTCATGTGGCTGTGTTACGAAAGCTCTTTAAAAGACTGCAAAAGTACAAACTCCGATTGAATCCAAGTAAATGTGTATTCAGGGCCACGTCAGGGAAGCTTTTGGGATTCATCATCAATAAATGGGGAATAGAAGTGGACCCTGATAAAATTAAGGCAATTTGTGACATGCCACCACCAAGTATGAAAACAAAAGTTCCAGGGTTCTTGGGGCGTTTGAATTACATAGCTAGGTTCATTGCAAACTTAACTGCCATTTGTGAACTAACATTTAAATTATTACATAAGAACTAACCAAGAGAATGGAATGAGATTTACCAACGGGTGTTTGACAGAATAAAGGTGTTTGCCAATAGGTCTTGGTGCCACCTATGCTAGGGCGACCCCTTATCCTTTATCTGATGATCTAACCGAGGTCCATGGGTGTTGTGTTAGGATAATATGGTGAATCAGGAAGAGAAAAGCAAACAATTTATTACCTAAGTAAGAAGTTTAATGAATGCGAGTTACAATATCCATTAATTGAGAAGACCTGTTACGGCCTCGTGTGGACCACAAAGAGACTGAGGCAGTACATACTGTACCATGTCACATGGCTGATCTCCAGGATAGATCCAATCAAATACATCTTTGAGAGTCCTCATGTATCAGGAAGAGTCTCAAAATGGTAAGTGATACTCTCAGAATACAACGTGAAGTATATAACTAGCAAATCAGACAAAGGGAGCATTATAGCCGAGCATTTGGCAGTTAATCCCTTGGATGAATACCAATCGTTAGATTTCCTGTTCCTGGATGAGGATATTCTGACAGTGGAAGATGATGAACTAAAAGAGGTCAAGTGGACAATGAATCTTGATAGGGTTACCAATGTGCCTGGCAACGGACTAGGGGCTATGATAATCGCCTAAAGGTAAACAGTATCTAGTGGCGGTCAAGCTCAATTTTGACTGCATAAATAATGTGGCAGAATATGAGGCTTATGTTAATGGCTTACAAGTTGCCTTAGAGTTAGGTGTCAAAGATCTAGACGTGTTTAGAGATTCAGCCCTTGTGATTTATCAAGTAAAAGGAGAATGACAAACTAAAGATCCCAAACTGATCCCATACTAAAAGTACTTAACGGAATTGATGTCAAAGTTTGAGGAGATAAACTTCACACATCTGACTCGTGATAAAAAAACAATTTGCTGATGCGTTGGCTACCCTTGCCATGATGATCAAGCTAGATTATGGAGTTAATGTGCTACCGGTACAAGTGGTGACCTAGGACATCCCAGCTTATTGCCTAAATGTGGAGATAGAAAGCAATGGGCAACCGTGGTTCCATGACATAAAAAATTATGTTCAGAATTAGCAATATCCGACTGAGGCATCTAAGAATGACCAAAAGACCATTTGTCGATTGGCGATGAATTTCTTCCTTAGCAGAGACGTGTTGTATAAAAGGTCATGGGATAACACTCTACTTAAATGCGTGGATGCATCATAAGCACAAAGGATAATGATAGAGATTCATGAGGGGACGTGCGGAACCCATGCTAATGGCCATACTATGACTAAACAAATTCAAAGGTGTGGGTACTTCTGGTTAACCTTGGAGAAAGACTGCATTGATTACTTAAGGAGATGTCATAAGTGTCAGACGTATGCCAATAGGATCAATGCTCCACCGCAACCCCTACACAACTTGGTGGCACCTTGGCCATTCTCAATGTGGGGAATCAATGTGATTTGCCCTGTCAATCCAAAGGCATCTAATGGACACTGATTCATTTTAGTAGCCATTGATTACTTCATAAAATGGATAAAGGCATATTCGTTCTCCAATATTACCTAAAGGGTCTTCCTCTAATTTCTGAAATCGAACATTATATGTCAATATGGTATACCAGAAAGGATTATCATTGATAAAGCTCCTAACCTGAACAGAGCTGACATTAAGAAGTTATGCGAACAACTTAAGATTAAGCATCACAATTCTATACCCTAACGGCTACAGATGAAAGGGTAATTGAGGTAGTAAATAAGAATATCAAAACGATCATTAGCAAGATGACTATCACTTACAAGGATTGGCATGAGATGCTCCCGTATGCTCTTTATGGTATCACACAACAATACAAACATCCACAAGGACAACCCCTTACTCTTTAGTATACGGCATGGAGGCAGTCACACTAATTGAAGTTGAGATCCTTTCTCTTCAAGTGTTGATAGAATCCAACCTAGAGGAGAGTCAGTGGGTAAGGACATGGTACGAGTAGCTAAATATGATCGAAGAAAAGCGACTAGTAGCTATATCTCATGGGCTACTATACCAGAAAAGAATGACAACATGTAAAACCCATAACAAAAATCACATGGTGCACAGAACTTGAGTAAAATGTTGCTAACTATACACAATAGTTTTAGTAGGATTTTTTGCAACTCGTCTTTCGAGTGATATAATTTTTAGCAAGTGTTTCAATTTTTCTACTATAGTATGTCTATTTAATGCTTGCTTCGTGCTCTATGCATACATGACACATGATATCCAAAACAGAACTCACATGGTGTTCAAAGCATGAGCATAGTACCACAAAATTGTGCATCATAGTTTTAAGGGAATTTTTGCTACTTGTTTTCTAAAAGGGAAAACTTTTAGCACATGTGTCAATTTTTCTATTATGTATGTCTTTGGAAGGCTCTCTTTGTGCTCTACACATACACAACACGCAAAACCTAAAACAAAACTCACATGACGCACAAAACCTAAGCAATGTGACGCTAACTACAAGTCATAATTCTAGTACAAGTTTTCATAAGTTGTCTTCTAAAAGGCATAATTTTTAGCATGGTTTCAAGTTTTTCTACTATAATATGTTTGGGGAATGTTCTCTGCATGATCTATGCCAACACGGCATGCATATGCAAAAGAGATCTCACATGGCACTCAAAACTCGAGCACAATGTTGTTAAATGCACGTCATAGTTCTAGTGGGAATTTTCATATCTTGTCTTTTGAAGGGTATAACTTTTACTAAGGGTTACGGTATGAACAACCAACTCTAAAATTTCAGAATGGTAAACTATAATAAAATATATATATATATATATATATATAATTTTCAAAATTAAAATAAAAACACAAAAAAAAGACAGAAAACAATTTTTTTAAAGGTCAAGAATCAAAAATAATAAACTAAAAGTGCAAAAATAAACCATGATAAAAATTTAGTGTCCTTTTGCTTATGCCATTTGGTTTGCTTCTTAGTGTGAGAAGAGATTTATGGACCAAAAAATTGTTCAATGGCAGCAAAGTTAGTTTTCCATGGGCAATACAATCTTAGCCTGGCAGAGGTGCTCACATCATGGATTTGGTTAGCCTTTACATTATCTTGATCACAAGAAATGAAGTCTTTCACAAGAATAAAAAAGCAAGCCCTTTAGAAGGGACAGATTTATGGACCAAGATATTGTTCAATGGCTGCAAGGTTGGTTTTCCATGGGGCAATACAATCTATGTGTTCTTCTCTTGGTATGAGAATGGACAGATTTATAAACTAAGATATTGTTCAATGGCTGAAAGTTGGTTTTCCATGGGACAATGCAATCTTAGCCAAGTTGATCACATCATGAAGTCCTTCATAATAATAAAAAAGCAAGCCCTTTAGAAGCTATTGCCTGGATCAAGATTATTCTTTCTAATAATTACCTTGCTTGGAATGGAAACCCTGTTCATCATTTCATGGGAAATTGGCATTAAGTTCCATCCTCTTTTCTGCTTATGGATTATGGTTGGTCAATTGTTCTCTGGTCCTGTAGGAATGTTATAGCTACATAAAAATTCAGTTTCCACCTCATTGTGTTCCTTAATGGTTATATGATCGAAGATTGATGCTGGGATGAATTCTCCAGTTCTACTTTGCCGATCTTGATTCTACTTGCTCTTAGGAAAATTCTGTTCTAGATAGCTGATCAAAGTCATCTTACATCAAGAGGACATAGCATCCTGATTTTGTGCACTCGTTGGAAATTTCTCAACATTTTAAGGAATCTATCAAATCATGGTCATGAATGGCACGTTATTGGGCAAGATATTAGGCATCTTCTTAATTCCTCTCCTCTATTCACCTAGGCCTTCTGCAACAACCTCCTTAAATCTCTCTTTTTTTTTTCTCCTTTCTTTCTTTGTCCTTGTTATAAAAAAAATAAATTATATTATATTAAAAAGCCACACCAACGTCCAATCATCCAAATTTCTTTTGTGGTCTGTCATATAGCCAGCGAAGGACAAGGAAAAGTAGAGGCCATTAATAATGTGCTGATGGTTGTAACTGGAAGCACAGTTTTTTCAGTGCTATTAATGTTGATATCATTGTCAGAGAAATCATGTTGATGTAGCTAGAATCAGAAATTGGTAATATTGTATCTCGTTTAGGCATGTGAAGTCTCTATTACTAGGTCAATGGACACAGTAAAATCCATGTATCCCACAAAACCCACAAAATGTACCTTAAATGTGTAATGAAGGGAGGCGTTGGGTTCTCGAAACAAGATTCGGTACTAGAGTGATAAATTTTCCAGATCAACATGAATTAGATTCTTAAAAAATATTTCAAAATTAAAATCTCAAATATAATAAATTAATATAAAAGAGTGCATCTTAAGATCAGTCAAAAAAGGAATTTAAAATTGAAATAAATGTTTTCCAAAATTATCGTCGTGTAAAGTATATTCATAGCTGTGTGGTCCCATATACCTTAAAGGAACATGGGACGTAATTTAATGAAGCTAACAACAACAAAAGGTTCCAAGGAAGATGACTGAACTCGCCATGTTTGTCTGCCTTCACGATCATCAGATAGGCTCCTCTAATGATCTAATAGCATTTACTATCCCTTGTTACTAAATTGTTTCATCTCTCGGTCACACTTTCTACTACCTTACTACTGCAACATATTTATGAAACCCACATGACTGATTTTCACATGCTGAAAACCTCCACAAGGACAATATTCTTTGGCACCAAATTGCTTTAAAGTAATTAAAATAAAATTAAGACAAGTCTTCGGTAAAACAATGTGACGATAATGAATAAAAGTATAACTATTGAATGGCAATTTAAAATAATTATTTTAACTCTAATATTTTTAGATTTTAATTGTAGACTAAAACTCTATTGTTTTCAAAATTTGTCCACTTAATACTTTATTTTTCAAGTAATTACCTAAAAATATTTATTTGTAAATTTGTCAACTCATTTCTCTACTTATTTTATTTTTCTAATAACTAACCTCCCAAATTTCTAATCTCACTCTTATTTTTAATATACAAATGATGATTTTAGATGGTTCATAAAAAATAATAAAAAAAAAAGGGTAAGTTGATAACTTTAGAAACGAAGGACTTAGAATTCATAAATAATATATAAATAATATTAAAGCTAAAATACAAATATAACTAATCATTTTAAATTTTCACATATTTTAATACTTATTATCACTTATTTTTCTTTTGTAAAATGATATCGGTACAACCCATGCATAGTGATAGAATGCAAGTCTAGAGTGCAAATAATGAGACATTTTTAGCATAATATTATTAAAAATATATTTTTATCCTATCCTCTTCTAACATATTTTTTTTATCAAAAATATTTTTATCCTATCCTCTTCTAACATATTTTTATCCTAATTCACCTCCTATGTGAGTTAAGGATTTAGGGTGAATTAGCACAGTCAAAAAATTGTGATGATTCACCAACAATGAGTGCAAATCAGGTGAAAGATAATTCGCCCCCACTGTGGGTGAAGCTAAGCTGCATCCTGGCGGGAGACAGTGCATATTAGAACATGGCGCGATCTAATTGGATGGATAGATTTTGGTGCATGTTGATTGGCTGAAAAAGATAGGATAAAACTCATAAAATGACAAATATCCCTCTCTTGTTTTGATTCAAATTGCTGAAGCCTTAAACAATGTCTACCATTTTTTTCGATCTCATTTTCGACTTGTCCTTCCTTACATAGATGGCTTGAAGGCAAGTGAAGGAAATTGTATTGTGTCCCTGTTTTTTTTTTTTTTTTGTCTATTATAGTGGGCCATTTGTGCTGAAAAAAATTGTATAATGTTCCCATTGTCTGCCTAGGTACTCAATGTTTGGATTTATGCCGGAAAAATTTGTAGAGTGGTCCCAAATTGAACTCCACCCATCTGCAAGTTTTTGCATCTGTTGATATTGGTTTGTGATTGTGTTGGAAGAAATTTGTTATGGCCCCAATTTGTCATTTTGTTGCTATTGATTGTGGGAATTTATTTTGCCCTTGGAACTTGGAAGAAATCCGTCCTGTAAGTTTTAAAGAATGATTTTTTTTTTTTGGGTCATATATTAATATGTTGTATAATATTAGGTGGACTATGTTTAGGTATAAAATTTTAAGGGTTTTTTATTGGATGTAGTGTTGTGTAGAAAAAAGAAATTAGTTGGAAAAATGATAAATTGTAAAATGCAAGAACTAAAATGGGGAGTTTAAAATAAGAAAATGCACATAAATTTAAAATATGTAGAAACAATAATTTGAATTATAAAGATAAGCAATAGTATAGAGGAAAAAAATAAGGACATGTAGAATAATTTTAATAATTTGGTGTACATAATATTTAAATAAAAAATAATACAATGAATAAATAATGCTTAAAAAATGTTGGCAATAACAATTGAAAATATTAAATGATATGAAATTTAATAAATAAAAAATAACATAAATATAGTAATATAATTATAAATTGATGAATAAAGAGAAGAGAGATGGGAAGAAAATAATATGCCTAACTCCATATTTATGCTTGGGTATTAGGATAAGAAAATGTAGGATGTTGTTAGTTTTAGACAAATAAATTTGGAATAGTAAAATTATTTGAGAATTTAGGATTGTAAAAAAATAAAGACTTGAAGATTAAATGATAGAATATGGTAAGTGATCAGTAATATATTAAATAATAGTGTTGGTAATATGAAGAAATATAAATTGCATAGAAATTTATAAACAATAAAGTGAGAAATATAAGACAACAATAATTAAATAATGATCTTGTTAATAATTGATATGTAGTTACTTTTCCTTATTATAACTAGATAATGTGAAATTAGTGTAATTAATTTGTAGTTATTTTTTTTTCATTTAGAACTAAGTGATAATGTGACTATACTTTTGGATTATATTAATGTACTTATAACTATATACAATAGGGTAAAAATAAGCAGTAGGACGAATGTTATATGCACTTATTTAAATGGAGAAATTTATGAGTTTGATGAAGGAGCGACATTTAAATGTAAAAGAGTAGAAACTATGAGAGTTAATATTAATGTTACTCTAGAGAGGTTGAAGGAATTGGTTGGAGAAAAGCTATGATAAGGGACTGCAAGAACATGTCACATGCTATTAGGGAACAACTTAATTCATTGATCTCTTAGCCTGTTCTGCCTGCAACACAATTGCCTCGTCCACATATACCAGAGGGTAAGCTAGGGAAATAGGCACACGGATACATGTTTTTATATGATCCAATTATTGATAAGATAACTCAACATCATTACCTTGTTCCTGCTCATACTAGTCCTTCATCCTATATGCCATCTCAACCACACCCTAATGTACAATCTCCATCTATACCATTGCATTAGAATTTTGTATATGGATCATTCACGTCATTATTAATTGATCCATTTGCATTCTCTACTGTATATTCCACTCTATTCTTTGAGCTTGGTGGATCATCACATGTAGTTCAATAAGACTTTGTCACTCCACACAACTAATTTTGTCCATTCAATCTTCAACATTGGATATGAATTCTCCTACAACTACTACCCTAACTCAATCAGTAAAGGAAGAGGACGATGATAATGATAACATGCTACCTTTGGCACAACACATACCTCGCAAGGCTACGAGGAGACCCCATTATAGAACAAGAAGCCATTTATTTCAATTAGTAATTATTATATATTATGTTTTTTTATGCCACAAACTTAACTGAATTCATCACCCACTTTGGCAAATATTAGACCTTTGTTGTACAAAAATTTCTTATTAGTCATCATTTAAAACAAGTTGCAAAAGAACAAAAAATGGATTAATCACCATTTAGAACGAGTTGCAAAAAAAAAAAAAAAAGATTAGTAATCTTTGAAGATAAGTTCCAATGTAAAATTTTAAAACAAAATAATCTTTCCTAATTTGTTATCAAGAGTGACGAATTTCCATTAAAAATTAAAAGAAAAAAAACCTTTAGATGTGTTCCCAATCATGATGAATCATAAAATATATTAAAAAAAAAGTTTTAAGTATATAAAACAAATAATTCTGTCAGATAAAAATTTGGATTTTTAATTATTTTATATATAATATTAGAATAAAAAACCCTAATCAAATAATGATATGTTGTTAAAGAAAGAATTTAGGGCTCCTCTCCTTAAACTATATTAAATTATAATTTATATATATCTATTATGTTCATCATTCTGATAAAATATATTCTGAAAATTCTTATCTCTTTAAAATCAAATCAAATCCTAAATTCCTGGATTTTGTCCTAGGAATAGTGAATTTTAGTTAAGCCTGAAGTGCAAGTTTAATGATACCATAATATTAATAATTAATGCATAAATTGTGTATGATGCATCGGATAAATAAAAAGAAAAACTAAGAATCAAATATCTCTAGTGTTCTTTTTTCTAATGCCAATTTCAAGAAATGTGAAATTGCTTTCCATAACTCCCAGGGAGGAAGAGGATCTGGATCGCACTGGAAACAAAGAAACAAAGTTTTCCCTGGTTACATATAATACAAGGATGTTGTAACATATAATACATGATTACATTCCTAGGTAACATAACTGAGAGAATGAAAAATTCCCTCCAAATGCATTCTCTAATAGGTCTTCCAATTTCACCTTTAGAATACATCAATTACAATACAAGCATAGGAAAACACACTTAGACATGAAATCAGATGTTAGAACTCCACACTCAAACCTTGAAGAATTTGCAAAACAACGTTCACATCAAAAGTAGGCGACGATTCTTTCATGTGTATTAAGCAGCACAGCCTCCACAGACAATACTTCTGTCATACGTAAAGATATTTGTCAGTACGTATTTTAATGGCAGTTTTTCTTGACATAAAATCTGCAAATGTTAATCTCTGTTCAATTTTCTCTTTCCAGTATGTTTGGCTGCGTCACAATATCATCCTCCAATGCCACATGCAATGCTTCTATGTAACAGTTTAGGAGTAAAGAAAGTCAGGCACTTACAGAAACGAGCAACCAGACCGTCTGTGCCTTTTCTTCCTAGCCATTTCCTTCCTCCTAGGAGGTTGCAGAACAACCTTAATTGCAGTATCAAAAACTGCTTTGACATTCTAAATCATGAAGCACATCATCAATATACACATTACTTGTCTTAACAGTGTTCATACCAAATTCATAACCCATTACCTGTTGAGTCTTAGAACTGCACTCAATATAAGCTGCCGCACCTATTTGCTTCCTTAGTTCTTCCCCCTGCTCGTGATTGATAAACAAGCTCATTTTCGCTATACTATGAAAAGTGCTTCATGCGTGTTTGAAAAACAGAGTTAATGTATAGAACAGAGACCTCAGCAGATGATATAACATTAGATCCCAGATGATCAGCTAAATATCCTCGATCTTCCCGAAGATCTGAAATATATGATTAATTGATTGATGTCTGTAGCATCCTCAGTGTAATAAAGTTACAAAATTTAAAATGTCATGCTGCTTACCTAGCTTTGTGCCAACAAGGACAATTGGAACATTAGGTGCAAATCTACGCAGTTCTGGCATCCACTGAAGTAGCAAACAGAAAAGAACAATTGCAGTAAGAAGGGGAAAAAAGTGAAAGCAAAATCTTTAAGTGCTTGAATGCTCGTCTTGATGATGATATGGCCCACTGCTGAAAAGTAAAAGTTATGTGGAGAATAAAACAACAGTGAACTATAAAGGGGGGAAAAGAAAAAAGGCCTCCTTTTAAGAACATGAATCTGAAAACAGAACAAAAGGAGAAAAGACGAACATAAATCCTTTACCTTCTTCAGAACATTTTCATAGCTGGCTCTACTAATCAAAGAGAATGCTAAGACAAATATGTCTGCACCTCTATAACTCAGTGGCCTCAATCTGCTGTAATCTTCCTGGCCTATAAAAATCAGAATGAAGAGAGGATTAACCAAACCATCGTACTACACCACAAAAGCTAACAATGCGAAAGTGCTTCTTCCTCCTTCCTTGGAGCTTGGAAGGAAGCTGCGGATCCTCTGTAGTTGAATACACCGTGAGCTAGCAGAGAGATTGAGAATACAAAAGACAGTGACCCTATACACATTTTTCCTATATCTTTGTGAAAGTGCGGTGTATTTGATAATGCTCCCATCCTTAATTCACAGAACATCTATGGTGGAAGAAATCCTAATACCTGCTGTGTCCCAGAGTCCTAAATTCACAATGTTCCCATCCACAGCTACATTGGCACTAAAATTATCAAATACTGTAGGTATATAGTCCTGCCACACCAAAAAAAGAAAAGAAAAAAACAAGATTAGTGAGTAAGAGACATACCCTCATTTAAATCTCTGCCAAATCGAACCCAGATATTATTCACAAGGCAGGCTCAAATTTCGATATATTTTTCTTCTTAAAACCCGTTAGATAGACTGGAGCAAAATCCTTAAACTGGAGGAAAACAGAAAAGATTTTTGAAGAGACATACAGTGGGGAACTTGTTGCTCGTATAGCAGATGAGCATGCAGGTCTTCCCAACAGCACCATCCCCAACAGTCACACATTTGATGAACTTTGAGGCACTCATCTACTGAAACGTTAAGTGCCGTTGAGGCTAATATCTCTGAAGCTTCTACAGCACTCGTTATCAATTCAGAAAAACCCTCAAAAAGTTGAGCCTTGAAACCCAAAAGTGAAGAAGAAAATGGGGAAAGACGACAGTGCCTAGATCGAGCAGATTCTGGGTCATGGGTCGTATTTAAGGGTGCGAGTGAAATGATAAAGAGGCCCCCCTCTTTACTAGTTTCAAGAAATAAACTTAAAAAATGAGTGAGAGAGAGATTTCATCCGTATATAGTCAAATGGTCTAAAACCCACTTTTCGTCCCTCTCAATAAATTTCAATCTAACAGATACTTTTTTGAATTAGACAGCTGGGCTCCTCTATTCCCTAACGGTACCTATAGCTGCCATCTTTTTGTTGGTTTCCAACTATGAGCCACTAGTGTTCTCTACTGAAACACCAATAATTTAAACAGTTTATCAACTGTTTTTTTGCACCTAACATTTTGATTTGTGAAACTCATTTTTTTTTAGTGTAAATCTTTGTGCTCATATGTTTATGTGGATTTTTCTTCAATATAAATGACAAAGATTAGCGTAACAGTGATGTGATATTTCATTAGCAACACCTAACAAAAGGCTTTTGGCCTTGGGTTTGAGAAAGCAAGTTTTCTTAGGAAGACATCCTGCAAATATATAAAAAGTTGTAAAAGCAACACATTTTCGCTTGGCAATCCCAACTCTTTGACCGATTGTTGCTTGTAGAAGAAGAATCCCACAATCTTGTAGAAGAAGAGTCCCAATCAAGGGAATAACTACAGTAAGCACCAGATGCAAACATAGCAGAAACAACAACAAAACAACAAACATTAAATGTCTGCTTAATTAACGGTCATATAATACTCTAATGACTAATACAACAGTATATGTTTTTGTTAAGCAACAATTTACTAGGGGTCCACATGGGTCAGACTTGGTTTTTGCATAATTCAACTCAATTTCAATTTTAGATCAGGAGTTTTTTTTAAAACTTTGAGACTCAATTTAGCTTAGCTTTAACTTGGTAAGTAGTTGGTAGGGGTGATTATGGGGCAGGTTGAGCCGAGTGTTTGGCCGACTCGGGACCCGGCCCAATTTAGCATCGGGTAAATTTTTTTAACCTGGGATCCGCCCTGCCCCGGGATAGACCCGAGTAGTAACCGGGCCGCGCCAGATTAGTCTGGGTCGAGTTGCTCTTTTTTTTTTTTTTTAAATATGAATTATTTTTTGAAAATAATTTTTAAAAACAAAAAATTAATAAAAATAAGATTTTAAAGACAATAAAATTAAATTAAAAAAAATTTAAAATTTGAAATGAAAAATAATAAAAAGTTAAAAAAATTAGTATTTTAAAATTTATTTATAAATAAAATTTATTTTAAATTAAATTAAAAATATATTATAAAATTTAAAAAAAAAATAAAAATAAATATCGGGCCGAGACTCGGCCCGACCCAATCTTAGACTTAGCCCAGCCTGACAAAATTTGCAAATTTTTTTTATTTGGCCCGATCATAACTCGGCTCGATGTGACTGGGCCAATCATGTCAGTGATCATCCTTAGTAATCAGGTAAGACCAGATTAATTAATTAATTTTTTATATTTTTATTTTATTAAAATAATTTTTTATTAATAAAAATAATTTTTTAATAAAAAAATTAAGATTTAAAATAAATAAAAATAAAATAAAAGATAAAATTAAATATTAGAATAAAAATTTATTAAAATTTAAAAAAAATTACATTATAAATATTTATTATAAATAAAATTATTACATATATAAAATTAAAAAAATTTAAAATAAAAATAATATTTGAATCAGGTCTTGTATGAATATAAAATCTAACTTAATTTGATAACGTGACTCGACTGAAGCTGATAAAGATTATAAATTTTTTTATTTTAATTCAACCCAATATAATCGAACTATATTGAATTAATGGGGACACTAAATTAATTGTTCACCCGGATAAAAGGGAAAAAGGAGACATTAAAAGAGGTGTCTGGTGGTGCACGTGGAGAAGAATGGAATGGATGGAACCAATGGACCCACGTGTCAGGATTTGAGTCCATCATGACTCCCAGTGATGATGCAGAACCCGCATCCGAAGCAGATTCAAATGTACCGAACCATTGAAACAGCGTTGTCTGAAAGTGCACTCCTCTGCATCACCAGAATTTAGCAGCAAGCCAATCCTTCAAAAGCTTGTTAGGTAAGTTCTTCATAACCTGATAATAAACATGCAGAATATATTAAGGTTCATGACTGAATTAATTTTGGTCGGTATATAGTCAATATTCTTGATGACATATTCAATACAATATATGGGTTTTATAGTTTTATTTTGCTATATTTGTTAGTCTAGATGTACAGTATTTTAAAACTTTTTTCTCTTAAATTATAGTAATGGGTTTTATAGTTTTATTTTGCTATATTTGTTAGTCTAGATGTACAGTATTTTAAAACTTTTTTCTCTTAAATTATAGTAAATATTAATTTTTTAAAAAAATTTAAACTAATTGAAACAAACTAACACTTTAAATCTTTTCTTTTACAAGATTAACTTTATTTTGTGAATAAAAATACAAAAAAAAAATATACACACTTTAGTTTTCTCCTTTTGTTTTCATATTTAAATTTTTTTAAAAAAATAGCATTTATTGAAATTAAAAAAAAAAAGAAAAAGAGAGAGAGATAAAGGGAAAGAAATATTAATATTGTTAGGATTCATAGCACACCTGACGTGCATATGCACAATAAAGAATTCAAATATGTTATAAATGTTGTATCTTCTGAGAAATTAAACTCTTCAATTGTTGAATCTTCTGATTTTATGTATAAAATAATTTTAGTAATATACGTAGAAGTTTCAAAGTGATTGAACAAAATCATATTTGATATGTTCATGAACTTGATTAGCACGGCATATGTGAGATTTTTTTATGGCTTTTGGAGAAGAAGTGGCATCAGGTGGTGTATTGGTTCAACGAATGAGCAATTAATTCTAGCTCAGGCCCCTAATTGAATTCAAAGTCACTTTTTGTTGACAAGTTTCCAAAGTGTTTGTGGCTTGTCGCAAACGTTTCCCGAAGTTTCCACTTTCTTAGACATTTCTGAGAAAATTGATCCTAGTGCTTTCATATTTGAATTGGCCGTCTTCCATAATTGTTGTCTAAAATTTCTTTGAACTTTTGAAATCTCATTTTCCTATTCGATTAAATTTCGCCCTAAACTGCCTGAAAATTTTGAAGAATTACAAGTCAACCAAATTAATAGAGAACCAATTGTGGGTAATATTGGTGCTCAATTACCTTGCAAGCTATTACTTAGTGTGAGAAATACAATTCAATACTTTGCTCAACATCATATGGCTCATGTAGTTGTTATGACATCATGTGGTATAGAAGAAGCCATCATAAAGTGCCTCGCACCAACATATAAAGGAGACTTTTCTCTATTGTCGATTGTGGACTTAGTCCATGATAATGGCGCCATGAAGGATGAAGTTGTACTTGCAAGTCCTAGGAAGATAGTCATGATTATTTTGAGAGAGGAAATTTCAAAATAGTTTATTTGCAATGTCCATATGAAATGCAATGGTGCAGATTATGCTCTCAAGAATTTTATTATCTTTATTGTAACACCCTTCTTATAAAGTATAGAATTTATTATGAATTTTAATTAAAGTTTATTATGAAACAAGAATTATGAAAACACATTAGAATATCTAAAATATAATGGGATAATTTTAGATAATAAAAATCCATATATCGATTTATTCATACATTCGTATAGATAATTTAACAAAATTGGGAGAAGGAATATTATGCCTATATCTATATCTATGTCAGTATCTGTTGAAATTAGGCTTAATATTACAGACTCATTCAGGACTTGAAAAAAAACCAGTAAGATTCATGCCCTCTTGTGATACGAATATAAGTGGTACGACGCGTAAAGTCATATCACATCTTACGATGACGATCTTATTAACAAGTGCTTCCCAATTAGGACAAATACCCATTTTGCTTGGTTTTCAAGAGAAATTTGGTAATACGCCATGTAAAAATTTCATTAATAGAATGGTGAGAAATGTTTTATTAGTAACAAAAAAAATCATATATAATACTCAAAATATCCATGGAATATAATGTGACTATAAATTATAATCTTTATGAAATATGTGTGGATATCAAATATCATAACATACAAATATGCATTAGCAAACATATAGCAAACAGAAATAGACAATGTCCTCAACCATTAGACATTGGGAAGTTATATTTGGGTTATTCGAGTCTCATAAAGCCCAACGTATGGCTATCATACCCAGGTGATCAAGTCTCACGAACCCTAGCGTATGACACCTGACTGGCAGGCGTGGCCCCACCTTTAGCTGAGGCATCCCTTAGAAGGTACCCAAGACCAAGTCAAACAATGTAATATTTATATTAATATGTCACCCATACCACTATGTGGTCAAGATTGGATTAGTTTGAGAGAGAATTATTAAGATTCCTTTTGTAATCCTCTGAAAACTGATGTTCTTATGATGGTTAAGAATCCCTTTAGTGTCAATTAAATTCAAGATGTTCCCAGTAAGGATACATTTTTGTCCTCTCCTGAATTCTTGAGACCATTTAGGTGACACAACCTACCATTGATCTTAGAATTCGAGTTGTGGCCCAAAAAGTGTAATAACACCATTTTCTTGTAATCATTTAAGCGATATGACCTATCATAAATTGCAGGATTAATGGGATATAATGTCTTTCTTAGGAACTCATAGAGTTCACAGTATATAATAAGGCAGCATAGCCAACCATTACTAATGGTTCACAATATATATTAAAGCGGCATAGTCAGCCATTATCAAATGAGATTCCAAACTATTAATAAGTATATAGTGTATAGGAATAATTTAATCTCACAAAGAGTAATTCTCTTCTCAAACAATTATATTATTACTCCATCATAGAAAGTTTAAATGCACAATAACATAGGCAATTTTAGTGCATAAAAAACAGTAAGGATACATAATGCACAAGAAAATTCATATATCAAAATTCTTATCCTAAACTTGTTATGACTTACATAATATTTCCCTAGATATTTCAAAATATCTACCTAGCCTCAATCTTCTCTAGTTCTACCATTCTTAGAGCTTGAATTGGCTCATGAAAGGTCATGGTAATAAAATTTCAAGATAAATGACCATAGGCCAAAAAGCAATTACCATAAAGACCACTCAAGAAGAAGAGAAATTAGAATATGTTAAATCATATTATCTAGATACGTTCTCCTTTCTTGTAATTCTCTTAAAATTGCTTCCTTCCTTCTTGATCTAAGTGTGCAATGGAGATGTGAGAGTGAGTGAAATGGGTATAAGGAAGAATGTAGGGAATGGTGTGAAGAAAATGGGTAAGGTGTAAGGTATTTAAAAAGAATTCAACAACTAAGATTTAACCAAATATTTTTTATCCAACAATTATAATTCAACCTAAAATTATAATTATCTAAGATATAATTATGTTATGGGCCCCATAAATATCTAATATTTTATTGCAGTGTGGGCTCCACAAGTTAAGGTGATGCCACATGTCCCTCCTTGTGAATTTACCATTTTACCCCTAGCATTTTTAAAATGACCATTTTGCCCCTGGCATTGTAAATTTATCATTTTGCCTTTAGCATTTTTCAAAAATGGTTATTTTGCCCCTATGCCTTAAAACTAAGCTATAGGTTGTTTTCTTTAAATGATTCAACTGGACATATTTATTCTTGTTTGATTCTTTCTAATTCCCCTAAATAATTTAGCTTAAATTAAAAATCATTAAATTAGGGGTGTTACTATTCTCCCTCACTAAAGAAAAATTTTATCCTCAAAATTTGTAAATTCTTACCTTAATTAAATAATTTTGGATATCTTTGTCTCATATCCTCCTCATTCTCTCATGTGGCTTCTTCAAAAGTTAATCTTTCCCATGCCACTTTCACTAAGGGCATTGTCTTATTCCGTAATTGTTTTTTTATCAATCCCTAATATTGATACATTTTTTACTGGATATGTTAGATTTTCCTAAAGCTACACTATTTCTTCTTCTAAAATATGTGAAGGGTTAGGAATGTATTTTCATAGGTAGGATACATGAAAAACATCATGCAAGTTGGATATGTATGGTGGTAAGGCTAACTGATAAACAACTGGTCCTACTCTTTATAGAACCTAATATAGGCCAAGATATCTCAGGTGTAATTTCTTAGTTCTAATAGCTCAGCCAATGCCAGTTGTAGGAGTTACTTTAAGGAAAACATGATCTCCTTCTTTAAATTCTTAGTGTTTTCTTTTTAAATTAACATAATTCTTTTGCCTATTCTGAGCTACAAGTAACTTTTCCTTTATCTTTTTAATTTCTTTTAAGGTTTCCTGCACTAGATTGAGTCATAATAAAGTTTTTTCTCCAACTTCATACCAGTATAATGACGGCCTACATTTTCTTTCATAATGCTTCATAAGGTGTCATTCCTATACTAGCATGATAACTATTTTTATATGCAAACTTTGTTAAAGGTAAATATTTATCCTAATTTCTTTTTTATTCTAATATACAGGCTCTAAGCATATCTTCTAAAGTTTAAATGATCCTTTTAATTTGACCATCTGTTTGGGGATGATAGGTAGTACTTAGGAGTAATCTTGTCCCAAAAGCTTTCTTAAAGGATCCCCAAAACCTAGAAGTAAACCTAGGATCTCTATAAGATATAATACTATTGAGCCCATTTGCTAAGAGATTGATGTTTTGATGATAACAACACAAGAAGAAAAGTTTTGATATGTATTACTTAGGTTCCAGGTGAATTCAATGTTTAATCATGTCTTAAGAACCTTTGTAAATGGTATTGAGCTAATAGGAATCAATTAAAATGAATGAAAATTAATCTTAGGTAAGGTTGAGAAAAGTTGATTCAGGAGTTTTTTGTAAGTGAATAGTCAACTAGTCACCTTTTAAGAAGCCCCTAGTATGTTGCCAGGTTAAAATCTGATCAATTAGGCACTCTCTGTAAGTGAATAGTTGACTAGTCACTTTCTTAGATAAGACCAGTCAACAGCCAGCTCAAACCTAATCAACTTGGGGCTCTCTGTGAGTGAACAATTGACTAGCCACATGTGAATAGTCAACTAGTCACCTTTAAATTAAGCATTAATCAACTACAAACCTTGAGACCATCGAGAAAGAGCTTTCTGTGAGTGACCAGTTAACTGGTCCAAAGTGAGTAGTCGACTATCGGTGTCCAAAATTTGAAAATTGTAAGGGGGAATGAAGGAACAGTCAACTGGTTAGTGGTGAACAGTTGATTAGTCAGTGACAGAGAAGCTATAACAAATCTATAATGGTTATATTTTGAATTCTCTTATTTTTGACTCACTTACAGAGGATTTATTGGATCTTAATCTATATAAACTCAACTTGAGACCTCTGAAAGGATAAGAAAAATATTTAAGAGAGTTTATATCATTTTTTTTTATTTACTTATCAACTCTTTATCATTTTAGTGCTTCATTATATTATCTACTTTGTTCAGAGAGTTAGTCATCTATAATTATTTCTTTCTTCTGAGAGAAAATCTTAAAGAGGTTCCATGAGAAAGTCAAGCTAAGAGAGAGCTTGGATTCAAAGGGAGTATATCCCTGAGAGAGTTTTCAAAGAGGTTCCTTAAAAAAGTCAATCTGTGAAACAAATAAAGCCAAACTTATTTTTACCAATGCACTTAGCTAAGAAAAGTATTTTAAATCGTCAAATTATGAAAGTGCAAGGGAAATGTGGGAGGCTTTAGAGATAGCTCATGAAGGAACCTTAGGCATAAAAGAGTCTAGGATCCATAATCTTACACATCAACATGAATTATTCAAGATGAATCCTGGAGAAACCATTAAAGAAATGCAAATTTGTTTTACTCACATTGTGAATCATTTGGCAGCTCTAAGGAAGACATACTCACAAACTAACTAGGCTTACAAGATCATAAAGGCTTTGCTTATGGAATGGTAACCAAAAGTGACAACAATTGAAGAAACAAAAGGTTCATCAGTAAAATCAATTGTTGCTTTTTCTGGAAACCTTCAAAAGCATGAGCCAAGGTTGAAGCAACTCCTTGAGGAACAGGATAAGAAGAAAAAGGGTCTTACTCTTAGAGTTTTATCAACAATGCATTCAAATAAAGAAGAATATAATGATGACTTTCTGGATGAAATTGATGAAGAAACTTAGTCTCTTTGTCAAGAAGTTTAGGAGATTCTTCAAAAATAGAAGAATAAATAGAAGGAGACTAGCTAGAAGAAATCAAGAAATCAAAGAACTTCTTATCTATTATGAATGCAAAAAACTAGGGCATATCAAATAGGAATGTTCTCAATTTCTAAAGAAACAAGACAACTCTATGAAGAAAAAATAAAAGAAAAGAAAAATGCCTATTTTTCAGCTACATGGGGAAAAAGTAATGAGAATTCAGAAGATGATGATGAAGAAGCCAACCTCTACCTTATGGCAAATGAAGACAAGGTAAGCTCTCACCCTTCATATGAATAACTACAATATGCTTTTAATGATTTACATGCTGAATTTCTTAAGTTAGCAAAAGCCTTAAAATTTTCAAAGAAGAAAATTCTATTTTTAGTGGAAGAGTTAGAGAAGAAAAAGGAAGAAAATAATTCCTTACTTCAAACAAAATTTTCTTTTGAAAAATTAATTGTGAAATTGGAATATGACTATACTAATCTAAAAAATAAATGTACTTTTCGTAATTGTGAACTTATACAAAAAGAGAAAAAATGATTTGACAAATATTCTTACCAAGTTTACTAAAGGAAAGGATAACTTGAATATCTTACTTGGCAAACAAAGATGCAAGTTAGATAAAGTTAGTATTGGATATAATCCTAAGAAGAGGTAAAAATATTATAAGAACTTCTTTGTTCCTGCTGCTATGACCAACACTCCATTTATCACTTGTTACTATTGTGGTAAGAAAGGGCATGAAACATACTCTTCCCTCCATAGAAATAATAAAATTTTGGAAGGAAAGAAAATATGGGTTCCTAAAAGAACAATTAACACTCAAGGACCCAACAATACTTGGAGGCAAATCCAAGTTTATTTTTCTTCAACCAAAAAATGAAAGGAATGACACATTTAGAGGTAGTGGACATGGGAGAATCATTGGTATTGAAAAAGTTGGTAAGAACTTTTCCACCTCCATTGATAATGTGCTTCTAGTTGAAGGATTGAATCATAATCTTCAGAACATTAGTTAATTGTATAATAAGAACAATAGAGTTATATTTGATTCAAAACACTGCCTAGTTGAAAATTTAGATGAAAAGAAAACTATACTCATAAGACATAGAATTAACAATGTATTGACTTGGATAATGTCCCTACTACAAATTCAAAATGTTTGATAAGTGTAAATGATGATAATTGGTTATGGCATAAAAGGCTTGCTTATGCTAGTATGAGTCTATTAGATAAGCTTACCAAGAGAGACCTAGTAGTAGGATTGCCTAAATTAAGATTTGATAAAAACAAACTATATGATGCATGTCAGAAGGGAAAACAAGTTAAAAGCTCATTTAAGGCAAAAGGAATTGTCTCTACAACTAGACCACTGCAATTACTTCACATGGATTTGTTTGGACCTTCTAGGACTATGAGTCTTTGAAGAAATTATTATATTTTAGTAATTGTAGATGATTTTAGCAAATATACATGGACACTCTTTTTATCTCACAAAGATCAAACCTTCAAATCTTTTCTAAAATTGGCTAAATTCATTCAAAATGAATAAGGCATAACCATAGTGAGAATAAGAAGTGATCATGGTGGATAATTTGAAAACAATCTATTTATGGAGTTATGTGATGATAATGGAATTGTACATAATTTCTCTGCACCAAGAGCTCCTCAACAAAATGGAATAGTTGAAAAGAAGAATAGAACCTTAGAAGAAATGGCTAAAACTATGTTAAATGAAAGAAATCTTCCTAAGTATTTCTAGGCTGATGCAGTAAATGCTACTTATTATGTCATGAATAGAGCTATGATAAAGCCCATATTGAAAAAGACTTCATATGAGCTATACAAGGGAAGAAAATCAAATATTTCTCATCTATATGTATTTGGATGCAAATGTTTTATACTGAATAATGGAAAAGACAATTTAGGTAAAATTGATGTTAAGTCTGATAAGGCAATCTTCCTAGGATATTCTAATACAAGCAAAGCCTATAGGGTATATAATAACATAACTATAATAGTATAAGAATCTATTCATGTGAATTTTGATGAGTCTAACCCTCTTGAGCCAAGAAAGGTATCCTCTAAAGAAATTACAATAAAAAATTCAATGATCTCACAATAAATGACAAGCAAATAGCTCAAGAAAAGAAGAATGAAAGTGAATCCATCAAGACAGAAGAACAATCCTCCTTGCAAGATGAATCTGATCAAGAAGAAGAAAAAGTCAACAATGAGCTACCTAAGGCATGAAATTTCAAAAAGGATCTTCCACCTAAACAAATAATTGGTAAGGTCTCCAAGGGGGTAACAACTCGAAACTCTCTCAAATATATTTGTAACCATTAAGCTTTCTTGTCTGAAATAGAACCAAATGGAATTGATAAAGCATTGAAAGATGAATATTAGGTTCTAGCTATGCAAGAAGAATTGAATCAATTTGAAAGGAGTCAAGTATGAAAACTTGTTCCTAATCCCAATAATCGTCCTATAATTAGCACTAAATAGGTGTTTACAATCAAGAAGAAGGTATTGATTATGATGAAACCTTTGCACCGATAGCTAGATTGGAAGCTATTCGTATGCTACTAGCCTTTGCATGCATAAATAATTTTAAGTTTTAAGTTGCATTAAATGGATGCCAAAAGTGTCTTTCTTAATGGATACATAATAGAAGAGGTATATATTGAACAAACTCCTAGTTTTAAAGATCAAAACTTTCCAAATCATGTATTCAAATTAAGAAAAGCACTATATGGTCTTAAACAAGCCTCTAGAGCATGGTATGAAAGATTAAGTACATTTCTCATTAAAAATAATTTCTTTAGAGGCAAGGTTGATACAACATTATTCTTTAAGAAGAAAAGGCATGATATATTAGTTATCTAAATTTATGTCAATGATATCATATTTGGTGCCACTAATGAAAAGCTATGCAAGCAATTTGCTAAAATGATGAAAGGAGAATTTGAAATGTCCATAATAGGGGAGCTCACATTCTTCTTGGGTCTTCAAATTAAACAACAAGCAAATGGAACATTTATAAATCAATCCAAATATGTCAAAGAATAACTCAAGAAATTTGGATTTGAAAATGTTAAAATAAAAGACACTCCTATGGGATCACCTACAAAGATGGATGCTGATGAAAAAGGACAACCATATGACATCTCAAAATATAAAGATATGATTAGATCCCTTTTATATTTAACTGCAAGTAAACCTAACATTATGTTTAGTGTATGCATCTATGCAAGTTTCAAACTTGTCCTAAAGAGTCTATTTACTTAGCAATAAAGAGAATATTTAGATATATTGCTGGTGCAACACAAATGAGTCTGTGTTATCTAAAAGGATCCACTAATACCTTGGTAGGATATTCAAATAATGATTTTACTAGTTGTAAAACTAACAGAAAAAACACTAGTGGAACATGTTAATTCTTTGAAAATTCTCTTGTTTCTTAGTTTAGTAAGAAAGAAAATAGTGTAACATTGTCTACTACTGAAGCTGAATATGTTGCAATTAGTAATTGTTGTACTCAAATCCTTTAGATGAAACAAAAACTATAGGATCTTGGGATATATCTTAAACATATTCCAATTAAATGTGACAATACCAATGCAATTATTATTACCAAGAATCCCATCATGTATTCAAGGTCTAAACATATAGAAATCAGACATCATTTCGTTAGGGACCATGTTCAAAAGAAAAATTATTAGCCTTGAATTTATCAAAACTAAATTTCAACTTGTTGATATCTTTACTAAACCTCTTTCCACTAAAAGATTTTGTTTTATAAGAGGTGAACTAGGAATAGTTAATCATAATGAACTTTAAAATAAAATATTTAAATTATTTCACCATTTGCTAAATAGTATCATTACTGATTTATGCATTAGAATGGTTTTTATCGATTTTGTAAGATGTTTATAAAGATTTTCACTTGTTTCTTATATAGTTTGAATGCTTATTTGTGCTTATAAGTATGCTTAAATGGTATGTCCTTTAAAAATTTAGAAAATTGGCTTGAAAAACTTGAATTGATCGCATTTTTAAGTGACCAGTCGACTAGTAGAGGTTAGAGAAGTGACCAACTACTCAAGATGAGAGGAACGGTTGACTAATGGCTCTTTGTAAGGGAGTAGTTGACTACCAACAAGTAAGCAGTCGATTAGGCACATTCAAAGGCCCGACAGTCAACTGGTTATAAGTGACCAGTTAATTGAGACATTCCAGAGAGTAATCTTACGAAAATAGAGGCCGATAGTCAACTGCCCATGAGTGACTAGTCGATTAGTCGATGTCAAAGAGTGATAATAAGCAAAAACAATGGCCAATAATTGATTGCTCACTAGCAACCAGTTAACTGGTTGATGACAAAACTCGTTATTTAAAGCAGTCAAAACTTCAAAAGTTGCCATTTTCACTATTCTCTCCAGCCAACTGCTCACTTCTTTCTTGCTTTCCAATTTTCTAGTCAAATTCCCATCAAATCTTGGTGATTTTGTTTCCAAAACCACTAAAATTGCCATTTAAACTCAGAAATCTAATGTTTCATCGATTTAAAAAATGGGTTTTTTGCTCTTCCTCTTCGCAATCCAAAATCTTGGCCCCTATTCTTTATTTCTTGCCTCTCCAACCTCAACCATGGCCCAAAGACTAACTCCTAAACATGTAAGGACCAAAAATGTTATTACAAGGCCTTCTTCTACTCCTCCACCACTCATATCTTCAAGAGCACAAGAATTTGCTTTTGTTAAGAACTTTCAATAAAGGGGAGTTCTTTCTAATAGGTATGTCCATCTACCTTTCCTACAAGAAGAAGGATTTAGACTATCTGATTTATTAGCAAATGCTGGGTTAATTTTTTTAGTTGACTCTAAAGTTAGATTACAACCCTAAGGTTATCAAGGCATTTTACTCTAACTTCACATATAACCCCACTACCTATCTCATCTCTACCGAGGTTAGAGGTTCTAGGATTGTGTTTGGTGATGAGACCTTAGCTAATATTTTAAACCTTTTCACACCTACCAGGCACTATTTTGCTGATCACCCCAACTCCCTGAAGACTGTGGCTAGTTATAATAAGTTAGAGATTATGAATAGGATAGGTGCATCTTTGACAATCAAAACACTTCCATCAATGTCAATGACCTGTCATTAGAGAATCAACTATTGCACTACATCATCGCGCATTACCTGATCAACAAGTCAGGCAACTTTGCATACCTTAGTGAGCCCAAAATGTTCTTGATGAAGTGCATCCTGGATAGGGAAAGCTTTAGGCTTTCTTGGCTGATTACTCAGAGGATGGTAACGTGCAAAAAAAAGAGGTCCTATCTACTGCCATATACAGCCATCATAGCCACTATCCTTTGCCGTTATGAGTTTTTGCCATTCAAGGATGATGTGGAATCCCCATTTCAAATTGGGTGGAATAACCTACAATGGATGGGGTTCATTAAGACTCCACAGGGGTAATGGGTTAGGAAAGCCCAAAGAGTGCCTAGGCCACCTCCTCTACCTGCTGTTGATGTGCCTCCTCCATCTTCTCCACTTTCATACACAACTCCCGTTGAGGAAGGGCCATCTTTTCATATCCCTTCTCTTACTGCTCCTATGCCTCCATCACCACATGCTATTACATCCATGGGTTACACCCTAGCTTAGCCTGAGACTGTGGTGATTCCGGAGCCCATTCTCATGGCTGAGATTCGAGCACTACACTAGAAAATGGACATCTTCAGCCTTCAGATGCAAAATTTCCAAGAGACAATAGAAGACATGAATGCTAAGCTCGAGTGCATTAAGTCTTACCATGAGTAGCATTCTGATTTCAAGGCATTCAAGAGATAGTTGGGTTCTCTTCCTCCCTTTTTTATATGACAAAAAAAGAGATAAATTAGAAGTTTAATAATTTTAAGTTTAGGAATTTTATTTAAACTTAAGTTGTATTTCCTTGTTGGTTTGTTATGCTTTCATTCTGTTTTCATTGAATCACATGGTTGTAATTTCTACTATGATTATTAATTCAATAAAAGTGGTTATTTTAGTTATATGGTTGTTTGATATCTATATTTATCATTTGAATCTATATTTATCACTTGAAAATAACTAAATAAAACAAGGAAACTAAAATACGTGAAAGTTAAACAAAGTGAACTTATTAAAAATTTCACAAAAACAAAGGATTTTACCTTGAAAAATATTATTTGTGAAGAATTAACATTTGCAAGGTTGTCATCATAAAAAAGGGGGAGATTGTTGAGCACATTTGCTGAGACATTGATGTTTTAATGATAACAACACAAGAAAAAAAGTTTTGATATGTATTACTTAGGTTCTAGGTGTTTTCAATGTTTAATCATGTCTTAAGAACCTTTGTAAATGGAATTGAGCATATAAGATTCAATTAAAATGAATGAAAAATTAATCTCAGGTTCAAAGGTTTATAAAAGATTATTTGGAAGCTTTTTGTCAGTGAACAGTTGACTAACTAGTAGCCAGTAGTCGATTGGTCACTTTCTTATATGAGACTAGCTGCTAGCTCAAACCTATCAACTGGTAGCTCTCTATAAGCAAGCAGTCAACTAGTCATATGTAAACAGTCGACTGGTTAGTGACAAATAAACTATAACGGATCTATAACAGCTATATTTTGAATTATTTGATTTTCCACTCACTCCCAACGGATCTATTGGACCTCAATCTATATAAACTCGACTTGAGACCTCTGAAAGGATAAGAAAAACATTCAAGAGAGTTTATATCATTTGTTTTCATTTACTTATTACTTTTTTATTATCTTTGTGTTTAATTGTATTATCTACTCTATTCCGAGAGTTATACATCTGCAATTATTTCTTTCTTCTGAGAGAAAAGTTTAAAGAGATTCCTTGAGAAAGTCAAGCTAAGAGAGAGCTTGGGTTCAGGGGGAGTATATTACTGAAAGAGTTTTCAATTGGGTTCCATGAAGGAGTCAAGTTGTGGGAGCTTAGGAATTGAGAAGAGTTTTTCCTGGGAATTATATTGATTTTATGAGATAGTGAAAAATTTGAAAAAGTTGCTTAGGGACTAGACATAGGCTTAGGTAGAAGCCAAACTAGGATAAATCTCTATGTCCATACTTCTCTCTTATTCCTTGTACATTGTGCATTCATTGTTTGATTTTATCATCTCTATTTCTAAAAGAGTTTTACAGTAAAAATTTTATAAAACTCAATTTAACTCCCTTGTAAAGTTCCAGCCTTTCTTAACAAATAATGGTTGGTACTCCATGTAATTTAACTATTTCTTGTATATACAATTGAGCTAATTTATCTAAAGAATAAGAGATTTTTATAGGCAAGAAATGTGCTGATTTAGGTAGTCTCTCTACAATTACCCAAATAGCATTATATCTCGATGCAGTTTTAGGTAATCCAGTCAAAAAATCCATTGATATGTTTTCCCATTTCCATTCAAGGATTTCTAAAGGCTGTAATGACCCAGATGGTCTTTGGTGTTCTATTTTGACTTTTTGGCACACTAACACTTAAATACAAATTCAATTATATTATTTTTCATTCCTAGCCACTAGTTTAATTTCTTTAAATCATGATACATCTTTGTGGATCCAGGACAAATGGAGTATTTATTTTTGTGTGTTTCTTCTAGAATTGTCCTTTTAAGCTCTTCATTTGTAAGAACACACCATCATTCTTGAAATTTTATAATTCCATCTGGTGTTTTAGAAAATCCTGTTTGTCCTATTTTATTTTGTAAGGCTTAATCTAATTCTTGAGCTTCCTTAAGTTGGTTTATGAATTCACTTAAGATTTCAAGCCTATTTAATCTAAATGCTCCAATGGTTTTGGTTAAAGAAATTCCTAAATTGCTAATTTTGTCTATTAATTTCATTTCATGTACCATTAGAGTTGAAATGTGTAAGGATTTCCTACTCAAAGAATTAGCCACAATGTTTGCCTTTCTTGGATGGAATTTAAGTTTTAAATCATAATCTTGTAATAATTTCATCCATCTTGTTTGTCTTATGTTAAGCTCCTTTTGATCAAATATATACTTTAGACTTTTATGGTCATTATAAATATCAAAAGTGGCACTATATAGATAATGTCCCTAAATCTTTAAGGCAAAAATTATGGATGCTAGTTCTAAGTCATTAGTAGGATAATTTTCTTCATAAGGCCTCAATTATCTTGATGCATAAGCTACCACATTTCTATTATGCATCAACACACTCCCTAATCCTTTATTGGAAGCATCATTATAAATTTCAAACGGTCCTAAAGGATCAGGTATAATTAATACAGAGGCAATAGTTAGTTTTTCTTTTAAGGTTTGGAAGCTCCTTTCATACTCTTGGGTCCATACAAATGGAATCCCCTTTCTAGTTAACTCAGTCAAAGGTAAGGTAATTTGAGAAAATCCTTGAATGAATCTAAGATAATATTCGGTTAGTCCAAGGAAACTTCTAATTTCTATAACTATTTTTGGTCTTTCCCACTTAAGGACTGTCTTAACCTTGCTAGGGTCCATATACACTCCTTTTTTGAAATCACGTGGCCTAGGAATTTGACCTCTAGTAACCAAAATTCACATTTTTTCAATTTGGCATATAATTATTTATCCTTAAGAGTTTGTAAGACTATCCTTAAATGTTCAGCATGTTAATCCTTATTCATAGAATAAATTAAAATATCATAAATGAAAACTACAATAAATTGATCTAAATAAGGTCAAAAAATCATATTCATATAATCCATGAAAATTGTTGGAGCATTGGTAAGTCCAAATGGCATAACTACAAACTCATAATGCCCATATCTAGTCCTAAAAGCAGTTTTAGGAATATTAGATTCCTTGACTCTAATTTGGTGGTATCCTGACCTTAAATCAATCTTTGAAAATATAGTTGTTCCTCTAAGTTAGTCTATAAGATCATCAATCTTAGGGAGAGGATATTTATTCTTAATTGTTACCTTATTCAATTACCTATAGTCTATACACAATCTAATACTGGCATCCTTTTTAGGAACAAATAGTATAGGTGCGCCCCACAGTGATGCATTAGATCTAATGAATTTCTTTTTCAATAACTTATTTATTTCCCTTTTCAATTCTTATAAGTCTAAAGGTTACATCCCATATAGAGCTATGGAGATAGGTCTATTTCTTGGTACTAGATCTATAAAGAATTATATTTCCTTTTCTGGGGATAAGCCTGGAATTTTTGTGAGAAAGACTTCAAGAAATTCATTTACTATAAGGATTTTAGCAACTTCTAGCTCAATAGAGTAGAGTTTAGAAAGATAGATTCAATTTCCCTAAAATTTTCCTCCTTAACTACTGGATCGGCATTTGAGAAAGAGGGTGTGTACATAAACTTAGTTTGACAATTCAAGACAACGTTACTTGTTAACATCCAATCCATTCCAAGAATACCATCAAGGTCAATCATGGGTAAACAAATAAGGTTCACAACAGAAGTGTGTTTTCAACTTTCTCAATGGGAGTGATAACAAAAAGATTATAAGGTAAAGTTGATACTGGTAATTGTAAAGTTTTAACACAGTTAAGAGATATAAATGAATGTGTAGTGCGAGAATCAAATAATATTGGTAATTCAATATTGTTTATAATGCATGTACCTTGTATCAATTCAGAAGACTGACCAGTTTCCTTTTTATTAAGGTATAAATTCACCCCTGGTGTTATAGCCAAGGGTTTGGTTGGCCTAAAGATTCTTCCCTTTTCACTGTGGGCATTCTCTAGCAAAATGTCCTACCTAACCATATTTATAACAAACAATTAGCCTTTAGAGCATGGCTTACCCTGATCTTGTCTTCCATATTTTTTACAAACTTAGTTTACTAAATTTTTAGGATTAAAGGGCCTTTTCCCATTTTTATTATTTCAGTGGAATGGGTGGAAATCCCATTTCCTTTTCCACATACTTGATCTTATCATTTCAGCCTCAACTTCTTTCAAGTTTTTAGCCACCACTCTACATCTATTAACTAACTTAGGATAATTTCTTATTGCTAATAGTGTGCTGGCTTTTTTCATTTCAACATTAAACCCAGACTCCAATTTTCTGCTTTGTCAGGCTTCATCTTGGTTATATCATAGGTAGGAGGAGAATTTTAATAACTCCTTAAGTTTGGCCAAATACTATTCAAAAGTCATGTTCCTCTGTACTAATCTTAAGTATTCAACTTCTTTTTCATTTCTTATTTCCTCAGGAAAATACTTTTCAAGAAATACTTCCTAAAAGATATTCCAAGATATTAGGGTTCCACAACTTTCCAATAGTCGTCTAGTTTCATTCCACCAATGTTCAGCATCCCCTAATAATTTGTAGGTAGCGAATGTGACTTTTTGTTCACCAGTGAATCTTAAAACATTGAAAGTTTTCTCTATCTCTCTTAACCAAGCTTCAGTCTTTTCAAGATGATATTCCCTATTAAAGGAGGGTGGATTTGCTTTCATAAATACATACCATCCATTTTGATGTTCAATTTCTCTCCTTTGTCCCCTGTTGCTATGATTTTGCAGGTATTGTAGGATCTAGTGCGTAGCAGCTGTCTGCTCCCACATAGTCAAGGTCAGTTCTTGAAGAGATTTAGCAGAATGGTTCCAACGAGTTGCCATGTTTTTCTTGGAAACATGAATATATATTATTGTGGTGATTAGTCTCAATAATAGCAAAGAGTAATTTCACAACTCCATGGAATATCCATTATATGTTAATTAGCCTATAGGTAAGGAAACACTAGTAATTTCCTATCTATAAACTAACCCACTGCAAGGTCTAACCCATGACTTTTTCAAGAATTCACCTAGATCGATCATAGTGGTTGTAACCCTTTGGCCTCTATATGGATCAACCTACTCTAATACCATATATGTAACACCCTTCTTACAAAGTATAGAATTTATTACAAAGCTTAGTTAGAATTTATTATGAAATGAGAATTATGAAAATAAATTAGAATATATAATATATAATAGGATAATTATAGATAATAAAAATTCGTACATTCATTTGTTCATAGATCCGTATATATAATTTAACAAAACTGGGAGAAGGGGTATTAAACTTATATCTATCTATGTTTGTATCTATCAAAATTATGTCTAATATTAAGGACTCATTCAAAACTTAAAAGAACTGGTAAGATTCATGCCCTCTTGTAACACGAATATAAGTGGTATGGCACGTAAGGTCATATCACATCTTATAACAATGATCTTATTAACAAGTGCTTTCCAATTAGTGGGACAAATACCCATTTCACTTGGATTTCAAGAGAAATTTGGTAATATACCATATAAAAACATCATTAATAGAATGGTGAGAAATGTTTTCTCGGTAACATGAAAAAGCATATATGATACTCGAAATATCTATGGAATATAATATAACTATAAATTATGATCTTTATGAAATAAATGTGGATGTCATATGTCATAACATACAAATATGCATTAACAAACATATGGCAAACAAAAGTAGACAATGTCCTTAACCATTAGGCATTGGGAAGTCATATCTGGGTTATTTAAGTCTCACGAAGCCTAGCATATGACTGTCATACCCAGATGATCGAGTTTCACAAACCCTAGTGTATGACACCTTTAGCTGAGGCGTCCCCCAGTAGGTACCTAGGGCAAAGTCAGGCAATGTAATCTTTATATTAATATGTCTCCCATGCTACTATGTGGTCAAGATTGGATTAGTTTGAAGAAGAATTATTAAGATTTCTTTTGTAATCCTCTGAACACTAATGTTCTTATGACGGTTAGGAATCCCTTTAGTGTTAATTAAATTCAAGATGTTCCTAGCAAGGATACAATCTTGTCCTCTCCTAAATTCTTAGGACCATTTAAGCAGCATAGCTTACCATTGATCTTAGAATTCAAGTTATGGCCTAAGAAGCGTAATAACACCATTTTCTTGTAATCATTTAGGCGGTATGACCTGCCATAAATTACAGGATTAATGGGATATAATATCTTGCTAAGGAACTCATAGGGTTCACAACATATATTAAGGCAATATAGTCAGCCATTACCAATGGTTTACAATATATATTAAGATAGCATAGCTAGCCATTATCAAAGGTTCACAATATATATTAAGGTGACATAGCTAGCCATTATCAAATGGGATTCCAAAATATCAATAAGTACATAATGTACAGGAATAGTTTAATCTCACAAAGAGCAGTTCTCTTCTCAAACAATTATATTGTCACCCCATCATACAAAGTTAAAATGCACAATAACATAGGCAATTTTAATGCATAAATATCAAAATATTCATGTAAGGATACATAATGCAGAAGAAAATTCACACATTAAAATTCTTATCTTAAACTTATTATAGCTTATATAATATTTCCTTAGATATTTTAAAAGATCTAACTAGCCTCAATCTTATTTAATTCTACCATTCTTAGACCTTGAATGGGCTCATGAAAGGTCATGGTAACAAAATTTTAAGACAAATTACCATAAGCTAAAAAGTGATTACTATGAAAACCATTTAAGAAGAAGGAAAAGTGAAGAAAAGAAACTAGAATATGTTGAATCATGTTACCTAAATATGCTCCCTTTTCTTATAATTCTTCTTAAATTGCTTCCTTCCTTCTTAGTGGAGAGGTGAGAGTGAGTGAAATAGGTATGGGAAAGAATGTAGGGAATGGTGTGAAGAAAAGGGTATGGTGTAGGGTATTTAAAGAGAATTCAATTGCTAAGATTTAACCACATATATTTGATCCAATGGTTGTGATTTAATCTTAAATTATAATTGTTTAAGATATAATTATGTTGTAGACCCCACAGATATCTAATATTTTATTATGGTGTGATTTTCACAGATATTTTATATTTTATTGTAGTGTGGGCCCCACAAGTTAAAGTGATGCCATATGTCCTTCCTTGTGAATTTACCATTTTACCTTTAGCATTTTTCAAAAATGACCATTTTGCCCTTATACCTTAAAACTAAGCTATAGGTTGTTTTCTTTAAATGATTCAATTGGGAATATTTATTCTTGTTTAATTCTTTCTAATATCCCTTAAATAATTTAGCTTATATTAAAAATCATTAAATTAGAGATGTTACATTTATGGTATAATTTTGTATTTCCTTCTTGTCTTTTACTTTAACATTGAGGGAAAGGTTAATTCGAAAGGTAAAGTAATGTTGCAATACATGGACTGTTATTTGACACAAGACCTAATATTTTTCCAAGCCTAATAAGTGAAGAGACAAACAGGCTAAAACAGAAGGACCCTAGTATCTTCTCACTTATATATGGCAACTATGGAGGATTACTGTAATAACGCAAAAATATATATGTATAGATTTTAAGAATAACATTATAAAAATAAAATAGAATTTTATAGACTAAAATGAAAGGAAAAAATAGTATTTAGGGTACAAATTATAATTTTAACTTTTTAATGACCAAAATGAAAAGAAAAATATTTTTAGAGATAAAAATATAATTTTAACTATTACATAGTAAATGTTGGAAAAATGTGTTTTTCATAGTAAATTGTCGACAAAAATGCATTTGGTTACTATTTATATAGTGTCAAATAATAACTGTATAGTAACTTGAAAATTTTTATAAATCGCACAAACATTTCTTAGTTTTTTCATTCAAACTTGAGAGGAAAGAAGAGAAAGAGAAGAAAGAGAGGTCATTAAAGAAAAGTTTTGTAGGAAATTAATATATGAACTTGTATGAGAAGTTAATTTGTGGATATCCCCTCAATCAGGATTGTGCTATGGGAATAGGAGATCTCTACTATCGATCCCTATCGATGAGTGTATAATTAACAAAGTAGCACTTTTCATTTTACCGAACGTCTTTATTTTCTAGTCCAACTTTCAATTTCCTTATTCCATTTTCTATGTTTTATGGGGAAACAAATATATGTTCTTTTGAACTTTTTAACTGCGTATATATGATATAATATATATGGATATAAAATAACATAATGATAAATGATATTACTAAATTTTATGAATTATTGTTATTATAAAAGGCACTTGGTATATGAGAAGTGCAAAGTGAAGGTTATAATATATAAAGAAGAAGTATTATATGAAAGGAGAAAAGTTATGGTAAAATTCTTAATTGTGTACTTTATCTACATGTTTTATGTTGGTATTTTATCTAAGTTTATTTTCTATGATTGTTGGATAATCATATTTTCCATTTTAATTCTTTATATTATTGTCACTACTCTCCTAATCACTATTTATTTTATTTTATCTTCAAGATTATTTTTATTTAAATTATTTTATGCTAATAAATATGTTTAAATAAATTATTTATTTATGTATCCTATTTACATAATTTATTCATATTCAATGGATTTTTATAATTTAAATGATGGACGAGAATTCATGTAAGAACCTCGTAGCTGTTAATGGAGGTAACATCCTTGGTGGACCTTGTTGAAATGAATTATTAAGACGTATCTGGTGAAGGGATATGGGTATAAATTATTGAGATTTATCCGGTGAAAGGATACGAATATGAGATATTGAGATGTATCCAATGAAGGGATACGACCATGAATTATTTAGACGTATCTGGTGAAGGGATACAAGTATGAACTATTGAGATGTATCCAATGAAGGGATATGGATATAAGATATTGAGATGTATCTGATGAAGAGATACAAGTATGAATTATTGAGACATATTCGGTAAAAGGATACGAGTATGAATTATTGATACATATTCGATAAAGGAATACAAATATGAATTATTAAGACGTATCCAATGAAGAGATATAGGTGTAAGATATTGAGATATATCCAATCAAGGGATACAATATGAATTATTAAAACATATTTAGTAAAGGAATATGAGTATGATGATCTTGGTTCTTTCCTTGATACCCACTTTATACAAAATTATAAGATTTAGAAATCGTATTTTTATTTTATCGAAAATTATTTCTTTACTTAAATAAATGTTTGTTAAAAACTCTAAGGCCTCTATTGTTTCCCCTTTCACTTACTTTGTAATTTATGCATTTACTAAGTCAGTGGTAGACTTATGCTTCTCTCTTTAACATTTTATAGATTAATAAGTGATAAAGTAAGTTGGGACTTTCTTATCGCTAAGATATTTTGATGTGTCATTTTGGGTTAATCATCATGTACATCTAACTCTAAGGTTGTGGCTACTAGATGTCAGGTTATTTTAAGTTTATAAATATTGCAAAGTGTTGTAAGCCTTGTGTAGGCTATTTTCATACTATACTAAACTGGTTTATTGATATCATTATGATATTATTAAAATATAACTTGTTGTATAAGTTTGGAAAACATTGAATTTTAGAAAGGTGTTGTCATATTTTAGGCAACCTCCAAGAAATTTCATTGAATTATATTTTAAAGTGCATTTAATGCATTGTATTGATATATTATAGACTTTGTAAGAATGTTTTAGGCTTGCTAGGCTAGGTTGTATTAGCCCATGCGCCAGTTATGACTAATGATTTTAGGTCATGACAGTTTGATGAGCCTCAAGTTTTTCTTTTTTCATTTATTTGTGTTTTGGAATTATTCAATCTAAACTATTCTTAAAGCACATCACAATTACAAGATGCAAAGAAGAAAATTATTGGAGTATTTGGCTTAAGAGCTCAATTCTTGCTCCAAAAGGATACTTATCTTCATGTTTTTATGTTACCTTTTACTTCATGATTTTAGTATGTAACAAAGATATATTAATGTAAATAGAAATTTTAATTTATTACAAAAAGCATAACAACATAAACGGCTCCCTTACACATAAAAAAACACAAATAAACTAAATGTATGATTAAATATTAATACATGCAATGTGTGAAAAGAGACCCCTTGCTCTAGTAAGACAAGCTTTTGAGACCATAAGCATGTCCTGAAGTGAATGAACTCTCGACAAGAACTGTAAGTAAACTAAATCAAGAAACTAAAGTAAAAGCTTATGAATGGCATAAAAGGGCCTAATTAAGCAAGCAATAAATTAGTTAAAGAGTTTTGAGGATTTGATTAGCATTGTACATAGTCAATTATCATCCTTCTTCAATATTTGCAACTTTAACTTTAAGATTGTCA
Source organism: Delonix regia (assembly GCA_037074485.1). Lineage (NCBI taxonomy): Eukaryota > Viridiplantae > Streptophyta > Magnoliopsida > Fabales > Fabaceae > Delonix > Delonix regia. The sequence continues at coordinate 36,151,843 of CM073454.1, forward strand.
AACAAAATACCAGATCTCCTTGAACGAATATCAAGCCCTGCCACTGTGAGATCAAGCTCTAGACCAAGACCATTTGTGTATTTTCCTAATGCTTAACCCAAAAACTTCACATGCTTGTTCTCTATTCACCACAAACGCATCGTTCAATGCAAAAATAAATACAATTTTGGTGGCTTTTTTTATGATAATTTATAAAAATGTACTTTTAGTAACGATTTATATAGTTGTCGTAAAAAATCATTAGTACTATTTTTTAATGAGTACTAAGATTTTGTTATTTTATATAGTACTACAAATGCAAATTATTTCAGGTATGCCTTTTGCTTCCAACTATTCTGTTTTCTTAACGAAGCCAGGTTTGTGCTATATGCTTATATTACAGGCAAAGATATGCCATTAGAAATTGAAAAATTTTGATATTCTATTAAATAATTTTTTGTATGAAAGTAAGCAATAAAAAAGAAAATTGAAAAAAGCTAAGAAGCGCCTACAAATAGGAGTGTAAACACCTGGAACAACAAAGATGATGACTTTTTTAGCAGTGGCAAGAATGTGAATTGAAATAGTTACATGTTGTAAACTCTCAAAAAGAGAGTAAACTAGACTTAACTTGACAACTACAAAGTTTAGTCTTTGAAGAAATTCAATAATTATGGATGCATTTTGGACAGAAATATGTATTCCCTTAGAAATTTATCTACATCATCATGTTTTTAACTATTTTAAAAGATTTTTAATGATAAATTTTCAAGGAAGTAAAGTTGGGGCAACCATAATAGCTGAGGAAAAAACTAAAGGCATGAGAATTCAAAGATGAAGGTCGAGTGCCTAGGCACTAAAAATCTAGTGTCTAAGTTTAAAAGCCAAAAAGTCAATGCCCATGCATTAGAATTCTGACACCCGGGTACCAATTTCAGAGGCTTATTGCCCAGGCACCAAATTTCCAATGCTTGGGCACTAAACCTGCACATTAAAATTTCAGAGACTAAGGGACAATGACCAGGGGCTAAAGTTTTTAGAAATCTAGCCTCTAGGCACTAGATCCAATGCTCAGATGCCAAATTTCCAGTGCTTGGACACTAAAAAGTAAAAGTCAGCACCTAACGTAAGGAAATTAGCACTTAGGTGTGCCATCAAAAGACTTAATTTTAAAATTAGGGATTTAAAAGATAAGGAAGGAAATCTTATCAAGATTCTAGCCTTTAGGGCTTTTGACGGCTATAAATTAAGGGCCCGAGGGTACCGCTGAAGACAAACCAAGCTAGAGAGTAATAAAGTCAAAGTTATGGAAGACTCTCAAGTAGGTTTTCAATAGCGTTAGGAAATAGTTCTGCAAAATAGAGAACAACTCATTCTGAGACATGTTTTCTCTCTGAACTCTATCTTTTCTTCTTCTCTTTACTATTTTCCTTTTGATTTTCTATTTTGAACATATGCTAAAACTGAGTTAGTAGGTTTTCTCTAAGATTTTAATAAAATCCATGCGGGGTTATTTTTGTATAACAATAGCTTTTAATTGATGTTTTAAATTTGATTTACTTATTTTCATTCTATGCTTAATGTTTTCTAAGCTTGATCACCTTACATTTGAACTAGAATTTAGGCTAGTTTAAAAGAAAAGCCCTAAATTAAGAACTAAATGGATATAATATCTATTTGTATACTTAAAGAGTAATAAGTATAGTAATTTGTAGTTAAGATGATAGTACTTGACTATCTTAGATAACCAAGATTAGGGCCAAACTTTAAAATTGATTGTCTTCTCAGCCGTTTTTTATAGAAATATAGCAAATCGAGGGAAGCAGTTACGTTTATGTAGATTTGACAAAATTACATAAGCACTTAAATCTTTAAGTTAGTAAACTAGTTCATAACTTAGTAAATAACTAACTATCGATACAAAATAACTACATATTATAAGGAAGTCAGAATCCTAAGATCATTCATATGATAGTTTATTGTATTTTCATTTTTTTCAGGTTATTCACTAAATAATCTAATTCCTTTTCTTGAGTTAAAAGCTTAATAGTTAGTATCAGTTTAAAGTTAAGCTAAATCCTCGTAGAATGATATTCTACTCACTCTATATTACTATTTGCAATCATGTGCACTTGTTTGTCTTAAATCAAGTGAATAAAGGTTTATTATCCTAATCCATATAAGATAATATACCATTACGTATCACCAAATAATAGAAAAACATTATGAGTATTTGAGTATTAAAGCTGACTATGATTATATTGACTTGTGTAAAATGTAATATATATATAAAGACTAACAAGAGGTCTAGTCAGATATAACAATTTACATCTATCCAAAATCTCAATTCATTAACAAAAATCAAGAGTTTGCCTATAGTTAATTAACTACACTTTTGTGAACTGCTAGTAAATCTGACATTGCTCGCAGTTAAATTCATAATTGCAAGTAATTTCATGCACTGATAAAAAAAGGCAAAAGAATCCCATGTGGTTTTGAAAGAACCATAAGGAATTCTTTAAGGTTCCTTGCAATCTTTTATAAGCCACAGGGAATTCTTGTTAAATAAAACCTAGATTCCCTCCATAATTTTTGATCACATGCCATAGAAAGAAGATGGAAAACATTGCGTGACTGTTTTATTACCTGTTCGGATATACAACCTATCGAGATGACTAGGCACCATCTGAGATGTCTGTTGAAAAAGCAGTCAAGCTATTTAGAGTCTTTGAGGATGTTAGGAAAATATAATTTAAGCTTTCTAGATGAATAACTTTTAAGTGTTACGAGCAAGCAAGTTCATTATGGTTAATTAGTGTACCTAGATTTATGTGAATAATGTATATGAATTCGCGTGATTCTTGTATGGTATGAGTCATGTATGTGTGATACATATATTTAGGTATGTATGATACATGTATTGAGTATTAAATATAGCAACAATTTCTTGTACTTGTTAACCTATTTGACTTAGAAGATTATTGAAGGACCTTTATTTGCCACAAAGGCAAGCAATTATAATTTGCATTGACATGAAGTGTGTACAAGCACTTGTTAAGAACCTTGTGTTTTATGACTGAAGCAAGCACATAAACCCAAAGTATTATTTCATTAGCGAGCAAGTAGCCAACAAGGAAGTAGATTTGAATTTTGTAAAAACAAAAGATCAAGTTGCAGACATTTATATGAAGCCCATGAAATTTGAAGATTTTTTAAGAATGCAAAAGAAAAAAAAAACTTGGTGTTATTTTAATTATGTCTTAGACATCTATCCCACAGCAAGAGGTAGGCACTTACCCTTCTATTGTATATATCCAGATGAACCTAGGTGTGCACAAAGAAGAGAATACCATTACCCCTCATTCTTAGTTTTTGCTTAACATTGACTTATTTAACCACTAAGCCAAAAACTAAAAAAAGGACATATCATAACATCAACCACTCCCTCTTAGTGAGATTAACATCAAATAGTAAAACAGAGGACTTCTATCTCACAGGAAACCACTAAATAGCCTAATCAAAATATCTAAGTAAATTCATTTTTAGAAAACATATCTAAACAAGCAAGTAGCTCATGGTATTTTCAGAGCAATGAATAATCTATAACATGACGAAAGATATAAATCCATACTACGGGGGGTTGCAGTCATTTGAAGTAGGTGATTAAGTCCTTGGTGACACCGTGCAACCTCAAGTTATGGCAAGAGGATGAAGAGATAGTAGTTAGAATGGTTGTTTGTTAATATAGTCATCTCTTTTTGACTGGTGTATGACATTAGGCATTTTTTGCCAGTAAATTTGCTTTCCTGAGAGACCCCCATCTTTACCTCTATTTTTTTTTTATGGAAAATTGATTACCATACTTGTAGGAGAGTGCTTTCTAGAGGTTAAGAAAGTCCATTTTGAGTTTGGGAACCAAAGATGGTAATGAGATTCCCATTCATATTCCCTTCAGTAGATCCTACCAACCAAACAACACTGTAGGTAATTAGGATTAAGTACTTTACAAATCTTGGAACCTTTTCTACTTTAATATCTGAATTAGCAAGTAGGTAAAGAAATGATCTGTTAATAAAATATAGTTATAAAGGTTGTGGTAAGAACAATACTTGGTATCAATGATCAAATGTCTATGCTATTCATATTTCTATTGGGAATGTAAAATTCATAATGTAGGATAAAAATGAGTATATTGTGTAATCATAGGTAAAGACTAGACCTAAAAACAAATTATTTTGCTTACATAAGCAAATGAAAAAGGAATTCCAAGGCGAGTAAGGCTAAGGTCTTCCATTGGTCATTCTTGATAATAGCCCAAAGAGCATTGTGCAAAATCCATATAAAATTGTAAATATCTTCAAGTGAATTAATTTTAATCATTCTAAATAATATATGTTACTAAACTATTGATAGTCAAAGGTGTTTTTGATACTTTATGATTATAGGAAAATAAGTTTTGGCCCACTAAAATATGTCACCTTATATCATAGAGCTTGATCATAGGATATCATTCATCAAGAAAAGGTTACATTTTGTGGGACCATAATATATTAAGTGGTTACATGTAATATTTATATTAAATTTTATTCTCATGTTGATGCCATTATACATAAAGCAATTGCCAATAGTGAGTGGTTAAAATTGAGTCACATGCTTGATATGGATTTTGTTGATTCATTTTGCACTATTTTATCCTCGATATTCATGGTGGAAATTATTGATTTGTGGAACTTTTTGCTTCTATTATAAGTTGAACCTAATATGCCATAAATGATTCTTGCACTAACTCTTAAGTCACATGTATATTTATCATTTCATTTTTGTTTCTTGTAACCTTTCAGCCCTTCATTTTCTTTTTCTTTTTTTTATCTTCTTATGATTGCTCTATTATTATCTTTTCTAAGTCTTTTAATTTCTATCCTCATTTAGGGATGTTACTCTTACCCAATACTTCTAACTCCATTTGTACTGAGGAGAACATGATACAACCTACTTACCCAATATTTATAATGCTTTTTCTTATCTTTTAAACAACCTTCTTTGCAAGTGGGAATTACAGTTTTACTAAATGTCATTTATAACCTAATTCAGTTCATGTGTTAAAATAAAATTCCCATTATGACTTGAAATATGTATTCTATTATATTAATTAAATATTTTCTCTTACATATAAATTTATAATTAGTTCTATGTTGTGCGGCATTGTAAGTGGTAAATATCTTTCATGTCTTTCTCAACTATGTAGATTTCAAATAAAACTTGGAAACATGTCTTATTATCCCTAGCTAGTAATTACAGTGCATTGGTCGTGACTTATGTTCAAATAGCTTTGTCTAAGAGTTAAGAGGAGAAAAAATAAGAATTGTAAAAACCACAACGAAGAAGAAAGAGGAGGTAGATTTCCTCATTATTATATTGAATTACTTAGTTAAACTTTTTTCTTCTTTCTTTTTTTCCTTTTTGCTAGGTTGTTTCTCCAAGGACCAAGGTTCACAAATTGCAATTGGAAGATTAAGTGTATAAGTTTATGATTTATTTTCCATCTTGTAGTTAGACTTTAAGACTAGCTTAAATACTTTGGGAAGAACACTACAAGAAAACATAAGTTTTTGCCAAATCTATGTCAAAATTTGTCCCAAAAATTTTAATCATTTTTTAATTAAAAAACTAATTTGGGACAAATTTTTTATATGAATAATTCTGTGTTAAAAAATCTGCACCTAATTTCGTTTTAACTTCATCCTTAAGCTAGTTTTAAAAGATTTTTTTAAAAAGTTTTTGGAACAAATTTTCCAGTCTCAAAATTTTTGTCCCTTATATTATGTCAAATCTATGTCAAAATGTGAATTAGTTATTCTGGAATAGTTAAACATATTTAGGGATAGATTTTCAAAAGGGAAAAATTCATTCCTAATTGTTTTTTAAGAATTTAAATAATTAATTATGTTTAATTTTCTTATTATTTATTATTATATTTTTTTTCTCAAATAATATTTATATTTATAAATAATTGCTAAATATATTATCTCTAAATACTTGTATTTTTAATATACTTTTATCATCCTAATTCAATATTCATTGGTTATATGCTAAAAAATTAAAAACTCGTCATATTTAAAAGCAATTAATAATTTGCAATGAGCTTTCATGTTTAATGACATGTGCCTTATAACACATTACATATATATATAAACTTATAATTAAGGGTAATGATAGAGTCTTATCTTAAAGTTTGATATGTCTCATTAGATAGGGCATTGTGTTATTTTAATAAAATATGTTTTTTATTTATTATTTATACAATTAGATATAATTAAGATAATTGAGGTTTAATTAATAATACAATAATATGTCATATTAGGCACGTAAAGTTGACCAAAATTTTATGTATAAACTTATATAACACCACCTTTACCTACAACTACTAATTGTATAATCATACCTACATGCCATAGGTTTTGAAATTTGATAATATTGAATTATTAATTATAAGACTATATCAACATTTATATATTAAATATTATGAATTATTTGAATGAATATTATATATTAAAGAGTAAAATTTATGTAAGAAATTTATTTGTGTTTTTGAAACTTAGTTATATTAATAACTAAAATTTATGTAAGAAATCTAATTATTTGAATGAATATTATACTTCAATTCTTCATTTTTGAAGTGGTGAACTAGAGAGACATGAAGACTATTATGTAAATTCGGCCATTCAACTTCTTACTGCATACAAGGTATCGAATTTCCTTTACTATCTTACATACACACAAAAAAGGATGTATTAGCACGTAGGGTTCTTGTCATTTTATGTTGTATTTGGTATAGTTATTCCTATTTCTCTTAAGCTGGCAACTGGTAGTTATGCACATTTAAATTTGTTCTTAACAAAAGTTTTCTTTCCATGATCACTTTCAATCTGTAACTTTAACTTGGACTTAAACATAGAACTTAATTTGAACTTGATCTATCCTATGTAACAAATTAGAAATGACAATTTTTTCTTGTTCATAGAGATTCTTCTGAGACTAGTCCTACATCAAGCGTGGATGGGGGAAGAGAGGACGAACAGGAAATCATGCTATATTGAAAAGCACATGAATAGCCATCATTTATTAAATTGCTTTAGTGTTGGTATATGTGACTGTATATATATTAGTACTTATAAATTTATGATATATACATATAATTGTTAATATATGTGGACTTTTAGTCCTCTAAAGATTCTCCTTGTCTTAAAATTCCAAAGATTAAGTGTTTATTACATGCCTTTCTCCAAAATAAAGAACCATGCTGTTAACTCATCCTCCTGGCAAACATCATTTGAATTTTTTGAAACCTTAATCAAATTATTTTAAAATTTTAAGATTACATTTTTGTTCTTGGTGAATTTACTTAAAATTAGTTTGTTTATTTATAGTTTCAGTTCTCTTATAACTTGTTCAGTTACCCATTTATTAGTATGTAATATATTTGGCCTTGATTCTAACTTGAACCTTTAGAAAAGTTAAACATTGTAATACTATTATGAAGTATTCATATGATTAATGACCAAATTAATTAATGGGTGATATATATAACGCAGAAGCCTTTTAGGAGGAAACAATGTTGGCCCTTCTAATAAAGAATTATAAACTATTTTCAATAACCAAAAAAGTTTTCTTGTTTTTGTCTTCTATGGTTCTCAGTTTCTCAAACTTACGAAAGACAAGCTATTATAAGATTCTTGAGCAGAGTCACTCATGACTACATTTCAGCAATAAAACCTTCCGGTGGATTCAGCTTCTCTGAGTAATCCATTCAGGAATTCTTTCACTGATTACTTTGAGTTGGACCTCAAAATCTTCCTATCTCAAAATGACCATTTCAATAGAACTAGAGTTTCAAGTATTGCTTTTATGCTTGTTAATTAAAAGTATCGGATATGACACGATACGATACGTAGGATATGTTAATTTTAAAATGTTAGAATATCGTATAATATCTAGAGAATACATCTGTTAAGATATTATATTGTGTGCACCCATAAGGGATACTCATTAAATAAGGGTAAAATAGTAATTATAAGAGTTACTACTAAACTCTGACCCTAGCTAGCCTTCTATAAATAGGGCAAGACTAGTGTACGTTGAGAACAACTTATTAGAGAGTGAGACTTGAGACGCTCTGACTAGAATACCTGCGAGTATTCTGCAGTCATACTTGAGAGGAGATTTAGGCTATGAAAACCCAAGATACACCCAATACATTGTGGGTATCTCATCCGATCAGTGATCCCAGCCAGAGATCAATAAGCTTCCGCAATTAGGAGATCAATGTAAGTCTCCTACTCGTAACAATGAATTTATATTCTTGTGTTCTTTTATTCACCTTCATTAGTATCAGAGCCCTTAGGCTGGTTTTCTGATCATTAATATATTTTATTGGGATCAATATTTTTATTTAGGGCTATTTTAATTTAAATTAGAAAAAAATTTCGAACTGCGTTGTGAGCCTTCTCCCTCAAGATTACTCACTACCGCCAGTGACAGTGGTCGTCGGCAACACTCCCAAATAGCAGGGAACTATAAGTGAACACGTCGCCAGCACCCTTGATCGGAGAACAAGGAGGGCGAGCTCGAAAACGAGCTCCAAAACGCCTCCCTCCAAGAATTTATACCGACAGTTTCGTTGCCACAGTCAATGTCGACCACCTCGCCGGCAGGTGCCGCGTCGCCGGCGCCCATAAGTGGGCGGCTAGCAAGCTGCAGCAACGTGGTGAGAAGCAGCAACAAGGATGGAAGCAGGAAGAAGAAGAAGATCTATGTTTTTTTAAAAAATCCAACAAAAAAATTTTCAAAAAATTTGAAAACTCAAAAACGAAAAAAACAAATTCTGAAATTTTGAAAATAAAAGATATTTTCAAAAATTCCAAATTTTTCTTGAAACCTTATTTTTTAATGAACTTATAAAATTTAATTTGGGCTCATTACCAAAATGACTTTGGGTTTTCAAATTTTTTTCAACCTATTAAAAGAGTTTTTTGGCTAATTTTAAAAGTTGGGCCTTATATTTTAATTGGGCATGTGGCCTATCCAAAAATAATTAGAGGCCTAATCCATAAATCCCCTATTAATGAACATTTATAAATGTTAAAAAAAATATAAATTGTGTATTTATATTTTAGCCCCAAATAAAAGCAATTAATTTTTTGTGAAAAATTAATATATCCCAATAAATATCAAGTCCAAGTAATAAGTGATTACTTATTATTATGTTAATTAGTTTAACATTTTTTTAAATTTTCTTCCAATAGAAAATTTAGACATAATGTTACTTAGCTTAACATTATGCAATTAAATGTGTTAATTATTTTAACATGTTTATTTAATTAATGTGAATTAGTTTAATATTATATAATTAATTTATTAATGTGTTGATTAGTTTAACACGTTAGTTAATGAATGTTAATCTGTTTAACATTTGAAAAGTCATGATTCACAATTTGTTTGTAGCATGATTACGACACTTAGTTGTGATATGATTTCGTTGATTTACACCCTATATACAACCTTAGGACAATGATTGGCACTTCTTGCTCTTTCGACTCTGGGTTATGCATAGGTTAATTAACTTAATCATACGATACTTAGTGTCATAATTTGTAAGCATGGTGAACATTAAATCTTGCATGTTTTTAATTATCTGATCTTGATTTAAGTTTGTCTTTCTTTTTATGTAAAGAATGACTACAGTTTCCAAAAGTATTGTTGTTGAGCTCAACAAAGGGTTGAAACTAAACGGCGACAAATATGAGATCTAGAGTATGAAAGTTCAGTATCTCCTGAAAGAGCAAGAGGCTCTTGAGGCTCTCAACAATGTCATGGAAGAGCTAGAAGTTGGAAACACGGCCCAGCATAGGCGGGAATGTGAAGCTTATGATGCTTGGAAGAAAAAGAACTCAACTGCTCACATTACGTTGCTGAGCACGATGGATGATGATATCTTAAAGGAGTTCAAGGACCACCAAAGTGCTATGGGGCTTTGGAATGCTCTAAGAACGAGATTCTAAACTATGTCCGTATCTAGATTGCGTTCTCTAACAATCAAATTTGATTCATATAAGACACACCCAGAACATTCAATGAGGAAACATCTGAGGCTGATGTCAAATATGATTGCTGAGCTAAAAGATGCTGGAAATGTCTTAACAAATGAGCAGCAGATCCAAGCAATCATTCGCTCTTTAACTAGTTCATGGAAGTATATAAAGATGCGTCTCACTCACAATGACAGAATTATAACTCTAGAAGATGTCCAGAGACACCTCGAACTCGAGGAAGAAAGGCTTGAATCAACCAAGCCAATACCTAAGTTGCACATGGCAACTTCAGGTGAAAGACGTGGTTTAAAGAGAAAGAATTGGGGAAAGAACAAAGAACTAGCCCAACCGAAGAAAAAGCCAAAGACCAATCAGCAAGGCAAAAAGAAGCAGTGAAAGGTCAATACGGCAAAAGTTAAGTGCTTCAATTGCCAAAAGAAGGGACACTATGCGAGTAATTGCCCTGAGCCTTTCAAAAAGGTAACCTACACTACTTATGCTAGTGAACTTTGTGTTTCTAGCTCAATTATGCTTACTGAATCTTGTCCTATGTGGATTGTAGACTCAGGAGCCACTGACCACATATCACGTGATCGTGATGCCTTTGTTGACTTCCGACGAGTTCCTCATAGAGCATTTTGGATATATATAGGCAACAACACTAAGATTGATGTCAAAGAGATCGGAACATGCAAGTTAGTCCTACATGGTGGTCGAGACCTAATCTTACATGATGTCCTTTATGCACCTCAAATTCGTCAGAATGTTATTTCAGTTTTGGTTTTACTTAGGCTAGGCTATAAGTTGAATTTCCATGACAATTGTGTTAAATTGAGTAATAACTCAGTATTTTTTTAGTTTTGGTTATGTAACTAGAGGTTTTATTTGTATGGATTTGGATGATGAATCTTATATTAATAATAATGTTAGTTTTTTCCATGTTTGCCTCCACGCATGATTATGATCACGATGTAAATATATGGCAAGCTAGATTTGGTCATATTGGCTAACAAAGAATGCAACGATTAACAAAAGAAGGTTTGCTTCCCGGCATTGAACAAGTAGAATTGTCTACTTGTGAATCTTGTCTAGCTGGAAAATCTGCAAGAAAACCCTTCGATAAAGCAACCAGAGTTAATTTTCCACTGCAATTAGTCCATTCTGACTTCTGTGGGCCTATGAATGTCAGGGCCTGACACAGAGCGAATTATTTCATCACATTCATTAATTATTATACTCGTTTCAATTATGTCTATTTGATTTCTCATAAGTCAGAAACATTGAGTTGCTTTAAAAACTATATGAACTTAGTAGAAAATTAATTAGATAAGAAGATTAAGGCTCTTCGAACCGATCGAGGCCAAGAATATTTGTCGGTTCAATTCAATGAATTATGTGATGAAAAAGGGATAGTTCATTAGTTGACTATTCCAAGTACTCCACAATAAAATGGTGTTGCAGAAAGAAGGAATAGAACGCTCCTTGAGATGGTTAGGTCCATGATGGCACAGGCTAATTTGCCAATCACTTATTGGGGTGATGCATTGATGTCTGCAGCCTATGTACTTAACTGTGTGCCTACAAAATCAGTTGCAACCACTCCATATGAGTTATGGATTGGGTGAAAGCCTGACCTAAGTATCTTGAAACCTTAGGGATATGCTACCTATACACATGATTCCTCTCACAAGTATGGAAAATTGGGCCCGAGAGGAAAGAAAAGTATCTTTATTAGATACTCAGAAACCTATAAAGGCTATGTGTTTATAGGTCAGCAAGACAGTGGAAGCATGACTAAATTCGAATCTAGAGATGTCACATTATTAGAGAATGAATATCCTAAGAAGGGTGAGGTAGGTCAAGACCTATCCTTACTTGAGATAAAGGATCTGAACGCACTACAACCACTTCATTCGAGTGGAAGGATTATAGTAGATGATGAATTAGTTTCTCATCAGCAATCTTCTTCATCATTTGATGCGAATAAAAGTGTTCTTAGGCCAGTTGCTCCAAGTAGGAGTGGCCAAATGGAACTTATTCCAAGTGGGAGTGAGACTAATGTTCTAGATCTGAGTAAGAGCAATATTGATCCAAATGAAAACAATGAAACAAGATTCAATGAATCACAACTGAGACACGTAAAAAGACTCCCCGTCGTCGATATGAGATTGAAGGTGGTGAACTTTTTACAATGCTTCTGTAAAATGAAGATGAACCGAGAAATTTAAAAGAGGCTCTCTTAACCCCTTCTAAGGATAAATGGACTAAAGCTATGGAAGAGAAAATAGAGTCTACGAAAATCAACAATGTTTCGGAACTTATGGATCTTCCAGGAGGACGCAAGGCTATTGGGAATAAGTGGGTTCTCAAAATCAAGAAAAGAGCCGATGGCACGATTGAAAAATTTAAGGCTCGACTAGTAGTAAAGGGGTATACATAGCAGGAAGGAATTGACTATGAGGAGACTTTTTCTCCTGCTGTACGATTTACCTCTATCCGCTTACTTCTAGCTATAGTGGCTTGCCTGGATCTTGAATTACATCAGATGGATGTAAAAACTGCCTTTCTCAATAGAGAATTAAATGAAGAGATTTATATGGAACAACCTGAGGGTTTCATTAAAGAGGGCCAAGAAGAAAAAGTTTGTAGACTTTTGAAGTCTATCTATGGCCTTAAACAATCTTCAAGGCAGTGGTATATTTGTTTTCACAATGTAGTCATCTCTAGTGGATTCACTATGATGAGTGAAGACAACTGTGTATATACCAAGAGATCTAAGGACAAGTATATGATTATGACATTATATGTTGATGACATACTCATAGTTGGAAATGATATGGAGCTTATCAATGAGGTAAAGACCTGGTTGTCATCTCACTTTGAGATGAAAGATATAGGTAAAGCTGCATACATTCTTGGAGTTGAGATTTCAAGAAACCGTTCTAAGAAACACTTGTATCTCTCGCAAGAGAATTACATCAAAAAAGTTTTGGAACATTTTAGTATGAAAAGTTGTAACCTTGCTGACACTCCTATCAACACAAGTCGAACCTTGAGCATCGAAATGCGTCCTAAGACTACCATGGAAAGAGAGCGTATGAATCGAACTTCAAATAGGAATGTGATTGATTGTCTAATGTACACCATGATGTGTAGACCTGATATTTGTCAAGCAGTTGGTTTGGTGAGTAGATATCAAACTGACCCAGGTTCTAAACATTGGGAAGCTGTAAAAAGGATCTTAAGATATCTGAAGGGGACTGCAGATTTTACACTCTGCTATCAAGGCAACAGAGATCTATGATTGGAATGATACACTTATGCTGATCAAGGAGACTTAGATGAGCAAAAGTATACCTCAGGATACGTTTTCTTACTCAATGATAGTGCCATATCATAGAGTAGTAAGAAACAATCCTATGTATCCTTGTTCACAATGGAGGCAGAGTTCATAGCCTTATCTTCAGTAGCCCAAGAGGCTGTTTAGTTGAAGAGGTTCTTGGATCAACTGTTATACAAAGCAGAAAACACTGAACCAGTGTTAGTGTACTATGACAGTGAGGCTACAATTGCATACACTAAGGATCCAAAGTACCATTGCAAAACCAAACACATAGATATCAAATATCATTATGTGAAGGACATGGTTGCACGCAAGACTGTGAATGTGAAGTATGTGTCTACGCATGAGATGTTGGCAGATCCGCTGACTAAGCCAATTTCTAGAAATGTGTTTATGAGACGCACTAGGTCTTTAGGATTGCTTAGACTTTAGCATCTTCATTTGTATTTTTTATTTTTCCATTGTTCACAGACAGAGATGTATTGATGTTCTTTAATAAATCAACAAAGTTTGATTTCCATGCTTATATGTCTCTAATTGAATGTTGTGTATATTCTTATTTATTATTGAGTATGTCAGGTAGACAAAAGGGTTAGCCTTCTCATACAGGTAACCGCTTCAGTGTCGTTGTGACATTAAAGATGAGACAAGATTTTAAGAGAAATTATCAGGAGGACAATTTGAGAGCAATTAAACTTAAAATCATATATGTCGCTTGATTGATGATATATAGTCATTAAAAGTGATTTGATGAAATAAGTTCATCATTTCTAGTCTACCTTAGTTGCCAGATGTAAGTTCAAGACATTGTGTAATCTAGGAACTCAATTTTAGACTTGTGGTGTCTAAAATATCATCTGTACAGCATTATTTACGAAATAGACATACACTCTTCAGGAAAAGGAGGAATACTGTAACACATGTTTCATACCATGTGTGCAAATGCCGACCATCGGGGTTAACATGAGTGCGATCTTAACTCATGATTGTGTGAGACCCCTGAGCCCTTACGTTGGCTCTGTATTCATACCCTTGGACTCCGATCAAGTACTTAAGATATAGCTTGGTGTTTGCTATCTTAGCGTGTTGCCTAAGGACTATGAGTAATGATTCAATTTGGCGGGACATGTCTAGAAAAGCGAACTAAGTTTGTGTTAATAAGATTGTGAGATGAGGAAGATCATAAAGAGAATCTCACTATTCTATATTCACTAGTATACCAGTTATGACTTGTGTGTCATGATTGTGTATACAAGATATTGTGATAGATGAGATCATTGGGAGATATCTAAATGTGATTCTTATGATTTGGGGTACATGCATACTTTGATCTACATGCAGGTGCGTTTCTCAATGAAAGGCTATATATTCATAACTGATGTATAGCATTAATGCTCTCATAGTATGATGGTCGCATGACCTACTTTCCCTGTATGAATGACTATAGATTATAAAGAGAAAGTGTTTTCTTAATTTACCAAGAATATGTTTCTTGGGTTTAGAACGTATGAGCACTCCTATTACGTATGAGTGGGAGATGTTAGAATATCGTATAATATCTAGAGAATAAGTCTGTTAAGATATTATATTGTGTGCACCCATAAAGGATGCTCATTAAATAAGGGTAAAATAGTAATTATAAGAATTACTACTAAACCCTAACCTTAGCTAACCTTCTATAAATAAGACTAGACTAGTGTACGTTGAGAACAACTCATTAGAGAGTGAGACTTGAGACGCTCTGACTAGAATCTAGAATACCTGCGAGTATTCTGTAGTCATACTTGAGAGGGGATTTAGGTTGTGAAAACCCGAGATACACCCAATACATTATGGGTATCTCATCCGATCAGTGATCCCAGCCAGAGATCAATAAACTTCCGCAATTAGGAAATCAATGTAAGTCTCCTACTCGTAACACTGAATTTATATTCTTGTGTTCTTTTATTCACCTTCATAAAAAATTTAAGACACAGGCACGGTATATGTATGTATGTATGTATGTATATTTTAACAAATAAGATTGGTGATAAAGGAAGATTATATGAAATATGGTAGAAAAAAATATTAAAATGGAAGACAAAATGATAAAACAATATTACAACTAACAAAAGAGTGATCAAAGCATCAATTTGGTATCATTTTGGCGTTTTTTGAAACATATCCTATCAAAAAAATTTCGGATACCGATGTAGGTGTATCGCATCGAGTATTGTATCCGATACAAGTACGTCTCCTATTTAGAAGTATCCGTGCTTCTACCAACCAGATTTTTTATGCCCTAGAATTTTTTTAGTCCTTACTTCTTCATTGGTGATGACTATGGATACTATGCAAGTGATTCAATGTCATGTAAATTCAACAAACTGGGAACAGTACAAGAATAGTGGCAACGATCCTCAGTTGAAAGGAGCACGTTGGTTTTCTTTCAAAGAGCTAAGGAAATACAGCAACAACTTTTCTGAAACCAATAATACTATTTGATCTAACGGCTATGAAAAGGCTTGTATTGATCCTTTTCCTTTATCAACCATTCTTTCTATATCTTCTTTGCTTTTAAGAGTCTTGCTTCTCACAATAACTTCATAAACATTAAAGACTCTTTAAATTATTCTGGTCTATTTACTGTTTTGCAATATCTTACTAGTCCACTCTTCATTCATGAAACGTTTACCAATGTGTTCTTCCTTCTGGGGAATTGGTTGCTATCAAGCGAGTTGCACAAGAATTATGCAGGGTACTGTTTAGTTCAAAACTGAGATTGAGCTTCTATCAAGGGTCCATCACAAGAATCTTATTGGTCTTGTAGGTTTCTGTTTCGATGAAGGTGAATAAGTGCTCGTATACGAGCATATTCCTAGTGACACTGTGATTGACAGTCTTTTAGGGACTTCAAATTCCTTCAATATGAAACTTCTTGTTCAAAAAGTATGCGTTATTTTATTGGCCTATTAATTTATTTTCTTTCAATATTTCATGTAGGAAAGAGTCAGTCGAACGAGAACGAGCAGCTGTGGTTAATTTCTTCAATTGAACGAGAGGAGAAAACAGTGAGAGAAAGCAAAGGGCCGGATTCAAACAAAATATTATATATATATATATTACCAAGGATTTAAATATGGATAACTTTTCACGTGCAGGGAATAATTTAATTGATGAGAATGAAGAGTGGGAGAGAGATTGTGCACAGAGATTGGTGCATATATGGAAGGTAAATTAGTAAAATCAAATATACTCCAATGAAAAGGAATAAATAAATAAATAGATAAAAGATGCATTTTCTTGTTGTGTTAATCACTCTTTTTATTTGTTTGACTTACTTACCTATTTCCAATTTGCAGATGAGAAGATGCAATCGTATTTTTTGGAAGAATTTTATCAAGATGTTCACACAAAGTTCTTGAAAGTTTAGACAAATTGTGAAATTTAATGTTTTTTTTTTGTACACTTAATGTTTGTGTTTACCAAAGATGTAAATTGTTATATTATTATATTCTTATGAAGATACAATGTAATTAGATATTTATTTCTTATAAACAATATTGTTTGCATATAATAGATTAGTCTAAATCTAAATTTTGAAAATAGAATTATGAGAACGAAGGCAATGAAAAGTTTAGAAAATGACATCACTGATTTTGGGAGGAAAGATCATTTTTTACTTTAGAATCATCCTAGCATTGGTTGTAACCGTTGCTAGAGGTAAAATTAACATTTAGCGTCGGTTATGTCCACGGTCGTCGAAAACGTCGTTAAAAATGTCTAAACGATGCATATAACAACGGCTTTTGAAAATCGTCATTATTCCTAGAAGCCTTTTTTGAACCAACGCTACATGCAACTTTTTTTGTAGTGGTAATGCCTCTCAACAACAATGAGAAATTTGACAATTTTCTTACTTTGAATCATTTGTGAATAGTTTTATAAAACTGTCAAAATTTAAAACTTATGTCTCGCCTACTTCAGAATATGTGTCATTCTATATATTTTCGCTTTAATCAACAAAATCAATTTTTTTATATACATGTTAATAATAGGCAAATGAGAACTTGGCACATTATAATGATAGAGTACTTTGACGTAACTTTTGAATTAACATTATTAGAAAACATAAACTTAAATTAAGACTTATATCTTCAACTGTAAAAATTGATAAACAAGTTTTATAAAATTATTTGCGAGTGATTCAAAAATTAAAAAAAAAATTACATTTTTTTTATAAGCAAAAACTATTATGAATTGTACCATATATATAAGCAGCAAATTTATTTGATAATACTACATATAGGAACCAAACCGATTCATGGTTCCTTATTGAGCTTCAGTTTCTTTCTTAGATTCAAACTTTCCGTCAAACTCATCATCATCCCAAGTCTGAATATCTGAAGTACTCCCATAAGCCCAGCAACACACAAAGAAGTAAAGGAAATTCAGCACACCCAAAATAGTAAGCACCCCATAATAGTAATCATAATGACCCTTTTTGAGATTGGAAGACAGCCAACTCTCTCTTCCTCCTCTCTGCGTCACCACCTTCACAATCTTCACAATGAGACTAGCCATCAAATTCCCCACACCGAAACCAAGAGAGAGAAAGCTCACAGCAATACTAGACATGCTCTTTGGAAACTGAGAATAATAGAACTCTATCTGTGCAATCACGTTGAACCCCTCAGCCCAACCAGTGAGGCATAACTGAGGCACTAGCCACCATGCAGACATACTCACTACTCCTTGAGGGTTACCCTCGAAGCCTTCTTTAATGGCGAGGCTTCTTCTGTTTCTCTCTACCTGTGCTGCTACTGCTGTGGCTAGAGCTGAGAGTGCTATGCCTATTCCCAGTCTTTGCTTGATGGTGAAGCCTTTTCGTGAGGTGTATTTGGAGAGTAGAGGGACGAGTATACGGTCGTAGATGGCGACCCATACGGTCATGGAGAGGATAGCGAATACAGTGAGGTTGGTTGCTGGGATTTCGAAGTTGAAGAGTAAGTGTCTGTCCATGGTGGCTGCTTGAACCACCAAGAATGTGTATTGGGAGATGGTGGCTGCAACCATGAAGCCGGTGGACCACATGGGCATCACTTTGAATATTGCCTTCAGCTCTTCTACTTGTCTTACAGTGCACAGATTCCATGGGTCTATTGGCATCCCATTGGAGTCCAACTCTATGTCTCTGTTTTTTATCATGCACGCCTTGTTCAAGAACCTAGAAAGAATCATATCGACATAGAGACTTTTACATCAATCGGGGTGTCTGATTATAATAGTCTCTATGTAGACCTAATTAGGTTAGTCATAAAATTTGAGAAAAATATAATTTTGAACCTTCACTTTTGATGCTAAAATCAATTTGGTCCTCCAAAAATAAAAAAATATCACATTGTTCATCTAAAAATAAAATTCTTTAAAAAAATAAAGGTCTTTCAAAGATTAATTTAGTTCTTCATGAGAACAAATTCATTTACATTTTTATTTTTGAAAAATCATTTTGATATTTTTTATATTTGAAATATCAAATTGATATTTTAGCCAAAGAGATCAAAATTGTAGTTTTCTTTTATGAAATTCACTAAAGAATATATATATATATATATATATATATATATGACATGTTTACGTATGATTTGGTTTATAAATTTTAAAATATATATATAAGAATTTAATTATTTTAGCTGGAGTTAAAATTTACTAAGAAATATTATGCCTATTATGCTTATGTATTTTCTTTATTAACTTAGTTTACTAATCTACCGACCATATCGTTTGCCTAAATAATTATTCTAGGTTTAAAAAAATAAAAAGAAATAGTTATGACGTCGAAAGTAGAGATTTAGTCAATAAACAAACTTGGTACCTTAATTTGTCGGTAGGTTGAACAAGTTTAGTGCCGTCCTTGAAATACCAATCTCCAGAACCCTTAGGAGGGAGGGTTAAGTGTCTCCTTTTCCAGGCTGCTGCAACAACTTGGGCCAAGCCAGTGAGCAAGCTCTTATTTGCTTTGGCCTTCACATATAACGGAGAGCCCAAGAAGAACATGATGGTGGAGAATAACATGAGGCCCACAGTAATCCCAAATCCCACAACCCACCCAGTTTTGATTTGGACGTAGACTACGAATGTCACTGAAACCGCAATGGAAACCCCGACAGAAACATAGTACCAGTTGAAGAAGCTCTTCATGGTCCTCTCGTTTCCTGGGTTTTCTGGGTTGTGGATTTGATCCGCAGCGAAAGCTAAGGAACAAGGCCTGATGCCTCCTGCTCCGATGGCCATGAGAATAAGTGATGAAACAAGAAACAACACTTGCCCTGTACTTGGAGTTCCACAGTGTTCTACGTACAATTTGCAGTGTGGAGGCCTTGCATTGCGAATGATTGCAGTGAGCCATAGCACAATTAGTCCCTGCAAGGAAAATAGAAATAACACATAATATACTATGTTGATTGACTCTAGTGCCTTTACAATCATCCAATGGCCCAAATATTTTTAAAATTAAATTATATTTTAAAAATATAAAAACCTAGACTATTAGATTTTAATTTAATGGTTCACATTTATTACAACACATATTATAAGATAATCTTGCAGCAAATGATTCACTCTAGTATTGTTAACTTACATGCATATAGTGGCGTCCATAGTTTTGTCCATGGCTTAAGTAGTAGGTCACTAGGTCTTGTAGCTTAGAAGTCCATTTTGGTTTCTTATAAATTAAGATTTTTTTTTAATTTACTTGGTTATAATTTTTTTCTCAATCTGAATCCTCACAAATAGCTAAGTATTTTGTAATTTATTTGCTCACAATTAAAACAATTAATCATTTTATTAAGTAATTTACTTTAATTAATGTCTTGTTACGATAGAGCGGTAAAAAGATATTTTGATATTGATTTCATTTGTAAGGAATGACAAAAAAATTGTGTTAAAAAAGAAAACCATTTTAAACTTTGAGTTACGTGAAAATGTCTTTTAGAACTTTCGAAATCATTGATTACATCTTGAACTTTCACATTCCAATAAATTGGTCATTTCTGTCTATTTTTCTTTTTTTTCTTATAATTCATTTGCCACCTCTAACATCTCCATAATTAAGATGCATCGACCATTGAGGACAAATAAGACACCACCAAACCAAAAGCAAAGCAAGAAATATACTTACAAGGAGGTCGACGATTGTTCCCAGTGCAATGACACGAAATCGTCCGAGGTAAGAATCCGACAAGAAAGCACCAAACATGGGCATAAAATAGGAGAGGGCGTTCCACAGGAATATTATTATGGCTCCAGTTGCAGGGTCATAGTGATACTCCGTCATTAGATAAACGATCATGTTCACATGCAACCCTACGTTTGCTACTTTCTCAAAAGTCTCGTTCGCTGAAACACCATCCTCAAAACTTCATCTTCAACCCCAAAAGTAACAGTACAAGAAACCTTAAAATTCCCCAGCACATATGTAAGAAGAAAAGCTTGCGTTACGTACCTATGATAAAGGGCATAGTTCTGAAGCCACCCTTCCTGCTGGTAATCTGCTGGGAGCCTTTCTTTTCCTCCATTGGTACCTCCATATCGATCTTCAATTCTTCTTCGATACTGAATATATTTATAAGCTTGTTTACCTGGTTTTCCTCACAGTCACTCGGCTGTAATCTCTGTTCCTCGTTATTATCTAATTTATTGCCGCCTCAGAAAGATGCTATATAATTGCTTTCTGTCGTTCTGCCACAAGTTATAATGCAAGTCAAAATTGTACACCAGAGAAAGAGAAATCTGAAGAGACTTAAATTATAAAATCATTTACGTTCATAGATATTCACACTCGTTAGTTCTTTTTCTTACCAGTTTCTGCAGTGTGTAGCGGTGGATCACATCGCTGTCACATTAATGGGTCTTGTTCTGTACTAATTGGGTCCCTAACGTACCTTAGTACCCCTTCAGAAGGCTAATTGGATTCGTGCTTTTCTTGCTCCACCATGTGCTTTTCTCGTTCGTCTTTTTCTTTTTTTTTTTTTTGGGCTTAAAGAATATTATAATATATTGGTCCCCCGATGTCATGAAAACGTCATTTACTCTCCTCTTGTGGTTTCTAGATATTCAAATTCTCGAAGATGCGAATGTGTCGAGTGTCAACTTGGATTCTCTTTCTGTTTTGTTTTGTTTCCAAATTCAACCATTTGCATTTGTGAAAGTTCATTATCAGTTTTAGATGCAGGTCGACCGCTCTTTCAATTATCAGTCAATATACAAAGACGGTGACCTTTGAAGATATCTATAATGGAAAAAAATACTATTAGCATTAAAATATATAGTCACTTTCTTTATGATTTTTAAAATACATATTGGCTTTATGTTTTCCATGGACGTAACACCCCTGTAATTAAGTTACCATTTTTGCCAGGCTCATCATCTGTCTTTATTTGTGCACTGCGATAAAGACTAGGAGAAGAAGGCAAATGAAGCATGCTCCTTAATTTGTTCAAACTAGATGGACAATGAAAAATAAAAATTTATTAGTAAAAATTATTATATTTATTTTAGTATTATTTTTTATTAAGTTGAGCAAAAATTTAAATGATTTAATTAAATATGAATTAAGCTCAACCTATGTTTATGGTATAAGCCATTACTTAACAATTAATGACGAGCCAAAATTAACATGAGTTTAATTGGATTGAGGCCTGACATACATTTATTAATTTTAGCTCTGTGTTATCCACTAAGAGATGTATTTTTCCCACTTAGATTGTTTAGAGTGTATTGTAGATCATTTTCTTTGTCAGCTTAATAAAATTATTGCAAAAAAAATTACACAGCAATGAGAAAATGATTATGTTTCATCCTCTCCATGAGGAAATCTCTTAGATAACTGCCTAGTAAATAATTTTTCAGAATTACTTTATATAAGAATCCTTTGCTTGATTCTTACCTTCTCATTTAACATCAATGCCCTCTTGTTTATGTTCTAATTTTGTGTCAAACTCATCATCATCCCAAGTTTCTATATCTTGAGTACTCCCATAAGTCCAACTACACACAAAGAAGTAGAGCAAATTAACCCCACTCAAAATAGCAAGGAGCCCATAGAAGTAGTCATAGTGACCCTTGTTCGGATTGGAAGGTAGCCAACCCTCTCTTCCTCCTCTTGGTGTCACATCCTTCACAATCGTCACAATGAGACTAGCCAATACGTTCCCCACGCCAAAACCAACCGCAAAGAAAGCCACGGCAATGCTAGACATACTCTTTGGAAACTGAGAGTAATAGAACTCTATCTGTCCAATGGCATTGAAAGCTTCAGCTAGACCAGCAAGGCATAACTGAGGCACTAGCCACCATGCAGACATGCTCACCAACCCTTTATGGTTAGCAAGGTCTCTTCTCTTTCGCTCCACTAGTGTTGCTGTCACATTGGCTAAAACTGAGAGTGCGAGGCCTATTCCCATTCTTTGCTTGACGGTGAATCCTCTTCTTATCTTGGTGTGTTTTGATTTTGAGAGTAAGGGAATTAGGATTCGGTCGTAGATGGCTATCCATATGGTCATAGAGAGGATTACGAATACAGTTAAATTAGTTGCTGGGATTTCGAAGTTGGAGAATAAGTGTCTGTCCATTGTGCTTGCTTGAACCACCAAGAACGTTAGTTGGTTCATGGTGGCGGCAATAATGAAGCCAGTGGACCAAATAGGCATCACTTTGATCACTGCTTTCAGCTCTTCTACTTGCCTAACTGTGCACAGGTTCCATGGGTCTATTGGCATCCCATTGGAGTCCAACTCTTTGTCTCTGTTCTTAATCATGCACGCCTTGTTCAAGAACCTAGGCATATTCAAATTCAATATACATGGATTAAGTATGTCTTGTAGCGTATGTCAGCAAAGAAATTCTCAAGTAGATATAGTTATTTACAGATTTCTCTTGGTCTGAAAAATTTTCGAATCTGTTTTATAAAAGAAAGACATAGTAGAGGAGTTAATCACAAAGTTGTAGTGTTCATTGTAAAGTACGTTAATTTATTAATTTAATTCACTTATAACTCAAACTAATTATAAAAGAGACAGATAAACTAATTAAAAATGTTTAGTTGGAAAATCTGACTAATATGCATTTACTTGTCTTAATCCTTCTAATGTTCAGCAAAATCACAAAGTTGTTATGACATTAAAGCAAATGACAAAAGATTTTGTAATAAAGAATTTAATTTCAAAATATGTATACATAATTAATACTAAGGCTTTCACTTCTCAAAAAGTTAAACTATTCACAACATGGCAGAGGCTTATTTGAATAAGACAACCTGGTACCTTAATTTGTCCGTCGGTTCAACAAGTTTAGCGCCGTCCTTGAAGTACCAATTTCCAGAACTCTTGGGCGGGAGGGCTAGGTGTCTTTTAATCCAGGCTGATACAGTAACTTGGGCCAAGCCAGTGAGCAAGCTCTTATTTGCTTTGGCCTTCACATATAACGGAGAGCCCAAGAAGAATACGATAGTGGACAATAACATAAGGCCCACAGTAATGCCAAAGCCCACAACCCACCCAGTTTTGATTTGGATGTAAACTATGAAGGTGGCTGAAACCGCTATTGAAACCCCAACAGAAACATAGTACCAATTGAAGAAGCTCTTCATGGTACTCTCATTTTCTGGGTTTTCTGGTTTGTTGATTTGATCTGCTGCAAAAGCTAAGGAACAAGGCCTGATGCCTCCTGCTCCAATGGCCATGAGAACAAGTGATGAAACAAGAAACAACACTTGCCCTGCACTTGGTGCTGCACAATTCTCTGCGTGCATATTGCAGTGTGGAGGCCTTGCATGGTGAATAATTGCAGTGAGCCATACCACAATCAATCCCTGCAAGGAAAACATATGTTACATCCGAACTTAGAGCATTACATGTCCTTTAAAAGGGTATTTCGAAGTTGGAGATTAATTGAACCAAACCAACCTCGATCCATCCCAGGGGTATGTTTATGTATGTATGTACGTACATATATATATATATGTATGTATGTATGTATATTTGTACAGTGTACTTACGAGGAGTTCGATGAGGGTTGCCCATGCAATAACACGAAATCGTCCGAGGTAAGAATCAGAAAGGAAAGCACCGAAAACGGTCAAAAAATATGACAAGGCGTTCCAAAGGTTTATTATTATGGCTGCGTTGGCAGGTTCATAATGATACTCCGTCATGAGATAAAAGATCATGTTTACGTGCAACCCTACATTTGCTACTTTCTCAATTGTCTCGTTTCCTGAAACACCAACCCCAAAATTTCATGTTCAATACAAACTAGAAACCTTAAGAATTCCCTACACGTGTGAGAAGAAAAAGTGTACGATACCTATAATAAAGGGCATGGTTGTGAAGCCACCCTTCTTGCTTGTAATCTGTTGGGTGCCTTTCTTTTCCTCCATTGGATCCTCCATATCGGTCTTTCTTCTGCAATATGAATATGATTAGCAGCTAATTAGCAAGAAATTTAGAGCTTTGTTTATGATAGTCAATTACGTGTGGTCACAGATAAAAATGTCTCAGTTATAACTTCTCTGCGTGGGTATATTCCTCGTTAATTTCTGTAGTTGCCTCTCAGCAAGATCCTATATCTGTCGCTCTCCCATAGATTGTAACGCAATCAAACTTCTTGTTGAAAAACGCCATAAAAATAAATAAATTTTAAAAGATGCTACTTATAGATTCTGCCGTGAAGTGTTGGAAATATGGCTGTCTTAGTCATGGGTCTCTTCCAAAAAAAAAAAATCGAGTGGTTAGGTTATTAATTTACTAGCTGGATCTGTAAAGTTCAATTCAACTCAAAAGGCAAGCTAATATGATCATAAGTACTTTAATTGTTGTTGTTTGTTTTGCTTAAAGGCTCTCAAAATGCTCGTGCCCTTGATCTCAAATATGGTATATATATCTACTATCATAGTTGGGTAAAGGAAAAGATTAATTTATGTAATAAAAGATCAAATAACATATATCGTTGGAATCAAGATATATTATATTATATTATATTTGGTCCCCCAGTATTCGAACAACTTCATGCCTCTCGTAATTCCTAGATTCAAATTCTCGAAGATGTCAATGTGAACTTGAATTTTCTTTCTTTGTCTTTATTTTGAGTAAAATATTTTTTATCATTTAATTATCATAAAATTATTATTTTAATTACTCACTTATTATAATGTCTAAAATAATCTCTTTCACTTATTAAAAGAATATTACTCTTAGTCTCTTTTTTAAAAAAAAAAATATTAATTTAATCCCTTAAATTTACTATTTAAAATTTGATAGAGGAATTATATTTATTTATTTATTTCTTTTGAAAAGTGATAATAAAGTATAACACTTTTTAATGGGTATAAGACTATTTTAAGTATTATAATAAATAAAAACATAAATATTAATTACCATTTTTCTCTTTCTAAACTTTAACCATTTTCAAGTGGGGCACAAACTTGTAATTACCAGTTTGGCTTGGCCCAAACCTTTTGTGGAATCTAGATCTTCTAAAATTCTTGCTATAAGTTTTTGTGAAATTTGAGAGAGATAGGAAAAAAAAAAAAAGAGTAGGCAGAAAGAGAAAAAAAATGGGCCACATATAATCTCTAGTCTCTTTGTATTTATATCCCTTGCCTCATTGATGAATAATTTGACTCCTCATTTTACATTATTAAATCAATTTGATTCCTCAACTTTTGATATTAGATCAATTTAATCCCTCATAATTTTTGGGATTGGGTATAAGGTATATTGGGAATGTTGGTGTAATTTTTCAAAACCTACCTAAGATATAGGATTTTGCCTTCTAAATAATTTTATTTGCTTTAAATGACTTCACACTTTAAAGTGCGACAAGATTCTCTTTTCAAAACTTAACTTTCAGAAAATATATTGCTAATTTTTGCAATTTAAGGTCTGATTCATGAGAAAAAAATTGTTGCATATATCGCCTAATTTTACATGTGTTACAAAGTAAAAAAAGGTGAACATA
The DNA here is from genome assembly GCA_037074485.1 of Delonix regia. Taxonomy (NCBI): domain Eukaryota; kingdom Viridiplantae; phylum Streptophyta; class Magnoliopsida; order Fabales; family Fabaceae; genus Delonix; species Delonix regia. Next base: position 36,178,249 of record CM073454.1, read on the forward strand.
AATATTTAAATCAACGGAAATGATTATCGGTGAAGGGAAAAAGGCATTAATGGATGATCCATCAATTTGGGTATTAATGTAGAGGTATGTGTGTTCTTAGTTCTACGACAAATATAAATTAAATGTTATGTGTATGTTTATATGTCTATTCATGTTAATGTGATAGATAATTTATTATACATTGCTACTAAATCCTATTTATATTCTTGTTTTATTTTAATCAACATTAAGAATACTTCAAAAGTGACATTATTGTACTTTTATTTATATCACTAAGGATTAACTTTGTTTACGCTGAAATATTTGAAGGACCAAATTGTTTTAATAGCGAAAGATGAGAGACCAAATTAATATAATGTCCAAGGTTGAAAGACCAAATTGATCTATTTGCAAAAGATAAAAGACTAAATTGATCTAGTAGCGCAAAATAAGACACTAAATTGTTCAATAATGAGTCAAGCTACTAAACTATTTTAGCAGATAACTTGTTGTATAAGTAAAAAACGATCCAACTCAAATTAATTTTAATGTTCTTATTATAGAATGACTAAATTTGATTATAGTGCAATAATTTAAGGACCAATTTAATATTTTTCATCTTTCAGGGGCCAAATTAATCTAATGGCAACAAATGAATAATCAAAAGTATTTTTTCTCACGGATGAAGTTGAAGCAACAAAAGAAAAGACTTGAAAACAATTAGAACTTTAGCCCAAGTCCATACTCTCCATCGCGCTGGCTTGGAGTGCATTTATATATGTATATATATCTTTTGCTTCTCACCTTCATAAATTATTCCAAGCAGCGAAAGATCATACAACAAAGGAAAAAATATAAACATGTTTAATTAAACTCCATAACATGTATATATATATATATCATATGGGAGATCTTACAATCTTTTGTTTACCAGAAAAGCTATGGCAACACTAAGGAGATGAATCTGATAAGAACATGCACTGCATTTTGGGCTGCTAAGGATGCAAATACAGAAGCTTCATTGGATAAGGAAGAACCCCCACCTGCTAAATCAGAGAGAGCTCTAATGGCAATGAATGGGGTTCTCTGTTGAAGGCAGACCAAAGCAACAGCAGCACTTTCCATGTCAATTGGGGTCACATTAAATTTGGAGTTCAAGAATTCTCTGTAAGCTCTGTTATCTACAAACACATTAGCACTAACCCCTCTTTCAACTCTCAACACTAGAGGATTTTTTGGTAAGCAGGTTGTATTCACACAGCCACCTAATCTCACATTCTGTGAGCAAAAAAAACAAAAATGAAAAAACAGCCTTCAGTATAAACTGCAAAAAATTCAATAACAGCATGGTTGAACTTGAGAAATACTGGGATTTAAATTAAATAAATACCCTTTTTAATCACTGAAAAATGGAGTTATTATCAATTTGAGAGTATATTAATAAGAGAGTGATCAAATTGAGAATTTAACTGATAAGTGAGACATTAAAGTGGTATTTAACTCAATATAAAAATTAAAAGAAAAAATTAGATAGTACCAAAATACACAATTTTCTAAAACTGAAATAAGGTTTTTATACTGAAATTACCATGAGTTTTCTTGCAATTTTAAAGTAAGTCTCGTCCACTGGTACCCAGAAAGCATGCTGTCTAATTTCAGGAATCCCATTGACGGGGAATATTTCCTCTGGTTGGTACCAAACTCTGTTCAAAAGATTTGACACTGAGTTTGTGTAGTTATTGTAATCGGAGAACTTAAGATAACCCCATTTTCTGGTGTAATCTCCATTGGCTTCTAAAGCTAGTTCATCTCCAGCTCCATCTCCAAATCTCTGTTCAATTAAACCACACTCAGTCACCCTCTACTTTTAGCATCACTTTTCATTGCTGCCACATATAAATATATATGCATATATATATATATAGCATCACTTTTCGTTGCTGCCACGTATATATATATATATATATATATATTCATTTGACTAATTAAGTTTAATTAAGAGTTATATATATATATATATATATATGTATATATATCGTACCTGCCAATTCCAAAGTCCTGTGTGAGCCCAAGAGTGGGGAATAGTAACATCTCCAATCTGGAGGTTTGGATTTGCATTTCCTGCAATTCCATAATGGACAACTCCTTTTACTTTGAACAGAGTAAGCAACAATTGGGTGGAAACTGCTGCATTTAGCTACACATATATAGAGAGACAACAAATTTGTGAACAAATTTAGAGAAACAAAGATAATTTAGTGCAAAAATTTAATTAGCCTACCATGCTCAATCCTGTCATAACAATTATAACCCTCTTCTTTTCCAATTCCCCTATGCGAAAACGTCTTCCTGCATTGCCAAGTTTTCAAAAATAAGAATAAATAAATAAATCTTTCAGTTACTGCCATGTCTAACAATTGTGTTTTTTCCTCCATTTCAAAATTTTTTCCAGTTGGAAAAAAATTATATTTTTAGGTTATTGGAAGGAATTTTAGTAAACAAAAGTTTACATCTAAAATGTAGAATAACACTAAATATTTTAGGAGAAAGATATCTTCTAAAAATAGAGAGAATGTTCATATAATTTTTTTAAAAAAAATTTAAGATTGGCTTGTGTAATTTATTCTAACAACAAAATAAGCAGGAGAGGAATAGGTTGAAACCATCATAATGAAAGACAAACAAACCTGCAAAATCAAAGGAGGGGAAGCTGTGATCAGCCAGAAAGCTAGGTGATTGAAGAAGAGGATTCATCTCAAAGGCATTTGGCACCACTATGCCAATATATGGTCCTTTGCTATTAATTTTGCTAATTTTTCTCCATTCAAGTTCAGAAACTTCTCCATTGGCCCTACTGATAATAACCAATACCAACACAAGAAAACCTAACAACCCCATCTTCCAAATTCTAATGGGTATCTTTCTCGATCCCTAAAGATTATGATCCATCGCTTTTATTAGTACATTATATATATATATATATATGGTGGTCAATACGTGCAAGAAAGTGAGGTGTGATCTTTTGGAGATTGAATGGTTAGAGTGTGTTCTAAGAAATTTCTTGTTCAGATCGCTGTGATATTTGTGTCTAAATATATCTCTATGGTACGTACACATGTGGTATTAAACCTCTAAAACATACAGTCAAACACCATGCGTGGCACGCGGTTTTTGAATAATCAGAATCTCGAAAAGTCAAGCAAACTATACGATCTGATCGGGCGATTATAATAAGATCGAGACTTTTTGCATTGTATGAGACAGGAATCTTACGCGGCATCAGCATCTTCATTCTTCAGAAATTGAGGTTTTACACGTTAGAATCTGATAAGAACAATATTTAATAACCAATATTTGACATATTTTTCCTCCATCTTCAATATATTTTTCTTGTCCAAATTTATATTATTTTGTTGATGTTTTCGAGTTCTTTCTTTATAAATGGTCAAAGGTATGCTTAGGTTAAGCTGGTCCTAAAATATTTCAAGTACACTAGAGAAATTATTATTTATACATGAAGTTTTAGATCATTTATACGTTATCTAATAATTAAATCTCATTACAATGCTGCACTACCGTGGAAAGCTATTTTGCAAGGTCAACTTAAAAGATTCTAGATGCACAACAAGGAGACGTCAAGGGAGATGGCCGAAGAAGAAGGGGATTTTTAGGGTATGATGTCGGATGAAAATCCAAGTCATATTAGAAGGCATGGTTGGCATTTGACATTGACATTTACTTTCATGCAATCATATAATAGCCCACCTCAGCATATAATAGTCATATTAGATTATTTTGGATGATTTGATAATAAAGAAACCAACTCGGACAACAGAGCGTTGAGTGAGAGACTTATTTAAATTTTCAACTAAGAGTGAGACCAAAATGGTAGAAAATACTAAGTGAAGGACTAAAATAATATTTTTGTCACAAATGTTCTAATACTAGCATACTTGTTCTCCATTGTAAATGACAACAAATTATGTTGCTCTCTTTCCTATTTTTTTGTTTCACAACTAAGTTGCATTAGAATGTGAAATCAGTTACCCAGGGCTAACATTTATGCACTAGCGAGCCTGCAAACCCAATAGAGAAAGATATGTTTATTTCATAATTATGTATACTAAGATGCACAAAAAGAGACCAACTAGGTCAAAAGAACTAGGTCAAATAGAGGATTAAATAAGATATTTTATTGCGAAAAAATAGTCCATGCCATACATAGGTTTATCAAAAGAGAAACATTGAACACCACCATAATGTAGACCAAAAAGATCTTATAAAAGTTTTCAAATGTTGAATTTAGAATGTAAATACAAAAAAAAAAATTCCTACAAAATAAATTGAACAGACCATTTATAATTTATTTTTTATAAGGGTGAACATATCACGAGTCATGCCTAAGATTCAAGACCTGGTCCATAATTGGGTTGGATCAAACTGAGCCAGGTCATCTGGGTTTCTTTAAAAAATGTTTTTAATAAATTTAAATTTAGAATTTAGAAAAAAAATCAATTTTGATTAATATTTAATAAATGAGATATTTTATACTAATAAAAATTATTTATATTTAACACTAATTAAAAAAAAGTAGTTATTTTTTAAAAAAATTACCATTAATTTCATTAGAAAATGAAAAAATTAAAAAAATTAAAAATTTTAATATATATATGTCGATCCATATCAGACTAATACTTTGACCAAAGACTAGGTTTTATATTTTGAATTTGATTCTGATTTTATGAAAATACATGACCCACCCCGAAACAATCAAATCGAGTTATACACACCCCTAATTCCTCATACTTTATTGTCTATGTTTTTATTATTTCAGTAAGATATCATCTTGTATAAAAAATTATCTAAATTCCTATAAAATAAATTGAAAACCATTTATAATTTATTTTTTATAGGGTTGAACATACCATGAGTTGGGCTTGGGGTACATACTTGGCCAAACAAGTGCTCCAGACTCAAGACCCCGTCCATAATCGGGTTGGATTTTTTAAAAATTTTTTATAAATTTAAATTTAGAATTTTTTTAATAAATGATATATTTTATACCAATAAAAATTATTTATATTTAATACAAATTTAAAAAAGTAGTTACTTTTTAAAAAAGTGCCATTAATTTCATTAGAAAACGAAAAAATTAAAAAATTAATAAATATATACATACATATATATATATATGTGTGTGTGTGAGAGTATGTGTCAGACTAATATTTTAGCCAAAAACCAGATTTTATATTTTAAACTTGATCTCGATTTTGTTAAAGTGCATGACCTGTTTCAAAACAATTGGCTCAAGTCATACACACCTCTAATTCCCCATACTTTATCATCTATGTTTTTTCTTCTATTGAGATACCATCTTGTATAAAAAATTATCTAAAATATTAATATGTTTTTGTGTACTATGATACTTCTTTAAAAAAATAATTTGTATTAAAAATAAAATAAAAAAATCATATAATGTACTTTGGATCATTAAATTTTCATTCAATAGTCTAAAATTGTTATGCTAAAAAATTTCAAATATTCCCTATTACAAAAGATTCTTGTCGGTACATTTTAAAGTCTGATTGAGTATGGAAACACTATATTTTTTCAATTATAATATAACAATTATTAAATATTATCAAAAATATCACTGTGTCTATTTTAATATATTTATTATTAAAATCATAATCATTAATTATATGAAACTTAAAATAATTCTTTAGAGAATTATTATTTAATAAGTTAAAATTTAAATAATTGTTTGATAAAATTTTATTTTTTTCATTTAATAATTAAGCTTATTGGAATCACGAAGATATATTTAATATCATCATTGCTCTTCTAAGTTTTAAATGAGGAGAATGATTAGGGAAGGTGGAAGAGGCAGCTTCAATACTAATGGGGCCACTCTAGCCCAAGTGTCATCGCCATATCGTTTTCTTCTAGGGCCAGACCTGGCGTATGGGCCAGCCCAATCACTTTACTTGGACCTTGACTCGAGAATGCTGTGGCACTCGTACAACTTTGTATCTTTTTCGCTGTTAGATCGATGGTGAAGTCTCAACTAACAGTAATGATCCTTGAACAACAATGAATATCAAATATCAAATCGAAACGACAAGGAGGGACGAAGAAAACAACGATGGAGGACGCATGTCACATCTTAAATATATATATATATATATATATATATATATATAAACATAGAATAATTATTGGTTAGTGGAAATAACAGGGGCTCGCGTGGTTGGGGATTTATATGAGTTTGGACGATGATGCATTTGGTACCCCATGCATGCATGCAGGCCATGGCTATTATTGCTTCGATTCTCAAGCTTTGATGTGCATATGTTGTAGGGAATCTGATCATTCGAAAGGCAGACAGGCCAATTGGTGTTCCCATCAATGCAGTTCTTGGAGAATTACATTCTTGTCAAGAAAAAGAGGCTTCGAAGAACAACATAGCCTGAGCTATTTTCTTGAAATTTGGCACCACTTGATAGGTAGCTTCACTGCTACTTTCATGTCTTCTTCCTTTAAGGTTGTGTTCTCTGCAGATTAGATATTCAAGGTTTTCTAGTCATATGTTGCTCTGTTCTGTCATTCTTGTTGGCTGAATCATTAATTTGCAGCATGCCAAAATCATACATTTATGTGATCGATGAGAGAATTTTTGGGTCTAAAAAAGCCTAATTAATGTAGTACAGACACACCTTAAGGTATAAACTTAGCCCAGTAGGACATTATCCCAATAATCCTTCAAACTGTCATATCATGCATGTGCTTGTCATTAACTCTGCTCATAACCAAATGGACTTGTAATGTATAAACATGATTTTAAAGGGGCCTTTAAATATAATACATTTACGATTGCTCTTATATATATTACACTCTTTGCATAATTACTAATTTTAAAGGAGCCTTGCCCTTTAGGCTCCAAATATATATGTAACTCAAAAGTGAAAACTGCTGTATAAAATTGATAATTATTTTTATTAATCTACGTATTATATATAACCATATCTTATATGCGACGATTATGCATATAATACCTTTTCTTTCCAAGTTTTGTAATGACCCAAAGGAGCAGAATTAATTAAGAAGATATCTAGTTTTTATATCATATATAAAAGATAGCAATAAAGAGAATCAAGTGAGTATGATTGTCATATCGAGTTAATCAATTGATGCTGCTGAAAAAGAAGCATTCAAATGATTAATCATACAAACATTGATTAATTGCATATACATAAAATTAAAACTTAACATCGCACCACCATCTTAACTAATTAATCAACCTAATAATACTAACAATAAAACAAAGAGCCTGATTTCCACGAAGAAGGAGTCATAATTAACATGGGCTAGCTAGCGAATGCGTATGTGATAGCACACATATTTATTCAGGAATGGTGTATAGCATCATGAGCAATCAGCCTTGAAATTTTAGCAGATTGACTGCTCATGATGTTATACCGTATCCATGAATATAATATAATATTTTCCTTCTGCATGTGTGCTTCAACCCCACTTCTAATTATATCAAATATTTATCTACTGAAAGCTCCCTCCAAGTGCAGGAGCCCAGTAATCAGCACCATTCTCACTCCCAACTTGAAGTGTGCATGACACTGGAACCAGACACAACCCTCTACTCCTCAGATCCTTCTTTGGTTCTTCCTGTGAATCCTGCAACAGCATTCATTCAAAAGTGGGTATAAGTGTCAAAATTCAGAAGATTAATTAAGTAGAAGAACTAGATATTGTTGTTGACGAACTTGTTAGATGGACTCGGTTTACAAAAGATATATATATAAATAGATTGTTAAATCGATCATGAGAAGACATGATATATACAAACATGTCGGAATTAGGTTTGGTGTATATGCCTCGTATATGCTCACATGGCTCTCTGTAGTTTTGGTGTATAAATCTATGGATATAACTGAACATGTGTGTTTTTCTTTGAAGGGAAACATTAATTTAATTACCTGCTCAACAGCTGCTTTCCTCTTCAAGCAGTTTTCGTTCAGCAGCTATACATATAACCAAATAAACAAAATGAGAATTCGATGAGCATTTAATATTAATTTGTGGTGACAGTATAAAGGTAGCGTCAATAGATCCAATGAAAAGCATACCTGACCAGGGTCTTCAGGGAATATACAATTCTTCTCTCCTTGAACCTAACAAAAGAAATATTTACCATAAATCGTCACTCAATTAGTACCACATAATTACCCATACTCATGCACATACAATGAGAAAGAAGCAAGAAGAGGAGAGAGAAATAGATGTTTTATTCCTTGCTTTGGAAAGTGAGAAATGCCTATGACAAAGATATGCTTTTTAAATATTTACAATTAGATTTTTTGATAAAAATGAAAAGTATATACATTTTTTTACACTTCACTCCATGTTAAGCATTTCGAACAAATTTCACTCACTCTCTCTCTCTCTCTCTCTCTCTCTCTCTCTCTCTCTATATATATATATATACTTATGTTTTTATTTTAAAACATTGATAATAAATACTTAAAAAACTTGAGTTCTCTTATAGAGTTACATATAAGCTAACCAGAACTGGGTTAATATTATTTCTTACAGAGTGTTGGTGCCTCATGTTTGCTGATCCACTGCCCAGGTACGGTAAGCTAAGGGCCTGCATGCATGCCAATGGGAGGGAAAAGGAAAGAATATTTTAGAACTTCAATGAGTAAAAGGGTGTTTTGAAAGAACAAATGTGAAATGGGCCTTTTACAGCGTGCTATCTCTGACTCAAGCTTGCTTGGAAAAATAAGGGAAGGAGGAGAAAGAAACATCACCTCAATTTGACTCTGAAGGAATCTGATATACCCAATGGCTTCTAACAAGACAGAGGCTGTATCAGTCTGTAAAAGTGAAAACCCCACACCCACCCACCACAACTCAATTATCAACATTAATTATTCCCTTTTTTTGAAAAAAAAAAACTATATATATATATATATGGAGTTGGCAAAAAGATAATCGACTACAAAAGCATGTACTTTTTTTCTTTGACTGAAAAAATTAGTAAGTCTTAATGTTTTATTACCTTTCCAAAGGGGGAAACTAGCTGATGAAGGGCTGTAATTCTGTCACCTAACTTCTCCTTCCTAACCTGAAAATGATGAGAAGAGGACATAATGGATCTCAGACTAGCATATGTGCTTGAAAGTTAGTTAAGTTGTGTTTAATTGGGGGATTTTGATTCGCGTCCTCAGATAAAAATGAGGAAGAAAGAGATAAAGAATCATCATGATTGGGAATTAGACAAACAAGAAAGACAATAGTTACCACCCACATGATGATGTTTTTGTGGGTGCTTATGAGTGTTTGTATATGTATGCCTCAAAAAGAGTTTAGGTCTCTTGGGCTTGGAAGTTTCTGCCTAAAAAGCTAGCTAGTTGCTCTTGCATTACCTTGAAGGTAGACTGAGTTGAAGATGGTTGAACCCTAGCTTTCTTCACTGCCCCACCTGCTCCTCCATTGCTGTTGCACTTGAGAAGGAAAGAAAAAAAATTTGGAATTTCAATCAATTTTTGAATTAAGCAAATCTTTTTTGAAAAAGAAAAAAAAATAGAAATCTTAAATTCTTATATGTCTGAGTTTCATAATCTTAGGAGAAAAAAAGTATATAAATATTAGCGCATATTCAAATCCATCAATTGATGAATACATTGAAAGAGTAAAGGAACCCCATGGTTCATGAAAATAAAAGGTACATAATTTAAGTATAATTTTTTAAATATTTACTATCAAATTTCTCAGTCAAAATATAATATAATTAAGTATGTTTTATAGCTCAACCAACACCACACAATTGGGTGTTTCAAGAACTTTTTTAAATAACTAACACTTAAAAAATTTCACCAGTAGAAAAAAATAAAAAAAAGGGACACTTTTTCTAGTCCCATTGGAGAACAAAAGAAGTATAACAAAAGTTTAAAATAATTTATCGATTATCACTCAATTAATCGAGGTTTACTTTGAAATCTGATATCCTTCTTACCTCGGAAGATCGATCTGGTGGTGGATGCCTCGCATCAGTCTTATTGGTTGAGAAATCTAACATGTTGCTGCTGAAACTTGTGACACAGGATTTGGGAGAAGAAGAAGAAGCAGGAGGCACTATTTGATGAGACCAGTTAGCAGCAGCTGGTTTAATCGCTGCCTGAAACTCTTCGTTATTATTATTCCCACCATGGCCGTACACATAGCTGTTCACCGATGGGCTCTCTTGCTTAACATCCACAAGACCAACATTTTGAGCCTGACTCATTAGCATTTGCTGCTCCCAGTTTCCCATTTTCTTATCTTCCTCACCCCTATAACCAAAATCACACCCATATAGTAATTAGCCATGCTATTAGTGTGCTTCTTTCTTTTTATTCATAAAATTTAGATAGGATTCGAACTTGGAATCCTTAAGCTCATGAACCACTGAATTAAAACTGAGTAGTTATTGAGTATGTGAGTGTATGTGTATAGATAGATAGATAGATAGATAAAGGGAGAGAGAGAGAGAGAGAGAGAGAGAGAGAGAGATTACATGAGAAGATGGCTCCAAGACTCAGGAAGATCTTGATTTGCATGCCAAGAAGGGAAAGGAAGAGAAGAATTGGGAGGATATGGAGATAGAAAGTTATTGGAAGGAGTAGTAGTAGTCGAGAAGAAGAAAGGAGAAGAAGCTTGTTGAGAATTAGGAGGCCTCATGGTATGATTGATGTTCCACCAATTAGGGTTTCCGGCCATCATTTGTTGCACCGGTGAGCTCTGAACAGCACCTCTATTCATGCCTTTCTTCTTCTTCTTCTTCTACCAAAAAAAAACTGAAGAAAAGAAATTCTTCTTTCTCTTTCCCTTTCTTTTTTCTCTCTTGATGCTTTGTAGAAACCTCGTGAGGTCTTGTTAGTGTTGATTAAGTAGCTACCCAGGGGTGGGAAACACTAGTTGCTTGCTTGGTCCTGTTTTTGAGAGAATTTGAATAATCATAGAGTTTTGAGAACCTTTTATCTTTGTTTCCTTTCCTTTCCCCCCTCTCCCTCTCTCTCTCTCCTCTTTTATTTTTCCTCTTCCCTTTCTTTATTGCTTTGCTTTTCCTTTCTTTCCCCCTCTCATGGTTTTCTTTTCTTCCCATGCTTTTCCATTTCCCCCTCGCTTGCTTTTTTGCTTTATCTTAAAGTGGGACGGAAAAGGTGGTAGCAATTCCCATAATTAAGAAAACCGAAATATTTATCTTACCAATGTCACTCTCGAGTGCATGAATTTTCTATCATATGTAGTCACGTGGCGTGCTATGAAACCTTCTATATTACAAAGCATTTTAGTTGCACAATATATTGGAGACGAAAAGGTCTGTAATTTCTGGAAATTTGACTTGCTCAATTTGATAAATACGCTTACGTACGTTCTTATCCTTGCTTGACTCAACTTTCATTACTCATTCCATTATGTGGTTGTCAATGCTTTTGAGTCTCTTTGCCATGGGAAGGTTGGAAGTTGGCTAATTCTTTTGACTTGTTAGTCCTTTATTTGTAATTAACCCTAATGAGTAATTCATTACATATAATTCTATATATGAGAAAACGACACTACTTTTGGGGTTTAATGAAACATACTTAAATTAATGCATTTTCACTTTGCGTATGATCATAACTAAGCTTAATTAGGACACAAATCATTTAACATGCATGTCAACCACGTATTTATTATGTTGGTTTATGCAATTAATTACTAGCTTCCAACCCTCAAAGTAATCTCAAATTTAAATCTTGTGATGATTAAAGGATGCTATTGACGAGTCTAATTAATCTATAAGGAGATGGATCTGAGTCAAGGATCAAAGTTTGCCTGCTAAGGAAAGTAAGAAAACAAAAATTTTGACCATTCTCAATTTTAGTTTGAATAAAACATCATTTTAGTCCCTCACTTATAATTGATTAATTTAGTCCTCCTCTAATTTACATTCTAAATTCAATTCTTCACTTATCCATCTAATTTAATTTAGTGACTCACAATATGAAAGTTAATACATTAATAATTCAATCCCTCACTAATATTTGGTGTTTTACTCAAATTGAAATAGAACTAATATTTGACATTTTTTTTCCATATTTAACATTTTTCCCAGATAACTGAGATTATAAATAAGAACAAATCAAAGTAGTTGAAAGAGCATGTGTAATGTTAAAATATTGAGTAAAGCACATAAAGTTTTCTTTTTCTTCCGTTTTGCAATTGTGAGATTCGTAGATTGTATGCCTTTTAATCTAACTTTTTCCCTTTTAATTCTCATCTGGCAAATAAAGGTGATGAAACCAATTTCAATCTTTTTATGTATTATCATATCATTCCTACTTCGTAGCCCCATAAGATCCATCTCTCACCCATAAAGAGTTTAAATTTGATTTTTGTTCCTCCGTCATACCATTCTTATTTATTAATTAAATGGAACACATATCGCACAAATTAATGAATAATTAAGTTAGTCCTTTTGTGTGTGTATAAATATATATCGTTTGCAAATGGTTTCAATATTTAATTGGTTTAATATTGTATATTTTGCTAATAAATCAATTAGATGAAAAGTAAAGTACGTACGACAGATGGAGGAATTCGTTCAAAACCGTACCGTAATTGTATATATGATATGAATTATAATATAAATTAAGAGTCCATTTTAACTTTCGTATACAAGTTGAAGGTATTTTCTTCACTTCTGCACATTTGTGAGGCACTGTTTAACAGTCTGGAAAACCATTTTTTATTATTCACTTGCGAAGAAGATGATCACTTAGTTTTAAAAAAAAAAGTTGTTTTAATTAACTAGCAAGAGATGTAGATGAGAATAATTTAGTGTAGTGAAAACAAAAGAAAAGCTTGGAGAATCTTAGACGCAAGAGCAAGTTGTGTGATATATACACAAATAATTATGTGATCTACAAACCAAACATATATAGAATTACGTTCATAATAAACAATTGGAATAACGTTAATCTGAAGCAATCATATGTTTCCTTCACAACCAATTCTCTTTAGCTTCTTTTTCTTATTTTCTACCTTTTTTCTTTGGCCAATATCTTATTTTCTACCTTGATGCTTGATCTTTATGTATGATACGTAGCAAAAGTCATACATAAGTCAACAAAATTACATGGCAAACGATTCTATCACTGACCCATAAAACACAGCTTCATAATGCTGTCAACGACCACACTATTGTTATGATTTGATATCTAAGAGCTATGTAGCAAGCTAGCTGTAACTTCAAACTTACATATCTGAATATATATATATATATAGAGAGAGAGAGAGAGAGAGAGAGAGAGAGAGAGAGTTGAAGTTGGTCCTTTTTATTAAGTTAATATTAATTGAGTAAATAAAACAAATAATTTTTAATTTTTGTTAAAATTTTACATTTTTTTATTTTTAAAATATACATAGATCTCTTCTTAATATTAAAATTTACATTACTCTTTTAATTCTTATTTTTATACTAGAAAATTTTCTATCTACTTAAATTTATATACTAAAATTACGCTCTTGGAGAATTATTTAGTTAAAAAATTTAAAATTAGACTACAATATATATTGTAAAAATAGATAAAAAGGTTGCGTAATTTCAACAAAATTTATGGAAGATTTTCATGTGTTTAATATATAATTGTAAACTTTGTTTAAATTAGTTATTATATCTATATTAGATTGCTAACAGATATATATAAAAGGAATTGCTAAGTTTTTGAATCTATGTTTATGTTTGTATTGAAAGTAGCACAGATAATTTCTTGGATTATACAGAAGCTAATAAAGTATGATAAAACGTGAGGATGACGATAGGTGAGATTGCAGATATAGAAGAAAGGATACAGAAGAACCAAACAGATATATACCACATTTACCAATAGGTCAAAATCTAGGGCATGGACATTCCTACTGTTTGTTCTCCGAGAAAATTATTATCAATTTCCAAGAATTTATAAATATATAACATACAGGTTTTAGACATTTGTTTAGGGCACTCCACTTTGGAATCTAATGCCCTGTCTAAAGCAAAACCGTCAAAGATATAATATATAAATATATATGTATTTGAGTTAGTTTGAAGAGTGTTTTAATTTGTTAAAAAAAGTAAAATTGAATAAAATTGTAGCGTAATTTTTAGTTTTGAGAGAAGTTTGTATATTAAATAGAAGGAATATTTATTAATTTTAATTAAATTAAAAAAAGTTCTGTAATTTTCTCATAAAGATGTGATATTTCTTTATATTTCTAAAATTCAAATTTAAGATGAAATTCCCGAACAATATTGACCATTAGTTAAAAAGAAAATATTCTTTAATGATATGCTTAGTACTTACCATGTCTTACTTAGTAATCTCAGAAATTAAGAACATGAAATTAAAAGTGCAGAGCATTATATGAATATTAATCATGAATATGGGTAATTTCTTCAAACAGACAAGGCAGATGATTGTTAATTGAAGGTATATATAATTTTCCTTCCAAATAATGCGTATGAAAATACTAATTGCACATGCCTGCAATACATGTATGAACATTATTAAAAAAACATTAAACAAATACAAATCTCTGATTAATAATTAACTACAACATAAACCTACAAATTATAATTAACTCAAACCGATGAAAGATAGAATTATTCCTTTGGCTAACCTACATGATTAAATTTTTTATTTCACAGACAAACATTCCCTTAAACCGCATTTTGATGTCACAAACAAACAAACAAACCCTTAAATCTCGAGCTAATTCTGGGAACAATGAATATATTATAATTTTCTCTTCATACAATTAATTTTCTTATGGGGGCAATATATAACAAATATCAAGAAATTTTTTAAAAAAATAATTAAGGACAAGAAAAGGAATGGCATTTTAGCGACCGTACTGCCAAATCTTTGTCGGAAGCAACGTGTCTTTTCTAGCACACCCAACTCTTCTCCCTCACTCTATCCCCCTTTTCTTATTTTATTTTCTTTGGCTTTCCTCCTTGTCTTCCCGAGAAACAAACACTACCAAACACCATTTCCTTCTTGTCCACACCTTCTTTCTCATATATTCCCTTCCCTCCCTCAATTTGAATCTCTCTCTTGTTCGTTATTTTGGCTTCAATATCTCAGTATATTGGCTCACAACTCACTACTGTACTTGCTCTTCTCACATTAATTGATATGTCACGTTCATGCATTTGTATGTCCTTCCAACAAATTTCTTGAAAATGCTACATCGTTTTCTATACGAATTTTAACATGCTAGCCTAAACAGATATTTTATGAGATTAAAATTATAATATGAATTTTTTTATATTTTTTTACCAAACTCTCTAGTTAAAACATAACAAGTGATTGATTACAAAGTCAAACTATACATTTATGTTTTAATTAAAGATTCACACGCTTATTATACTTTAATTAAACAATTAAATAATAAAGATATAAAAAAATTGTATCCATTCAAGTCTAATTAATTAACCCATAAAGTAGTGAGCAATAACTTTCGGTGTTAGTTGATTAATTAAGGCTTTAATTAAGTACGGTTG
Source organism: Delonix regia (assembly GCA_037074485.1). NCBI lineage: Eukaryota > Viridiplantae > Streptophyta > Magnoliopsida > Fabales > Fabaceae > Delonix > Delonix regia. Next base: position 36,193,817 of record CM073454.1, read on the forward strand.
TGGATTGCAATTTAAAACTGTGAGATTAAGTATATAAGAGAAGGTCATGGCGATTAATTAAGAATAACAAATATCAAATTTTGGTCATTTACCTTTAAATTTAGTTTCATTTTAATTATCCATAAAATAAAAGTCTCAAAATAATTATTCAATCTAGAATTTAGTTTTATTTTGGTATTCCATAAATTAAAAGTCAAAAGGGTCCATCACTTTTCGATATTTAATATAAAATAGTAATTTTTTAAATGAGACTAAGAAGGATTATTTTGAATTAAATATTTAAAAGCTAGAGACTACTTTAAGACTTTTAATTTGTGAGAAATCAAAATTAAATTAAATTCAAAAATAAATAACCAAAATAATATTTCTCTTAATTAAGAATAAAAGATGGAGAAAGTGTAATACTAAACAACATTAGCGTTTCCATTAAAAGAAAACATATTATATCGATGCTATTTAAAAGCATAAAGGTGTAAATTTAACTAATAAAGGTAATTTGATTATATGGGTGTGGTTGAAGGCTAGTAATAATTGTTATTTTGCTGTACAAGACTTATATTATAATCCTTACTCGATTTTGTGCACAAAGATTGGTGTCCTCGTAATTTGTCTCTTTCTCACAAAGCAATGGGGATATTATATTATGGGTGCCCCACAGCCTAAATAAATTGAATCGGCGTGACGATCTGATTAACACCATGTTTTCAACAGATATTATCATAACCATATTTTACTCATCGCTCAAAAAACTGGATCAATTATTTGGGTCATGCCTGCCTTTTCAACTTGAGAAATTTTAAGATAAATGTGGCTGGTCTATTCAACAATGTAAACAAAGTTAATCGTATATTTATGTGCACGCACACATATATACACACATTTAAAAAATCAAATAATGAGAAGTTTAATGATTCTCGACACTCCATTTAAATCAACAATTAACGACCATAAATATAGCATATTTACTATAAAGAACCTTCAACTTTATTTATTCTCAAAGTCCATCTCTTTGGACCCTTTTATTATGATTATTATTATATAAAGATTAAGTCTCAAAGTTGTTCAAAGTAAATAAAATTAAGTCTCAAGATCTTATAATATAATTTTGAAATTTAAGGCTTTTTTATAATAAATTTGTTAAACTTATGGTCATTTAGTGTAATTTTTCCATAAATTCATCATTTTACTTTATTTAATACTACTACTTCAAAAAGAGTAGATTTATGTTGAGAATTTCTTGTTACAATTATGAGATGATCCCAAGACGGCTTTTCTTACATTTAAACTAAGCTTTTTTCGATGCCCACAAAAGCTAGAGGTAGCCCTTTTCCCACTTTCCATTTGTTGATTTAATTTAAAGGACAACCCTACGTGTGGCATGCCCTACCCTTTTTGCTTTCAAAAAGAAAGCTAAAAGGGGGAATTAATGTCTAGTTGGTTATCTTCTTAGGTAAGAAACAGATTAAAAGACAAGCTACCTAGCACATTGATTATAATTGCATGCGTTTAATTGCCTCGGAATTTCTATTGTGATATCCTACATGAGTTCCACACATCTGAATCTCCTTCAACATGCTTTGATCAAATGTATGTATGGACCAAAATTAATTTACAGCTCAATTAATCTTTGGTGCTCTTGCTCTAGCTAGGTTAGGCTCAAATTATGAGCTTGACAATTTGATCTCACACGGGTTTTAAAGATGACAATATATATGATTTTAAATGATGAGCACAACGTTTAAAGGTTGAAAAACTCATTTAGATGTCAAAATGTAAAATTATTTGATAAATTATCTTGTTTGGTTTAACCTTGATTTTTTTTTTAATTACGTTTGTCATTTAAATCTCCATTTGTAACACTTAATAGTATGTATTGATAGGGAAATTTACTTTTCTTATTAAAATTTTGAACACACACACACAGATATATATATATATATATAGTTGTCAAACCCATGAGTTTATTATTTGAATTTATGAGTTTTCGATTGTACATAAAGAAAACGAATCAACTCATTATAAACTTGAACTTAATACAAATACATATAAACTCACAAGTTAACTTACTAAGTCTACTGAATTTACGATTTTAACGTGTCAACTAACTTATAAAGTCAACAACATAATCATTTAAACTTAAAACTAAATAAGATATAGACACCTTCTTTTCCATAAAGCCTTCTTAATTTATTTTATTACAACTTTAAATATGTATAAAAAATAATAAAATTACAATTAATATGTACTTATTAAACAAAATAAAATAAATATTATTTAATTAGTTATATTGAATGATTATTTATGTATGATCATCTTAAAATATTCATGTTGAATATTCTAAATTATGAAATATGAATAATTTTTGTTTGATTAAATATATTTTGAATTACATTTGAATAATTTTTTAATGTATATAATATTTAAACTATAAAATTATATATTTTGATAATTATTTATTAATCGAGATAAACTCTTACAAGTTTACCTATACTCATGATTTTAACAATCTTGTATATATATATATATATATATATATGTGTGTGTATGTGTATGATTATACAAAATTTTGTTGATTAAAATCAAATTTACGTAAAGTTAATATAAAATTAAGTTTTTAAACTTTAGTCTAAACACAATAAATATTGAAGTACGCATCTTCATTTTTGGATCTGTGTTTTAAAGTAAGATTCAGATCATCAAATCAATTAGACGAACATAGTTTTATTTTTCTAGCAATGGTTTCTAAATTGACAGTAATATTTTATATTCATTTATGCACGTCTGTGTCTACATGCACGCTTGTTAATAATTCATCAATAAAAAAGGAAAGAAATTTCAGTCACACTCACAAATAAATTAAATGCATTATAGGTCCAATCCGACTCGATATCGACAAATTTAATTATATTGATAATAAGTGATATCAATTTGAAGTTGAATTGTCTTTATAATAATATTTCCTTTCACTTTTTTGTGTGTATATCCCAGTTCATAGTGACCCCTAAAAAAAACAAACATTGTTGGTGATTAATTGGTTGCCTTTGATTTATGAAAGAAACTTCGGTAATTTTATATCATATATATGATCATATGCAACTGATATGCTCAAAGTTTTGAGACCTCTTTTATTATTATTTATCCAGTTATTAATTCATACAGCTTTGTAATTATTTGGTGCTTTTTTCATAAACAATAAAAAAAATTAAAAAAATCGTAAAACATATATATATATATAGTGATGTAAGATGCAATTATATAACACATTATTTTTATTAAATTGATTTATTATTTGATTGATAAAAAATCATATTAAATTTATTCTAAAATTTATTTAAAATTAATAACATATAAATGTCATATAAAGAAATAGGTTGATCAATACCAAAAGACGAAGAAATTAATCAAATTGTCACGGGATTTTGAGGGAAAATGATATTTTAGCTATAAATTGACAAAATTGCCAATATGGGCTTTGCGTGTACGTTATTCATAGCATCCAATCAATCTTATCCAAACTTTGTTTTGTTTTAATTACTATATGCCCCAATCATTCTAAATGTTTGTTTACCTTTGCTTATGCATCTATTCCCATTCATTACGACGCTTTATAAATTTTAAATAATTCGTTCAATATCATTAAGATTTATATTATTGGTGTAAATAATTTCCACTAATTCTTAGAAAATTTTATTAGCAATTCATCATCTTTCAATTTATTCATCTTATAAGTAAGAACATCATTATCGGAGATAAACAACTTGTAACCCTAATATTTTTTAAGCTACATAATATATATATATATATATATATATATTCTTTGTTCACAAGAATAAAGTATAGCTATATCATTGCATTTATTTCGTTATTTTCTGAATTTCTTCTTATTTCTTCCTCATATAATTTTAATTGGATTATAGGTGATACTCACGTATATATTTATATAGAACAACGATGATTTGCCTAATTATTATACACGATAACAATAACTTAAATAATTAGAAGATGATTCCTACTACTTAGTTAATTTGGGAAACAAGCCGATAGATAATGAGTATTAATGCTCAGATTAACCATCATAAAAATGACAGAATTCATATTGAATTTTTGTTTATTATAATTAAAAATTATGGAAAGGAATAATGTTGGCAGGCAAACAAAAGGCAATATCTAAGTAGGATTTTAAACAAACCCTGGCATCGTTCTCAGTGAGAAATTGATAGTTCCATTTCTTATATTTTTCTCCATTAAATGTATCTTCTTTTAATACAAATCCCAATACTTTTCACATCATGCTTTTTCTCGTATAATATCTACCTCTTTTGTCCTCTTATATATTTTTTATGGAGAATAATACCCACTTTCTATCTATATTGTTTTTTATATGCAGTAAAATATTTGAGGAGTGCTCATTTTTCGTACTTGCTTTTTCAAGCTTCCACATGTCAAAAGCAAGTGTGTTCAAAGAGAAAGAAAGTCAAATGAGAGAAAAATTTATTAAGAAAAATTAAATTTATACCCTTAAATTAAAAAAATATTAACTATATTATTATATTTATGTACCAGTATTATATATAGAGTGCTAATTTAATCAAACCTTTAAGAGTGATAAGTAGGAATTTCACCACATTTATTAACAAAATTATTTAATTGAATTAACATATTACATTAACTATCACATAAGTATTTTAATACTTGCTAATATTTTCTCATTGCATATAAGTAAACTTGCAATTGCAAAGCATGTTATATATGCAAAAATCTAATTAATAATTCTAATATAAATTGAATATATAAAACTTTTTTTGTTAGTAATTTATATGTTCGATTAGGTCATCTATAATGCATTGGCTAGTTGAATTTAATTATGAGAAATTTTCAATTTTTATTTTGTACAACAATTTATTTTACTTTTCAATTTGAATCTTTTTTAAAAATTTAAATTTTGAAATTTGATGGGCAAGATCTTATAGTTAAAAGAGGAAGACAAAATCTTGAAAAAAAAAAAAAAAGTTACATTGCAAATTACTTCTCTAGTTAATGTGCGACTTATTATCCCTTGAAATTAATGTCTCTTTGGACCTCGTGTTTAACATTTCTTTCAGTACATTAAAAAGCTTTGGTGTAATGTTCTTGTATTACAAGAGAAAATCATGTTAATGTAATTGTTATACTTTGAATGCATTTTTGTGCAAGAAAGAGACTAATATCTTCAGATCTTTTTTATTATTTTTATGATGTTATCAATAATAGTGAGAAAAATATATTACTTATTATATAATTATAATTTTAATCATTTGCTCATTGAAACTAGACATGTTCATCAAGCAAAATTTTTAAAATTTGGGCTTAAATTTGAGCATAAAAAGATCAAACCCATTTTTTATTTTAATTTTTATTCATATTTTTTAAATCAGGGCAATTAGTCCAAGTTAACTTTTAAAGTTATGATAAGTCTATTTGTTACTTAAGAGTTTAAATAAATAATATAACTAATTTTTATTATTACTTGTAAAATTAAAAAGTTGTCAATATAAATGAGTTATTGTATTTGTATTAATACTTTGAATAAAAGGTATTAACTTCTATTTATTTATGAATATGGCACGTTGTATTAAATTCTTTTATAAAAAAATTTGATTTGGATATTTTGGAACTGAGTCTACCCCATTATACAAAATAGGTTTTTATAATTAGTTTTTTATGTTCAAACTTTTTTTTATTTGGACTTATTAGACTGGGCAAACTTTTGTAGTTATGATCAAGTGTAATTGAAATGTCCAAAATGATTCATAACTGAAAAATATCATACTTGGTCTCCACTTTTCAAAATATTGTCAAATTTAGTTTTTATATCAAACTTTAAATTTTAAATTTAGGACACTAAATCTAGTGCTTTTTTGAAAAGTAAAAAATTATGTGTAATATTTTTCAATTAATGGAATCATTTTAAACATTTTAATGAGTGAAAAACTAAAATAACAATTATATAATAAGTAAGAGACTAAAAATATATTTTATTTAATAATTAATATATAAATTAATTCATTTTTTTAATCTCAAAATTTACAAATATTCAACTGTAACCTATGTCAATTTGACTAGTGGTAAAAAATAAATCAAATTAACTCAACCTATGCAATTTTGGTGGTAAATTATGGTTCAATACACAATACTTGAACCGGGTCTCTCATTTCATTCATAGATTCAGATCAAACTATTGTGAGGAAAAAGATTCCTTATATTTTATATAAAAATGCACTAATCCAACCAACCTTATTAAATAAAACGTGTTGATCTAACTGTTCATAACTCACGTGATTATAAAATTCAATATAATAGTAAAAAATATTAACTAATCTTTATACATTTACATGATAATTGATGTAATATATTAATTTTAATTAAATTATGTTAACCTTATTTTTTTGTCTAAATAATTTAATTAAAATTAATACCTCATATCCGTTATATAAATGTGTTATAACCCTCCAATATCTTTGTTTTTTTTTTTTTTCTGACTAGTCAAATACCATAATCAAACGATTCGAAGTCAGCACAACGAATTGAATGATTGTGGTTATTGAAGCTCCCGTGACAACCTTTTATAACGTTTTCAATGGAGAAATTAAGATTATTAAACTTGCAATTTGGAATAAGTATGTCTTCCAAGTCGACCGAAAGGGTCAACCCATTGTCCCCAATGAAACTGCAAATTGTACAACATTCAAAATCATCAAACTGGGAATTACAAGACCAAAAGTGAGGAAAATGACAGTTTGATATTGATTGACAATATTAACGAGGCAACTATACAGTGAAAGCCCCTTTCGTTAATCCCCTCCCTCCAACTTTCACCTGCTTTTTTACTTCTTTATTTCTTTTAGGTATTGCATTCCTATTATATTTGAACTTTGGTATAAGTAAGCTCATCTTCTATACTAATTAATATATGTAATTTTGATATATTTTTTCATATATTATTTGATCATAGAACTGTATTCTCGTGAGAGTGCAGTTACGAGAAAAAAAAAATTCAGTTTCAATGTTAACTCACCCACCAGTCTTCTCCACCATTTCACTTCACCATTTATAGTAGCAAGCAAATTAAAAATAAATGAACACATTTATAGATTTATAATAGAAAACTTATATATTTCTTTTAATTGTGAAAGATTTTTAAATTTTGACTGTGATTATTTATCGAATGAGATATCCACAGTGTATTAGGTGTATTTTGAATTTTCACAACCTAAATTATTTCTCGAATGAAATTGCAAAATACTTAACAAATATTCTTTTAAAAACGTTTCAAGTCTCTCTTTTATGAAAGTTATCTATCGTATATGTTATTTATCGTATAATAGTCTAATTCTATTTATAAAATGCTAGTTAGGATTAAGATTTAATAATAATTTTTATAATGACTATTTTACCTTTTTTAATGAGCATTTTTTATTGATAAATTTTATATAATATTTTTAAAATTTTAAATCCTAAATATTATACAATATTTTAATATAATAAAAATAAATTAAGGGAGGGACATATAATTGGAAAAATGTAAGTCTTTACAACGTGTTTGATTTGATTGGGGAATTGACTTGGTGATCTTGGTATATACCTAACCACAAAATTTTTTACAGGAATTAAGTTTATTCAATATATATTTTGTTTATCAATATTTTCACACATAAATTTCAATACCAATTTTGACCAAAATTGAGACTGAAATTATTGGTATGTTCACGTATATTAAAGGGAAGGATATGTGGGTCCCGGCTAGCTGGGATCGTCCACAAAGAGTTCCATACGAACAGAACTACTTTCTATTTGGGCTTTTCAAGATTGACAGCGACTTAAAGTTTTTGGACTGTACTGCTCAAAGCTAGTGGGCGTGGGCCCAATTATAGGCCCACTATGCCTCCCCTCCTATAAAGCCGAAAACGACACCGACCTCTCTCTCTCTCTCTCGCTATATATATATATATATATATATATTTTTTTTTTTTTTGTTTAAATTTCCTCTCTGCCAAAATCAACGCTGGTCCCGCGTCGTAATTATTTCTCCTACTTTTCCATAGTTTTTTTTTATTTATTTATAATACATTGCATTTGAAACATGTAATTTCTTCGTCATCCACACGTCAATCGTGACATCATAAAATTATTTACTAATTTCCGACCCGACCCGTTAGAGTTGGATATCTAGATTGGGTCATTATTAATCAATATATACGTCTTACTTAAAAAAAAATTAACAACCAGTTATTTTTTAAAAGAAAATTTTATATTTTAACTAAAACCTGATTATAAATTTAGTATATAAGTCATAAAATTTTACTATGCTTTAAAATTTATATATTAATTTTGTAATTATATGGGAGTAAAATATACTTTCTCTTCTTTTATTTTTAAATTCCAATGAGGTAAACGTGAAGGATTTGATGGTAGTGAGTTTAATCCTTGCAAATAAAAATATTTATGTTTTTTATTAGAACCTTAAATATTAAAATGTATAGTATTATATTTTTAAAGAAAGTTTATTGTTCAATTATTTTTAAGACTCACAATTTTAAGTATATTTAAAATTTATAATTTTACTACAGACTATCAAAATAAAAAGGTCCAAACATATATAACCATAATATATATATATATATATATATAATTTTATTATTAATAATAATAATTTACAATTAAGTGTGTGTTTCAAGTAGCGTGGAGATGTAAGAACTTAAATTACAAATTGTTTGTCAAAAGTAAGTAAGTCTCGTAATTATTTATTGTAGAAAACTTTCATAAAAAAGTAAGTTTTGCCAATAGTTTACTTCTTTCAATGCAAAAATATATCTTTTCAATTTGGTATAAACGAGAATTTAAAAGATAAACTTAATTTTAAATAAAAATTTAACTCCAAATTAAATCAGTTCACACTAGGATTTGCATATTGACTTATTGAGTACACAACATTAGTAAATACACCCCCTCGTTGGTAGAAGAGCGAATGAAAATTTGGATGATGATTAGCACTTTGGTGGTACAGTACACATGAGAATCTGACCTAACGTGATACTATTGCAGCTTTGTAATTTTGGAATATACATACTTTTATATATATATATATATATATATATATATATGTAATGCATATTTATGGTTGAAAACTCTGAGTATGGAGGAGTAAAAGTAAGTCAGTCAAGACGCAATCTATCCTACCTTATAGGTTAGATGAGGTAATTCATTTAATTTATTAAAAAAATAAAAAAAAATATAAAAATATAAAAATTTAAATGTAATTTTATTTAAGCACATGTCTTATTTAATCAATCAATTTCTATATTAGTATAAATATAAAGCAAGTTTTAACATATTAAAATAAGTAGAGTAATCCAATAATTTAATAATTTATTAATAATAAGAATATGATTATGAGCAAAATATTCAAATATGAAAAATTACAAAATAATAGAGACAACACAACACAACACATACATTAGGGTTAATTTTTTTAAATAAAAAAGTGTAATAGATTGGAGCGCTGGACTGAGTGAGTGGACATTTTTTTTAACAAAAAAGACAATCCGTTCAACTCGCGCGCTGACTCGTTGAACTCGCTAATTAAACGGGACGAATTGATAGAAATATATTAAACGAGTTATCAAATGAACCCCTTAACCCAACTCACCTCTTATGTGGGTTATACGAGCTCAACCAAGTGGGTCAAACCCGTTTTGATGTCTATATTTGAGTGTCATTTCACAAACAGATCCACCACTACATACTTTTTATTCATACTCACTCCGCTTTCACATTCCTTTTTTTTTTTAATCTAATTTTATTTTTTTAAGTTAATTATTTCAGCCACACCCACCTCAATATGTATATCTATGAATACATAATGCCCTTCTTTAGAATTCAAATGCATAATTTAGTGTGGAGTTATCATCACAAATGCTCATCATTATTATATATCTTTACTTCTGCATACACCCGCCAGCTAGAAGAAAAGGGGTTGGCTAGTTGCTTGGTGCTTACCCATCTTAATTTCCAAGTAAAGCCCCAGTGCTAAATCCAATGATCTTAAACAAAACCTAATTCTTCAATTTATAACTCATTTCTTGGTGTCACGGATTGTTGTTTTGACTTGGTTCTACATTCCATATATACATATATATATATATATACATATATATATATATATATATATGTCACAGGCAAATGATCACTCTTTTTGACTTATAAAAGTGCTTCAAAATTAAATCCCTTTTATTAGTAAGTCTATCCACCTTTATATTATCCTATTCACTCCCTAAATTAACTTTATATCAGTGTACTAACCTTCCTTACTTTTATTATCTTTGGTTTAACATGTGCATCTATTTTTACTAGTCAGCTACTTTATATTTGAAAAAAAAAAACAGAAGTCATGTATATTTGCATAATTGCCAAATCACAAGGATATGTTTGGTATGTATAAATGATATTTTTGAGAATAAAAAAAGGAATGAAAATGAGTCAGGTAAGCAAAAGTTATATTTGGTATGCAACAAAATGGAATATGTTTTGAAAAAAATTTTATATTTGGGATGAAGAAAATTAGAAAGTAAAGTGAGATTAATGTTTAAAATGTCCTAGTAGCACAATTAATAAACAAGAAAAAATAAAACCTTTATTCAAGAAGATTTTTTATCCTTAAAACATTCATTACATATTTCATTTCTTAGGTCCAATAAATGAAAGCTAATTATTAAGGAAGTCTAGTTTTCCAACAGAAATATTTGGGTATTCCATTATGCATACCAAACATCTCTTCCAAAAGAATTATTTCTCCCATTATCTTTCCATGGATCTCTTTCCTGCATATCAAACATACCTGAAGTGTTTTTATCTTGATGATTTGATATAGAACTTTAAGTTCTCAAGAATTTAAGCTTTTACCATTAGTAGATTTTGATAAGTTTTATATTATTATTTTAATTTATAATTAAATTAATATATTATTAAGATTGACATATATATATATATAAGGGTCAACTTGCATCCTTTAATCTTCTTTTTAGGTGGGGTTTTTTGCATTGCAAATTTGTAACTTAGAGTCAATATATTGATTAGTATAAGTAGAAACTTAATGTTTTCACTTCATTATTGATATTTTCAACCGAACTTTTTTGGCATTTCTGATTGTTACATAAATGTTGAAAGAGGCAATTGGGAACTCCATTTCATGCAACTTTAATTAAACTCCATTTTCGTCAATTTGTTAATTGGTTTTTCTTAGCTCAAGCATTTTGTGTTTATTTTATTCCATAACCCACATGCCAATCACATCGTAATTTAACATCCATGATTTATATGGTAAACCAATGCCTAAAAGATTCAAGGTTCATAGAGGTTAAAAAAAAAATCATATGAATCTTAATCATTTTTCTTTTATGGTATATTTGAATGGATGATAAAAAATAAAATGACTAATTTGAGATAAATCATAACTTGAAAGTTTGTTTATTTTAAGATGAAATGACATAATGCAAGAGATAAACCAACATCTTTTTTTGCTATCCAAAAACCATTTCTTAAATGATATGATTATCATTATATCCTCTTGATTTATCTAGAAAGATGCTAAATATTAACATTCCATTCATAAAGTTAATATTGTAAAAGTATTTTAGAAATCATTCCATTCACTAATAATATCTCTCAAACACTGAAGTGTCATATGTCTTAATAATTCCATTATATACCATCCTTCCTTATACTTTAAAATATAACCTTAAATGTGCATATATATATATTTTTTTTTTCTTTTTTTGGGGTTATACCTTTATATGCATTTGCAAACAAAGTACATATGTTTTTTAGTCGTAGGCCGAAAGCCCTAAACCGACAAGTGCTCTTCATGCCCTTAGCTCTTTCCATAACTGTTTGTTGCTTTTTCAGTCCAAGCCCAATCTCTTTTAGCACATAGGAGTTTTTGAACCTCATGTTTAATCTACTTCTATTCACTCATTCTTTTGTCTACCATTGTCCTCTTTAAGTGTTACTTCCTAGTCCAATCCAATTTGGTTTAGTTTTCTGACAAAGCTGAAGAAAACACCAACAAGCTCACTTGGATGCTCTTTTGCTGTAGAACACGAGATGCCATCTTAAATTAACCTTTAAAGAGAGGGAAGAAGTTACCAAATAAATATGAAGGCCGTTATTACAATCGATACAACGAGGATGAGAATGTGAGTGGATTGAAAAAGAATGAGAATAAACATATCTTTTTTTATTTAATTTAATTAGTAGATTATATATAAAAATTAATTAGGTTGTGAACATATTTTATCATATTATTTTTTATCATAAAATAAATAAATAAAAGTTGACATCTCTTTAAATTATTAATTAATAATATAATTATATATTAATATATATTTAATAATTTAATAATAAATAAATAATTAATAAATAATAATAAATTATGATTTTAATATATCATATGAATATTTTTATTTAAAAATTATTATAAGTAGTGACACTTTTGTCAAACATATTTTTATTTCTACGAGACCAATCTCATTTCATAGCTTCAACTAGAGAGAGAACTCTCTCTTATATGAGGGAGAGCAAACTCCCTAAAGAATGAGAATGAGAATCCAATTTATCAATCAAACATAAGAATGAGAGTGTCTCCTATTCTCATTTTCATTCCTTCATATTAATTTTAACAATCAAATGGGCATAAAATTCTCACACTAACATAGCCTTAAATACAAAATTATAATTATGCAAGTTGAAAGAGGCCAACGTGGATAAATCTCACAGTTGACTTAGCATGCGCTTTAATGCCATCTTCTGTGACCATTTTAATAGCTGGAAATAAAAATAAAAAATTTGTTAATTTTTCCATAATCCCATTTTTATAATATTTCATAAATAGAATTTAAATACCTCATGTACTAGCCACATGATGCCTACCTATTTGATGGCTTTTGGAAGAATAGTTTATCAACCAAACGCGCCCTATACACAGTTCTTACGGACACGAACTTTTTCACAGTTGATAGAGTGAAATTAATGACTAATCTTTTAGACAAATAAAAGAGCGAAAAGATAAATCTTTCAGAGGATGAATTTTTTGCTAAAAGAAAAGATTCAACATTATATATATATATATATATATATATATATACATACAAAATTTAAAAGATATTTTTATGATATACTAAATTAAAAGTATTCCATCAAGAATTAAATTGTAAAACCAGGGACTAAATGGAAAAAAATTTAGTACATGGAAGACTGATATAAAGTTTCAGTAAAAAATTGTAGGCCAAGGTTGGTCCATTGAGTTACTGGCCCTTTAGTTTTGAAAAAAATCGGGTCGGATTGAACAATTCTGGGCTATTCCAGTCCAGATCCGGATTCTGCTCAGCTTCAACACTGTCTTCAAGTTTGAGGGAGTTCAAGGCGGTAGGAGAAGCTTGAAACCCTTATTCAGTGCATACCCAAACACAAAGGAAGAAATTGAGACCCTTGCTGTGTTCTTTTTGAGTAGTTCTCTATCCTCGAATCATATTTATATTTATATTTCAGGCATCGCATTGCAAAAAATGGCTATGATCCAAGCAAGAACATGGCTTTCCAGAAGCTTCTCTACTCTTTCTTCGAATCCTCTGCGGGTCTGTATTGTTGGAAGTGGTCCTGCTGGTTTCTATACTGCTGAGAAGGTTAGCTCTTATGGTACCTGCGTATTTAGAAGCATTACCAAGTACCAACACATCAATTATCTTCTCCTAAATTTTGGGAATTAGTGTATGGTTAATTGTATTGATATTTAATTTGCAATTCTAGATGTTGAAGACGCATCAAGAAGCCCAAGTTGATATCATCGACAGGTTGCTAACGCCTTTCGGGTTAGTTCGGTCTGGTGTTGCACCCGATCACCCGGAAACAAAGGTAAATTTCTGCAGCAATTCTGGGAAAATTTATAAACTTTGAAGTTTAATGGTATTAATGTGCTTGACAGTTTTTTGGGTGTTTATATGATTGAAGTTGGGCTAATTTGATTCTACATAAATAACAAGAGGCTGCATATGCTCAGCTAGGGAAAAAAAGGAAGGGGAGAAGTTGTGGTTCTTAAGATGCCCCAAAGTTCTGGAGAAATGAAATGCTTGAATCTTTCCCTTTTTTCCTTCACTAGTAAACTTTTTCCTTGGTGTAAAGAACTCTCTTAATTGAGCTTAGTTTACCAGAAAACTTGCAACAGATTGTCATCAACCAGTTTTCACGGGTAGCGCAACATGAAAGATGCTCACTATTTGGAAATGTAACACTCGGATCTAGCATTTCTCTTTCTGAATTACGTGAGCTGTATCATGTGGTGAGATTCTAGTTCTAGATGTGCTCTGTATATGGCTACACATTTTTATTTATGTGAACTGTTTTATTGGTTGTTACTTCTTCTCAGTCTTCATTTATGCATATGAGCAGGTTGTGCTCGCATATGGTGCTGAAAGTGACAGAACCCTTGGAATTCCTGGAGAAGTATGCTTCAATTGTTTATTTGCTTTTTCCTGAATAGTAATGCTCTGGTAGTATTTGGTGTTTCCTTAGAATTGCCTTAGTTGTAAGTGATGGCTTAATGCTCGTTTGTCAGGTAAAAGCTATGCACTAGCTATTAGCTTGAGACTTTGAATTACTTTTGTTTATGTTCCTTATACTTATTTATTCTCTTCTCAGGATTTGAAAGGGATTCACTCTGCCAGAGAATTTGTTTGGTGGTATAATGGGCACCCAGATGCCAGAAATCTTGATCCAGATTTGAAAAGCACCGATACGGCTATAATTCTTGGTCAGGTAGTTTCACCTCAAGGATTATTGTGGTGCCTGAATCTTAGATTGTCTTTGTTAAGCAGTCAATATATATATTTTCTTTTTATACTCACCTGTAATAAAAGATCATGAACATATTTTTTTTATGGGAGTTTCCAGAAGATGTTTTTTAGGATGGATTTGAGGCACTTTGTAGGTAAATGGTCCCATTTAATTTCAGGGAAATGTTGCTCTTGATGTTGCACGTATTCTTTTACGGCCCACAACAGAGTTAGCAATAACTGATATTGCCAGTCATGCTTTGGTTGCTCTAGAGGAGAGCTCTATCAGGTTTTTAGTCACATAATTTGAAGCCTCCAGACCATCTTATTTCTACTACATGATGTTGATTATATGTATTTTGAGGATTATTGCAGGAAAGTTTATTTGGTTGGAAGACGTGGTCCTGCCCAAGCAGCTTGTACTGCTAAAGAACTACGTGAAGTTCTTGGTAACTTCTGCATCTACATTTATTCATTTTTCTTATATATATTTGTTTGATATTTTGATTTGGGTGTTCTTCTGGGGAATTGTTTGGAAAGTGGGCACATCTGTACTATGTAATTTACACAATAATGCTATTATTTACGAAACTTGTAAATTTTATTTGTAAACTAATCCTTCTTGATTGACCTGCTTAGTGATGCCCTTATCAGTCAAGCCTCTAATTCGTTTTTGATTTCCGTTATCTCAGTCTCTATACCAGTTCCCTTTCCAATGTTATCGTCAGACTTTGAAGATTAGGGGTTGAACTGACAATGGAAACCCTAATCATGTTTCTTGGCCCACCATTGGTTTTTTATCCACCTGTATATTTGTTGTGAACCATGTTGAACAAATAGGGTGATATGGTAATTTTTTTCAAAGTATAGATCACATGTATGGCAATTTATATTATATAAAGGAGGAATATTTTATGATATATGACAATTTTTACAACAGAAAAAGTAGATAATGAATCTTCTTTGATATATAATCAATCAAAATAGTGATTCAAGTTTTCTAGGAACAAGATCCATTGCAATACTACACCTGGCCTTTTGGAGAGATATAGAGAGAGGAGGTTGGGAGGGGCTGAAAAGCTTATCCTGTTCAGGCGCAGAGATGTCAACTGCTTGACCATTAAGGAAATTGGACCCACTACTTAAGTGGGTCTTACAAGGGCCCCAATTCGTCTCTCTAATTCTTTCTTACATGATTTTTGAAGTGTTGCAGGGGATCATGTTTCAATTTCCTAATATGATCTCAAAGTAAAGTAAAATTTAATTTCAGATCTTGAAGATTCAGACTTAAAGGTTTGTAGAAACATCTACAATATATCCAATATATATTCAAACTATACTTAAAAAAAAAAAAAAGAACACTACATGATACTTATTTTGGAGTACCCAAGGTTACTAAATAAGTATGGGCATCCGTACATACTAGGTATGGGTATGGCTTGAATCTAGAAGTATTTGTGCTTCATAGGTCATGAACTATAAGTTTTAAGCCATTTTAGTCTCCTGCACGCATGAAACTAACTGAAGCTTTCACATCTTTTTGCAGGTATTCGTAATCTTGATATTAAAATCCAGGAAACTGATCTACTTTTAACCCCAGCAGATGAGGTATAGGATGCTTCTAACAGTGCTTCCTGTAATACTGTTAAATAAATAAAAGTAAAAATTTGGGGTATCTTTTCACTCTTATATTTCTCAATATGAGGATTCCACGAATAGTTTCTTCTTTCTAATTGGTGGTAAATTTCTTTAGAAGTATTTCCTTGTTTGTATCTTCTATTTAATTATATTATCCTTTTGTTTTTTTTTTAACATGACTTCCTTTTCATTGGTGTTATCTGTGCCTTGATGCTGTCACTTTGAAAAGGAAGAATTAAAGAGTAACCGAATACAGAGAAGAGTTTATGAATTGCTATCTAAGGCAGCCACTTCAAAGCCTGCACAAGTGGGCCTGAATCAACGTGAACTCCATTTTGTCTTTTACCGGAAGCCAGATAGTTTTCAAGAGTCAAATGATAGAGTTGGCTGTGTTTCAAGCGTGCACTTTGAGAAGACAGTTCTTAAAGGTAATTCTTTTTATATTGTCCATATTTCTTTTGTAACTCGTAATTACAAACTTTACATCATTGGAACTGCATCAATGTACTATTAGATGATTAATAAACATAATTTGTCATAGTTGCTTTTACCAATCAAAAATATTATTTTGTTAAACACATGGTGGATATATACACTCCTGGCAATTCTCAGAATGCTGGTAAAGTAGCAACTATTCTTGAAGCTCAGTTAAACACTAATGAACATGAGTCCACAATAATCTTTTCTTGTGATATGAACTACTTCTAATTAGTCAACTTCATTTTGCAGGTGTTGGCCCAGGAAAACAGGTTGCCGTCGGTACTGGACAATTTGAAGATATTAAATGCGGGTATCATTTTATAACCAGGAGAACATATTAAATTACATGCACTCCTTGTGTATAAAAATTGTTGCCCAACTTATCAACAAAACTATCACCTGATATATTTGAAATTAAAAATTCCAATCCAAAGGGTGCAGTGATTCATATCTTCCTCAAGTCTTAAAGAGATTGAGATGGAATTGTGTAAATGGATGATTGCGGCCTCCCTCAAAAGATATTTATTCTTATTGTGACATTACATGTTGAGACTCAATGCTCAGTACATTGAAATATGCTGGCCTTTTGTAGGTTGGTACTTAAGAGCATTGGTTACAAATCATTACCAGTTGATGGCTTACCTTTTGATAATCAGAAAGGTGAACGCATATAGAATTGCTTTTCATACTTATTATGTTAAATTCTTATTTCATATTTCTTTGTGGAATATCTCAAGGTTCCTTCCAAGATGTAAAGTTCCAGGACTAAATTTGATAAGGAGTAGTCACTTATTTTTTTCTAGAAATTTTTTTCTGGTAAAAATCAAGAAGCAAAATTTATATTATTGTTACTGATCAAGTTTATTTTTCTTCATTGTCGGCATGGACTCTTCTTGTTTTCACTTGTTCTGGAGACAATGATGTAAATTAGTTAATGACTTATTTTGTAAAAATATTATTTGATCAACTGTGGTCTATATCTAGAAGTTGGATGAGCTCTTAATTTTTATGAACAAAAATCATAGATACTGCAGCTATGGTATTTTCAGCCACTACAAGAAAACATATCCTTATTTGTATATGTTAAGAGATTTTAGGAAATTGTGAAGGGTTACTTGTTGCCTATAAGGTATCTAAAGTAAATGGTATAAGTGTCTTTTTGAGTCATAGTATTAGTATAAACAGACTTTGAGGGGTTGTTGTAATTTATACTGAGTTATATTCTCTGGTCCCTTCCTTTTCTTCCTTGCTTTAGCTCTCCCTATCCATCTGTATTCATGGTTGCTAATTTTCAGGTATAGTTCCAAATAATAGAGGTCGAGTGCTGAGTGATACTTTAGGGGATCCTACATTACTTGAGGAGGGCTTGTATGTATGCGGTTGGCTGAAGAGAGGACCGACTGGGATTATTGCCACAAACCTATATTGTGCTGAAGAAACTGTAAGTGTCTCTAACTTTTATGTTCATGCTTTTCTTAGGATAGTTAAGCCAACAATAATATAGGTGATAACAAAATCTGCCATATTAAATCTTCATAGTCCCTGGGGGTTTGTAAAAATGACAATTTTGCTTAAGAAGTCTTGAAGATGTGGTCTGAAATATGCGGGTGATTGGGATTTTAACTTTCTAAGTACTTAGACTGTTGACTATTTACCATAAAAGGACTGGAAATGTACGATATGTATGCCATGTAATATTGCAAAATGAGCTACTTGACGCAAAAGTTTTCAATGTAAATGGGGACTGGAAAGGGCGTAATAGTCTGTAAGAAGCATGTTACTTTTTATTCTTATGGATGTGATTAGTGGCTGTGTTTTGGCTGACAATTGACATGACAGGTTTCAAGCATATCAGAAGACCTTAACAAAGGTGTTTTGGTATCGTCATCAACTTTGCTGAAACCAGGAAGAGAGGGTCTCCTCCAGCTTCTGCGTGACAGAAATGTGAGGATAGTTTCATTCAGTGATTGGGAAAAGATAGACTCTGAGGAAAGGAGGCTTGGAAGTACAGTAAACAAACCTAGGGAAAAACTAGCCACCTGGGAAGAACTACAGACAATTGCCTTAGAATGAATCAACTCTTCTACATAATACTTCATGATTAGCTTGATGTCTTATAAATTTTCCTACACGAACAGAAAATAATTGAAAGATGACTTTCAAAGTGTAGATTGGTATATTGACTCTCATCGTCTATTATTTAACATTCTTTTTCTTTTTTAATCTTGAATTGTTTTGTTAGCTCCATATTGTTAGATCTTTTACTGTGATACCTAGGGACAGAGGCATGAGTCGTCGGATGTGGTACAAATCACGAATAACTTTATGCTGTTGAGAATTGCTAATTGTCAAAGTTTGATACTTTGAGAATTTTACAAAGCTGTCACTATTATTACAGCGCCACTTCATTATTAGATACACAGCAAGAGAGGCCAGCAGCCCAAATACAATGCCAACAAGAGAACTCTAGCTATCCATGATTCACTTATTTACTGAGTAAGGCAAAAATGAGCTCTACTGTTTATCTCTTGCTACCTTCAAATTGCTAAACTAATTGATGTCGCAAAAGTTTAATTATTGTTTCCAACCCCAGGTATAATTATCAATAAAATTGTCCGATTCTTGTGATTATAATGTTGGTTTATATGATCCTCTGATTTGGGTTTCAGATGAAGGTGTGCCTACTAAATGTTGACGAATATCTCATGCTTCCTCTAGAAGAACTGCTGCTAATTCTAGGGGAATTTTTTAGCTATGAACACTTTGAATAGGAAAGAAAGCTTAGTTTAGATATTGCTCAGGAAACCATGACAACAAAGTAGCTTTGTTGACTGATTGAGGTGAAATAGGGAGCCATGAATTCTAGGTTGATGAGATGAATTAGAGTCCATATGCTACGAACCATTCTAGTAAGAACTGGACTCCTCAAGTCCTCCTTTGCGTGGCTTTGATAAGCCAAGTTGACCATTGTCCATTCAGACCTTTCTAGTTTTTCACTTTGTGTCTGTTTGGTTGGGATTTGGGTCTTAATATAACTAAATTTATGAGCTCAAAGACAACCCTCTCCAAGTTGGGGAAAAAATTTGTTAAGATATAAATTTTCCATGAGCCAATCATTATTAGGAGGAAATATCTCAGTGACTTATTATTGTGAACTACTTATTTCAAGGCAACTGCTACTGTGGAGGTTTCTCTTAATAATCAGCCAATGAATATTGTAGACGTGCTGGTTCTGTGTCATAAGAAACATGTCATTTCTTCATCATCAATAATGCCACGTAGGTTTTTGTACGCCATAGTTGATGACTTATTCCGGAAAAGCTCCCATTCCAATTGAGACTATTCTTCTTAAACATACCTTTCAGATGACAAATCAAATTTAATGTGTATCCTACTTTGACTCTTTCATTACGGCATTTTCATTAATTTCAATGTTTGCTGAACTTCAGCAATTTTTAAATGAAAGAACTAGTAGTTTTAGCTCTTAATGTTCACTCTTTTTCCTTGATCAATCATATTGCATAGATAGCATTCTAGTGTGATTATTATGCTACGAGTCATAGCTTCATAATTATATCGATGCATATTAGTTGTCCCCAAAGTCAAATCCCACCAAGCATTTGGTGAAGCTTCTATCTTCTAGTGACTACTCAAAAGTCTTCCACTGCAGAAGAATACCTATTGTGGTTTTCACTTCATTAAAGCTTGAAATTATTCTCAGGGCTCCCGTTGTCACTTCAGCATGTCATTCACTGCATGCGTCTGAATTATTCCTTTTGTCATCTTCAACCAAATGATTGCCAAATATTTTTGGTGATGAAAAATGACTTACTTTTTGGGAAAAAGAATTGTAAATGTCCTCTTCATGGTGTATATATTGGTAATATTCTTGTAGAAATTGGTCAAAATTAAACCATCTGCAAGAAAATAAATTGTAGTCCTGCGATTAAGTTCCCTAGGGAAAGTGGCATTTCATTGTTCTAGCTATCAATGATACAAGAACAAAATGCAAAAATTCATATGTTCATTTACACCTAAGACTTCTTAGGAAGGTCTGTTAGGGAGTAAAAGAAGAAAAACTTTGTCAGGATATCTTTGGATTTTGTTGGGTTATTTCCTTCTCATGCAAACTTAAGCACACACATCCCTACATGTGCATCTAAAGTTTTACTCTCAGAGTACTCCCTAGAAGAATCGTACTGTATTGGTAAAGAAATATCATCTTTCTTATAATTGAGTTGATTCCTTTAGATAAGAAACTTTTTAATTACTGTGTAATGCATTTTCCTATATTTAGTTACAAACCTTTATACGGCCATCATTCATGAAGACAAAGTTTCTTCTTGAAGTTCATCATCCGTATTCGATGAAGTTCAGAATTAGGAAAATGCTTTTTTCAAGTTCAGAATTAGGATAATGCATTCTCCATAGAGTTGTCAATTATGTAGCAGAATTAGCATATTATTCAGGTGCATCCTTATGGTATCTTGGTTTCAAAAGGTTTAGCAAAAAGTTAAATTAAAGTTATGATTGTCACATGTCTATGCGTCTGAAGTCTGAATAAAAGTGTCACCAAAAGCTGTGTCTCTGCAATATATAAGTGGATCCTGACCAGACTTACAGTGCCTAATATTTTGTCTGGTATGAGTATGGTACCATATTACCATGGTACACTGCACTGGCCAATTAATAAAGCAAAATTTATGGAATCAAAAGTAACCTAATTCATACACAAATCAAAGAAAGGAGTTTTAATTTAGTTTTCATATACCATGTAATTGTTGTACTAAGGACCTTGTTAACTTCTCTGTTCAAGGTACAGGATGCTTGTTATGCTTGCATGTACAACATCAGTCACTGTTACTGAAAGAAATGAAAAGCATCTTGTTATTAGTGGCAGGTGGTGGAAGGTACGTACAATTGGAATTATTGTGGTGATCCATAAGTTTGAAGTTAAATCATCGTACATGCAGGCCCCCTTGGGTGCCAATAATTCATATTTGATGCAATGCAAGTTGGAATACATTAAAACTTGCAGGCTTTTTTTTTTTTTTTTAATCTTGCAGTATCCCACTACAATATTTCTGCTTGATGACAAGTTTGAATCCTTTCCTTGTGAAAGTTGATGAGACTCCCTACTGTGGTAAAAGCTACCACTGAGCACAAACAAGACTTGGTCTGCACTAAATGCATATCTTTAAATCTTCCTTGTGAGACCTTTTGGTCATGAAATAATAATTTCAGAATGGAATGAAGACCTTTCTAGTCTTCATGGTTTCCTCACAGAGAGAGAGAGAGAGAGTTCGTCTTCCACATCTGTCTCTTACCAGAAAATCATTACCAAAATGAATGCTCCAAACTAAAGAAAATAAAATACCCAATCACGAGTTAACATCAAATATGCACATGAAAGATTCATAGACAAACCTGATCTGCAAAAAATAAGCAGATCAAGTCAATTACAAAAATGCTTAATTTCATTTATAGTTTTACTTCAGCCATGAAGTTTGACAAATATGGCTATTGGTCTTGTAGCAGTAGACTATATGAATATGGAGGAGTCTTTTAACAGTATAAATTATGAGATGTTGAACAGCTAATATTATGATTTCTGGTTCAGAACACTGCTACTCCCTTGGAAGAAAAAAACAAACCAGAGGGCTATGCAGATAAAAAAGTAAGGATGTGATCTTTGATTGACAATACTGGGGGGGAAAGATGGTTCACTCTACCTAACTCAAGTCTAATTAAGCTTGATTATCATTATTCAAGAGAGAGAGAGAAGTGATTATCTCTATGTTAAAAAATAACAAACTCATGTAATATGCTCATAATTGGTGTTGTGAAAGAAGGAGTAGCAGGTGGAGGAAGCAAATGAAATGGTAGGTCCAAGAGAGGATATGTGTGATGAAGGTGTGTCAGATGTGGTGCAGAGTGTGGCATTATTCAAAGAGGGGTATGATAAAGCATATAGGTATAGCATTAGAAAATGAAAAGGAGGAGGAGGAGAAGGAGGAGGAAGAAGAAGAGAGGTTGGGGACTCCACTTGATGTTTAATCAAAATCTGAAATGGGGTCTAGAGAGTGCTGTCTTGAAGATTCATGCTGTCTCCTACCTCTTACCACAAAGTCTTTGGTCTGATTATGACAACCATTTTACATGTTCGACTTGGACGTTCATTATTGAGCTCCCTGTTTGGTACTCTGAAGAGATTTAAATAAATCAAATGCTTAAAATATCTATTTTGAAAAAACTTTAAATTTTAAAATAATTTTAAAAGATTCAAAGACCAATTTGTTTTAAAACTAAAGAATTTGTTATAAAACTAAAACACAGTAAAAGAGTTTAAGGCAGGGTCTTAGAGTTTCAGGACAGAGTCTTTGAAAATTTATAAGTATTTAGTACTTAAATCCTTTCAAATAATGTTAAAAATGTAAAATCATTTATAATAAATATTTTAAAATGTAGTGTGAGCATAATTTATTATCGTTTAAGATCTTAAAATTTTTAAATTTTAACCTCTAATTCAAGGATCATGATAAATATTTTTAAATTATAGTTAGAAATTTGGTAAAATTGTGACTAAAGATTAAAAATTTAAAATATTTACGATAAAAGGTCTTGTATTTTAAAATCATATTAAAGGATCAAAAGGTCTTTTTTTATTTTTTTTAAGTTGTGAATGACGTTGCTCTAAAACTCTAAGAACATATAATAAAAGAATGCTAGAATGAAGTCCCAAAATATCAAAGATAAAGCCAATTTAGTTCTTAATTCTTCTAAATTAATTTTTAACTGTAATTTTGCCTCTATATAGTCGTCTCTTGGACATCTGACAAATTGAAGACAAAGAAGGACAATCATGCTTTTAAATTGAAACTATGAAAGTAAAAGTATAAGTTTAATTTTGGCAAATTTCTTGTGATGGTCAGTGTAGTTAATTACTCAAACAGTAATAAGATTAAATCTTTATAAAAACATTCATTTTTTAATTAGCCCTTTCAGATTGAAATCATCCCTTAAAATTAAATATTCATTTTTTAAATTTTAGGTGACATTCACTTTCAATAATATTTTACATACTTAATTGTTATGATATGATATTAAACTATAAAATACTATAAAAATTAACAAAGTTTTTTCTTAAAAAAAGATGTGACATGGATTTTAATGAGATATTACACAAAATAATATAATCTTATATATAACATCTACCATATTGATTATCAATATGCCAAATTCAAATACTTTATTGAGTAAAATATTATTGTGATCCCTCACTAATTTTCATTGATTCGATTCATTATTTGTCAATTTATTATCAATTTAATCTCTTATTAATTTTTATTTTCAATTTAGTCCCTCTTTTATTAGTCTATTTTTAATTTAGTTTCTTGTTAATACATTTAATATTTTTTTTAGTAATTAAATAAATGAAACTAAATTAAGAATCAACTGTTAAATGAGGAATAAAATTAAAAATCAACTAATAAAAAAAAGACTAAAATAAAAATAACAATTAATGAGAGATTAAACTAAAAATTAATTAATAAATGAAGAACTAAAATAATATCTTATTCAATAACTTGAATAAAATAAAAATCAATACTAATTAAAAACTTGATCTAATGATTTAGATTAAATAACATGTGGGATCTGACAATACGAATTTCTTTTATGATTTTTTGTCAATGAACATTTGCATAGTGTGGGAAATAAAAATGGAAACTAATATGGTTGGATTGGAACAAGGCGTAGGAAGCAAATAAGGCGTTGGGACTGAAATGCAAAAAGGCAGTGAGTGAGTGAGTGATGATGAGGGACTCATATAGCTGCAATTCAATTCAATATTCCATGCACAAATGAATGCAGATGCTTATAGCATTGAGGCAGAAAGATTAGGATCCTCATTAAGTGCCATGCTTTAAACCTCACACTTATCTTTTTATCCAGTTAATATGGTGGAGTGGAGTCCTTGTAGCAAAAAGTTCATTGCACATTGGACCCACAATGAATTGGGATTGATTGTGATATTTCAGCTTTCTAGTTTCTCCAAACAAAAAAAAAAAAAAAACAGACTCTTCTCTTAAACACAAAATGAAATCAAGGATGTGGATTGTGGATCCTTTTATGGGGTGGGTTCTCTTTCTTCAATGTTTTCATGAGAGTATGGATAGATTCTCCTATCCAGATTTAACCAATATAAAAAAAAATTTAAATATAAAAATAAATATTTTTAAAAATAAGATATATTAAAATTTTAAATTTTATTAGAGATGATCTAATATCTTTAAATTATACTATGAGATGTATAAAATAAATTATAAGACACTAAAAATTATTCTATTTTTTTATCTGAATTATATTGTGATATGTGTAAAATAAATTAGATGTGTAAAAAAAGTTATAAGATACTAAAAATTATTTTATTTTTTAATAATCAAATATTATAATAAAATAAAATATTATTTTAAAAATATGTATTTTTATTGTTTTAAATTTTTTTTATATCTGGAGTTATTGAATCATAGATCCATATTTGTTTTCATGATGTTCCATTTCCTCCATTCCTTTCCCCTTTTAGCCCAAGATCACTAATCTCGTTATTTGCTAATTTCAACCTTATCTTGTGTGGCATTGGTTTCAATCTTTTCAATTCTTTTTTCTTTAATTTTAGTGTCAAATTTATAGAGCCATAAGTACATAGTGTGTGAGTTTGTTCATGTGGTGGATAATATTTGATGTCTGGATAATATTCAATTGTTAAGTTGGGCAGTTGATTGAATATAAATTTTCAAACTAATTTTTAAAATTTTATCAATTTTAAATATAGACCATTAAATTTATATAATTATTTCAATATTAACCCATAAATCTAAAGACTTAATATAATAATGTATACAATTCAAATTATAAACTTCACACTAAAATTTATATGATTGTAATATATATGATAAATACTCATTTAGTTTTATTGATATTTTAATTGATTAGATATCATCAATGATTAAATTGTAAGACGAGTTAATATATATTTTTTCTTTATAATATTTACTAATTAATATTTTAAAGAGATATGAGCATAGAAGAATAGCTAATTTATGAGATTTTTCATGATCATTCAATTGGTTTTGAATTCAAATTTTAATAAAGATAAATATTATAAATTATGATATAATAGTAAGTAAAAATAAAAATATTCAGAAGGTCTAATAAACAGTTGCAAAATTAAAGGAAGATTTACACTGTAATTTTCTACAAATTGTCCTGCAAGTGAGCTCTGTTGGGATATGATGCATGCAATTTTCGGAGAAAATCCAAAAGACTCAGAAATCGGAAAGAACCAAACAAGGCTTCTGGTACAAACATCGGTTTCAGAGTCACTTCCCTTTCAACCCATAAATGATTTCTTTCCATTTCTCAAACTACAGTCCTTTTCTTTTTTGTTTTCCAAACATTTTCCTGAGAATCCAAACAACAAATAAGCCAAGAATATCTCCGGCATTTTCTTAGCTTCAGTGATTTCTTGGTCGCTTGAAAATCCGAGAATATTTTGGCCTTTTGAGAGGCTCTGTTCGTTTCATTGTTTTCTAGCGATTCACTGCAACTCCTTTTCCAGCCTCAACGAGTCAGCTCCCTGTCGTCCAAACGCTGCCTCCGGCGCAAATTAGCGCATTCAATTTGCTCTTTTAATGATTTTTTATTTACTATTAAGTGATATTATATTTAAATTTGAGGTCACTCCGATGAGTTTGAACAATGGTCTTTTAATTATTAAAGACAACTTTTCATACGTAATTGTTTATAATTTTTAAAATTTTTTTAATTAAAATATAATAAGAGTATAATTTTTACATAATATGATAATAAATATATAATTTTTTTATAAATAAATACATAAATTTTATAATTGAATATTATACGACTGAATTTTTCATATAATTTTTATATATAATAATTTATTTTAAAAAATACAAAAGTGATATTTAAATCAATTTCTTATTCAAATATAAATGCCAAATAATATGTTAATGTTTAAAAACTTAAAAATCATATGTATGCATGTATATATATATATAGTGGGGATTAAAGTTGAGTTTTCCTGAATGAATATATATATATATATATATATATATTATATATATAAAATAAATGTTTTTAAACAAAAAAAGATAATGTAATCCTACCAGAACCAGAAAGAAAGAAAGATAATATAAGGAAAGGGAAGTTTGCCGGGGACTTTCTGTGGCTTGTCGGAGTGGTTGCCCACACAAAGATTCACACAATTACACAATCCCAAAGAATTTAAAAGCAAGAATAAAGTAAAACACAGTTCCATTTCCATATTCTCTTTTGCAAATTCACATTCACAAGTTCCTCATTTTTATTTTAACATTCCATTTAAAAAAATAATAATCTTGTTTTAGTAGTAGTTTACGGAGTGGTGAGAGTATATATTAATACAGAAACACCGCAAAGAACCCAAACCAAAAGCACAGACAAGCTTCTCTCTATATCATCAACATATCTTTTTCACTGTTAAATTCTGATTCTTCTTCAGTCTCAGCTTCTAGCTCTCTCCCATATTCTCGCCCATTTTCTTGATTTCTGGGAATAATTAACCTTGGTTTGATGTCTGTGCCATTAGAGCACGACTATGTAAGCTTATCGGAGGCTCCTATTCCATCAATGGAAAGCTCAGACAAGTTTTCTCAGAGAAGCACCGGCTTGAATTTCAAGGCTACTGAACTACGGCTCGGGTTGCCCGGGTCGGAGTCACCCGAGAGGGATTCGGGTTCTGAGGACAAGAACGGGTACCCATCAGGCATACTGAAGAGTCTTGTGACTGGGGCCAAGAGGGGTTTCTCGGACGCCATTGATGGAGGTTCTGCGAAGTGGGTTCTCTCTGGGAAAGGTGGATCTGAAATGGGTTTGGGTAAAGACTGTGGCTTGTTCTCTCCCAGAGGTGGTAATACCGGGAAGACTCTTGTCGGGTCGGAGCCCAGCAACCATCAAACGGGTTTGGGTCCCTCAGTTGTGAAAGATAGTATTCCAGAGTCAACAAAGCCTTTGCATGAGAAGAAGCCACAGTTTACAGCTCCTGCTGCGAAGTATTATCATCTTCCTTTGATTTCATTTTCACCCTTTTCCCTACTTCCTATGTGTGTGTGCGTGTGTTGTCTATACTTCACTGGTTGATGTTGCTTCTGCGTTTTGAAAATTTCTGTTATTGTCTTGTCCCTGTTTGCAGTTTTCTTTACGTGAGTGTGCTAACAAAATGTTGGAACTGGGAAGCAAGAAGGAAATTATATTGAGTTTGAAGAATTTTGTTTTGATACTTACTGAAATAAAGGGAAGGAAATAACTTTAGGAAAATAATTTAAGTTAGCTGATTGAAAACCTTTTCTTGTGAACTTTTGACTTCTCTATTTTTTCCTGTTGCTAATTATCTTCTTCTCTTAGCCTCTAGTGTCATACTTTAATCATCAGATAATTTTCTCTTCTGGGGTTTATAGATTTTCTTCTGCGTCGTGGTTGTCTATGATTTCCTGTTGTACATGATTCCATATTGACTCGTCCAAGTGTTTGGTGTCTTAAAATTTATCTTACTTGTTTTCTGATGCCTAAAGATTTTTTTCCCCTGCTGCCGTGTTGTTTCTATCTGAAGATTATGTATTAGCTAGACTATGACTTAGCTTTTGAAATTATAATCACCGGGCTATTCAGAAGTCTCATCTCTGAACTGGGATTCCTTGCACAAGGACCACTACTAAGTGTAATTTCTCAATTGTGTGTGAATCAGGGCACAAGTTGTGGGATGGCCACCGATCCGTTCTTTCAGGAAGAACTCAATGGCTACTCAGCCTCAAAAGAACGGTGATGATGCAGAATCAGCCAAGTGTGGATGCCTTTATGTAAAAGTGAGCATGGATGGTGCCCCATACTTGAGGAAAGTGGATCTCAAGAACTTTGTCTCTTACACGGAACTTTCTTCAGCGCTGGAAAAGATGTTCAGTGGATTCACAATCAGTGAGTTCCTTTCTGCCTTGAACCCTTTCTCTGCCTTTTTAGTTTCAGTGTTTCTTTTTCCCTTCTTTCTCACTGCACATACTCAAATCTTGCAGTGTTTTTTAAGATCTATATGATAAGTTCAGGATCAAATGTGTATCCATTACATTTGAAAAGCAAATATGCTGAAGCCACAACTGTTGAAGCTAATAGTCCCCTTTTACCTAAGGAAAGTGGCATATTTTACCCAATCTGAACTTAACATGAATCTCATAACATTATTCGCGGGCATAGAATCACATCATTTCCAACTGAATATATTTACATACATATAGACACATTTGCGTTGCTTATTCTGATAAAGTTGTTATCATCGACAAGTTCAGGTCAATGTGGCTCTCATGGAGTTTCTAGTCGAGATAATATGAGTGAGAGTAGATTGATGGATCTCCTTCATGGTTCAGAATATGTGCTCACTTATGAAGACAAGGATGGTGATTGGATGCTAGTTGGTGATGTTCCCTGGGAGTAAGTGCAAAAAGCTTCTTCTAATTAAAGTTTAATATATTAACTGTTGCTAATTTTTTATCATTAGACTTTCATATAGAGAAATTACCCATCCTGTTATAGAAGAATGAACAAAGGACAAGTTCATGAGTGCTTCATTCTTAAATTATCTGGTTGTTCTTGTTTTAGGATGTTCACTGACTCTTGCAAGAGATTGAGGATAATGAAGAGTTCTGAAGCCATTGGGTTAGGTAGGGCCAACATATATTATAAACTTTTAACCATCTCAACTTTTATTTATATCTACTTGTTAAATAGAGAAAACCCATCAAATTGCAGAATTGTAATACAGAATCTCAGTCAGGTAAAATTCAATTGCCTTGTACTAACCATTTAGCCCATTCCTTCATAGACAAAGTATTTCTCAATTTGATCTCTCATAAAGTTACTTTTTCAATTTAGTCCCTTATTAATGGATATTTTATAATTTAGTCTCTCCCAAATAAAATCATTATCAATAATGTCTGTAAAATATCTTAATTTTAAAAATATGAAAAACATTATTGATGATGGCTTTATTTGTGAGAGACCATATTGAGAAATACCTTATTTGTTGTAAGGGACTAAATTGAAAAGTACTCCATTTGTGAAGAACTAAAATAGTGGTTTTACTTATATGATAAAATTAGATTGCGTTCTGGTAACCATTTTTTCTCAGACTTGACACTATAACTGGCCTCTGGCTGCAAGTCTTTCTTTCAAGAAGATTAATCTTTCTGGGTCAGTCAGTCTACATTGTGTGCTTAATTTACAAAATTTGATGAAAATGTCTTCTAATATGATTGTTGCAGCACCAAGAGCAATGGAAAAGTGCAAAAGTCGCAACTAGGGCAATGAAAAATCAGAGTGAAGCATATGATAATTAGAGTTGGCTTTTTATCCAAGTTCTGGAACTGGTGGGCTAAAATGGGTTAATGGCCTTCTCTGTGTTTATGTATAAGTTGACATGAGAGATTGAGTGCCTCAAACATTTTAGCAGGCAAGATATGTTGTTGTAGATGGTTTAAGGATTCTTGGTTTGTTTCCCGCTCCCTTCCTTTTTAATCAATCTCAATGTCATTGCTGACTTTTTAAGGCTAAGGCTATGTTGGTATGAAAATTTTGTAGTTCTTTGGTAACTTACTGTCTCTCTTTTTTTTCGGCCAAACTTGTCTCTCTCTCTCTTGTATGGTTAATGTAAGATAGCATTTAGTTTTCTATAGCAAAGAAAAACAGAAGAACATCCAAGTGCAGAGCTTATTGGTGTTTTCTTCTGTATTGGCAGAAACTTAAACCAAATTGGATTGGTACATATAGCTTGCATGCAAGTATACATTTACATATAATGATATAATATGTTTGTATATATACACACACACATATATACCATCCCATTTATCTTAATTATGACTACCTTTAACCCTAAGTCTAGGGATAGTGATGTGATTCAGGCCCAAGAAGTTTGCCATTATTATGTCTATAAATAGGGATAGATCGAAGTTAGGAGAGCAGTCGTCCTCTTTGAATTTTTAAAACTTTAATTTATATGTAATTTTATTTTATATTCATGATTTAGTTATTTAATTGATAAGAGTTCATTTTCTTGGATTGTATTAATTTGCCTTTTAGTTCATATCTTTGATTTGAATATTTTTATCCCTTTAAAATTAAATTTTAGATGTGTCCTTGTCTATAATTATTGTTCCCTTGTATTAACAATCTAATATATAGAATGTGCTCTTACCATTTTATGTTACGTATGACATACAAACATTTTAATGTGATAGAAATAAAAATTTAACACGTGTTACTTTTTCCATTTATAATCTCATCTTAAAGTTATTTCATAAATAGATTTCAAATATATCATTAATAGCCACATGATGCATATATACCAATTTCATTTCGGGGCCAATACTTTTATATTTTTTTTAAAAAAAAGATTGTATCGGATAGAAGTATAATTGTAGCAAATAATTTAAGAAAAATAGTAAATGTAACGCAAATTTTTTATATAGAAAATCCTTAAAGGGTAAAAACTAAGGAAAGAAGGAAGGGTTTCACCATGAGAAAAATATGAATTATATGTTCTCTATATAGTAAGGATAATGTAATATTTTTATATCTCTTAGTATCAGAAAAATACTAATCTCACAATTCTATATATATTTTCTCTCTATATATGATTGTTCATTTATTGGTTGTGAGAAATGAAGTTTCGAAGCCCTCAATTTATAGGGATGGATGGTGCCGTCCATTGACATTTTTTTCCTGTGATTGGTGTTGAAAGTATTAAAATACTATAAAAAAAGTCCTGAGATACATTAAAGAGACTGTAGATGTTGCATTGTATTATAGATAATTAGATTTTACCATCAGTGGCTATACATATTTAGATTTTACAAGTGATTTTGACAATAACAAATCTACCAGTGGTTATATGTTTACTCTTGTAGGCAAAGCTATAAGTTGGGTTTCAAAATTGCAACTTATTATGATCACTTCAACAACAGATGTAAAATATATTGTAGTTACGTAAGTCAGCAAAAAAGCAATCGAGTTGCAAATAATGTTGAAAGAGCTTGGGTATGATCCAAGAAAGATTACATTATTATGTGATAATCAAAGTGCTTTACATTTAGCAAAGAGTTCGACATTCCATTCTAAGACAAAACATACACGAGTTTAATATGACTTTGTCCGAGAAAAGATAGAAGAAGGAAGTGTGGATATACAGAAAATCCATACCTAAGATAACTTAACAAATGCACTGACAAAGCCAGTGAACACTGATAAGTTCATATGGTGTAGATCATTTATTGGCTTAGCAGAGACGTGAGCAACAAGAGATGGTAAGGAAGGGAGAATGTTGAGAAGATTGATTAATTCTCAATCAAATCTTTAAGTGGAAGATTGTCAAAGGATGACACCAATCAAATGAAAAAATGTTAATGGATGACAGCATCCATAGAAAATGAAAAAAAAAATGCTATAATTGTAGTTTAGCCCTATGAAAATTGTCTTCCCTATAAATTAAGGAATTTAAAACCTCATTTCTCACAATATAGAGAGTTGTGAGATTAGTATTCTTTTATTAGTAAGAGATATAAAAGTATTATATTATCTTTGCTATATAGAGAAAATATATAACTCTTATTTTTCTCAAAATGAAATCCTTTCTTCCTTGCCTGTGGTTTTTACCCTATTGGGGTTTTTCATATAAAAATCTGTGTGTCACATTTACTATATTTTTATCAAATTATTTGTTATAAATTTACTCTTATCTAGAGTCAATTTTCTTTACAATTAGTGAACATTAGGTTACCCATTGCTGATACGTATGATACTCGGGACATTTCTTTCCTTTCTTCACTGTTAGGACTCGTACTTGAGGATAGACCTAATCATCGAGTGGGGCTTTTAAAAATTGGGCTTAAATTTAGGTTGAAAAAAAGCCCAAGCCGTATTTTAGTTAGATTTTTTTATTCAGACTTTTATCCATATTTTTTGGGTTAGTCCAATTAGGCTAATAAGACTTTTTAAATAATGGTCAAATCAATTTATTATTTAAGATTTGAGATAAATAACATAAATAATTGTTATTATTACATGTAAAATCATATATAGAGAAGTTGTAAATACAAATAAGTTGTTGTATTGGTATAAATCTTTTAAATAAAATGTATTAATTTTTATTTATTTATCAAAATGCCATGTTACACTAATTTTTTCTTTATATAATAAGTTTTTACTAATTAATAAAGTATTCATTCGGGCTTTCCGGGCTCAGGCCAGGTTTTAAAAAGCTCAAGTTTGACCCATTTTACAAATCAAACTTTTATTATGTCTTTTTTCGTTCAAGCTTTATTTTTTCGAGTCAGACTCATCGGGCCGGGCGGGGTTTTTAAATTATGATCAGGTTTACTTAAGGATAGTTTGAAATTAATAAGAAGTGTGGTAGAGATTTGCTAACAATCTTGCATGTTGAAGTGTTGATCTTCTTTAAATAATTCTTTTGAGAAAGCCAAATCTTTTTGTTATTTCTATTTTAGTGAATTTACATCCTTAGAATTTTGTTTGCTGGTCTAAAGTCTTTCATATCAAATTCCCTAGCAATTGTGCCTTTAATTCATGGATGCGATCTTTGTTGGAGCCTATTACCAGCATGTCGTCTACATACAATAGCAGAATAATGAAATCATTTCAACCAAATCTCTTGATATATACACAAGAGTCTACATTAAGTCTATTGTATCCAAGACTCATGATGAAGGAATCAAATATCTTATATTAACATTTTGGCACCTGTTTGAGACCGTATAGAGATTTGTTCAACTTGCAAACCAAGTTCTATTTTCCTTTTTCTTCAAACCCTTTTAGTTAGATCATATAAATTTTTTCTTTAAGATCTCCATAAAAAAATGTAGTTTTCATACCTAACTACTATAGATGTAAGTCAAATGTATTAGACATTGCTAAACTACTCGACCCGTTGTGATTCAAATAACCAGAGAAAATATCTTGTCGAAATCAACACCTTCTTTATGAGCAAATTCTTTTATCACTAGTCTAGCATGATATCGTTCAACTTGATCATCATTAGTTCTCTTGATCTTGTTCACACATTTGTTCCTAATGGCCTTCCATCATTTAGGTAGTGGAACAAGGTCTCATGCCTTGTTCTTGTGGAAGGCTTCAATTTTGTATTGCATTGTTGCCAACTATAAATAAGCTTATGAATTTTCTATAGCCTTTTAGAAAATTGAAGGCTTTCTATCTTTTGTGATTAGATAGTATGCAACATTTCATTCAATAATGTAATCTGAGTGCCGAATTGGCTCTTTCCTCTCCTAAGTTGATCGTCAAACTTGTGGAGTTGCAAGATTAAATTGCTTTTGTTCATCGTACTTTAGTACTACTTCAAAAAGATATGGTACTTTTAATTTATTTTCTCCTCCTTCAATCTACACTGTAGTGGTCTCTAATATTTCTTTTGAAGTGTTATCACCTTCATGCATATGTTATTTTTCTTTAGGAAAGATGACATCCCTGTTGACTATAACCTTATGGTCAATGAGATCTCACAGACAATACCCCTTTACTCTGCTAGCATATCCCAATAATAAGCATCTTCTAGATTCTAGATCTAGTTTTTTTAATTTTTTAGGCATTGTACATTACATATACCAGACTTCCAAACTTATGAAGGTTTGTATAGTCAACTAGCTTCCTAATCCATATCTCCATTGGGGTCATTAGAACAATTGCGGTTAATGGTGGCTAATTAATTAAATAACAAGTTGTTTTAACTACTTCTGCCCAAAATGACTTTGCTAATCTAACATTTCTTAGCATTTCCCTTATCTTTTCTAACAAAATCTTGTTCATCCACTTTGCCACTTCATTTTGTTGTGGAGTGTATATGCCACTGTGAATTGCCGCTTAATATCTTTTTGTTAATAGAAAGTATCAAATTTATCATTGGTGTATTCTTTTCCATTGTCTATTCTTAAGAACTTGATCATTTTATCATATTCACGTTCTACACCCCTTTTACAGGATTTAAAAACTTTAAATACATCTCTTTTTCTCTTGATTGGATACACCCAATATCTCATAGAGTAATAATCGATGAATGATACAAAATATTTTACTCCTTCTAGGGATAAGATTGATTTTTGCCAAACATTAGAGTGTACTATGTCTAAGCTTTACTTCTCTTTTGAGAGCTGTTAAACTTCAACCTATGTTGCTTACTGGTAACACAATCACAAAAAGGTGGAGAGACCTTTTTGAGTCCGGGAAGAAGATTTTATTTTGCAAGAACCTTTAATCTGTGTTCTGATATGTGGCTAAGTTTATAATGCCACGATATGGTTGATTTCTTGGTTATTGAATCTGTTGATACACCTGAGACTTCTCCTTGTTGTTGTGTTTCTCCATTAAGTATATATAGGTTAGCTGCTATCTTTTATACTTTCATAACTACAAGCATGCCTTTAATATCTTTTAGAATTCTATCTTGTATCTGGGTTTTAAACTCATTGCTATCACATTGTCCTAAAGACAATATATTTTTCTTAAGACCCTTCACATGCCATACCTCCTAGATAATGAGTGTCATACTATTATACATTTTTAATATGATAGTGCTAATTCTAGCAATTTCTAAGAAACAATCATCTCTCATGAACATATATCCTCCAGAGATAGGTTTATATTTATGGAATCATTCTCTCTGTGAGGTCATGTGTCATGTTGTTATTGAGTCTACAACCTAGATATCACTGAACCTTTTTTTGCCTTCAACAATTGTTGATGCCTTACTATATAAAACTTCTTCATCATTTGAGGTATTTGTAATGCATCCTTGAGCATTTAACGACTCATTATCTTTGCTTTTGGCCTTTGTGTTCTTCAAATGCTAAAACTTATTTTTTTTTAATGTCCCCTTATGTTACACTTGAAACACCTTATATTCTTCTTGCTCTTAGATTTTGATCTACCTTAATTTTGCCTCCTACTTAAGCTACGTTCTGTTGATTATCCTCTCGTCACTGTCAACACCTTTACTTGTTATGAACAAATCAACCTGTCTTCATTGTTTTTACGTCGATTTTCTTCTTCAAAAATAGCTGGTGCCATGTCATAAAAAACTAAGTAGTCCACAAGAACATTATTAGTCAAGTTGATAATGAGTTAGTTATAGGAATATGGTAGACTTTAAAGTATAATTTTAGCATATTCATTTGACTCTATTTTGCGACCTAATAATGTGAGTTAAGAAATTAGAGTATTTAAAGTGTTAATGTGCTCTGTCACTGAAGTAGTTTCCAACATTCGCAAAGTGCATAATTTCCTTTTAACGAACATTTTGTTGTGAAGTGACTTGGCCTCATACAATTTGGTTAGATGATCCTAGATTTCCTTTTTTGTCTGTAAGTGCTAGATGAAGATTTGCAACAACATACCCATTTATCTTGTTCCATTTATTATCATCTATGAATTCTACCAGCCTTTCCCTGATAACTGCAAGACAATCATCTTTTTTGAAAACAGCTTTTATCTTTAGCTTTTATAGTGAGAAATTAATATTGTTAAACTTTTCAAATTCAAATTTTATCATCATTGCTTCAATTACAGTTTATTTGTGAGCAAAAATAACTTATACTATTTTTCATGAACAGCAACTGTATGTATGAATAGTACACTATACACATAAATAGTACCATAGTACTTTATAATAGGCAAGAATAATCTCACTCATTTTCTAATGTAGAGAATCTACTATATCTGTGGCAGCCACAGAGCATAGGATAAGTAGATAATTATATACCCAAATATACTCAGATACCAATTGTAAAGAAAATTGACACCGAATAAAAGCAAAACTGTAGCAAATAATTTTTAAAAAAAATAGTAAATGTGGCACAGATTTTTTTATGTGGAAAACCCCAATAGGGCAAACCATAGGCAAGAAACGAAAGTTTTGCAATGAGAAAAATAGAAGTTACATCTTCTCTCTATATAGTAAGGGTAATACAATATTTTTATATCTTTTGCCAATAGGAGAATATGGATCTCACTACTTTCTATATATTTCTTATCTCTATATAGGGTTGCTCTTTTTCCGGATGTGAAAAATAAGGTTTTGAAGCCATCAATTTATAGGAATGGATAAAGGATTTCAATGTGATTTTTAAAGGGTTAAACTACAGTTATAACAAAATTTTTTCCTTTATCTATAAATGGTGCCGTCCATTGACATTTTTGCCTTTGGTTGGTGTCATCCTTTAACACTTTTCACGTCCAATTATAGTTTGAGATTCAAATGGAAATTGCAAATAAAGTGACAATGAAGAATAGAGTGTAGTGTGGCCTTTTCCTAATCACCAATTGTTAACACCTCCTAAAATAATAATAATAATAATAATTAAATATAATAGAAAATAAAATAATCATATGTATCAAAACAAAATCAAAACAACCCATTCATATATGAACAAAATTTTGAAATAATAATATTTAAAATAAAAAAAATAAAAATGCATGAAAATCAAAACACTCAAATCTTTCATATACTGATAGAATCCTAAAAATCCATAAATCATAAATCAAAACAAACTCAATTACTTTTCAAATTCAAACAAATGAAAAAAATCAAGTCATTTATATCCTTCTAATAAATTCATAAACTACAAATTAAAAATAATGAAAATTAAAATTAAAAAATAAACAAACAAAAATTTGAAATTAAAAATTAAAAAATAATAATAAAATTCAAAGTTCAAAAACCCCAAAAATTAAAAATAAAAAATTAGAATAATTTCAAATACCCCAAAAATTCGAAATTAGAAAATTAAAAAAAAAAAAGATAATAAATTCAAAAAAAATTTGAAATTAAAAGTTAAGATAAATTCAAAAATCCAAAAATTTGAAATTTAAAACTAAAATATATATAAAATTCGAAATTAAAAATAAAAAGATAATGAAATCTAAATTTTTCGATTCATCTAAGGTTTTGATATATATATTAAATAATATTTGATTAATCAGAATCAAAATATGATAAGATTTAATATGAATTTTTTAAAAGATTTTAATTGAAAATTTGAGTAGACATAGGCACCAAAGCTCTCTATATATAGAGGTAGGGGGTGAGGTGAAAAGAGGACAAAAGAGAGAGAGATGAAGGAGGAGAACACCTGAGCGAAGTCAAGAGAGAGAGGAGAAGGAGGAGAAGACTTAAGTGAAGTTAAAAAAGAAAGACAGATGGACAAAGGGTCGGGAAAAGAGTACTAGTTGAAGCTAAAGTTCCAATGCTAAGGTTCAATTACTTTCCCTTTCTTGTTCTTCTTAATATATTATCTTTAGGTGTTTACTTATTTACATATGAGTTAATAATATAATCAAATAAAGACAATTCAAAAAGCTCAAAGGCGAAGGAATAGAGGTATAAAAATGAATTTTTGCACCTACCTTTTTTTTGTTGTTGCACCTACCCTAATTATATGTCCTTGTAATTGTAAGGTAATACAGTTGCTTATAGAACACGAATACACCATTATGAAAATGTATGATTACTGTTATGCTTATTTCTTTTTTTATAGTAGCTGCTTGAGACCTAGTGTCTTATTTGGCATGTAGGTTGTCGACCGATAGGGTTGTGCGAAACCTTGTGTCTCTTCAAGTTTCACTAGGAGTGATCAAATATTAGGCCGGATCAGGTTTGAACATAACCTGGGACTTGATACATGGCCAGGTTCGGGTTGGGTTTATAGAAAATAGTTTTTAAATAAAAAATGGAAAAAATTAAGACTTGGAATGAAAAATAGTTAATATTTGAAATAAATTGATATGTTTAAAATTTATTATAAATAAAAATAAATAAATTAAATTATAAAAATTAATATTTAATAAATTAAAAATATAACTGAGTTGAGTAGAGGTTGAACTCATGACTTGGCTCGACTAGGTAATTTTGCATTTTTTTTTAATTTTAACTTGGCCAAACTCGATTTGATATGATTGGGCAGAGTTGGGTTGGCTGGGTCACGAGTTTTTAGTTCACCCTTAGGTTTTACCTAATATTATTTGATTGAGTTTTGTATTCAAAATTTAGTGGTTTTCATTGTTTTCAAAGTCACCGTGTGAGGCCTTGTGTCTCCTCAGACATCTAGGGTATCAACCAATGGAGTCACACGAAATCTCTGTCTCCTTAGGTTTTACTCAATATCAGTTTCTTGCATCACAAATAAATTTTATTTACAATCAACAATATATCTTTTTTAAATAACACTAATAAATTAAAAAAAAAGGATAAAAAATATAAAAGAAAATAGTGATAACAAGATAATGAGATTAAATTGATTTTACAAATAAAGCATACAAATCTGATATTTAGATTTATTCTTTAAAATAAATAAATAAAAATTATCAACCTACTGACATGCCTTTTTATTCAAACTATGTGAACTTTGATCCCTATTGTAAGGTACACATTCCCTAGGCTATAATCCTAAGTTAAGTCTGTCATTTATAAATAACTATTTTTTCTTTTTAATTTTTTAAATTTCTAATATTGATTTTTTTCATTTGCGTTTATTTTGACGAATAAAACTAAGTTTATTAACTTCGCTCGACTAGTTTAGGGTGATTATCCCTATGGACGAGTATTGTGGGATACCTAACACCTTTCCCATACTCAAAAAACTCCCAAATCTATCTCTATTTTTTCATAGACTACCTTTCCATTTTTTTTTCAAATAAAGGTTTTGCAAGATTTTCTTTTAAAATTTTGGTGGCAACTTTAATAAATTAATTTTCAAAATTCATTTTGAAAATCAATTTATTTTCTCTTTTTCTCTTTTATTCACGTCGACAGGTATGCCACCAATGCTTATATGTTTACCTTGTGATCATGTGTATATAAGCAACATATTCAAAGAAAGATTTATAATTTTTCAAATTCATATCAATTTTTAGAAAAATTTTGTGGATTAAATGAGTGAGGTTCAAGACTTTTACCCATTTAACTACATGGATCTAAACAAGCTTACCTATGTAACTTTTGTAGTGCAAATTAGCTCAATTTGACAATTTTAAATTTAAGTTGATTTTATTCTTAATATAATATCAAAAACAGTTAATCTTTAATATAATACTGTAATTTTATTCCATAAAAAGTTAAATAATTTCGTTTTAAAGAAATATACACTATATAAAAGGTTAAGTTTATTGTAAAAAAAAAAGGGGGTTAATTTTAATAAAGAAATTTTAATATATTTATTCAATACAACTTTTGAAATAATTTAATAAAAAATTTGAAATTATTTGCTGTGAAATAATTTAATAAAAAATTTGAAATTATTTGCTGTGTTGAGCAAGAAAGGAAGAACTAAGAGAAAGAAAAAAGAAAAGTAGAAGAAGAGGCTTGGAGTTGTCTGGGTAGGCTATCTTTTGTAACTTATTTTGTTTAAATGAATTGAAAATATTAATTTGACTCACTAAATGAGTTAAATGAAACAACTCATTTAAATCTAACTTTTAAACACTCAAACAATGTCTCTATACTTTAATAATCAATCCAAAATAACTATTCAAATAACTCATATTTCATCAAATAATTATAACAAAGTAATATAAGTGATAAACTTTTTCAAATTTCTTCCCCAAAAACATTTGAATGTTGTCTTGAAAAATCAATAGTTCTTACAAAATTTTAAATAGTAAAACACTATTTTAATTCTTCACTTATTAATTAATTCTCAAATTAATATTTTATTGATTTGCATTCTCAAATTAATCTTTTGCAACTTATTAATTCATTTTCAATTGAATCTCTCATTAATTTTATTATCC
Organism: Delonix regia; assembly: GCA_037074485.1. NCBI lineage: Eukaryota > Viridiplantae > Streptophyta > Magnoliopsida > Fabales > Fabaceae > Delonix > Delonix regia. The sequence goes on from CM073454.1 coordinate 36,234,712, forward strand.
ATTTACTCTTTCTTTTATTATTTCACTCTCAATTGGTGGCTTTTTGAGCCATATATATATATATATATATTAAAAAATAATTTATTTTTTCAAATCCCATACATCAAAAAGTATTACATTAACATGATACATATTGTTTGACATTGAATAAATTGAGTACAAATCAGGACAACCTTTATAAGACTCGAATTGAATGGATTCGAGTATCTTTTTTTTTTTTTGAAAAATGTGCATGAATGTGAAGTGAGAGAGGGGGAGAAAGAAGATTTTGTGGAGTGGAAAGTGAGAAAGTGGTAGAATTTCGTGGACTATAAGGAACCATGATACTAATAATTTTTAGGTAAAAATATATTTTTGATTCTTTAATTTTATTTAAAGTTTTAATTTTATCTTTTAATTTTTATTTAATCGTTTGACTTTACTTTAAATGTTACTTTCGTTTTTTAATTTTATTGGATTCTAATTTAATTTTTTAATTTTACTTTAAGTTTTATTTTCATTACAGTGTTGAACAATATAAAATTAGTTTAAATAATTTGTAAAAATTAAAATCATACTATAATAAAATGAAAGTAAAGGACAAAGTAAAATCTAAGATAAGGTTAAATTAGTTTCATTTTATTAGATTTTCCTTTTATCATTTACTTTCATTTTATTCTAGTATCACTTTAATTTTCAAAAATTATTTAAATTAATTTTATTTTGTTCCACACTAGAATGAAAGTAAAACTTAAAATAAAATTAAAGAACTAAATTAAAATAAAATAAAATTAACGGATGAAAGTAAAATTTAAAATAAATTTAAATAATTAAATTAAAATTAAATAAAATTAAAGAATGAGAGTGAAACCTTAGATAAAATTAAGAGACAAAAAATACATTTTTACATAAAAGTTATTGGCATTATGATTTCTTCCAGTGGGATTCACGAAATTCTACCTCTTTCTCTCTCTTTCTCACTCTCCACTCTATGAAATCTTCTTTTCTCTCCTCTCACTTTATGTTTACGCACGTTTTTATGAAAAAAAAAAATTAAGAGACTCAAATTTATTCAATTTGAGTCCCATAAAAGTTATCTTGATTCTAACTCAATTAGTTCGATTTCAAATAATATATAACATTTTAATGTAATACCTTTTGTTGTATGGGATTTGAAAAAATAAATTATTATATATATATAGCTCAAAAAGCCTTCAATTAGTTTCCTCATAAATTTTAAAGTTAATAAATTTACTTTCTTAGTCTAATTAAATAAGAGGAATTACATTAAGGATAAGCTAATAGTGAATAAGTAAATTGAGAATGGAAATCAACAAGAGATCATATTGATAATAAATTAATAAATAAGGGACTAAAATAATAATAAAAATCAAATGACTAAATTAAAAATTAATTAATAAATAAAGAACTAAAATAGGATTTTATTTAAAGCTTAAATATAACCTTAATTATTAAAATTATTAAAGGATAATGTTGTCATGGTTTTTTTATTTTAATATAGATTACAATTTTAAAAATTATTATTATATATAAAAAATATTTATAGTTTTTTTAACAAAATTTAATAATAATTTATTAAAAAACTAATTTTTTAACCCAAAAAAAAAAAAATAATAACTATTAACAACCGCTACCAATTAGGGCACATTTGGTCATGTACATAATTGCAGCAGCATACTCCAACCTCCACCTCTCCTTCTCCTTTCTCCTTTCTCCGTCTTAGCTTCGCAGCTCTGAATCGCGGCAGCGGCTGTGAAATTAGCACTGAAGCAGGGATTCCTATTCGCTGAGCCGTGGCTTCGTGGGTCTCCTTGGTAGGGATTGCAGCGTAATATAAAGGTGGGCTGTTAATCCTTGTTTAGATTATAATTTGAAAAGGCTGTAGCTTTTATGGCTTTTGGATGAATAGCTTATCAACCAAACGTACTGACACACCGTTCATACTGAACAAGGATTTTCTCATGGTTGATAGAGTAAAAGTAACGATCTTTGTTCTTTTTTTTTTTTTTTCAGTTGGCTAAGATTTTTAGACTAGTACAAGAGCGAAAAGATGGTTCTTTCAGAGGACGAATTTAATAGGCTTTACAGAATCAGAAAGACGGTGATGCAAATGCTGAGGGATAGGGGCTATCTTGTTACGGACTACGAGATTAACATGTCGAAGAATGAATTCAGGCATAAATACTCTGAAAACATGAAAAGAGAGGACCTTGTTATCAATAAAGCTAAGAAAGATAATAGCTCCGACCAGGTATTTCCCTAATCTTCCAGTTCAAGCTTTATTCTCTCTGATGCTAGTTTTACTTGTTTTCCATTCCTTTAATCGTAAAGCAAGAAGATTTTATTTTGCTTAAATTTCGGCTTTTTCTATTGGGTTTGAGGGCAAAGTTTGAAGGGTCTTCTTTATTATACTATATTTTATATTTGTTACTCATGTCTGATTGTACTCATAAGCGTGATGCTGGGAGTGAGACGTTTTATTCACCTTGTTTTTTAACTAATTATAGTCACCATTCATTAGGGCCATCAGCTGAAGGGGAGTTGTTTTGGTGTTTGTAGAGCTGAGGAGTTAATTGCAGTTTGATATGTATATTTATTATGCAACTTTTAGTCATTATGATGATATTGGAGGACTACATTGACTAGATCAATCATTGTGAATGCCCAGCGTAGGATAATAAGATTATGTGGAATAGATTGGCGTGGAGGTGTCTTGCTTTTGTGATGAAGAAATGAGATAGTAGGGCATAGAAGAGTATTGTAGATAATTTCCTAGTTCAACAAGTGGTCTCTTGCCAAGACTCAGACAAGCTTTCCATTGTGATACTCTAATAGCTATTGTCGTTTGATGCTTTTTGTAGATGGTTGCTGACTCCCCTTGGTCAGTCAGCTACTTTGGTTTCTGTAGGACTCTTGTTTGATGGGATTAAGAGAAGGGAGATTTGCATAAATTGGGGATTTAACTACAATACGAGCATTGAAGACTCAAACATGCAAGTAGAAAAATACTATTAAATATTCATGGATATAAGCATCCGCAATCTGGCACCTTAAGCATTGGATTGAAGGTGTTGTCTTATACTTATAAAAATATATATGGGGCCAATTGTTCCCATGTGCGATTTTATCTTCTTTTCTTGAAGTTTAATTTCACTAGCGTGCTGAATTAGTTGTGATCTATTTATGTTCTTTACTAGTAAGCAGCAAATAATTGCTGGACTCTGGGTTATATATACATCAAGCGAGTTCATTATTGAAAGATGAAAATTAAGCTCTATGACTATGTATATCTTATATGCTAATTTACTTTTTGTATTGGCTGTAATAGGCATAATAATTTTATGGGAGAGCACATGAAAAATGTGTTTTCTTTCTGTTTTATGCTTTATCTTTTCATTGGTTGCATTTGTACCAGATCTATGTTTTCTTTCCTGAAGAATCTAAGGTTGGAGTTAAGACAATGAAGACGTACACTAACCGGATGAAATCTGAGAATGTTTTCAGAGCAATCTTGGTTGTTCAACAGAATTTGACTCCCTTTGCCCGGAGCTGTATTGCTGAGATATCTTCAAAATTTCACCTGGAGGTTTTTCAGGTTATGTGATTTAGTAATCTTTTGTAATGACAAAAAAGTAATTCTTGAGTGATCTCAAGTTTCATATTCCTTGTCTAGCTTTCTCCCTTCCACACTGTCTTGTAAGCCACTGAGTTGGCTTATATTTTAAATAATATTAAATAATAATAGATTGTCTAATATCCATTGTATTTACTGTGACTTGAGAGCTAAAAATTTACTAAATCTGCTTTCCCTTCTTAAATACTATGTTTTATGTTTGCAGTCATAACTAGTATATTAACTGCTTCATGGATTCAGGAGGCAGAACTGCTGGTGAACATAAAAGAGCATGTTCTTGTTCCGGAACATCAGGTGCTAAACGATTTAGAGAAGAAAACCTTGCTTGAGAGATATACTGTCAAAGAAACTCAGGTCAGTATGTTAAAATGTGATTCTAATGCACATATTTTTAGGGGCATCTTCTTGCCCTTATATGGGATATGGTGGTATTTATGGCTTCTCTTTAGGGTAGGGCACATGGAAGTTTTAAGGGACTCTCGTTTTCAGATGTACAGGGAGATTAGAGAGCATTGCTATCTGCTTGAGCCTCTGTGACTCTTTCTTTACCTTTGGTTTTATTTTGACTGCTTTTCTTTGGAGGATGTCTTATCCAACTGGTTGTCATTTCTCCTCCTTTCTAAAAATATTTCTTTTATCACACATGCATAGAAGAATCTAATGCTGATTCTGTCATTTGCCAGAAAACATTTTCTCACAACTCTATTATAGAAGTCAGTGTGTGAAAATTCTTGATGTTATTTAGAGCTATGAGAAGAGAGTTGGGTGCCAAATAATTAGGTTGTGAATTGATAAGTTAGATTCTGATTTTGGGTTTGCTAAGTGATGGATCCATGAACATTGGGCTTGGGTCTATGGGAGGATATGACAGAAAGAATAATGAGGTGTCACAAGGGATGGAAAAGGGAGGGAAAGTTGTAACTAACTAGTCACATGGGTCAGAGGGTGGAAGAGAGAGAGTGAGAGTTAGCATGTTATATATATATAGGCTGGAGGGGCAGGGTGGAGGGCTGGCAGAAAATTGGCTGAGTAGTGGGAGATAGCTCTGACCTCTTGAAAGTTGGAGGAGTTCTGGGTTATTTTCTATCTTTGTCCTTGTTCTTTGTATTTCTGCTTTGCTGATAATTCCATCTCAATTCCCTGTTTGGGTGGGATTGCAGCCTTATATTACATAGATAACAGAAGAGATTCTCTGGGTTTCATCACTAGGACTTTTTCATTGAGTAAATCTGGTTGGTATATGCATGCTTCAGTGTATACCTATGATTCGTACTTAAAAAATTGCAAAGACGATATTCAATTCCATGCCTCCAATGTGTATAAGACATTCTGGCTGATCTCCTTCCTTCTATATGTCTGTCTTGTAATTTTAGAGTTGTCAGTTTCTTTTGATGACTTTCTTGAATATTAGCTGTGGCTAAATTTCAGTTTTCCAGCGCTATAGTAGATTGCATGCTTGAGGTAGTGGATTGAATTTTTCTTTTCTTCCCCTAGTCCCAAGGGGTTGAGGAAAATAAGTTTCAGCCCTTCATCAAATTTGAACCTTTTTGTTTGTATCTGTTTTTTTAAAAAAAGAAACTGGATACTGGGAGGTCTTTTTGTAACTTCTGTATGAACTCATCAAAGGGTTACATTTTGTTTATCTTGAATGCGATGACAAGTGGAAGATTGTATCCTAATGATTTAAGTCAGAACTAGCCTGTATAAGTAGCAAGTTGAATCTGTTTGAGTGAAATGTTGTCTGTTGAACCCCACCGGCCGCTTATACCTAGTTCCTGAATTTAATTTGGATCTGGTGCTAAATAACACATTAGTAGAGTTGAATTACGTTTGTGTTCAATATTGCTGTTTATCAAAGTTTTATGGAATGCTATGTATACTGTTCCTTTGATCTGGTCTTAAATCCCCTTTCTTTTTCTTTTTACCTCAAGTCTTCTTAGATACTGATGATGTCGTTTCTCCTGTTTCTGACAGCTTCCTAGAATCCAGGTCACTGATCCAATTGCAAGATACTACGGACTAAAGCGTGGACAGGTTGTGAAGATAATCCGGTCAAGTGAAACTGCTGGGCGATATGTTACATACCGATATGTTGTATAATTGATTCTCTTTAAGTCCTAAACATTGCATCATTAGAGACTGCAAAATGAATAGAGTTCACGCAGGACAAAAGTCAGCTTTTGTACAATTTTGGTTGTTTTACTGCGCTTCCATTGAAAAATGTGTGTGTTGCGTTTCTGTAGGCTGTGACCATGATTTACGTGGCATGTGAATGTACTTGAAGTATTCTTTGGGGGTCACAACTATTTTGTTTCATTGGATAGTCCGAGTAAAGCAGAATGCAAAGTTGAAATTCTTACAAATATGCACAACTGTTTAGTTTGCTTTATGCATCTATACGAGTTTTAGCGTCATCACTTCTGACTTCGTTGCTTACAGATTAAATGGAACTTTCTTTATAGTTGTGTGGAATTTTGAGTAAGAATTGTGCTATTGATTACAATTATAGGGAGATATTGACTTGAGCATATTAAAACAAGTTAACCTTTTATGGTAATCGCTTTCCTTTTTCCTGATTTACTGACAAATTAAATCAATTTGTTTGCTAATAAACGAGTCTAATATTTTATAGAGATCTTTTTATTCTACTGATATATAAGGTGTCCAAGTGAATTCTCCCAATTTAGGTAGGAACTTTAAGAAAGAGGCTTGCTGTAAAATTGGAGGAAGAGAAAAAGAATGAGAGGATGAACGAAAAGGGAGTTAATTAATTTTGTACGTAATTTTTACTTATTTGTGTCTAGACTTAATTATAATTTAAAAATTTCAATGTCAAAAAATAGATTTAAATTTGGAAAATAAAGTCCAGGTAAAGAAAAATGAGCTGAATCTAAGTTTTTTTAACAGCCTGAATTGATATTTTTTTTTAAAGAAAATTTTAATTTGATTATTAATAAAATAAGGTAATTTAGGAATTAAAATATTAAAACTGAAACTCTCTTAATTTTAAAGATGAAAAATATAAGTTTTCTAATGAAATTAATTCAATTTTAATTTTTGGTGATTACTAGGTTAATATGATATGATATCTAATAAAAAAACAATAATTAGTACACTTCATCTAAAGGATTTATGTTAATGCTACTATTAATTTGTGTTTATAATTTTTTTTTTATTTTATACAAGTAATAATAACCGTTAACTACATTCTCTATCTCAAATCTTAAATATCAAATAAAGTTAATTAATATCTTAAAAATTACATAAACTTTAAATAAAAATATTCAAATAAAAAAGGAGATTACAATTTAGGTCACTCTTTAAATTAAAGCTTGGTCCAATCCTAAATGTATTCAACCCATGATCAATTCTATTTGGATCCTTCTTAATAACTTTGATTTTATCTTTAATTTTCCCTACTAAAAATAGTTGTTCATGCAAAAAATATTTATAAATTTCAAGTTTTTGCTTTTGGCATTGTAATTTTTATTTCAAGTTAGTAAATTCTTTTATCATGATTTGAGTGCACTCAATCTAAAGTGTTTTATTAACTAATTTTATATTTGGAAGCCTAAAAGAAGACTTGGATTTTGATTTTTTGAAAAAGTGTGTTTTGATGGTCCAATACCCGATCATTCAAAGCAATGTTCGGGCACTCCAAAGCAATGTCCGAGCATTCACTGTTATTCCAATTTTATGCATTCTAGTCACCCATTGCTCGAACATCCAAACCAATGCTTGAGCACCTAATTAATGCAGCATCTATTTTCTATTTTAGTCACTTAATGCCCTGACATCCAAATTAATGCTTAGGCATTTGCCGTTTTTTGACTTGTGAAAACTTTAGACTATAAATAAAATCTTTTCACTTTCAAAGGTAACTTTCAGAGGGGATAGACCAAATAATAACTAAAGAAGGAGGAGAAGTAAGAAAAGTAATTTCAAGAGATTTTGGAGCATCAAATCATCTTGGGACCAAAGAGATCATGGAGTTTGCTTATATTTTCTTCTTCTACCTCCATTTCTATTCTTTAATCATATATAGTTGTGAAGATGTAACTTGATTTGAATAATGTTTTATTAGCTTTCTTGCTTAATATAAGTTTCTATTTTTATTAATTGAGTGTTTATCATGGTTCTTAATGCTTTCTATGACTTGGCCTTATATGAATTGATTTAGGGTTCATATATTGAATTGGAAAATTCATATATGTGCTTGCTCATATGATAAACACCATAATCTAACTTTTTCTAGGGATAAATGTTGTTGATTGTGTGGTTCTTGTGGAATTTCATTATTTTTTTGTAAAGCCTTTCCTAATTGAGATTCGTCTAAGGGATTAGAAAATCTCATTTATTTAAAGGAGAATCAGCTTTCCAAGAGATTGGTTGTTAGTTAAATTAGAAAATTCAACCATCAATTATGGAGTAGAACTTGATTATGTAGGAATTCTAAGATTCATGGGAAGATTAAGTGAAGTCGAATCCCAAACCCTTTTGAATATTTATATTCTTTCATAGTTTTAATTATCCTTATTGTTGAAAAAACTAAAACTAATTACTTTCTATTATTAGTGTTCCTTTTTAATTGCATTGAGCTCCCTTTAATTCATATATTTCATAGTCTAAATAGTATTAAATTTGTGAAATTGGTAATTGACCAAAATCCTTATAAGACGATACTCTCTCACTTCTATATTACTTGAGCAATGTTATATACTTGCCAAGTGAGTCATCAAGTTTTTGGCAAGGCTTTACCAAAGAACAAGGAAATTTTTCAAGAACCACATAATAAACAACTTCTATCCCCTCTAAAAAGATTCTATTTATAATCCAATTTTCACACATGTCAAAAAACAATGAATGTTAGATATCACTTTGGATACCCGAACATTGAGTGACCAGAATAGAAAGTAAAGGCTGGGTGCTCAGATATTGGTTTGGATGCTTGAGCAGTAGGTGACCGAAATGCACAAAATTGGAATTAAAGTGAATGCTTGAGTTTTGGACCATCAGAGGACACTTTTTTAAAAAATTAGAATCTAAGTCTTCTCTTAGGCTTCCAAATATGAAATTAGTTAGTAAAACACTTGAATTTAATGCACTCAAATCATGATAGAATAGTTTATTAACTTGCAATCAAAATTACAATGCTATGAGCCAAAACTTGAAATTCATAAGCACTTTTTGCACAAACAACTATTTTTAGTGAGGGAAATTAAGGACAAAATCAAAGTTATCAACTTCCCTAAACTTAGACCTTTCTAGAAACTAGACCTATGGTGCACAAGAGAAAACTCAAGGAAACACAACTCTATACTAATCCTAAATTTTAAAACTAGACAAACAAAACAGCTAAAGACACAAATTTCAAATGATTTCTCAAGAATGTTGAGTCAAGAAGCAATTAGCATAAATAAAAATTAAAGGAACCTCAAGGATTCTCAACAATAAGCATACTACTTTTCAACTTTATAAAGCACAAGCAAGTAAGACAATTTCATTTAATCTACAAAGATTAAGCATGAAGGACCTCACAAAATAGTGTTTTCAAGTAATCTCAACTCTCAAGTGTTTAAGGTTAAGTATTTCCCTCAAATTCATTCAATAGATTTTTCATTACTATAAGCTTGTTAAAATTGTACTTCTTCCACTATGGAAATCAAATGCAAACACAAATCAAGAATACTTTATTAAAGGTTGTATTAGGACTAAGGAAACAGTATGGATGAAAAAAGATATATCAAAGTGGACCGAAGAGAGCAAAAGAAAAGAACATTGGTGGAAATTGGAGGCCAAAGATTGAAGGTTTAACACTTACCCATGCACTTTAATATATCAACTTCAAATTTTCTTTTAGCTCCCAAAAACTATTTGTTTATGCAACTAAACTCTTCTCTCTTTTTTTTTTTTGGTTTGTTTATATATACATTTTTCCTTTTTTTTTTTTTCCCCTTTCTTTCTTCTTTTCTATAAACTTCACCCACCCTTTGACATTTTGATAATTAAGGTTAAACCCCTTATACAATGAGTAATGTGGACCTATAAAATTGATCAAAGCTCTCCTACTCCCAAAGGTTAGGTAGAACATGACTGAACACTTTGGGCATGTATTGTGTTAACAAGAAAGAAATAAGATTTATGGCACCATGAGGGTGAACAAGGAAAATAATGCAAGGTAGACAATTTGATTGAAATAGCTAAACAAAAGAAATGTCTTTATAATACTAATGTATGCAAATGAAAATTATAATATAAAAAAGAATTAAAGGAAGTATACAAATGAAAATTACAGTTAAAAAAAAAATTAAAGTAAGTTCTAGAATAATAATCATTTATGAAGAGAGTCATACAAGAAAGAAAGAATGACAAATGATTTAACCATTGAAAGCAAGCTAAAAAACTCATAAGGCTAATGTCCAACATATTTAATCTAGGCAAATTAAGATTAACAACTAAGCTTGCAATATACATAGAAAATGAAATAGAGTAATCTCGTTGAAACCTATAAAATCAAGTGCAGAAAACGTTAATTCAACAAAATTTAAGTTATCATTAGAAGAACATGTGTTCTAATCCTAACAAAACAAAACGTAAAAACAAAATATATTTCACTTCTTTTATTTTTATTTCTATCTTTCTAGGAAGAAGCATGGAAGTTTCATTTGTTGTTTCTATTTTTTATAGGAAGAAGCATGAAAGAGGCCAAGTAAAACTGTATTAAGGATGCAACAAAAATATATATTAATCAAATATGTGAAAAACCTTTTCTTTAATATGCTTAAAAATATATATCATAAATGATTAACTCTTTATATTAAAAAATTTTCTTCCTCTAATCTTTTCTTCAATTTTTTTTCATAGGCTAAAATTTTAAAAAGACTGAAATTGTTGAACATATTTCATCGTGTTCTCAGTAAATCATATACAACAAGGGAAATGCGCTTTTAAGCAAGAAAATTTAGTTCCAACAAATTTCGAAGAAATTAATTGTATTATACCTGTACATGTGTGTATAAATAGGGTCTGCAATTGCAAATATTTCCTTTTTTTAAATACACTCTTAGCTAGAAAAATATTGAAAATTTTATTTAAAATCCGGATGCGGGGCGAGGCCGTAGGTGGAAGAAAAATCGGGGTAGAAAAACTTTGAAGCGAAAGAAAATTCTGTATCTTCTCTCTGGACGCTGCCGCAGAAATCTTGGCCGGAAAGTATGAAGCTTAAGCAGTTGGAAAGTCTCCTTGGCAATCTTCAGCAGTTCCCTCACCCCAAGGTTCTTTTTCTGATACGACCTTAATAGTCTCTGAGTCTCTCCCCTTTTTACAGTGAATGCATTTTTTTTTGTCGCAGGTTGAACTTGAACAGTATCCAACTGGACCCCATATTGCTTCTCGAATGCTTTACACCGTATTTCTCTCTTAACTATCGTCTCTTTATTGAGCTTCCACAAGATATCACTTTTGTTCTTTGTTATCAACTCTTCCAATCGCTTCAAATTTTACCTAAAATGTTCTATTTCCCTCCCGCTAAAGATGGGTTCTTTACCTTAGCGGTGCCTAGCGTTTTGGCTGTATGTAAGTTACTGGCTTACTGGGTATGCAACTGTATAAAAATAAAAACCAGCTCTTGGCTCTAAGATTACATTTCTATTATTTGATTGTAATTCTTAATTTTATTTGCTATTTCATTTCAAGGTAGGGAAAGATGGGTGGGTATTCTAATAAATCCAGTAGCGTGCAATTTGTAAAAGTAATAATGTTGTTTAGGTTTAGTCATTGTAATTCTACATTCTTAAATTCCTCTTTCTGTTGTGATTACATAAATTAGGCTGAAAACTCTTTCGGGGATGTGAGCAACAAGGTAGTGGCTGACTTTGGATGTGGCTGTGGTACTTTAGGTGTTGCAGCTGCTCTTTTGAATGCGGAGTGAGTTACATTCTTCTTCTTCTTTTTAACTCTTGTGCAATTTGTTTACCAACGTCTCAATACGGTCTGTATTAGCTGTTCTGAGATGATATTAGAATGATATTCAGCATGCTGAAATTTTGAATTACTATGACTTTTCTGCCCTCTGCATCTTCATATGTCATCTTTGTATAGAACCTGTGGGAACTGTCTTGAATGAATCTGTATTTTCCATTCCCTAAACCCTACGCTTATTACATACAGGCTCACTTAGGCATCCTCCTTTTCAAATCAAACATTCAAATTCAATTTAAACAATGAAGCAATACTTTGTTTGAATTAAGTATGGATGTCCTCCCTCTTATATATATCTTATATTTTCGTAATTTGTCTTAGCATTGGTCAGACATGTTCTTGGCATTGACATTGATCAAGAATCTCTTGAAATAGCATCACTAAATGCTGAGGAGCTTGAGGTATTTTCTTTCTACTGCTTGATGTGGGAAATTAGTGCATACTTCTCCTGATAACTATGTCTCTCATTGTAGTGAAATCTAAATAATTTTTTATATGTTTCAAATATTGTACACGTAGTGAATTTCTAGAATAGCAAAGATTCAGGTTAGTTTTTGTATGTTATAATAAAATAAAAGGAGATAAAAAGTGATCATTAGTATGCTCTTTATTCATTAATTACATTGTTATGTTAAAAATTGCCTACTGGTGATTGATGCATCTTTCCTTTGTTATTAAATTATATTTGCAGTTGTACTTGGACTTTATTCAGTCTAATGTTGTGGACTTGGGATGGAGAGGTAGCTCTGCCCATTGTCTTTTCTTAGCCTAGTGCCTTTCTCTGTCTTTGCTTGTACAACTTTGTGTCTACTCTTGAAGTTTTCTTATGAAACAGGTTCATTTAGTTGTGTTGGTATTTTCTCTAGGTCCAATTGTTGATACAGTTGTAATGAATCCTCCCTTTGGAACTCGGAAGAAGGGTATAGACATGGATTTTCTCCATGTTGCTTTGAAGGTAAGCATATATGCCGGTTATAGAACTCTAAGTTAACAAATGATTGATGGAATTTCTGATATACATGTATTATCAGGTTGCTTCTCAAGCTGTTTATTCCTTGCATAAGACTTCAACAAGAGATGTAAGTCATCTGTGTCTCACATTCAAGTTATCTGAATGACCAATGAAGTTCTGCAAGCCTGATCAAAGTGTTTTTAATATAATTTATGCACACTTGTATCATACATGATATGACTTCAATTTGCACCTAGACACTTCAAATCTGTAATGTCTTGATATCCACATTGATACCCATGCATCTTAATTGTTTTTACCCAGTATCTCATGCATAATTTTATGTGTTTGATTAGAGATGGTATTTTGTGTCATTTATTACTTATCTTACCATTTCACAAGGACTTCAATATTATTTGTTTGGTTTATTTAAATAAGATCTTCATTGGAGTACATTTTCATATGAAGCTTTTCTTTACATTTTTGAAATATGCATCTAGCTAGCAGTAGCTTTAATAATAAAATCCATTAGTGAAATTAAACAAGGGCATGGAAATATCAGAAATTCTGTTTCATACCCTTCCCCTTATTCTTGAAGGTCATGGGATCATTAATCTTTCAATCTACACTTTCTTGAATTAGGAGCATAACAAGATGCTCCTGCTTGCCAATTTCCCAAAGGGATTTAGTTTTAAACTTAGTTTATAAAAAAAGTTGTATTTATGTATTCATTAGTCTTTTACTTTTTAAAAGTGATCCAAAGTTCCAAACTATTTAGGTTTATTCCTTAATTTATCCCCTTTTATTCATTTGTTCATTCAATCTTAAAAATATTCTTAGAGTCCTTTAGTGTAATTTAGAAGTTTATTTCTTACAAATAATTATACCCACTGCCTTATTTCTCCTCAATGATTGCTTTGTTTTATGAAAGGTTCTCTTTTTTATCTCATTGCAGCATGTCAAACGAGCAGCCCTGCGGGATTTCAATGCTACAAGTGCTGAAGTATTATGTGAGGTGAGTGAAGGTTTTTGGTTGATTGGTGTTCTTGATCCTACAGGAAGTAAATTCCTTCCCAGTAAATTAACCTTATGTTTTTAATAAAATATGCAATTCTACTAACTTAATCTGAAAATACTCTTTTGTGCTTGTTAGTTATTGCTAATAAATCCTGAGCAACTAAACTAAGTTCAAGCTATTAAGCTCACATTAAAAATAGTAGCGCAATCTGACTTTGTCGGATATCTGGCCAAACAGGAGTATATCTGTAATTTTACACCTATTATCCCACAACCCAAGTGTTCCAGATATGGATGTTGTCTCTAACACAATGTGGTGAACCCATGCCACTCTACTCCAACGCAACCTTATTGCTTCCCTGAAATCCAAATTCTTCCATTTGACAGATCTAGATATAAAGTTTCTTTTGTCAGAGGTTTTAGAGGCAACCATGACTATGGAATTGTTTTTAAATCTGAAATCTATCTTTGTTTTCTTGCTTCAACAGCTTCGATATGATGTACCAAAACTGTACAAATTTCACAAGAAGAAGGAGGTGGATATTGCTGTGGACCTCTGGCGTTTTGTACCTGCAAGTTACCAAAGCAGGGCTATATAGTTAAGACAAGGATGGGGAGTGTTGATTTTAGTGCAGAATTTAAGAAGGAACTGTGGATTCTTCATGTATTTTTGTTCTTCTACTTCTCCCTCTTAAGGAGACATGGTGGATGGCCTTATCATGTTTTTAAACATAAAAGACCCTATGCAGATCCAAATTTGTGGGAGCTGCTTTTACAAGCTCATGTATGTTCGGGTTTGTCGACTTAATTCTACTTTTGCACCATCATTAAAGTCACAATCTTGCACAACTATACAAGCGGCTTGGTCCAAATACAGATGGTTAAACCAAAGATTTTCCTTTAGAACCCAAATTAGGCCACTTTTAATTGTGCATGTTTGTAAATCCAATCCTCCAAGAGAAGTGTGACCCGCAAAATCTGTTAACTTATGTGGCTTTCATCATTTTGAAGGTGGCATGAGTAGGTTGTATGAATGCGAAATTGATTAATGCTAATATCAGAAACTTGGCTGAAAGGCACATTATCACCTGCACAAGACATTCATTAAACAGAGTGATGGGTCTTTTTGTGACCCCATTGAGTGGATGGTCAACTAGTCTAATGCTTGCATTGATTAATGAAATAATCAATCTTGGAAAGTTAACCCCCTGTTTGGGGAATGAATCTCGTATCCACTCCCTCCCCCCCCCCCCCCCCCTCCCCCCACCAAAATACTCGATTACTAGGATTAGACTTGGAATTACAACTACTAAATATTTGACGATAACTAATTTACTCTAGGGGCTCTTTTTAAGCAGATGGAAATTGGGTCAAGAACTAACGAAACTAATAGTTCAAAAATGCATCTACTAGTTCTTTTTTTTTTTTTTTTTCAGCTTACCACAGAATTAAGAATACAGAAAAAGTAGTCCTCGTGTATCCCAAAGTAGATACAGATAAGTAAAATAGGTCGATGCCGAACGCAGATTTGGAAATTACAAAAAATCACATTGCTATTCTCAAAATTATGGATTCCCCTGTTTCCATTTATGCTTTATGGCTATTGTCTTCACCTTATGCTGGTATTGTTGTTTCACTTTGAGCAGTCTCCCCAAGAGTGAACCGTACAAAACGTCTCACTTTAATGTTCTCTCCAATTGCAGCTACTGTTTGCTTCACCAAGTCCTTCACTAAAACATTGTCATCCTTAATAAAAGGTTGCTCTAGAAGGGCAAGCTCTCCAAGCCTCTTTGAGACCCTTCCCTCAACTATTCTTTCCCTAATGTTCTCAGGTTTTGAAAGAATGTCCTCTCTCTGCATCTCAAGTTCTTTTTCCTTGCTCACAATACTCTCTGGAATATCTTCAATGGAAACAAACTGCACTTGTGGGCAGGCCACTACTTGCATAGCAAGATCATCAACCAACTCCTTGAATTGTTGACTTCTACCGACAAAATCAGTTTCACAGTTCACTTCAATTAGAACCCCGATGCGTGAATCATGAATGTACGAACCAATTCTGCCTTCAGCTGCCAGCCTGCTGGATTTCTTCTCAGCAGATGAGAGACCCTTCTTTCTTAGGTACTCCTGTGCCTTTTCTAGATCCCCTCCAGTTTCAGAAAGAGCTTTCTTACAATCCATCATCCCTGCTCCTGTTTCTTCTCGTAGTTGCTTAACCAATGCAGCAGAGACTGCTATTGTTGGTGGCCTGCATCAGAATGTTGAATTATGAAAGACTTGCAAGAAATCAAAGAAATTTGTTCTCTTTTCATATGTACAATTTTATAACAACTGAAATGCATTTCGCATATGACTGAGTGATGCATTCATTATGCCAAATTTAGCACCACTGGTTGTGAATATTTCATCTAATGCAATTGCCTAAATAAATAGAAATTTATAGAACTGCTTACTTCTGCTCTGTTTCCTTGGATTCAGTAACAGTAGGTTGCATTTTTTCTGGTGCAGGCACAGGTTTTGCGGTGGTTTGTGCAGCCACTTCTGCAGCAAAATCCTGACTTTTCTTCTCCAAGCCCTCTCCAAGATTGAACCGCACAAACCTCTTAACTTTAATATTTTCTCCAATGGTTGCTATAGTCTGCTTGACCAAGTCCTTTACTGCCAATTTATCGTTTTTAATGTATGGCTGCTCAAGCAGTGCCAGCTCCTCAAGCCTTTTTCTTATCCGGCCTTCAACAATCTTTGATCTTATCTGCTCTGGTTTTGATAAAAGATCATCTTTCTGCATCTCTATTTCTTTTTCTTTGTTCACAATATCCTCAGGAACATCTTCGGTAACAAGATACTCCACTTGAGGGCATGCAGCCACTTGCATGGCTATATCATCAACCAGCTCCTTAAATATTTCACCTCGAGAGACAAAATCTGTCTCACAGTTTACCTCCACCAAAACACCAATCCTGCTGTCATGAATGTAAGATCCTATTCTTCCTTCGGCAGTGACTCTGCTTGCTTTCTTTTCTGCACTTGCTAAGCCTTTCTTTCTTAGGAACTCCTGTGCTTTAATAATGTCCCCCCCAGTCTCTGAAAGAGCTTTTTTGCAATCCATCATTCCAGCTCCTGTTTCTTCCCGAAGCTGCTTAACAAGAGCGGGTGATATAGTTGCTGTAACCAATAAAAAGGGATAGACATTTTACTACGAGAGAATTCCCAATACTATGTAAGAATGGAAATAAAAAAACGCAGCAGACTGGAAAACCAACGACTAGCAATGAAGGAAAGGTATTTGTTGGTCATAATTCTCATTTAGTTCATGCCCAAAAGCTATATCTAGTGGCAATATAGCCAACTATAAATTCTGACATAAATGAAAAATTAGTAACGAGAGAATGAGAAAATTAAAGAGCATAAATTACACCATTGTAAAAGAACAAAATTACTGCAACCTCAGATTTCCACCATATGGTCCACTTTTTCAGCAAAGTTTCAACAATGATATTTAATATCGTTATTAAAAAAAAAGATGCATTTCTGAATCTAAAACATATGCAATAGAATGCAAAGAAGATGAAGTATAAACCTTTACTCAACTGAATTTTTTTACAACTTCAGTGGGAAGGGGAGACAGGATTTGATCATTATTACCTGTTCCATTGATAGAGGGAGAATTAACAACTCAAGATCACTCCTTTTATGAATTTAGAAGTCTTCATGTTACCAGTTTTGATTCATTTGCCAAAATTGAAGCATGCAAGCAGGAAAAGATGTTAAAGCATACCTGTACTCGTGCTTCCCTCAGATGATATTTTGCCAATTTGTTCGCTTGAACTAATATCATTGCTGTTGTTCTCAAGCACAGCTCCCACTTTGTCATCTACTTGCAATGCAGAGCTAATTCTAATTATTAAGTTGAGTTGACAGTTGAAATCTCTTGTATACGGAAAATATTAATGGCACAAAATTCATGTCAGTTACCTTTGTAGATGTGGACTTACTATTAGTATTTCCACATGCAAATATACATGAGACAGAAAAGACGCCAAGTATTAAGAAAAGAGTGCAAGAATACTACAAACCTGCAGTTTCTTGGGGAGCTGGTGCACTATTAGATGTAATATCTGATTCTAACCCTTTAATACTGCCATTTATATCAGGGCTAGGTTCAACCCCATTACTATCAGTAGGTGCTGCAGTGGCAAATTCTTCCTCTGTATTAGAAGTTTGTGATTGTTTTTCATCCTCCACAACAGTAAGATCAACCCCACTGTCCATTACATTTGCGTTAGCTATTTCAGGAGGTGAGTCTGTTATCACATTGCTTGCTGTGAGATCAGTTTGAGCAGCTTCCTCAATAATTTGATTTGCGGTAGATGCTTCATCCTCTTCAGGAGCCAAACTTCCTGATGTCACCCTCTCCTCAGTGGTACCATCTACACCCGAGATTGGGCTAGAGACATTGCTTACTGGGTCTTTTTCATCATTTACAACAGCTGTTGAGTCACCATCCAATGAACTGCTTCCCACATCCACCTGACTTTCAGAATTATCCTCTTCGGCTTTATCATTTAGATTTTCATTAGCTATTTCAAGAGGTGAGTCAGCTTTAACATTGCTTGCTGTGACATCAGTTTGAGCAGCTTCCTCAACAATTTGATTTGCAGAGGATGAATCCCCTTCAGGAGCCAAACGACCAGAAGTCACTGTTGCTTCCTTCTCAGTGGTATCATCTACACCTGACAATGGGCTAGAAATATTGCTTACTGGGTCTCTTACGTCATCTACAATAGCTGTTGAGGCACTATCCAATGAGCTGCCTTCCACATCTGCCTTATTCTCAGAATTGTCAACATTAATATTATCTTTTACTGGTTCATCCTGCACATCAGGAACATCTAATACAGTTTCCCCTTGCAGGACAGTTTCCTTGATTTCTTCTGTCGATGGTTTATCAACTGATTTCTGTATATTCTCCCTCTCATCCAAAAATGCAGCAACATCTTTATTATTACGAAAAGCTAAAACAAAAGGGTTTGTTGCAACATGGACAACCCCTTGGCTAAGTTTTGAGTCCAATTCTGCTATATCTTCCTCTTTCTTCATAGTCAATGTTACTTGTCCTCTTGAGATACGTAAAACCCGTACACTGACTTCTTGACCAACCTGCAATGAAGACGTTCCCATGACATTCCCAAATCCATCATCAGATTCCTCAGATATGGGTAGAAATCCTTCCTCTCCGTCAGGAAGAGATATAAAAGCACCACTCCTGGTCTTATTCTTCACTGTACCTTCTAGGTCCTGCCCCTTGACAAAATTGGTGCTTTTCTTCACATCATCTCTCTTTGAACTGGGTTTCGATGCATTCCTCCTCCCAGGTCCAGCCTTCTCTGAACTGGCTGGTGCTTCTTTTTGTTGTTTCAGCTTACCAATATCATCACTTTCACGCATAGAGAGAGAAATACGTTGACTTTCAGTGTTTACTTCAATTAGCTTCACCTTCACTTCTTGTCCTACTGAAACTACACTCGCAACGTCCTTAACATAGCTATCACTCAACCTTGAAACATGAACAAGGCCATCTGTGAAAGCTCCAAAATCAACAAAGGCCCCAAAAGGCTGGATTGATTTTACTTTCCCAGTAAAAGTTGCCCCCAGAATTAAATCCTCATTCTTTATTGGAGGCATCTCACTTTTCCTAGCAGGTCTTGAACGTCTGGCTCTAGCAGAAGCAGGATTGGCATTGGACTTAGGAGATGAATCCTCACTTATTCCCACTTCATCTGAAGGAGTTTCAGAGGTTTCAGCAGAATCTTTATCTGCAGCAGGTGAATCTGGTTCCTCTACTGCTATGTTTGTTTCTGTAGCTGATGTAGTGGTTCTAGATTTTTTATGAAATGAGAATCTCCTTTTGTTCTGTGGTATCAGTCCAATGGAAACCAATGGAGGCAAGAGAAACCTCCGAGTTGATGATCCATGTTTTACAGACTTCCTTGACAAATTGAGTATTGTTAAAGAATCACTTTTCCTTGCTGAAAATGCACTTCCAGGAATAAATGAAACAATGCCTGCAGAGCACGGTATTACAGGATTCATGTTGGCTTGAAATGCAAAACTTACTTATGTTTCAGAATCAGCTCATTTAATGTCACCTGCACAGAACAAATGATGTGAAAAGTCAGTACAAGCTTAGGTAAAGAATTATCTGGCGGCTCCACTATAAGTGTTAATAAGCATTTAAGATTTGGAAAGAATTCAGTTATCAGGTACAAAAAGCAAAGATATATGAATACATGCCTATTAGTTTGGTTACAATCATATGATGTAATCAACTCCTAGCACCAAACATCATTGTCGACACAAACACATCCAAAGTTCAGAAGGACAGAAGGAAGCATAGCCAAATTGATTGCATATCGTCAGTGAAGATAGACACCAACTACATCATAGTTCACATAGCCAAATTGATTACTGTGACAATGATAGTCAATGTAACTCATTAATCTAAATGAGATATGACAGCAGCATTAAATAAATCAGGATTTGCATTTAGTATGCCAAGGCTAATCATAATCATCTGGTTTATCTATATTATCCTTCATGTCATCAATGCAACAGCTAAAATATCAAAAGCGCATAATTCCAATATAAGCTCAAGGGAAACGAAAAAACCAGAATCACCCAATGAATAATAGAATTTCCATCAGGACACAGAATAGCATAAGAAGTTAAAAAACCATATGCAGAATTTACTGACAGGAAATAACTCACACATCTCACATACAAAGTCAAATTGCAAATTAGGCTAAATAACAATTTAAACGCATACAAGGTGATAATACATTCATACAGTAAACTAGCGAGGCAATAAAGCCCGCAATTCCTGCTGCAAAATTCCTATTCTTTTGCATTATAGGGAAATTAAATTCAGGGAATGGAGCTGTAAGGGAGCATTATGTATCAATTCAAGCACGAAATGGAACAGAGAGCTGGAAAAATCAGATAATACACGAAGCGCTAAGGCAAAGAAAGGCCCATCAGTGTACGACGAAGAAAATAGACATCAGAAGCTTGAAAAGGCTTAAAAAATCCATAGAAACTTTACGTTTACAAGTTCAACAACTGTTAAAAGAGGCGAAAAAGTATTCGTTTTTAACTAATTGATTTCTGGTTTGAGATGATAGAGCTTACTCAGTCAGTTCTCATTGGGGGAGGGAGGGAAATGAATGGTGAGGCTAGAAATCCTTATCTTATGGAAGTATTGTGTTGCACTTGCACAATCGCAGGTGAAACTATTCGGCTCAGCTTGCTTTCGGCTTTCGGCTTAGCCTCTTAGCCGAGTCAGCAGTATATACTTGTAATGGGCTTCTTAGAGACACAAAGCCCGGATGATCAAGCCCATTCAACTCATAAGGAATACTGATTGATTACGAATTTAGCAAATTATTGGGCTACTATGATGACCCAAAAGGTCAATAATTCAATTACTTATTCCCAATAAACGTTACACCGTTTTTTTGGCCGCCTAATAAACTTTATATCCTTTAAAAAAAAAAAACCAAAAGAGAGTTGTGCCATTTCTTTCCAGTTTTTTTAAATAAAAAAAAGAGGCAAAATACACATTTTGATCATTTAATTTTTGAAGTCTTTGTTTCATAATTTAATTTTATTTCATTCTAATTTGGTGCCTTAATGAACTTATCTCAAAAAAATTTTTCTGTTCCTTTTTTTTTTTCATCACTTTAAAAATTTAGATTTAAGATTTTAAAAAATGTTTCATTTTTCTAATACCATTAAATCAAAATCTAAGTTCACAGGAGGCTATCAAAATTAAGCCACCAATGCCGCATATAAAATTTTTCTATTAAATAACTTGTTTTGGTTAATAGAAGAAACATTTGAATGATTTATGTAAATTAAGAGATCAAATTAGAACAAAACAAAATTAAGAGGTTAAAAGGGAAATCTAAAGTGAAATTAAGGATTGCAAAAGAAAATTTAGAGGGCGAAAGTGAAATTTGAAGTAAGATCAAGAGATTAAATTAAAATAAAAATGAAGTTAATGAGTAAAAACTGACAAAGTTAAGGAAACAAAATTGTTTTGGCCAAAGAAAATGTTATGAAAAGATACATGAACTTAATTATCTTCGGGCAAAATTGAAAAGGGGTTGTCTGTAGTGCATTTGGAATCAACTACAAACTTGTTATGATCATGAACAATTGTTTTGCTCTTCAATTAAGGAAGTTAAAGTAGGAAGGAAATTAAGAAAATATGAAAATAACAATAACAAACTATAATGATAACACATTGTGTATAAGATATTAGTATATCAAAAAGCTCACTAACTTATGCAATTTACTTTGCTAATAAGATCTGATATGAGAATTGATATATAGTACTGCATGCATGACGATACAATAATTAATATTCTGTCTGCATATCTATGTGATCAATCTTATATTGTCCTCCATTATTGTTTCAACTTTCACTTCAAATAAAATATTTTGTTCTTACAGTCAAGATATCTTTTCAGACTCTGTCCATGCATAATATATAAAATTAAGATTTCAGAGTTACTTCTCAAAAAAAAAAAAGAAGTAAAATAATAATAATAATAATAATAATAATAATAATAATAATAATAATAATAATAATAAGTGTTTGATTCATCTTCATTGTTGTTTCAACCTTACTCCAACGTTTTGTAATCTTAGTATTTCAAATAGCACAGTCCCTTACCATATATATAAATTTAAAATCGGGAACTACCTAAGAAAAAAAAAAAATCAAACTTAAGTATTTATATTTAAGAAAAGCGATATCAACACACAAATTAAAATATGCTATATAATTTGTTATTATATGACGGAACTTCAAATATATATTTTGTAATTGGCATCTATTATGAATATTAGCATGAACTCCATGTCCATTTGCCCAAGTCACAAACTGCGCATTAATAGAAATACGAAAAGCTCGTCGTTTTTGCCTTTTCAAGTTTGTATTTTCCTAAAATAAAAAAACAAAATTGTAATATAAATGTTTTTTTTCGGACAATTCATATTTTAGTTAATATATTATATTATATGTTATATATGTAAGTGGCTAATTGATGGGAATTAAAAATTAACCAAAATATATCATTCTCTTTTTCGTTGTCTTTTTTTTACTTTTTGGGCATCCAAATAATTGAGATTCTAAGTAATAAAGATGACGCATTCTGCACGACAAAGAAGCACAACAAAATTTGAAGCCAGAAAAATGAACTATATACATGACCAAATGCATGCATTAAGCTAGCAAATCTTTATATATATATATATATATATATAGCTTTTATGCAGGAAGTGTAGACCATTATTGGTTTTGATGGTGCCAAAGTTAACACAGAGGATTCAACAAACACGGAACTAATAAACTAATCCATATATATATAGATAAGCAAGTGTGTGGACATATAAATAATAGTTTCAACTCATATAGAGGAAAATGACATCATCAATGTGCTTGGGATTGCATATTAATATATTGAACTGAACTACCTACTATGAACTTTATGGGCAGATACTCTCTTTTATTCCAAAAAAAAAAAAAGTAGCCAGATTAATCGAGGAAAGTAGATCTCAATGACACGTGAAAATGAGAGGGATCTTATGTCATCCAAGATTAATTGTACCTTATTCCGAATGAGCCAATTATAATTATTCAAAGTCAATTTAATTTTAATATACATTAAATGAGAAAAATTGTTGTTATGAATCAAATAATTTAAAACATTCTTATTTATATTTATGTCACTCCATCACCTGAAGCATATATATCATTGGCTTGTTTTCTTAATATATATTTTTAATTAATTAGGAGAAGAATCAATTAGTAGCTAGCTAGTGCTTTTTCATTCTTTTCATTAATTTCCATGATCAACTGAATCAGATAACTGACATGAGACTATCTATATATTTTTACAAGTCACCAATGCTGGTAATTCATTGAACCTTCCCAGTTTGTATATATCTATGATTACACCAATCAAATCAACAGAAGAAATAAAATAAAAAATAAAAACCTCCATGTATTGCTAGACGGATATGCTTATACTATAGATATACACTAAAGTCCAACTTTAACGTATGATTGATCCGTAAGATAATGCAAAGCAGACACTTCGATCGTAATCAATGTACACATATACATTTAACAAATGAAATTAAAGATTGATTCTTTAATTCTTAATGTAATCATGCTTGATATCAAAATCAAGTGGTGTCAGAAATCATATCCAAGATAGATTATAAGAGCACTGGGGATGTTTGTTTTGTGAGTTATAAAAAATGAATATAAAGGGTTAGGAGACAGGAAGGACCCAATTGCATTAATAGCTATCACATTTCCAAGTAATGAGTGGGACGTTATAAGATTTTATAATTAGGGTTCCATATCTGAAAGTAAGCCAAGTGTTGAACTTACTTTCTCTCCACATGTGGGTCAGGATTGTTCGATTTGTTTCCTTGTAGTTTCCAAGGTCCCATTCCAGTTGTTCCAATATAGAAACCCTAATTATTATATAATCCACAGAGACCTTCTGATGATTTTAAATTCCTAAGAAAATCTTCCAACTAAGCAAAACATGGATTCATGGATATAAATATATATTTCTTGAGCACCTTAAGCTATACCTAGAGATCTAGGTCGTATCCCTAAGTTTTTTTTAAACTGGACGCAGATCAATCATATACATTTTATATAATTTGTTATAAAGTGCAGAGACTCTCATTGGACATTTAAAGTATTTAAAAAGTACAATAAATCATAGACCACACTTGTGACAGCAAACTCAGCGTGTGTATATATAATTGATTCAGACTAAGCATACATTTCTACACACATGCAAGTTTGTGGATAATATCTGCTTGTTAATATAAAAACTGGGTAAATCTTAGAATTGACAGATTCCTAGTTTGCATTGAAGATATATTGGTTCTGAATTGAACCTCTTCAAATTCAAATGATGAATGATAGTGAAATGCACTAAATGTATAAATGACATCAACATTTATGAATAAAAATATTAATGTCTCTATATTTCCCTTGCTCCTGCTTATTAACTACTTGCAAAAGTTGTAGCATATAGGACAACCTATGAAATTGAAGTTAATTAAATTACATATAACTCTTGAACTTTAAGTCATATATAACTTTTTAAAACTTGACAATAAATCCTCTTAATTTTTTTAAGTTTGTGCAAATAATTCTATCACTACTAAAAAGATGCCCTTAAAGTTTAACTTTTTATGCAAATAAAGTTTAACTTTTTATGCAAATAACTCCTTTAAACTTTGGGCTATGTTTGAGAATTTAAGGGAGGATGAAATTGAGTAATCATTAATAGAATGATATGAAATGGAGTGAAATGACTTGAATAGATATATTATTTAAAAGTTTTAATGAGGTAAGAGATGAATACTTATTAATTTTGTTTAGAAGTTATAATAAAATGAATGAAATGGAATAACTCATTAATTATTTTTTTTTAATATTATCCCTTATAACATAAATACATTACTAATAATTTTATAATTATTCAATATATAATGTTATATTATTCTCTTGTCCATATTTTTATATTTTATTTACTAATTATTGTATTCATATTTTCTGTCTAATATATTTATTATAAAATATCTATGTTGCTTCAAAAAATTTTAAAAGATAAATTTAAAAAGACAATAAGAAAAATTGTTGACCAAAAAATTAAAAAAAATACATGACACTAATCTACATTATAGATTCTTTCATTCTCTCTTTTTTATTTTAAAATTTTAAGTGAAAAGAAAAAGAAAAAGAAATGTCATGACTATAATGATAGAAATTAGATAAAGTTGTAACAATTGGAATTAAATATATTAGTAATTAGATAAGGGTATATTAGCAATTTATTTATTAGATTACTCCATTCTATTCTTGACTCTCTAATTTGAAAGGACACTAAAATTAGGGTTTTGGATAACAAGGAAGGATTTAAGTATCTCTCTCTTGCCATCTCATTCTACCTTAAAAAGATATCTAAACATAAGTTTAATTCATTCTGGTCATTGCATTCCATGTCACTCCCTTTTTAGCCATTAATCAAAACATAGCCTTATGTTAAGTGTAAGTAACATCTTTGAACTTTGAGTTATATACTATCCATAGATATACAAATAAAACTATAACACTGCCCTTTTATCTATTATATATAAAAATATATACATAAAATCTTTCAACACTAAAAAATGTTTATAAAACTCAAAGATAATATTAATTTCTTTTATTAAAATTTATTTCAATCTTATTTTATTTTGTGCTCAAATTCATAAATTAAAAAAATTTAAATTGTAAAAAAACTATTTCATATTGAATAAAAATTACATATTTAATATTTTTATATTATATAAATAATAACTAAAAGGTATTTTGATGGATGATTGCACCTCTTAATTCGAAAAAAAGAAGAATGTGTAATTTTTAAAATGGAAAAGTAATTTAGGTCTAAGAAATGAATGAATAATTAACTCAATGTTTTTTAATTGTTGAAAATGCTAGTATAGCACCTTTTGACTCAAAGAAAGAACAATATGTAGTTTTTAAATAGAAAGACAGACTATATATATGTAATTAATTTAGGGTTTAGGAAATTAAAGAGAAACTTACTCAATATTATTTTGATCTGACCAAGAGATTTGGTACTGGATGGATCTCAAAAATGAAAATCTTGGAAGATTCTTTGTCACACACACACGCACACACACACACACACACACATATATATATATATATATATATATCTGTATATATCTTTTTAATCTCCAAAAGTTTGTGACAAAGGGACTTGTATACCCAACACAAATTGATCATAATAGGGTAGAGAAACAGAGCCTCTTCATTCTTATTCAAGACTTGTCAAGCTAACATGAGAGGTAGGGCTCAAGTCCCCGTACGTGTGCGTGTATATATAATGTATCAGACTTAATTATATGAAATAATTAATTAAATAATTGAGAATCTCATATAATAAGTGATTGTGAGTGATTTGTTTGGATTTGGAAGTGTTGCTTTTGTTTGGCTTCAAATATTAAAGGATTGTTTTGCTTAGCAAATCGTGTGGAGTAATGCACCTTTTGTAAGTTTTGCATGTGCCCAGAAATCTACAGTAGATACCTTATATATTCCCTACATCTCTTTCCACTTCCGTCTGTCTTTGTTTTCATATTTATATTATATTTGTTGATATGTATTAATGGCTATATATCACTAAACAAATCGAACTTAATCAGCAAAATCCCTTGCTTTCATCCCCTCCTTTATCATTATCATTATTTTCTATGAGATTAATGTTTATGATTTAATTTCTTTCTCTTTTTTCTAGAAATTGCAAGTAAAATTAAATTTCCTACCTCGTTATTTCATCCACTTCTGAGTCTCGTATTTAGGCAGCTAATTATGACAGAATAAGTAGTTAGGTTATGTAATTTTTTTTTCTTGATTAGAACTATTCAAAACCCTGAATCTGAAGCAAGTGATCAGGAGAAAGGACAACTAATAATTATATGTTTACAAAAATAATGTAATATGATGACCATATACTATGTGCCAATTCTTAGAACTATTCAAAACCTCCTGGCCAATTAAAATGTGAAAGAAAGAAGAATGACTAATTAAAGTTTTACCAAACAAATTATTGCCTTAAATGTCATACCATCAAAAAAGTATTATTTTTCCGAAAATACTATATTCCTTAATTTTTATTGTTATTATTATCATTAAATAAATATCAATTTCAATACATTTAGTATAATCATACTCATATTACAAAAATGTAATCTTTTAAAAATTATCAATTATTAAGTCAGTTAATATATTTTAAAATATGATTTTATGTTTGATAGTTAATTATAATTAAGAAACATCTTCTTGAAAACGTAAAAAATTATGCCGCTATATAATATCAAAACATGAAAATATTTCTCACACATCTTTATTTCATTTAGTAAGCCTACAATGCATATCCCATCATGGCGTGAGACTTGAGACATTTACTATTTTAATAAGATTTTACTGGTTCACTGTGTCTAACTTTAGTACAATTTCCTCAATATTTTCCTGAAACATGACTTATACATGCAGGCACGTGGCATGATTCTATTAGTCAATCCTTGGCCAAATCACATCATTTGCATACGATAAAGGAAAGTGAGCCAGCTTATACCAGAAGAGAATTTAATTTATAAGAATCGTTAATTATATATTCAATAATATTAATTATATATTTGAATCACCTGTTTCACGATTGGATATTTTGAATAATTTTTCTGTTAAATAATCATAGCTGAGTAGACTGTATTTATCTCATTGCATTCATCACGCGCAACAGAACCGACTTTTATTAAGAATGGACTTAAATAAAAAAATTTATATGTTAAACAGGAATATATAAGAATTTAATATGTATAATTTAATTAACATTATAAACAATATGTTTCCGAAAGTTTCAATTCTTCGTTGAATTCTTAATTTTTTGTTTTTTTAAAGTTCTCTTATCTGTAAGCTTTCCATTTTCATTTTTTTAGACGAAGTGATGAGACGGCAAACCCATTTTATAGCTTGTAAACTTTGACTATTAAGAAAAGTATAGAACTTTCGTTTTGACTTTTGATGGCTTTTCTTGTATTCATACTAAATCCGAAGCCAAATAATTTACTTTAATTTCTTCAAATTGTTTACGTAATTGATAGTTTATGTGGATGGTTTCGCTAGCTCCTAGTATATATATATAAAATGAACGTTCTTTAAATTGATTGCTACAGTGTATATAACATAAAATAAAACGGAGTCATATATAAATAACTTTTCTCATCTTCAAAAGTTAATAAGATTCTTCTAAGTTCTAAACTTTTAAATTCATAAAGATAATTTTCTTACTAGTAAGCATATATGGAAGGATGATTAAATATAAGTGTTATTTTTAATGCACTCATAATTTTGAGTAAACTAGTGTATTCACAATATAGTGGAACAAAATTTTATCGCATATTGCTATCATGTAAATTTATTAATTACTAAATACTGATTGTGTATAAGTTTTTAAATTTATATGTTAATTAATATAGTTTTATTATTTTAAATATTAATTTAAAAAATAATAATATTAAAATTATGTAATTACATTATAATTGAGTGTACTAAAGATTTTACTTTAAATAAAATCTCAAACTTTTTTTTTTGTCCAATTTGATTGTATATATAGATAACTCAGAATTTAAATCATATATTAGATATATCCTAGTTTTTTATTAGTGAAATAATGAACTATACAAATTATAATAAAAGTTAAAGTGTCATCACCAATTCAAAGTGGAAGCATGTTACAAATAAAAACTAAAAGTGGTGCCTTTTAGATCAGCAATTCCATCAGCAGCCAACAACCCTAGTGTCCAAAAATATTACTAGAGGAACAATAAGAGAATCAAAAGGAAGAAGCACAAGAGGAAGAAGAAAAGAGAAACAGAGAGAGAAGACAAAGGGTTTCGCTAGATAATTAATACATACATATATATATATATATATATATATATATATGTATATTATAAATGCGTGTCCTCTGCTTAAGCAACAAATGGTGGGATTAGTGGGGTTTCTTGTAATTGCATGAGTTCACATGTCTGGCTAACAAATTGGAGGATTCTCACTTTCCACCACACAAACAACTCATTAAATATGACCCACGAATCATGCGTGTAACAGCTCAATTAGATTTGGTCTCATTAACATTTAATTATAACACCATTATTATTATAATCATCGATTATCCCGTAATTTAATAATTTTATATTTACTTCAGTTATTGCAATCTTCATAGGTCAATCCCTCCCTATTTGTTAAGCAATATCACCTTCTTTACTTTTACATAAATTTGTGGATCGTAACTCCATTCTTCTTTCTCCGAAAGGCACATTCGTTTTGAAACTTCAAATATATTAAAAGGTTTTTGGGATCTGTAATTCAAACATGATTTGCTCTGAATTAATTATGTTTTGATTTAGTTGCCATATTTACTTTTACATAATTTTGTGGATCGTAACCCCATTCTTCTTTCTCTAAAAGGGACATAATTCGTTTTGAAACTTCAAATATATTAAAAGGTTTATGGGATCTGTAATTTAAACATGATTTGCTCTGAATTAATTATGTTTTGATTTAGTTGCTATATTTACTTTTCTTTCTTAATAAGTTTGCTTAGTAACGGAAATTCACAACCTCGCGAGCTAGGAAATATAAGTATTTGACACCTTGTATTTCTTTATTATATTTATTAGTTTTGGTCAGACAACCTTGTAAATTATTACACGAAATCAAAATTATCTAATTGATAAAAGGTAGCCAAAGATTGATTTAAAAAATTATTCACGATATTGTATTGAGTTATTAACCGTATAAGTACCACTGTGGAAGCTCGAAAAACCTCACCATCCTGTGCTTATATATATATTTATACAACTACTGATAATTTTTTTGTTTAAATGTGATGCAGTACTTTTGAAAGAAAGAAATACGAGCGAAAAAGCAGAAAACAAAATATAAATATTGAAGAAGAATATAAAAATTTTGCACTTGCAGCCTACATGCCCTTGAGCGCGTGGCCGTTGATATTCTATCAATACAGCTTATTGAACACATAAAATAAGAGACAATCACTTTCAAAGATAGCCTCCAAAGTCCGTATAAAATAACAAATGGGTATATAAAATAAAAATATTATAAAATAAAAATAATGGAATCATTATTAGTAATATAATAATCTCCGAGAAATTGATTAGAGAGAGATAAAGAGCATAAAATCTAGGCATATAAAACATTTTGAATCTATACACAATCTGATCCAGCGATGCAATAATTCCTGAGGGCCAAACAGCCTTAAAAGGAGCATTCGGAGATCTCTGATTTCCCAGCACATCTCTTTGCAAAAGCCTGAAGCTTAGCTTTCTATCTCTCTCTCTCTCTCTCTCTCATCTCTATATATATGTATTTCTGTCTTTCTCACTCACATATATAGCAAACAGAGAAGAATAGATCATGGGAAGTAGTTATTTTGGAGAGCCAAACATGGGAAACGAAAGAGTAAGTGGGTCGTCTTCTTCCTCAAAGAAGGGAAAGAAGAGCAACTCTGATAAGCCGAAGCAACCACAGAGAGGTCTTGGAGTCGCTCAATTAGAGAAGATTAGATTACATGGTCAAATGGCTTGTGGCTATCATCCTTCTGTTTATCCTCCTTACTCTTCCACTTTTAACAACGTAAATTGACCTCTCTTCTCTCTTCTTCAGCTTAAACTAGCAATTTCTTTTTCTTTCTTTTTCTGAAATTTGCAGAAATTAATCACTGAGTTTTGGCTCTCGTGAACATGCAGGAAGACCCAAGAGTGCAAACAGCATATTCATCAGTACCATCGTCGTCTTTCTCTTATTCATCGTCATCTACATCGTACGCTGCTTCGTATGGCTTCCATCCCAATGTTGTGGTGTGTATTATTATCATTTTTCTTTTTCAACTACCATAGTTAGATACACTTGTACTATATTAAACTGTTCTATCTTCGTTCTTTTGCGATGGTGATCGAACATGTTCCACATATTTTCACAATTGTCATCTATCGCCACGCTATGGAATTTACTTTTATAACAAAATTAATTTATGCAAGTGGGGGCTGTAAACTGTACCACAAAGGAATCAACCAATCAAGAATTTGATGTTTCTTTTTTATTTTTATTTTTGTAAATTTTTATATATGTGTGTTCTTGTTCTTGTTATTATTGGTAAGCTTACAGTAGCCAGCCACAACCCTAGCTAGTAATTTTCCTTTTTTTCTTTTTGAATCTAAATCAATTCTTTATTATTTTTTGTCGAATTGGAAAGCGCATTGTACTAGCTTGATGAAGGGAAGACGAACTATATATATATATATATATATATATGTAACCTAGGAAACCAGGAATGAATCTAAGCATACGTGTATAAGAGTCAAGATAGCCCTCTTTAAAATCACCTCTTCACTGTTGCATTTATTTAATTTATGCATGATCTATAATTGCTAGAAAATACAAAAAACTAATTTTCTATATTTAAAAAAAAATTATAGTGTGTGAGTTTTGCCCCTGAAATATTGACAAAATGTTTGCTAGTGCAGATGAGCATGCCCGAATATGAACGAACAAACGTCAGATATGGAGATTCTCAACCAAGGTACTTAGAGCTTCTGTGTTTATATACAAGTTTTTCTTTCCCCCCTTTTAATTATATTGGTATGCAATTTTTGTCATGATAAATTTTTTACTGATATATATTTGTGTGTAATCTTATAATCTCACCAGATGGGACCATTCCAATGCCATCCTTGATCCTCAATCATTTGCTCAACCCAACGTAACTAGACCCTTTCTAAACCTATATGTAAGAATATATATATATATTTTTATAACATGTATTATATATATATATATATATCTGTGTGAGTGTGTGTATATATATATATATCAGAAATGAAATTATAATGGACCCATAATATTTATATATCTGATATTCAATCATTTTTTGCGCCATATATTGTTAGGATTCACAACATAGGAGTGGTTCTGTGGGCTCGAGCGGTCAGAATTCTGAATCAAGTGACACTCAAGAACCAGATTTGGAGCTCAGACTATCTCTCTGATCAGCAATATAAATCCATTGCCACTAGAAGTTGCAGCAATTCTCTCATGAATGTATTGCTTTTATTTACAAATTAGAATTGTAGAGGTACAAGAATGAGCAAGCCAGCAATGTGCATGCAATGTTTGTTTAAGGTTTTATTAATTTAAACATCATACCCTTGTGTAACATTGATATAAACAAATAGAATCTTTGCCTAAAACAATGGCAAAAGTTTCTTCTCTTCTGCATAATTAGTTCTCAAAGAAAATGGAACACTTGATGAAAAGTTATATTCTATATATACCTAGCTGAACCTCTTTTAAATATTGTATTTCCATTAACATGCAGCATCTTGCATGAAGTTATATATAAATACTCTTATTAAATGAGTTAAGAGGCAAGTCTCTATATAGTCAATACTAAAGGTTAAATATAATTTGTTTCATTTTCAGGAGGCATTTCTTAATAAAAATTATATCAATTCACTGTTAGTTATGATATCATGATTCATTCACTTAGTGAAACATATGAGGATAGCAAATATGGATGGCTCTAAGCAAGAGTCAAGCGAACAAATTGCAGGGAATTTAAACAGATACTTATATAATTAGCATGTATTTTCAGTCATAAAATAGGAATGTTTATAGATAATTTAATGTTTTATATGTATATAGAGAACTATTTCTTTGGATATAATTAATATGACATTTTCAAAATTTATATATTCTATATGTCATGAATAATATAAGAATCAATTTTTTAAATTATATATGCCAAATTTAAAATTTTCAATAAATGGATTTTTAAGTACGTCATCGAGGATTTTCTCAATTAAGAGCTATCACAACCTGAGTTGGTAGGAGGATGAGGTCTCTCTCATCCTCATGAACTCGTCAGAACCCTCGTAACAACAGAACTTATTAAATTCAAATTAAATAGCATAAGTCTCATAACTTTCAATACAAACATTTTCTGACATATCATAGTAATACATTAAATATCTAACCTATATACAAGGGAGTGACTAAATGAATAATAATAATAAAAAAAAACATAGCTCTAGTAGTAGGCTAGGCTCACTAAGGAATTAATCATCAAGATTAAAATTCCAAAGGTGGACATTCTAGAATGGTGCTGAAATATGAAAAATGTTAAATAACAGGGTGAATGGAAGTTCATTGAATAGGTAATTCTAATATTGCAGAAATTAAGGTAGACTTACAGTGGTACATCTTTTGAAATTTAATTCCAGATATCATACAAACATAATTCAGTAATATTAAACAGAGAATAGTCATCAACAAAATGCATTTGAGAATGTCCTATAGAACCAGTCATAATTTCATAATACAGAGTTAGTCCAAGTTTAGTGATGACAGATCAAAACTTATACTCATTTAGTTATAGGCTCTGAGTAAATATCATAATGGTCCTAGTCCTCAAACAGAATATGGCGGTAAAGATATCATACCCAACCTTATTAGAATACCAATTATAGTGCACTACGGCTAACGTCAACTGTCATTGGCTATAGGGTTTTGTTTTGAACATATTTCCAATATTTTAAAGATAAATAATTATTTATGCAGAGATATAAAAAATTTCAAAATCATACCATTTCAGAATTCAGATTTCAATATTTCTAATAATTCAATATTGAAAATCATCATGAATAATTTAAAATAATATTATGCATAATTAAGATTATCTACTCATATGAGAGTATACCAACCTCCTTCTGTCCTTGATTATAATTTCTTTGTTGCAGTTTTCTAGTCACTTAAAATATTAAATAAAATACCCTTATCATCCAATCATTACAAATAAATTTAATTGTTTCAATTCTATCACATATATAATTAATTATCCTTCATTCATTTGATCCAATTCACCTCTTTCTTTTTCTAAATTTTGAAAATTAAATTTATGGGCAATTTAAATAATACTTTAAAATACATATAACCTATATTTCATTTTATTATCCGTATTATTACTATTATCATTATTATTATAATTATCATTACTCTATTATTATCATTATCGTTATTATTATTATTATTATTATTATTATTTTATTCAATTATTCCATTATGTACTTATTAAATTTCTAAGACCTACCATAACACAAATTTCACTTAAGAGACATCTAATAAATTTCAAAATTTTCATTTAATCTCAAATAATATTTATTGTTATACAATCAAACTATTCTAGTTTTTCCTTCCTTTTTCTTCATGAAAAATCTAGAAAAATTACTAAAAATTCTAATTTTGTTCTAAAATTCAAACTAAAATTTCTAAAAATTCTAAATCACTCCCTAAATGTATAAAAAAATTTAAGAAGTCCTAAGAACATAATTTTCACTAAATTTCCAAATTGTCCCTAGACCCATAAATTGAGGTTTTTCAATCTGGAAGCCAAATTTTACAATTGATCAGTGATTTCAAGGGAGAAAGATGTGAAATTTACCTTAGAAGTGTAATTCTAACTCAATTTGAAGCAAACAACTCAAATTGAGCTAAATTTTATTACTTTCTTGGATGAACAGTGATTTTTGTAGATGAACAATACCCAAATTGGGTTTTCTTTTATTCTGACTAAATTAGACCAAATTGATCAGTGAAAATGAGGGAGAAATGTGTGAAATCACTACAGAAAGTGAAGTCCTATGTTTAATTGGATTAAAAATGCACCAATTTTGATGAATTTAAGGCTTGGTTTCGCGCCTTCTCAGATTGTCGAAAAATTAGAGAAATTTTGGCGATTTGGCCACCAGTGAGCATTGCTATGTGGTCAATGGTGTTATTGTGACTGAGAGGAGTCGTCGGCGAGGTTGAACGAGGCCGGAGGAAGCTCCAATTGGTTGGAAAAAAAAAATCACGCTGCGAGGAGCTCCAACGTGATTTTTTGGTGATTTTCGCCAGTGGAGAGGCTGCTAGTGGTCGGGGATGGGCTAGTGATGCCATGGGAGGGTCGCCGGTGCTCGCTAGCGATGGTGACGGTGGACATGATTGTGCAAGGAAGGCCTTGAAAGAATGGTTTGAATGACATTGGTGAAATTATTTGTAGATGATTTGAGGATTAGTTGTATAATTAGGCAATAATATGAGTTATTAGACATAATTGAAAATTTTAAAATATTTTAAATGAAAAAACATTTATTTATTATTTTTTTTATCATATCAAAATTTTCCTAACAGATTCTTAGTTACTGTACTTAGTTGAATTACAAATGATAAAAATATAAAAAGTGAAGCTTAGATATTGACTTTGTTACAATCTTAGAGAAAATTTTATTTGTATCTATATTTATTTTTAAATGAGTTCCCTTTTTTAGTATAAATTTTTATGGGTATTACAAGAGCCAATGGATCCCAATATAATCTCTTTAAAAAAATTTCCTCTCAAGACATAAATGAAATTGAAACTAAAAACTGTTTCTAAATTAATCAAGGTTATGACTTAATTAGATCATATCCCCACCGTGATGAGTACTGTTTCTGCAATCTTTGATACGTTTGAATATATATAGAGCAGGTATTCACAGCCCAGCAGCTTCATTAAGTATTCAAATTAATAATCATGGTAATTGGTTTTCAAATATTCAAAATGTACTTAATTTGTAATAAATAAATAAATAAATATTGTTTTTTCCACAGTCGTCATGACACTCTCAGTTCAGTATCACTCATATAAGAAAACAAACTAAAACTGTTAGTAACGCACGAGCAAGACATTCGGTAAACCTTAAAACTCAAATCTCTGAATAGACAAACAAGTATAAGACGAATATCACTAAAATGCTTTTGAAATTGGTCAAATTTCGACCTTTTTTTTCAAAAAAAACTTTGGTCATCAGTCAAAAGTTTGTACTTTGCGCATGAAGAGGGAAATTCTTATCAGATTCAAGTTCCACGAACAAAGATACAGTGTCGATTGTGACCTATATCATTTACGTGCAATTACTGTTAATGAATCGTAATTAAAATCTAATCAAACTCTATGATTCTCTCCCAAAATGTGTTGTAAATTAGAGCAGCCAGTGACAAATTCATTTTCCACATGTTATAAAAGAGAAGCAGTTTCTTGGCCAGCATATTCATTAAGCATTCGACAGTTAATATCCATTGAACGTAGCTTGATTACATCATCGTGGGTCAAAGTAATAAAGTGAACGATCTGGTAATTGATTCAAGAAAGAAACCGTGTTTCAAAATTTTGCTCCATATATATCATGAAATGAAAGTTGCTAGTGTTGAAAGAGTCCAGTTTTCAATTTTTGGTCTAACAGAAGCTTCCAAATATTTCTAAGTGTAGTTATTTTCCATTACGGACAAGCTGTTAGGTTTTCTGTTGTTTGCTACCTGTTTAAGACTTTAATATATACACATACTTGGTGCTTATTTTTGGTGTGCGTGTATATATATATATATATCATTGACGAATTTTGACTAAATATAGTTAAAAGAAGAAGAAGGAAAAAAAAAAAACATAAATAACTGATATATATATATGTGTGTGTGTGTGTGTGTGTGTGTGTACAAAAATTTCTAGTAGCAAAATGTCCTAACACGTGAAAGCAGGAACAAATTAAATACAAAAAGCTAGCTTTGAATATATTTTGAAATTTTTATTAAAAGCAGAACTGTTTACAAATTGTCTCTAATGCTTTTATATAGAATCATAAACAAAATTTTCAAAATATAAATGAAACTAAAAAAATGGCAAAATAAAAAAATAGTTAACAACTCTAAAGGTCAATAGAAAAATAGAGTTTAGATCTAAAAATAAATTCAACTGTTGATCAAGTTATGAGGTTCTGAATAAACCATTTGAAATGGTGTATAAACTTGAAAATTTGATCATGGTATAAATTATATATATTTGTTTGAAGTCCGATCCACAAGACTAGTAAAACTGACAGTTGGATTTTACAGGAAGCCTATCTATTTGCTTACTAATGCTAATCCAATGTATAAATACATCGTTAAAGCTAACAATAATTCAGAGACAAGTGGTGGTAAAACAGTATCATGGACAAAGGTGTCAATGAGTGTATATCGGGACAAAATTATTCATAGAGATCAGTCCAAGTAAATGAGAGATACTGGACGGAGCAAAGAGACAACGTCAGTCATAGTAGTTTCATTTTGATCGATTCGATGCATATCTTAGTCGAGATCTTGAGAGAATCTTAAGTCAACTTTAATTTAAATTTCGCTTTCGCATCAACTATAATATTTTGAAAAGATATTACCTATGAAAATTAATAGTACCGGAAAAAGTGGAGTTTATTCATTGGATAAGATAATTCCAGTACATCCATCTTCTTGCTAAGATGATTACTGTTTTCCATGTGTACACACTAAATTAAATTTTTATTTTTAAAACATGCATGCTTGGATGATGGATCCACACCTACTAGCACATATTGGTGAAAGTTTTGCATATGGCATGTATTACACGCAAATGAAGAAAAGGTGTACTTAGTATTGATTGTTCTTTAGAATTATTATCTATGCATTTTTTGTCACCAATATTAATTTTTCGTTAAAAAAGTTCTCATTAGATTTAACAAATGCGGGTTCAAAACTTCTTTTGTCTCCGGTTAGTAATACTTATATCCCACAAAAAGGTATACTTTTTTTTTTCCTGGGAAAAAAAACTGACTTTCAATTACATAGAAATCCAAACTAAGAAGTGTCTCGTCTTTCCTAAATTAGTTGAACTTAAAAGAGCTTTATATATAAGCTTCACACATCTTAGCTTATCATTTTAACTTAGCTCATTTAATTAACATCATTCGAGTCTTCCATCTCACTGTATACTAACTTATTTGTAAGGCTTCTCTTCCCGTTTCTCATTGTGCAAGAACTATTTTAAATTCAGCCTTATAACCCTAGGAGGGATACGCCTCCAAGAACAAACATAGGTGTGCATGGCTTGCCCCAAATGGGGAGCTCTTGTTCATCATTGGTTAATGGTGCTCCATCCTAATTATCAACGCAGTATTAAAATTGTTTCTAAAGTTTAAACATCCCAATCCTAGATAATTGAAGCAATTTCTTTTTATTGAAAATAAAATTTCAATAATATATAGTTTGCCTCAAGGCATGTTTGGTAGCTTTTTTACGTTTACTGTACTAAGTCTGCTCCAGTAGCACGTTATCTTGGTTGTTGAACCATGGAAACAGAAAAGGCCAAGTTGACCTTATAGGAGGAGGAAGAGGAAGCATGAAGATTTGATGACCTGGGGGCATAAGGAGGAGATCCATCGAAGATGTAAGAGTTTAGCCTAATAGGAACGTTTCTAATGATGAGCGTGATCCACTTCCAACATATGAGAAACATGTTAGCGTACATTTGGCAATCAATGAGAAGAGTGTGCATCCGATAATTAAGCTAGAACATATTCTTGTTTATATTTTTTCTATGAATTGGATATGGAATGTGTGATTGAAGGGGGCCATGGACATTTAATAAGCATCGATTGCTTGCCCATTGTTTATTGGAGGGAAAAGACATGAATACAGTTCAATTGAATCATATGGAGATATGGTTGCGAGTCCATAATTTACTAATGGGGCTCATGTACGAAGGAATTGCGTACAATTTGACAACTTTGTGGATATGAACTTAGGCCTCAGTGAAGAAGAAAGCTTAATGGGCTATGTAGAAGGAAAGAAGAGGTTAAGCCCCAACTACTCAATCTAACCAAGTGAGTCTGATGTAACAAGATGC
Source organism: Delonix regia (assembly GCA_037074485.1). Lineage (NCBI taxonomy): Eukaryota > Viridiplantae > Streptophyta > Magnoliopsida > Fabales > Fabaceae > Delonix > Delonix regia. The sequence continues at coordinate 36,273,755 of CM073454.1, forward strand.
TACGGGAGCAAATTTGACAGAAACCAACACGAGATTTTTTTCATCAGCGGGTACTATGAAGTAGGCCTATCAATAGCCATGATCGTTGCCAGCTATAACTGTCGAGGATTAGGCAATCCTTGTGCAGTCCAAGCTCTTAAAGAGCTCATCCGAAGGTGGAAGCCCAACTTAGTGTTTCTAATCGAGACACTTGTTCATGAATCCAAGATTGAAGAAATTAAAAGAATGGTTAATTATGATAGTGGTTTTGTGGTGGATAAGAGTAGGAGAGAGGGTGGTTCAACTACTCTGTGGAAAGACAAGAGGAAAGCATAGGTAATATCCTTTTCAACGAATTATATCAATCTCAGAATTAATGGCACAGAGCAGGAGGAATGGAGGTTCACCGATGTGTATAGTTGCCCCAAGAGGGCAAGGAGACATGAATACTAGAACATGATCCGTCAACTCCATTCAATGGATGATCTCCCTTGGCTGTGTATGGGGGGACTTTAACGACATGTTGCTATCTTCAGAAAAAGTTGGGGAAAATGAAGACCTAAATTATCTTCTTAATGGATTTAAGGAGATTGTTGAAGATTGTGGCTTAAATGATCTTCAATCCTTGGGTTTGTGCTTTACTTGGGAGAAAAGTAGAGAATGAGGAGTTGCTCATGAAAAGTTAGATCGGGCTATGGTAGATGTACAATGGCTCTCAACTTTCCTAAACAGCTCGATGCAGGTTATAATGACTTCATACGCATACCACTATCCATTGTTAATGATAACAAACTCTATGAGCTTCAGATGAAAGAAAGGTAGATTTCAGTTTGAGAATTCATGGTTCCTTCATAAGGATATTAAAAGTGTGGTGGAGAGGAACTGGAATTTATAAGAACTTAAGGGTGCCGTCATTAAGCTCAAAGGATGTAGAAAGAATTTGGAAGCTTGGAGCAAAGAGATTCATAAAAATTATACTAGAGAGTTAAAGGTTATTGGTATATCATTGAATAAGTTGTGGAACGACACTAAAATGGGACCAGTGAAGTTTGACAAAGTAAGAAAGCTAAACACAAAGAGAAATGAGGTACTGAAAGCTGAGGATCTAAAATGGAGACAAAAAGGCCAAATGTTATTGGATGCAACATGGAAACTTAAACTCAAAATACTTCTACAACGTAGCGTTGACACGTCAAAAGCAGAAGCTCTTAGGAACAATGTGAGTATTCGGATATGTGATTAGGAAGTATTACAATGCTTAGTGTACGACAATTTCGTAGAACTTTTCATAGGTGTAAAGAGTGAGTATGACTTGGTTTTGAGACACGTAAAGGGTGGTGACAAGGGGGAACAACAAGATGTTGATAAAACCTTTTACTAATGTGGAATTTAGATGTGCAATTTTCTAAATGCACCGACCTAAGTCACCAGGTTTTGATAGTTTAGCCTGCATTTTTTCAAAAGTTTTGGCCCACTAAAGAGAAGAAGTTGTTCTCAACTAGAAGCATTGGTTGAGTAATAGTTCTCTCTCTAGGTGTCTAGCAAACACCTTAATGGTTCTTATACCAAAAGTGAACAGTCCTCAATCATTTAAAGATCTCTGTCCTATTTCATTGAGTAATGTGATTTATAAGATTATTTCAAAGGTGTTGATTAATAGTTTAAAGTGATTTTACCTAGCCTCATATCAAATTTCCAATTTGCCATTGTTATGAGGAAACTTATCATAGGCAACATTCTGGCAGCTTTTAAACTTATCCACACCACAAAAAGGAAGGTCAATGGAAGAAGGTTGGATTGCAGTGAGAATAAATGTGAGTAAAGCATACGATAGGGTTGATAAAGCTATCTGGAGGCAGTCTTAAGAAAAATAGGATTTGAAGAGACTTGGTGAAATAAATGGTTATGTGTATCAAAAGTGTAAAATATTCAATCTTTTTAAATGGTGAAAATGAGCCCGTCTTAGACAGAAGGAACCCTTGTCTCCTTACCTCTTTAATATGTGTGCCCAAGGTCTCTCTTCTTTAATAAGATACGTAGAGATGTAAGGACACATTCACAATGGTAAAGTAAGTATTATAGGCCTTAGTGTCACTCACCTCCTCTTTTACAAGGCAGATGAAGGTGAATGTTGTAACATGAAGAGAATTCTTAAGACTTATAAAGCAACGTCGGGTCAGTCAATAAACTTTTAGAAGTTAGGCACTTTGTTTAGCCCAAATATCAGTGCAGTGGTTAAAAGAAGCTTAAATAATGTTTTAGAAATTCATGCCCCTATTGATCATGGTCATTATTTAGGTTTTCCCTCTTTGGTAAAGAGTAGAAAAAAATCTATTTTTGCATTCTTGTGAGACAAATTATGGCATATGCTCTAGAATTGGAAGGATAAATTTATGAACATGTAAAGAAATGCTTATCAAGTCTGTAGCTCAGGCAATCCCTACTTTTTGTGTGAGCGTCTTCCTGCTACCCACTTCTTTTTGTGAGAAACTACAGAGAATGCTGAGCTCTTTTTGGTGGGTTAATAGCACAAAAGGGGTCAAAAGGAATGAAATGGTGATCTTGGGATAAAATGTGTGGAAGTAAGAAGAAAAGTGGGCTTGGTTTTCAAAGTCTAAGTTGCTTTAATTTAGCTATGCTAGGGAAAAAAAAGGTGAAGATTGAGTATAATGCCCAACACTTTTTTCATACAGAATCTTCAAAGTCAAATACTTCTCAATAGGGGATTTTAGGTCTACTAAATTAGGCTCTAACCTATGCTTTACTTGGAAAAGTATCCTAGCTTCCTGGCAACTACTAGAGAAAGGTATCAAATGGAGAATAGTGAGTGGAGACACAATACATGTTTAGGTTGACCCATGGTTACCTTGTGAGATGGGTTTGAAATGAGATAACTATACTAAGGTGTCTAATTTGTTAATGCCTAAGAAAATATAGTGGTTAATAACTAAGGTTAAGAAACTTTTCTCTAAAGAGGACCAAAGAGTTATAGTAGCAATCCCTTTTAGTTGGTTTCAAAAGAGTGATAAGTTAATATGGAATTTTAAGGGAAAAAGGCAATACTCAATTAAAATAGGCTACTATGTTGCCTAAAGGGAGAAAGAAGCAAGTGGCGGAAGTGTAATGCCTGTGAATTAAGGCACAATCTGGGTATCATAAATTCCACCTAAGATAAAGAAATTTTTGTGGCTTGTATGTAGAGGACTGCTTCCTATTAAGCATAATTTTCTCATAATGGGGATAATGGAAAATGCAAACTGTTTGATATATGGTGTGCTCAAGGATATCTCTTGTGTTCTAATAAATTGCACGATAAAAAATGTTGGGCAAGATAGAGTGATGCCCAGACTATGTAATACCCAATATATATATATAAAAGAAGTTATATAAAATAAAATATTAAATAATAATTTATTTTATTTTAAGAGTTGAAGAAGGGAAGAAAATTCACTTGAGATAGGGATAAGATTTATATGATAATAGAATACTTAAAAAGGAACTTCAAGAAGTATCAAATATAGATGCAGATGAAATTTTATTTGAGATAGCAACCAATGTAAGTACTTAAGCTTTATCATGTGCATTTCTAGTACTTATAACTTAACAAAGTATGCAAATTAAGTATCTCCAAAGGAAAATTTGATATGATAACACAAAATATTCCCAATTAAATTACCAAAATGCCCTATTTAATATATCATCTTATTTTCCTTTCAATCTTGCGAGCTACCATATGTGTTCCTTACTCTCTCCACCATCCATCGCCGCCATGCATGTTTGTCGAAGGTCGCCAGAGGTTGCCGATGTTCACTAGCTTGGGAACACCCCCCTCTGATAGGAATTTAGTTGAAAAACATGAGATTTCCAATTGGTAAGTGTAAGATACGATTTTCAATCAAAATTCGTCAAATCTGGTGCATTTCACTTTAATTTAGCTTAGAGTTCTAGCTTCTTAGTGAATTTTGACCAACTTTTTGCCATTATTCATTGTTCATGCGAGAAAGTGAGGAAATTCAGCTTAATTCGATGTAATCCCATCAAATTGAGTTGAGGTTTCACTACCTAGGTGATTTTCGCATCTCTCTCGCCTAGAGTCACTGATCAATTATGAATTTTAGCTTCTAGATTGAAAAACCTCAAATATTAAGTGTATGTGCAACTTATAGGAGATGAAATTCGAAATTTTTTTGGGTTTTCCTAATAACATTTAGCATCTAAGGAGTGATTTTAGACTATTGGAAGTTTCATTTTGAATTATAAGTCAAATTGCTAATTTTCCTTATTTTTCTAGATTTTTCACATGGAAAAATGGAGGAAATATGAATGGGAGACCTTATATGGTTTGATTAAATAGCCTTAAATGATAATTTAAGTTGAATGAAGAATTTTGGAATAAAAATGAATAATCTCTAAGGTGAAATTAGTGTTGATGATGGTTTATTAAAATTTTAAGAAGTGCATAATGAAGTATATTAAATAAAATTAAAAGACATAAGCATTTTTGGGGTATTATCTAAGAATGTAGTCTAAAAAAACTAATTTCTTAAGATTTTGAGGGGTATGAGGGGCAAGTGGAATTGAAGAAGTTATGGGTTAAAGGTGAATGAATAACTAGATAAATAGGTAGGTAGAAGGATTAAATGGTTAAAATTATTCATGAATATTAGAGGTTAAAAGCATTTTATTTAATATTACAGGTGCCAAGGACTATTGTTAACAAGGGGATTGTAAACAGGGTTAGGAAGATGTTGGTATAATCCTTTTCAAGTGAGTAGATATTTTTAACTATACTTGTTTTTTATATTTAAAATTTTTTTCTTTTGTAAATCATTGTTTTTATTCGCTCTGATGCCTAAGAATAGGCTTCTTAAGATAGTTAAATACTTTCTTGAGAATTACTCTAATTGCTTTAAAATTTTCATTGAATTTTATAGTAAAGTTTCATGTATAACTGCATTAACTTTTATATACTGGCTGATTCTTAGAATCTTTTATTAAAGACATACTAGATTTCATTATGATGATTTTATGAATAAATTGGGTATATCTAATGGTTTGGTCCATTATGTGATTTTTTGGAAATATGAAGTTTTACTATTTAAGTATATTAGTAATGATTTTCATTATTATAAAGGAAGTCATTTTTGAAAATTTCATCTCATACAGAACCCTGTAGCTAACAGCGGTAAGCGTTAACTATGGTGTACCCTGAACTGTGTCACTATACTGAGGCATTGATGTTGTCCCACTGACTATTTATGAGCTCATTTGCTCATTACTAATCACTAAACTGTACTGTTAGTGTTGGCAATGGCTAACATATGATGATTGATTTATTGTGGGATGTCTTCTCATTGTCATATTTTGAAAACTTGGAATTTATAAATGTTTATCAATATTTTTTATTTTTGTAAAATGTTTTTGATTGATATAAAGCATGAAATTTTTATTAAATGCTTCATGTTTTATTTGATTTCAATAATTATAGTCATTGGATCCTTATATGATTTAAAGATAGCAATAAAATGATTGTGAAATATTCTATCATCCTCGTCTATTCCCTTCTCGGTATAGTTAGAAGTATTTACTCACTGAGTTATTATCACTCACCTTTATTTCTCTACATTTTTTAGATAGCAGTATTAAGTCTGAACCCTCCACAGTATAGCATTGGGATAGTTTCCTTTTGGTGAACGCTACATTGTCTGCAAGGGTAAGACTTCTTTTGTTGTAAATATGGTATATATTAATATTTAGTGTCTCTATATGTCACAGGCAGGGTTTTGTAAGTTATATATATATATATATATATATACACACGAGACTATTTGATTGAAAACCATTGTGAGAGTGGAGCTCTCTATATTTTGTATATGTGTGGTTGTCTGTGGAAATTTCAAAAAGTTCATGTTTCAGGAGAGACTCTGTTAAAATTTCACACAAAAGTTATGTAGTGTATCAGATATTTATCTTCACTTTTTATAAATTATATATGTTAACTAATTGGTATGGCTACGTTTACTCTATATAACAATATGTGATTATTTTGATCAAGTTATATAATTTACTGTTGGTTCATGGAGGTGAGTTATGCCTTACTCTTCGTGCCAGTCACATCTATTGTTTGGGGTGTGACAAATATCTCTCCTTACTTTCACAACCAATTGTCCTTTACATTAGATAATCTCCTTGTACTTAAACAAAAGAGTTATGTACGATCTCATGGAAGAATTTGGGGCTATAGAAACCAGAAGACTTAAAGGTAGCAACATTATAAGTACTTTACGAGTAATAAGTGAAGCTTTGAGCTTTTTGGATGTCTGAAGCCATATCAAAGAATGTACCAAGTAGATTTTCCCATCCAATGATACGCCACGTGATGCTATCATAATAGAGTCAAATCGAGATAACTATGTCTAGCTTTGCCATGTCAATACTGTTGTGTTTAAAAAAAGATGAACTTTGAAATATAAGGTTATCTTCAAAAACCCTAATGACTCATTATTGTGCTTTTACTACACATTAAAAAGGCTTGGTAGAACCAATGATGTTGGAAAAGCTGTGAGAAAAGCATTAACTTGGGCTTAGGCTAACCTGAACTTCAAAGAAATAATACATTTAGGCTCTCTATAAGTTATTCTAGCAATATCAACACCACATTAGGATGATTCATAGTTTGGTTCAATCATCGAAGACAGTAAGAATTTGCTCTCACATACACCTGATGTATCTTGCCAATCAATTTAAAGACAAGCAAACTTGGTGACTTATAAATTAGCCAGAACCTCCATTTGTCATGCTAATCTTCATTATTGGAATTATGTTTATGATATTCTTTAATTGAAATAAAAGTTTTTTACTTAAAAAAATGAAATAGTACTCAAACGAAGTCACATATAAGGATGACAATGAAAGAGATTAAGGAAGGTTTTTCACTACCCATCTCCTACCCTATTCACTTATTGCCTATCCCATTTCGTTTCATACCCTTGATTTTCTATTTATTGCCTAGACTTATTGGAAAAGAAATAAGACAATTTAATAAAAGATAGTATAGAAGTAATAATAAAATAAATAGACTAAACAAAATATTCATCAAATGTAATATAATAAATAAATAAACAACATTCATGCTAACATTTTCTTTGAAAAGTAACAAGAAGTTCAAAAACATTAATAAACTCTTTAAAAAAAATTTGATTTATGGAAGTTGTTTACTTGCAAATCAAAATTAACATCCCCAATTACCCGTAAAGGAGAACAAACCTTAAGCCGTGTTGGATTTTAGCTAACCCATGGCCTAACCTGAGGTTGGCATCATGCCAATATTTTTGGCCTAGTCCTAAACTTGACTTGGCTTGGACCTGTTACCAAGTGGGATCATATCGGGCCATGTCTTTTAACAAAAATTTTTTTTATATGAATTTGATTTTTAAAAATTAAAAAATTAAAGTGTGGTTTTATTTAACGTATAAGATATTCTATATTAATAAAAAAAAATCTATATTCAACATAAACAAAAAATAATTATTATTTTGGAAAAAACTAATTTTCTTTTTACAAAGGAGAAACTTAAAAAATAGAAATAAAATATTTTAAAAACAAAAATAATATATATGACCAATGGCAACCCCTATACTACTTACTCCTTTCTAGAAAGTGGATGCTTATCTAATAGACCTTTATTTTGGGATTAATTTTATGTCGTGAAAAGTCATTTTCGTTTTAATACTATTTTTATCTGTCTTCGAATTCTTCGTATGTACTATAAAGGAAAAAAACCAATCATTCTTTCAAAAAAATTTTATACATGACGTTAAACTATTCATATCCAATGGCGATTGGCCTGAGGGCAGAAAAAGTGTCTTCCCTCCCCTAATTTGTGTTTATAATGTATCGTTATTAGTCTCAATATTGACCTCTACATTCATGTTTTAACACTCTTGTATAAAAATTTTCATGAACCAACATACTTCTTTAAACATAACATAATCAATAGAATGAGTTATTTCTATTGAACAATTATACCCTTTAATTATACTATAATTTTAAATGTTAATTTCTGCTAACAATCATGTTTTATTTCATGTTTTCAATGTCCAATTACTTAAGGGTCAACTTGAATTGTCTTACTAGTTGACTGCTAGCTTTTAATGTATTCCTTTTTCTTTTAAAAAGAAAAAGTAATTTTTAATTAAAAAAATTCAATTCCCTCAAATACCTTCTTGACACATGAGGTGAATTTTATTTATTAAAGACTTTAAGAATCTATCTCTTCTAACGTGAGACTCAAGAGAAAGAGAGTAAGATAAACATTGTTTACATATGGATTCAGAAAGTTCTTCTTTTACTATTCCTTGTACCCTTTCAATCCTTGATATTTGTCTTTGATCCAACACCCACAAAATCGGTAACCTTATCGAAATCTCCTATAAAGATCTTCCACCCACCCAACGCCTAGAATATACTAACCTCCCACTCATGAACCTATACCAACTGTACACCTAAAACCGTTCTTGGACCAAATCCATTAAACATCTCATTTCCAAGCCCAAAATCCCAGTTAAAGAGTATATTTACTCTTTTAACCTCAACCATGCCGAACTTTCCTCCTGTACCACAAAACAATATGTCAACCTCGAGATCCCTCAGCATTTTATAAACCGCTGGATCGAGCAGGGATACACCCATCTCCATGTCGGTGCCATTTGACTTTGTATTACCTACCATGGCCGAAAAGGTCTTCTTGTGCCAGCCCGCTTAGCTATCCTTGACACCACTTACTCACCTACCAACAAGCCCTCATCAGAACCGTCCTCACTACCCTAAATGCTAGCATCGTTATCCTTACCATTTGCCTTGACTTTAGCCTCAAACTATTAGATCCCACCTTGAAATACCGTCTCCAGGTTCATATCCAAATTACTAGAGTCGAGCAAATCCCTAATGCTATCATGGCTACCATCCACCACCAGATGGCCTCCAGAGTACAGAACCATGCTATGAATCTGCATCTCCTTAACTACACTAAGGATGCCTTGATGATCGTTGTTGAACAACAAGATGTCCCTACCATCATCAACATCCCAAGACAGATCTCTCATAAAGATCTTCTCCAACTCATGCCTACCGACTGGATCACCAATTACGAGTAACGCCATACTCATAGTCGGCCCATGGTTACCTCTGAGTCGCCCAAGTTGACCCGCCTTCCAAATGGCCAAGTCAAACTTGTCTACGAAAAGCCTAACGAATCCTCTTCTCAGGCCCCAGCTGTTCCACCGTTCCTTCAACAGATCATGCTGATTCATCCCATTGAAGTCCAAGCTATCAAGAAAAGGACCATCCCGGTCCATCATTTCACAACCAAAGGCAAGCTTGTCTATGTTTTGCACATCCCTAATCATTTTATTTGGGACGTTGCACTAGAAATGTGCAAACCTAGTTGCTCCTATCATGATCCCTCGTACTTCTCTGATGAAAACAATGAGATTGACCTCTCCTCTGATGATAGCGATTTCGAGGAGTTAGCACGGTCGTTTGCTAAAAACTATCTTGCCAAGTACAAAAGATGGCAGAAACGACGTTCTCACAAACGCCAAGAACTGCTAAATGAGGAAGAAAAGAAGAAAAGGAAAACGTGCAGACCATCTCATCCTTTCCGCCCTTTTCGGAAAGACGAAGACCCAAATTGGAAGCCTTGGACTCCTCCCAATCCAACCACTGCACTCTTTCGTGAAGATATCCTTGTTGAGTTCATGAAAAAAGCTGGCTGTTATAAAGAGCCACAAGAGACTCCTGCTGATGTCTTTTCGCACTTTGCACCTCCGCCTGCCTTCTGCAAGCTTGAACCTATGATAGCCTCACCGACAAATCCCATTCCTTGTATGATGGTGCACCTTATAGAACCGTCTTACGATGAGTTGTTTCCTCCCTTGGAACGCCAAACTGATGAACACAGAATTTCATCTCGGCCTTGTGTTACTTCCAACAGAGTTTCTGTATTTGGAAGTCCTAAGCTAATTCATCCCTCTGAAAAGGTATTAAACTAGCACACAAAGAATGCTTCAACCCAGAATCATGTCTTTCAGATGATCGATTCAAAGCTGACCCGCATATCTCAGTCCCACCAACAAACTCATGAAAGGGTAGACACCCTATCACAGCAAATTGAAAGCCTTCGTGAAGAAACCCAGCAAAAAATTCGCACTCTTGACCAAGAACTTCGTCAGTTTATTACCCATAATTACTTTGGTCCTGAGTTTTCCAAAAAAGAAATTGAGATCAAATATCTAAAAGACCAACTAGCTCAGATTGAAAGAGACCAGAGATCTAAGCTACCTCCACCTTCCCAGACACCTACCATAACCTCTACACCACCTATAGCAACCTTCACACCTTCAGTTTATGATTCATTCATCTCACCACCAATTTACTAAACCTAGTATATTCCTTCATCGTCCTACTCACCTTACCCATCTGACGCCGATTACGCCAATCACTTCAAGATGACTCACTAAATCTTCCAGAAAGCCATGCCCAGGCCAACACTACCTCCTCCACATCGATCTTTTCGACCACTGATAAGACCACCTGGAGCCTTTCCAAAGAAATATTTCGCCTCACCCTTCTATACTAAACCATCTTATGGAGTTTCCTTTCGTGAATCATGATCACTTTCCCGATCTCCCTCTCCTTCTCCTCCTCCATAAGACCTATGACAAAAAAGACCCATAAACCCTTAAGACCCCCCTCTTATAGCTATGGTCGAACCCTATGTCTCCTTCCATCACTCATGTTCAGAAAACTCCAACTCAGACTCCTGTTCTGACCCTGAATCAGATTCCTATGTCTTAGTTACAGACTCTGATGAGTCCTAACACTTTGCTGATTTTTCTGCTCTATACATGGTTAAGCCCGCTGAACGCCATGATGAAGAAACTAGCCAATCTTATGTTGTCAACGATAGCAATTCAGATGAAGCACCGACAGCCCAACCTATGCCACCTCAGCAACCTTATGATTCGACACCACCTAGGCCTTCTAACGGCCCATAGTTCACATTTGATGATGTTCAACCATTTCAAAGGCATGATAAGTTGCATGAATTTGGTGCATGGATCGATCTTCAAATGTCTCATCGTAGAGCCACCTTACCAGATGTCATCCAAGAATTTGCTTCTTGTTTCATAGGCAGTTTCCGTGAATGGTTTTAGTCTCTTAGAGAATACAGACAACTCCAGATTTTCCAACTTAACAATCCTGCTACTCTCCTGGGTGCAATTTATAAGGAATTTATCAGTGACTTTCAACTCATCAATAAACAAAAACGCCAGGAGTACTTTGAAATGAAGTGTTATTCTTTGAAAAAGCATGACCTAGAAAAACATATGAAGCGCATGACAGAATGCTATTATGTCCTGAATGAGTTTAATGATATTACCCTCCGGCATGTATTCGTAGCATCTTTACCAGAAGAATTGCAACCAGAGTTGAATCAAGCCTTACGGGCTCTTCTCCGTCCAATGTCCGATATCTCTTTGGGAGAAATATACCAGATGGCTCTGGCCACCTTGGACAAACTTTGTGAGCAATAGAAAATGTTGCAATCTGTCATGACTGACAAGCCCAAATTCCAGAAAATTTGCCAGAAACCTTATCTGAAGATTAAGTGTAAAGGACAGTTAGAGACCATAGGAACTAGAGAGCATATTCATTAAAAGTACCTGCATTTAGATGAAACAAAGTTAGACAAGGAGTGTCCGGATGGAAAATCTAGCAGTAATGGGACAGAGGGACATCTCGGAGGTATCAGTGGAGGTAGAAGAATAGGGAGGATTTGGCTAGTTTTATGACTTTAGTGGGTTGGGTTGGAATCTAGATAGAAGGAGGGAAGGCCTTTTTGTTGGTTGCAAATTTGTTAATAGGCAAAGTGTATGGATTGATCATAAGGATTAGAGGGATGGTGGTGACAAAAGTGATGAGGGAAATAATGTTTGGTTTTGGACAAGAAAAAAGATCAGCCAAGTGATTAGTGAAACCTTTGATGTGTTTAACTTCAAATTTATAACGAGACAACCAGGCTTGCCACCTGGCAAGCTAAGGATCAGGGATGATCTTGTTCTTGAGTTCTAAGATCTTTAGAAAGGCAGTGTTGTCCATCTCAACAATGAAATGATGGTGAGCCAGATGAAACTCAAACTTCTTAATGCCATTTTTCACGACAAGAATTTCTTTGTACATTGTGTGGTAGTTGGCTTTGGCATTAGAGAAAGATCCACTTGCATGTCCACAGTAATATTGCTTTCTGTCTCTCTGTTCAATCAGAATTACTCCCCAATTATAGTTGCTTGCATCAGTCTGAAGGATAAGGGTGGAGTCAGGATCAGAGATCTTCAAAAGTGGTAGATATTTTACAACTTCTTTTAGTTGTTTGACAGTTGTGGTCTGGGCAAGCCCCCAAGCATAGGGGGTTCCTTTGCGAAGAAGCTTGGATAGTTGGTTAGTGTGTTGAGACAACTTAGGGATGAAATCTCAGACAAAGTTGACTATGCCGAGAAATTGTTAGATTTGTTTGAGAGAAAGATCCTTATCAGGGAATTAGGTCAATTGTTCAATCAGATGTGGGCCTGGCTTGTACCAACCATTCTCGAACATCATGCTTAAGAACTCAATGCGAGTTTAGGCTAATTGACTCTTTCGGGCTGAAAGATAAGGCCATTCTTTTTGACAAGGTCAGTAAATTGAGCCAGCAATTGTAGGTGCTCTTTTTTAGTTTTGGAAAACAGGAGAATGTCGTTTATATATATGAGAGCATTCTGCCTAATGGGCCTGAATATTTCTGCCATAACCTTTTGGAACAGTGATGGGGTGGTTTTGAGGTCAAAGGGCATAACAATCCATTGGTACTGAGCATCAAGAATGCAAAAGGCTGTCTTAGGTCGTTCATCAGGGTGAATGTCAAGTTGCCAAAAGCCAGCTTTGAGGTCAAACTTAGAAAACAATTGGGCTCCATGTAATTGGGTCCCTTGTGTAGCCGGGTTTGGAATTAGAAACATGTCATCTTCCAAGAACACATTAAAAGGCTTATAGTTAATCACCAAACGTTTCTTGCCTCTAGTTTGTTCTGCTCTCTTATTGACATAAAAGGCCTGACAGACTCACTTAGACTTAGTGGGCTCGATTAGTCCTTAGCGAAGAAGGGAATCACATTCTTCTCAGGCCAGTTGAAGGTCATATGGGTTCATCCCAGGATAGGTTGCTTTTGGTGGGGTTGATGTCTTCATTTTTTTTTGAAAGAAAGTTTAATGAAAAATTTCTCATTTTTCCACAGAGGCAGGTCAACATACCAAAATTTGAAAATTTTTTAGTCTTTTCGTCCATCTTTGCAGTTACATCCAATTACTCATCACATCGGTTAACGTGGCTCAAGTAGCAATTTTCAGCTGGTGATAAATAAAGCCTTAAATGGAACACCTAAGCTTTTAGCATGCATTCAATGACTAGATTCCATGGTTTTCAGCTCAAATCATATAGACTTGTAAGTAAAAGCATGTTGCAATTGAATGGAATGTTACTAGAAAAGAATGAGATTATGGTCTAATCAGATTACCCTCAAAAATAAATTCCAGAGCATCAGATTCATTAGTCTGCTTGTTTACACAAGATCTATAAGTTGTAAGTTGTAACCAATCTGTAAATTATGAGACTTGAAGTAGAATAAATATATACAAAGTGCATTTCTCCGTTCTCAGCTTAACTAGAAAATAAAAGAAAGCTTCTTCATTTAGATCTTACAGATGGAAAAGTGATATTGCTTCATTATTCCAATGGATATAGCAATCCTCTACAGGATGCCAAATAACAAGATAGATAGTGAGTTTCTAGGCAACAATTCAGGACAATCATATAAACATACAACATATGGTATGTACTCAAGGAAAAGGAAACATGGAGCAATAATGGTACCTCTGGTTTGAATCAACTGCTGAATTTCACATTTTATTCACGGAATCCCACTTAAATTGGGTTAGTTGATAAATTTTATTACACGAAAGTAGTCCATTATGCTCAGTTTTGTAAGAAATGATTATACCTGTCTAATTGTATGATCTATCACTGCCAATTTGGGTTTTTAAGAACTATGAACGAGAGGGCATTACTTATTTAAACAAGCAGGGAATGAGGTTTTATACTGTGCTAGATAATTTTAATGGTTTTATACTATGTATTTTTCCTCGAATCTTTTCATCGCCTATATCTGTATAATTTTAAATTAATTCACCTAAAAACGAGAGACAGAAAGACTGAAGGAGGTTAAAGTAGATTGGCATGCATTATAATGCTGATAGTCCATGCTGAGACAGCAATACACAGCATCAAACACTTAATTCCTCTACCTTTCTTTCCCTTGTATTTCTATGCAACCAAACATAAAACTCAATTGTAACATATCGTAAATCAAATAAAATCCCATACATCATAATGGTGAAGAACTACCTGGGGCAGAATCTCCTCAGGTAGCTCATAAATTTTAGGAACATATGACCGAAAAATCAAAGTAGTTTTCTACATCTTTTTCATTGATGACATTTTATTTGGTTTGGTGAAGCTATTGATCGGGACTAATATATTAGTTTGATAGCCACCAAGCAACAGACAGAATAAGGAATACAGATTGCAGCTTCGGGTTTCTCCAGAACCATGATTTCTCCTATCAAACCACTGAAAAGAGAAACCACCTTATTTGTTTTTCTCCAGAAGACTAAGTTGTAAACATAAATCGCATGCCCCGACAGTAATAACTTATCACATTTACATCTAAAGTACATAAACCCGAGCTCCCAGCAGCACAATCAAGTACTCAGCTTTATAATAATTAGAAATAAACCAGTAGATCACACTGTCATATTGTCCTACAAGACGTTGGGCCATTTCATCGTTTTATGGGAAGTTCTATGCTTGTTCTAACGAGTAAATCAGAGAATTTCATTTTCCAACAAATTCACGTACTACTAATTTTTAAACTGCAGAACAACAAGGCGAACAAACAAGATTGTATTCAGATCTCATCAACCAAGTACAGAAACTATACATATCGCATTTTTGAAACAAAAGTCGAAAATTGAAATTCACAATCAACCAAAAAATATTACGAACTAATACATAACCAAACACCGGATACGATAACAACCGTACCCAACAAAGCGGAAGCCACATGAGTTTCTTCCCCGAGTAGCATACCAAACACAGCAGTGGCAGCAAACGTCGTCGCATTGGTGACGGGGACAGCCAGCGAAATTGGGGCATCACTGAGAATAGCAAAGAAAGTAGCGGAAGCAGAGAGATTTATCAAGAAGGGTATTGTGTACTGCCAGATTGAGAGAAGCTTGACCCAATTTCTGAGCGAAAATAGAAATCTCTGGGTAAGTGTAGAGTGCTTAGGAGGCTTTGACGAGGAAGAAGATTTGATAGCTTGATCCCAGAGAAGAGCACCACGGCGCATGATAGCATTTGTGGCGCCCCACACGAGGCCCACTGCGATCATCTTCTCTATATCCCCTGCCATGTCTATCTATTTCTCTTTCTATGCTCTTAGCTCGCCTTCAAGGACTCACCTGCATTCTCAGTTTCGCCGTCGGAGAGGTAACGGTGGTTGTGCTTCTGCCCTACTAATGGGCTGAAATTTGGACCAAGTTATATGGTCCAAGGTAGAAGATCTCATTGTTGAGCCCATTTTGATTGCCTATGAATTGAAGGCGGATATCCATCTTCAACGACAAAAAACATACCAATGGCCATGATGTTGCTGTACAAGATAGGCAAAGCCGATGTAAAGACATGTAAAATGATTAATATGGGTTAAATTACTATTTAAAAGCTTTTTAATAATTCAATGGAATAGTTAATGAGATACTTTAAAATTTATTTTTTCCGCTCTAGTTTATATTTTTTTTTAATTGGGCGATTAAGAAGAAACAAAATAAACAATTGATTCGTCAATGATTCTGTTCAAACAATAAAATACTACATTTGTCACTTTTTTTATTTTATTTACCGTCAACTTCTAAATATAGTATAAGAGTTAAAAGTTAAAACAATTTATATTATTTTTATGTTATTGAAAAAGGAATTGATAGTTGATTAGTGCAGGATTAATTTTTAAATATATACAAAATTATTTATAAAATTTTTTAACATAATTATTATAAAAAAATAAAAAACAATTGTATATTTCCTAATAAAATAAAAATAGTTGTTTTATATATCTCAAATTCGAATTTTTTAAAAATATAACTTCAAGTGTATAAAAGATCTAAATAAGCCAAAAAAAAAAAAAGCCACATTCAATAAAAAGAAATGGAAACACAAAGGGGAAATATCATAATTAATTCATACATTTTTTTTTGAGCTATTTGATTCTCAAATGTTATTTTTTTATGCTTTAATTTTTAAATATTTTATTATTATTCGTTAATTTTTTAAACATGTTTATTTATGTTTTGTTTGTTCTATTTTTTAAAAATCTTTTAAACAAAGTACAGTATATAAATATAAATTCAAAACACTGAATAATTAAAACAAATCCGTCAAAAAGCAATTTGTTGTAATTGGATCAAGAACTAGAGCACCTGCAGTTACAAACTTGCATATAAATCCTCGAGCACTAACTCAAATGACAAAATCACCCCCGCCTCCTGGGTCCATTTCTCTGTCGTGCCCTTCTTTACCTTGCCTCAGGTTCCTTTCTGTGTGGTTTCGGTTTCTCCTCTGTGCTACGGAGTTCGAAGAACAAACAAGACCAGCAAGCGCTTACTCTGAGTCACGGAAAACCTTCTTCAATCTCGTTTCAGATTCAGATCGAAGAATTAGTGAATCCTGGATTCTATTCCATGCTCAGATAGTTCCCAATCTACTTTCTCTTAATATTAGACATGGAACGGATTGTCGGCGGCAAGTACAAGCTCGGCCGCAAGATCGGAAGCGGTTCCTTCGGAGAAATCTACCTTGGTGAGCCTTCTTTCTTCTCCTTTTTGGTATCAGAAATGTTCATTGTAGCTTGCTTTATACCAATTGATCTTCTTCAATTTTGCTTATCCTGTTTCAGCTACTCATATCGATACCTTCGAGATAGTCGCGGTTAAAATCGTAAGTCTCATTTCTCTGTACAAAACCGCTTAAACATTAGAGGCTCTCAACGCTTTGAAGTTGAAGCGGGTTTGCATAGTTAGTTAGGCATGCATATGTAATTTCGCATGTATCATTTAGCTTGCTTGGATGAGAATATATATAAATTGGTGACAAGTAGAATTATTAAATTCTCAATTTTTATAGTTGCGAATCCTTTTTGTTTTAATTTTTTGTTTTGGTCTTGCAGGAGAACAATAAAACTAAGCATCCGCAACTGCTTTATGAGGCAAAACTGTACAATATTCTTCAAGGAGGAAGTATGAGTTTTGCAATGTTAAACATTTAGTCTCTTTCTGACTTTCTATGTGTTAGTATCCGTGAGTGAGTGAATTGTTATATGGAAGGTCTCTGACAGCTGGTGGATTCTGAATTTTTGGGTCGTTGCTCTTAATATCGGTGATGCAGGTGGAATTCCTGGCATAAGATGGTCTGGTGTAGACGGGGAGGACAATGTGCTAGTTCTTGATTTGTTGGGACCCAGTCTTGAGGATCTATTTGTTTATTGTGGAAGAAAGTTTTCTTTGAAGACAGTATTAATGTTGGCCGATCAAATGGTAAGTTAGCATGACTTTTAATTTCTGCTGATCGGTGATAACATATAATCACCGGTGCGAATGCATCTGTATTGGTGAATTATCAATGCATAATGTGTCTATATACAATGTTACTTTTAATTTTACCAATTTCTTGCTAGCTTTCTATTTGTTCAGCTAAGAACTGCGGGGACCAGCTTTCTTCACCTTTGTCTTATATTTGTCCTGCAAATGGGAAATTCTGTCATAAGTGTGTTTGTGATGCTTACTGTGCATTCGATATTAACATGTCTTTTCTGCAGATCACTAGAATAGAATATGTGCATTCAAAGGGCTTTTTACATAGAGATATAAAACCTGATAACTTTCTCATGGGACTTGGTCGGAAGGCTAATCAGGTAATATCTTGTTATTTTTGTCTTCCTCGGTTTAGACTTTAATTGTCTTGTCATTCTATCCACTGTTGTTGTTACTGTGGTATGGGTGCTTGTGTTGTACTTGTTAGGTTTACATAATTGATTTTGGGCTTGCAAAAAGATATCGGGACTCCACAACCAATCGGCACATTCCTTACAGGTGTTCCTATAATTAATTCATTGACTTGTGCTAATTTTGATTTGTTATTTTCTTTTTGGCTTTGATGTTTACATCTAGTAAAATTCAATTATCTGATTATGAATTATATTAATATTTGAACCTATTACTTTTATCAGTTTATGAAAATCTTTTAAATATTTTCTTGGGTGATTGTCTTTACATTTTCTATCTCTCCTCTTCCAGTCCCTGGAATAATACATTACAAAGGAACTTTGCATCAAATTATCAATAGTGTTTCTGATCCTAACAGTTGTACCACACAGGGAGAACAAAAACTTAACAGGCACTGCACGTTATGCAAGTTGTAATACTCACCTTGGGATTGGTAAGTCAGCAGTTATATATCCTCCTCACTGCAAATAAATTGCAAAACAAATTTATTTTCCTAATTTGTTTTGTTATATTTAGAGCAAAGCCGACGGGATGATTTGGAGTCACTAGGATACGTGCTTTTGTACTTCCTTAGAGGAAGGTAACCCATTCTTCTTTTGCTGCTTTGGTTCCACAAGTTTTTCCCCCAAAATCTATTGTCTATCAACAACAGAGTGATATAACGATATGTGCTAACTTATAAATGACAATAAATTTGTGTTCAGCCTTCCTTGGCAAGGTTTAAAGGCTGCGACAAAGAAGCAAAAGTATGATAAAATATGTGAGAAGAAAGTATCAACTCCTATTGAGGTGAGTTTTTGGCATCTTTTTTGTTGTGAAGGTTTCTTTTTATTCCTGATACTTATTTGGTTGTAATTTCAAAGGTCCTTTGCAAATCTCATCCAGTAGAGTTTGCTTCGTACTTTCATTACTGCCACTCTCTGATGTTTGACCAGCGACCTGACTATGGATTTTTGAAGCGCCTCTTCCGGGACCTGTTTGCTCGAGAAGGTAATTATTCTGCTCATCCTTTGAATAATGTGAAATCAAATGAATTGTAGAATTGTGTTGATTTACTTTTGAAATGTTCTTTGTGTATTCAATTATTATATATGGGATCCAACTAACATATTTATCAGAAAATAGGATATCAGAGGGAATAAATAGGTTTTACCCAAAATACGTGGAAATGAATATAATTTTAACTTGAATTCTTCAGAAGATAAACAGCATATACTATAGTTTATGCTTTCCAAGGGTTTTTGAGTGCCTTAGGACTTTACTTGATTCTTTATATTTATATCCTACAGACCTGCATGCCTACTGTTGTCTACTGGAACAGACTAATTATGTTCCAGACATGAAGATTTCTAGCATGTGTAAAGGGCCTTCAATTATATTGAAACATGCACTCTTCATTATGCACAATTTATATTCCATTTTGGTTGCAATGTTTGCCTTTGTTTTCTTCTTTACAATTAAGCGGAAGTTCCCCCCTCCCCTCTTTCTTTTTTGTCCCTGTTGACAGGTTTTGAATTTGATTATGTATTTGATTGGACCATTTTAAAGTACCAGCAAGCACAAAAAAATAGAGTACAGCCTCGCATATCTGTAAGTATATTTGCTCTTTGGGTCATATTCTTTTACTTATTCTTTTGGGGAGTTTGGGAAAGAAAAAAAGGAAGGGGTTGGGGGTAGGGGTGTTGACCACTAAGCAACGTGAAATATTCCCATGCTTTTGACAATACTGAATTTTGCAATATTACAGCCAGTTCCTGGAGCAAGCAACAGTCATGCAATGCCAATGGGTGTTGATAATCATCAAGGTTAGATCTTAGATATCTACTTAGTGCACCTTATATTAGTTACGTCATTAACAGTTGTTACCTATGGAGAAATGAATATATGTAAAATGCACAATAAATGCATAATGGAGGGGACATTAATAGTTTTTGTAATTATCATATAATCATTAACTCTGATATTGTTTGTATCAATTTAGGTGCATTAGTGTTAGCCTTTAATTTGATTCTGATTCAGTAAATGAAGGAAGATGGGTGACACAATTTCACTTTTCAATTTTGTTTTAAATCCATGATTAAATGTCTTGACTCTTGACTTGTTTGCTCCTGCCTAATTGGCAGGTGTTAGTGCTTATTCACAGGATGTCTCAGAGCGCATTAGATTTGGCAATGCTACTGGTTCTGGTGTTAAAATGCAGTTTAAATCACCAGTGGGAAAAAATTTGAGTTCCAGCAATCCTCTTGACAAGAATGTAAGTCATCATACTTGAGTGAGGACTTCTTTTTGGTTGTTGTACGTTGTGACTTATGCGACTCTGTAGTCACAATTCTGTGATTGCTTACTATTATGTTTGTAATTCATGAAACAGATTAGTGATTAGTGAGCATTCACTTTTTTTGTAGATTTTTGAGGACGCAAATATGCCCTCTACTTCACATACACTTGCTGGTACCTCAAAACGGAACTCCTTAAAGCCTGTGTTGACCACTGAAGCAACAGACCCTGGACATGGGCAGAGCAGTAAAATTGGCCCTTCAAGTAGCTGGATTTCATCTCTGCAGCGCATATCTTCTGCCAAATGAATGACCTATACGGTAGTTTTCTGGATTATGCTCAAGTGTTATTTTTTTTCCTTCTTTTTTTTTTTTTTTTGGGCACTGCTTTATGTTATCCTTGACTGATGATATTATGCTACATTTCCAGCTTTGAATCAGGTCCAGAGAACTCCCAGCTTATATATGTGAAGCTGCACATGGATGGTGGTTTGATACATATTTTCCTTGTATGTTTAGGATTTTGGGTCAAAAATATTTTGGTGGTCTATCCTTGGAGACTGCAACTGTGCTGTATGGTTGATAAATTTCGTAGCTTCTCCTTTAAGGCAACCTTGTTCTACTTCTTTCCTAAGGTGACTACAAATGATTGGCCCGTATAAGATACAGACTACCCTGGCTTGGCTCCTGTGCTGTACATAGTTTTGAAATGTGGCCCGCTGCGATTTTATGTATTCATGTCTTTATGTAACATTAATGTGTGAGAGTTGCTCCCCTTTCCCCTATTGTTACTTGATAATAATTTTCCTTGTGTCATGTGATAAGTTGTGACACAGTTTGGTTGAAATTGATTTAAAATATTATGGATTGCAGGTTTATTTTCTTTCAGTTTATTTTATTATAATATATTTGTTCGCAGCTTTTGGTTGTCTTTGTTGCTCATTTATTATTTTAGTTTTCTTGTCTAAATAAGAAACAATATACATTCAGTTTTATTGTCCATATATTAAGCTGTGAACCATCCATAAATTTAGTTTTAGAACTGGGGAAGCTTAAACTGAGTTTTCTGTGTATTATCGATTATATCTCCATTGACTACTTTCCTCATCACATCATCTGCCGAATATCTGATCTTCCTGTGGTCAAACGAATTGCCAATAGGCTGCTCAATTATCAGTTCATACTTTTGCAGGACTCTTTCTTTCAACCAATATTGTCTGAAGGATCAAATATGACAGAAAATTGCCAATTACTGGATGCTACTCTCTGCTGGAACATGCTGCTGCCTTTTATGAATAATTCTGCAAACTGCACTGTGGGTGGGAATGCCTTGAGGAAATAATATTTCGGGCATTTCTATACCACATCATCAAAAAAGCATGTTCTGAATGCTTTTCAATGATTCAATGTGGATTCAAAACTTCTGTGAAAGTCGCCATTGACTTCATCAGGGAACATTGAAGCTCCATAGTGATGGTGCTTTATTCTAAGATTGATGTATCCAACTCTAATGCTGGCTCGTAAATAAAATTATATGGATTTGGATTGCAGCTGTCTGCTTATGTTTCTAAAGTCAAGAGGGACGAATTAACTATATCATTTTTCACTATGTGCTTATGGTGTGGAGACGTCAGATACCTGTGGAGTTCTGCAAAGCTCTGTCCTTGTATTCGATTGGATACTTGTCCGCTACGTTTTGTTGAGGGATCAAAGTAGTCAATTGTCTGTTTCTCTCTTCCAATACGAAGGTCCAGCAATTCCGTATCACCTTCATGTATTTTGAAACCCTTAATTTGAAGTTTTGAACCCTTGAAATCATAGCATGGATTCTCTTTGTGACCAATTTGTGGAAAGAGACACAATGACAGATTGGATTTTCAACTAACTGCTTTGGGACAACTTTGGCTTTGTAATGAGCTTGATATATTAGCTGCTTGGATATAAATGTTCACTGCCAAAGCCCAAAGGTCTTTTGAAGAATACATCTCTGTTTGCATTTTATATTTCTGTATCAAGTTCGCCATATTATTTCAGTTGATGTACAAGACTATTCTCATTCTTTGTTTGTTGCTGATTCTCGGTAACTCTCCTAAGGGGAAGAGAAAACAATGTGCAAGATTCAGTTTTTATGGTCTTTAACAAAAATTATGATACTACTTCTGCATAGATAATGCTTGGGGATCCATTGGTAAGCAAGATTACCTAAAAATTATAATGCCTCTGCCATTTCCTTGTGTTCGTAGTTCTATGCAATCACTAAAGCAGACTTACCATGTTCAGATGGTGCTCATTAATTTTGTGAATGAAAGCTAGAGGTATGCAGCATCTCCACGGGTGCTTTGCTATA
Source organism: Delonix regia (assembly GCA_037074485.1). Taxonomy (NCBI): domain Eukaryota; kingdom Viridiplantae; phylum Streptophyta; class Magnoliopsida; order Fabales; family Fabaceae; genus Delonix; species Delonix regia. The sequence goes on from CM073454.1 coordinate 36,296,569, forward strand.
GACGCACCCAAAATTCCAATCCAAGATGGAATATTTTTCATCTACCCGATTTTACTTCAACTAATATCTTGGTGCTGATACTGATTGTTCGAGACTCAGAGTCAGAATAGTTTCTCGCATATATATGTGTGTGTGTGTGTGTATATATATATATATATATATATATTTCTGCATTCTAACGTCACATCTTGGAGTTTCTTTGAATAAAAACTTGTGGTTTGCTAAATGTCCTGTTATAGCTTGAATTTCAACTCTTATAATTATGATCATAGAAACTTTCAACAAAATAAGTGATTTCCTATTCAACAACTTGTTGGCAAAATGATTGAGGACAACCCAGGATAAAAGAGGAAATGGCCTTTTTTTTTTCGTTGCACAAAACGACTATCATCTTTTTTTATTTAATCAACGATCTTTTAAGATTTAAGATATTCCTCACCTAGAATTGCTTGGTTGCTTCCAAGATATTTCGTAACTAATGAAACCTTTTTTCATCAATGAACCCTAAAAGGAACAATGTTATGAGCATCTTTTACAATCTAAATTGGTTTTAAGATGTTCAGTTATTGTGTCAGATTTCTATAGTTCTTCCTCTTGAGATGAGAAAGTGTTTTTTAACCTCTCTGTAAGAAGCTATTTCATTCTCACCGTTGAGAAATGAAATGTTCAAAAAAAAAAAAAAAGTCATTCTCCTTGAAACTTTGAGCACCACGTTCCATATAGAATTATAAATAATGGACTCTAGTGTAAACAAGAAAAATAAAAGATCCTAAAGAGAGAAAGTAGAAGACAAGAAAGAGAATATCTTAAACTCGGAAATTACAATAGTAGCATTTCAATAGGTAAGAACTAGACATTCTTACCAACAATTAAGCGCTTTATTAAAACTGGTTTATCCTCTTTAAGTGCTTCAGAACTCTCACTACTTCAGTCAACACCATCACTGGTTCTGTACTGTCAACTCCAACCATCTTAGCCAAAACCTCAATTTTCTTCTTTGTTTTTGCATCATTCAGCAACACCTCTTCCAAACACACCTCATCATCTGACAAATCATCACCTACCTCACTGCAAGAGTCTGTGTCTGACTTGGCACAACAACTTTCACCAACATCACAATAAGACTCCCCTGATAAGGCTTCTTCACACGGCGTAAAAGAATGGCCTTTTTCAGACGTTTCATTCTTCAGCTCATTGAACTCCATTGTAGAGGACAGAGGGTAGAAATTGCAGAAATGGGTGTGTAGGTTTTGGGGAAAGAGGGTGGTGGAAGGAGGGTATTGGTCTGGTTTAAATACAGGAAGCTTAGAGTTTTGTGTGGTATCCATTTGTGGTGGAGGAAGATTGAGAAGAAAGAAGGAAGGTGTTGTTGATATATGAGGAAATTAGTGTCCTCTCGTCTGGACGTGCATAATGACGACCGTTACTAAGTCAGGTCATAATGAAGAAAACGTATAACGTAAAAGTAATTGGTAATTATTAACATAATTCCTTTGGACCCTCGTTTCTGAATTTTGAACGCTTCTTTTCTTTTTTCCCAAAAAAAAATGGCAAGTTTGGTATGGCCCCATCTCTTTGACACTGCTGTTTTCCTATATGGTTTCTGTGGTTTTGCCAGAATCTTGCTTTTGACATGATGTGCAACCATAATAGAAATGATTACCAAGAAAATTTTTAAGTGTGTGCCATTGTAAAATATAAGTAAAGTATTTCATAAGATTTACTCAAGTAAAATATAAGTAAATCAGGATCATTAAATAAAATTTAATTCCAAGATCCTAGAAAATAATTTCAAAATTTATAATTACTCACAGTCCTTAAATATAATTTTCTTTTTACTTCGGGCCAAAGATAGAAAAAAATCATTATAAATAAGAAAAGAAGAGAATCTACTAGCACAACTAGAGCTGAAGGTTATTATTGACTAAAGAATACTTTCAGCAGCTACCAAGATAAAAAGAGCAAGTACCACCTAGCTTAATTTAGTAATCTACCAATAAGTGTTGCAAATGATTCTTATCTAAGACTATGTCGAATGGCATTTTATTTTGTTCTTTCTTCCTATTTCTAGGCAAAGAGGGAAGACAACGAATTTGTCTTACAAGATAATTAAACTGATTTGTATATGATTCTTTTGGTCTATTTATCTTTTATAGATGCAACCCCTGCTTTCTCTCATCACAGGCACCGTCACGTAGGGATGCCAATGAAACACTGTCCTAGACAGACACAAAGGAAGAAGTACAAGGATGGACTATGCAAGGACTGTAAGCATTTAAAGCGAAAGGTGAGGGAGGACCTAGGCTGTTTCATCAAATTTCTAAGGGCACTGTGAAAGGCATCAATATATATTCATTACATTATACGGCTTCATCTGTAAGGGCCTAAAGGGGGACCAGGCAGGCAGGCAGGCAGATTCTCACCTACCTAATAGTAAAGCTAAATGAAAGAAAGAAAGAAAGAAAGATAGTTGGTTAAAGCAAAACCGTGAATGAAAATCAAATCTGTCTCTTCCATCCAACCCTGAAATTCATCTGCCATAAATCATGCCCATCATAGTAAAAGATGGAAGGTAAAACATAACTTCTGATGAGATTGAATATAATTGCTTCTGCTCATTCACACGAACAACTAATTCACTTGATGCACCCTCATCCTACCAGAAATCAAGTCAACTCTCAACATATGGGGTATGAATTACATTTACAGCCTCGTTTCTCAAAATCAAAAACATATGCAACTTTGAGAATTTCAAATTCTAGTGAGATAGTCAGATCAGAAATGGTACGACACACATTCATTACAATGAGACAAGTATAATTAGGTTTTACATGTAACTAAATATGTAATACCCATAAAATTTATACTCAAAAGAAAACTTAATTAGAGCTAAATGAAGATGAAAATAAAATTTTATCTAAAATTGTAACTTAAGTAAGTATCTAAACTTATTTTGTACATTTTTAGTACATGTAACTCAACAAAATATGATAACTAAGTATCTGTGAGAAAAATTTTGATATGATAAAATATATAATATTTTTCATTTAAAATATTTTATATTTTCAATTATTTCCACTAACTCCACTTACCTTATTTTATTGTCCCAAATATATCGCTAACATTATTATAACCCCTACTTATCGTATCTTAATCCACTAAATTATACTACAAAACATACATCAACTACACCATTTTCACACCTTCCTTCTCGGTTTAGTATGCAAGTCCAACCTCCAACCTCCAGCAGCCATTCCAGCCCACCAGCAGGTGACCGGCATCATCACCGGCCATCCCCAACCATCGATGTCATCATTGGCCTTTGTTCCACCTTGTTGGCGACTCCTCTCAGCCACAGCAACACCATCGACTTCCCATTAACGTTTATCGGCAGCCAAATTGCTGAAATTTCTCCAATTTTTTAGTGGTTTGAATGGGACGAATTCGAGTTCCAAATTCATCAAAATTGGTGTTTTAATTCGATTTAGCTTAGGGCTTCACTTTTTGCAACATTTTCAACCCTTTCTCCCTCATTTAATTTGATCCAATTTGCTTAGAATCGAAGAACCCTAATTTTAACACTATTCATTCGAAAAAGAGGCTAATTTAAGCTCAATTCGAATTGTTTACTTCAAATTGAGTTAGGATTATACTTCATAGGTGAATTTCGTACCTTTTTTTCCCTTGAAATCACATCAATTGTGAATTTTGGCTTTCAAATTAAAAAAACCCCAATTTAGAGGTTAAGGGGTAATTTTGGAAATATGTGAACTTTGTATTCTAAGGGCTTCATAAATTTTATTATGCATTTAAGGAGCGATTTAGAATTTTTGGAAATTTTATTTTGAATTTTAGAATAAATCTCTAATTTTTCGTAGTTTTCTTAGATTTTTCATGAAGAAAAAAAAGGAAAATTAGACGGGAAAAATTAGTTTGGCTTGATTAGATAGTAATAAATATTATCTGAGGTTAAATGAAAAATTTAAAATTTATTAGATGACCCCTAAGTGAAATTTGTGTGATGGTAAGTATTAGAAATTTAATAAATATTTAATGGAATAATTGAATAAAATAATAATAATAATAATAATAATAATAATAATAATAATAATAATAATAATAATAATGATAATAAAAATAATAAAATAAAATATATGTCATAAGTATTTTAAAGCATTATTTAAGAAAGCAGCCCATAAATTTAATTTCCTAAAATTTAGTAAATAAAGAGGTAAATTAGATAAAGGTAAATAAGGAATAAATAAATAAGTTTGTGACATAATCAAATAATTAAATTTATGAGAATTGGATGTTAAGAGTATTTTATTTAATATTTTAGATGACTAGAAAATTGTCAACAAAGGAATTATAATCAATGGTAGAAGGAAGTTGGTATACTCCTCTCAGATAAGTAAATAATCCTAATTATACAAGATATTATTATGAATTATGATTCTGAATTTTAGATTGATAGAAATATTGAAATATGAATTATGAAGTGATACAATTTTGAAATTTCTAATATTTGTACATAGATGTTTATTTATTTTTGAAATATTGGAAATAGGTCCAAAACAAAACCCTTTAACTAACGTCAGTAGACATTAGCCGTAGTGCACTGCAATTAGTAATCTGATAAGATTGGATATTATACTCTTACCACCATATTCTGTTTGAGTCCTAAGGTCATTATGATATTTACTCAAAGCCTATAACTTAATGAATATATGTTTAAATATGTTAACACTAGTCTTGTGCTAGCTCTATATTATGAAATTACAACTAGTTCTATAGGAGATTTCCAAATACATTCTATTCATGATTATTTTTTGTTTAATATTACTGAATTATGACTATATGATATTTGATTTTAAATTTTGAAAGACATACCATAATAAGTATGTATCATTGTCTACAATATTAAAATTACTCGCTTACTAAATTTTCACTTACTTTCTTATTTAACATTTTTCAAATTCTAACGTCAAACCAAAACATTCACCTTCAAAATTTTAATCTTGATAATTAATTCTTTGATGAACCTAACCTACTTTTAGAATTATAGTTTTCCCTCATTTTTTTATATGACATGTAAAATTGTAAAGTGACTCAGCTTATGCAAGGGTTGCTTCCTGATGATACTGACGATTTGCAAAAGGCCGAGAAATGATGTGCCAGGAGACAACTCTGAAATATTCAATGTGGAAAAAGAGAAACTCTGTACTATTGAAGAATCATTAAAAGCAGAGAAAAAGGAGAGATAAAGAGGCATTGTGCAAAGTTGAAGAAACTGGCTACTTGGATCATTGCTGTAGTCATTAATAATGTACTATCTACAAAATCGGATTTGAATATAATACATTCTATAATGCAAACAGCTTCAATAAAGAATATCATTTGTTCGCCAGAGATTTGGTATCAGTCTCACAAGATTGCTAAGATGTTCCTAAACTCTATTCCAACTCCTTCATAAAATCAACATTATCTACAAAAACCTGTACAAAGGAGGAGGGGTACAAGAAGTTAGTTAAAAATGCTTGATTATCAGAAATAAATAAACTACAAATATATACTATATCTCTATCATAATAGGAAAGGACCAAATGAGAAATAATCGGAAGATGGAATTGTGTGCACAACTTAAGGAGTCAGGGAGCTAGTGGCTGTTTCAGGGCTCGGGCAGAGATACATATTTGACAGACGCTCAACATATCCATATAAGATTAATAAAATTTCACCAGTTTACCTTACAGCCAATTGAAAATTTTAATTTTCCAATTATAAGCATTGCCCTTAGATTTCCATTTTAAAGGTATCACAATAAAAACGAATCACGAGAACTCACGGTATGTATTTATCATTTACAAAGTCTAATTACTCTTCAAGAGTGAGTCTTGTAATGATTCCATGAAGATCTCATTGTAACTAGACTGAAATATAATACAAATGACAATCATCAAGACCACAAAATCAGCAGGGCAAGAAAAATACTGTGTAGATTGGGTATCTAATTATATTTTGTGGCACAACTTTGGCCTGACGACCAGTTATATGAAAAGAAGTTAAGCCTTAAAATGTCTACGGTAGCAGTCCAGCTGATCTAGGTTGCACAAACTTATTTGGGCTTGTTTCAAGTTTCAACATTTTTCCCAAAAAAAATAACCCAGTCAACTTTCTGCTCTCACTTCTTACATCAGATGGACCCCGCACAAACCAGCACACAGAAGGCAAGTTATTAACTCTTTTTTTTTTCAAAGTAGGCATCTATTAATATCTATAATATAGTTAGAATGTTAGATGACATTGATCGCACTGCATTAATTTTGGCTCATCTAGAAAGCGGAGTGGTTGTCATAATTGCCACTCAAAACCAATTAATTCATTTAACCAAGTATCAATGAAAAGATAAAATAGGAGAGTTTGGTATCATAATGTTTTAACCCATCTCAAGTATTTCTGTTGTGAGTGCCATGGTTTCATAACATTACTGAAAAAAGAGAGTGAAAAACAAAAAAACTATCCTCTTAAAGTAATAAACCAAAAACTACAAAATCCAAAGGCCGTACCGTCTTCCAACCGTCAGGATCCAAGCATGCTGTTATTTTTGTGTTGATACCAGGTAATGGTCCAGGTTCCCGATTAATCTTTCCTCCAGCAAGTTTAATAGCTTCGGCAGTTCTGTACACATCATCTGTACCTATTGCAATCTGTAAAATGAGGGACAAAAAAATGATGAAATAGAAAAAGCAATCTTCAAATGAATGGCAAGAAACGGTCAACAAAGAACCAAAAGAGAACACGCTCAAAGAAAATCTGATAACAAAACTGAGCTGTTTCTTATGATACAGAAAACAAAACGTAATATCCAAGGTTCTAAATTGCAGGCCGCAACTGCAATTACAGCTGCAATATTGCTGTTGTGGTGGGTGCTGCATTAGGCGCAATGTGCATCATAAAGTTGAAAATACACATGATATCACATTTGCAGCATAGTGTCTGCAATTCTAGCAATCATAACGTAACCGCAACTGCAATCTAAATCCTTGATCATAATTGACTATAAGCATAATTGAAAAAATAATTAAAAGCTAAAAAAGAAAAGTATAAATTGGTTCCCTAATTTTGCACTTTATAACAATTTAATCTCTTACAAATTAACTGTGACAAATAACTTTCGGAAAACTTTAAATTTGTACAAAACTAGTTCCTTATAAATTCAAATTTGTACAAAATCAATTCTTCTATTTAGATTAATGATGGGTTGGTTTTACATAAAATAAAATTTTTGAAGGACTAATTTATCATAGTTAATTTGTAAACGATCAAATTATCATAAAGTGTAAAAATGAAAACCCATTTGGTACATTTCTCCATAAAAAAGACCTCTTTAGCAGATTTAAAAGGACTTAATGAATCAAATAGAGGAAGTTCTGTCTACCTGAGCATAACCATTTCCTTTGTCATATTCAGTGACTCCATAGTTGTAAGTCAACTCTAGAACGGCACTTTTATCTTCTGGACCATAACCCAGCATTGCTATGGTATACTACCAAACAAAAAATAAGCCACTGAAGGATCAAAAGCAAAATAAAGGAAACCACTTGACCAAAAGTACCAAATCAGGCGCTCGGAAAGAGTTTTGAGCCATCAAAGAAAGCAAGATGGAACCTGAGAATTGTAATTACTATTTAAGATTTGAAAGCACGATGCAGCATACAGACATTTCAGGTCAAATATAAAACAGAACAAGCCAGAAGCAAGTTTTAACTACAGAAATTTTGCATAAAATTATGCCTAAGGGAGGAACTTGAAACAGGTCAAGGGAATTACGTTTTCATAATTAACTTTTGGGAAATCACAAAATTCTCAAAAGAAGGAGCTTATCCTGTTAGTTGCTTGGCTTACTCTTGCCTGGCGTCTTCTAGACACTGGTGAAGTCAAAGGAATTTTTTCCGGATAAAGCCATCCTATTTATAGGTAATTTTTGGGGCAGCAGGTTTCATAGGTATACTGCAGGTTTCTTCTAAAAGCAGCTGACCACAGAGGAATTGCATAGAGGAGATGACAAACAAAATCTCCAGTCTAACATCAGTATCTTGTCCACGTTTACTTTCTACTTAAATACAGACGGAACTTTGTAAGGAAGAGGAACGAAGCTGCACAAAAATTGTTCACACTTGGGGGCACTAACAAGTACAAGACCTTGATGGCTCATGAAAGGAGCCAACCTTCCCGAGTTACCACCTACTGACCAAACAATTTTATTAAATACAATGTTGAAATTCACATATGGTAAACCAGGAATTAAGAACGTTCTTCCATTCTATTTCTAGTCAGATTTTGATAAGGTATACTGCTGTAAACAATAGGCTAAAAGGTATAGTAGCATATTTTATGATAATCATGTCCAAAACAAGTTAATGAATAATTATAAAAACATCTAAAATGCATCGTAAATACTCCTAAAGAACAATGCTACTTTTGCAGTACAACCCCCTGCAAGGGATTATCACATAAGGGGATAGATATGATTAACTTTAAAAGGAATAATAGATATTCTTTCTCCTATAATATTTAAACAATGGCCTATCTCCTTTCCTCAAGCTTAGTTTTTATATACAGATGAAACCGTATCAAACAGTATGGGCACTAAAGCCCCATGATCTAGATTCCTAATTCCAAATACTCTTGGGTTTAGGCATGTTAACTATCAATGGATCACGCAGTTAATTTACACAACAGAAGGGATGCTATGGTACCTTGTATTCCGGATTATCTCGTGTACGCAGAAGCTCCATACCAAAAGCCTAAATGGTAAGAAACCACATAAATGACTAAATGCAGTGTAAAGAGGATAATAAGACTTTAAATCAAACATAACCATTGCCCTCACCTTCTTATAAAATTCTATAGAACGATTAAGATCTCCTACTCGAAGCATTACTTGGCACAAAGGCTCAGGACTGGGACCTCTTTGCAAAAGTTCAAATTTATATCCATCAGGATCTTCAATGAAAGCAATTACTGTGCTGCCTCCCTTAACAGGACCTGGCTCTCTAGTTATTTTGCCACCCTTAACTCTAATTAGTTCCACTGTTTTTGCAACCTAACAAAGGATCATATTAAGAGAAAGGAAAAGCCGAAATAATGATCAAAACTGTGCCACAAATCCAAACCAAAACACAACCATCAGAGGACCAAGCAGAAAGGTGCAATTATGAACAAGTGCGCACATGAGGGTCTAGAAAACTATCAGAAAACAACACAGTAGGAAAAGGCAATGATGCTTATAAAAGATAGTAGTTGACAATGACAAATTCAGTGAACTTACATCATCAACAGCAATACCAAAATGGCCAAATCCAGTTCCAATATCATATGCATCAACCCCATAATCTGCAACATTTTTAAATAAAAATGAATATTAACAGTAAGATTTCCAGCGCATGGACATATATAACTGACTTCATAAGGGAAAAATTTCTAGCTATCAATTATCAGAAAGGTGGTCAAGAAGTTCTGGCTTTTCAGATCTTAATACATATAAAGAATTCTGTCAGACACTTACTATATGTCAGTTCAACAACGAAGTGAGCATCTTCAGGCCCATATCCAAGGAAGGCATTAGTGTATCTCTCCTCTGGTATATCACGTTTTCTCAGCAGCTTCATTCCCAGGCACTCTGTATAAAATCTGAAATCGCCAGGCAGTTTTCTTTCCTTCAATAATTACTCTACATAGTTGATTTAAGAAAATACTATATTAGTAATGAGCAGCTTGTATTTTATTATGATATACTTGATGGTCCTGTCCAAATCCCCAACACGATAGACTACATGGAGCATTCTTCGCTTGTCCTGTTTGACCCACTCTAGTACATCTTCTGGTGTAGCAGCTGTGCCTGCTTGGGACACATTCCCAGCTGCCATTACTCTCACACAGTTACCATCAAGTCTCAACGGCTTGGATGCTCTCAGGCCAAAACTATTGGAGTGTGAAACAGCTGGATGACAACCCAAAATAATTTCAAGTCATGAAATTATACAGTATTGTTCAATCAGATTCAGAATTGCAGAAGCAATGCAAAACATTGAATTTCAAGTGCGTTGCAGCACTAGAAAATTTGAACGAGTAGACAAGACAGCAATAAAATGAATCTGATTATAGCAGTTGGAATATCCAACAAAAGAAAGGAAAGTATGTTTCTATCGCGAAATTGCCATTCGGGTATAAAATTACAATTTGTTAATCGATCCACGATTGAAGAATAGAGATTAAGGTACCGTCGTATTGACTATAAACAAACCACATAAGCATCTAATTGCAATGTAACTCAAGATTCCATGAAAAATAACGAAACTTTAACGTGAAATGAGTGGAACTTCAAAAGGGCCATCGAAAGAACAGAACTTACCGCTGTCATAATGATTCAAGAAGAGGCGCCGACGAGGGTAGTAGGAATTGAGAGAAGGGCAGAAACGAGAACCACCGGACAAATTGAAGGAGGAGAGGGAGGGGCAAATCGAAGACGCCATGGGAACCACTCTTACCATGTCCCTGCCTCTCGTATTGTCTGTGTGTGACAACAGAGAAGGAGCGAAGAGTAAGGTCGATACTCGATAAGCTTACTTCGATTTTTTAATTTTTTTTTATGGTTAGGTTGAATGAGGAGGATATAAAGGAATAACGGAATATATATATATATATATATAGAGTAGTATCTTTCTTTGGTTAGGATCTTATTCCTATCAATGACAACGTACTATAACGAATATGATCGTGATCTAACTCCACTGTTATGTTGCACCCATGTGCCAGTGTTTCACTGACACTGTTCAATAGCTTCATTTCTGGTATTTGTTTACTAAATAAATTTTTCAGTACTTTTGTTTTGAAAAATCTAATCGCATAAATTTTGGAGAGCTCTTATATATAACATAAGCTTGAAAAACTCTAAAATTTTGTGTGCTTTTAAATTAGAAATTTGAGATAAAATAGAATAAACAAGTATGTAATTAGAATTGCATTTTCTTGATGCTAAAATTATATTTTATTTACTACAGTAAAATTAAAAAGAATAATTTAAAGACCATTCTATTTTATTAGTTTTTTCTATCAAACTCTCTATTAATAATGTGACATGTACATTTTTTTTTTTTATCTTCCCTTCCTTATCACTCTATTTCGCGACTAAATAAGCTATTTCACTAAATTCTTTATAAAACTTCCAATCATAGTCATAAAGCCACCTCTAACTAGTAGCAACCTATTACCATTTTGTACTTATATAAATTAAATAATCAATACATTTATAAATAATTTAGGGTAAAAGATTTATATAATTTTTTTAATTATAGAAACTGATCAAACTCTAATTAAAATCACTTACTGAATAAATAACTATAGTGTATTAGATGTGTCTTAAGTTTTCACAATCTAAATTCCTTCTCTAGTTTTGACTTTAGAATATTTTACAAGTATTTTTCTTAGAGCATCTCAAATTTTCATAAACTATTTTTTCAATATATCAGTTTTTATATTTTCTCTATCATATAATAGTTTAATCTATTTTATAAAAGGCTAATTAAGATTATAATTATAATTTAGTATTAATTTTTGAAATTATTATTTTATTCTTATTTAATAAATATTATTATATAATATCTTAATAAATTTAAATTTTAAATATTATATGATATTATAACGTGTCCTCATCTTCATATCATTATGTGAGGATTCAACCAAAGAAGAAAATAGGAGCAATGTACCAAAGAAAACATGAGAATGCAGTACCCAGAAACAAAGCTGTGACTCGGACTTTACGTACATGCCCTCATTATACGTCTCCAGATCCCAAAACCTCCCTCCAGCTCAACGTACCCTCTGCTATTCAGCCTTCTATTCGTAGTACGAAACTCCACAATCAATCTGGATCTTGAACTGAATGGCTTGCCTTGGGAATGTTGCAGAGTTGGTGTCCTCGGGCGTCGAATTTACGAAAAATAAAATTATTTACTTTCGAATAAATATTTATATTGCAATAAAAGTAAAGACGAATTCACATATATTAATAATTTTAACAATTAAGAACTCCACATAAAAAGAATGAAAATAGTATAGGGTTTTATTAATTTAAAATAATATCAACAACAACTAAATCCAAAAAATTAAATAACTAATTTTAAAATAAGTAACTTAGATTTATAACATATTAAAGTGAAAAAAATTTTAATAAAAGATAAACTTTTAATTAAAGGAAGTAATTTATAATTTTTTTTAGTTGATCATAGGCGTAGACAAATCTCGAAATAACTTCTTATTTCTTGGTGAATAACTATGATTGTTAAAATGTTTTATCAACATAAACCTTTTTAAGTATGTTAGCTAAGAGTGCTCCTAACTCAATCTCTAATTAATTTAAAATCTTAAATACGCACTTAGAATTTACTAACTTACTAAAGTATGAAACATGTTTAGTAAATAAACATTTAAATTCCATTAATGCAAAAGAAAGAGTTCAACAATTCTTACACTAATTTGTTTCTTGCATTAGTTAAAATAAATAATTATGAATTTACCTCAATCAACCTACATATAACTAATTATGGGCAAAATAAATAATGGGCTCTTATCATTCATCTACTTACAATAAAGCAGTTAAAATCAAAATATAAACAACCAAGAAAAGAAGATAAAGTTAAAATAGTCTCACAACATTAAAAGAATTATACAAAATCTCTTAGTTAGAATATAGAATTTAGCTATCCATAATTATCAATATCTAAAATTCATGTTAAAATTCCATATATACAATGGCAATTCAAGCTTTCTTTTACTAAATGAAGAAGAAGAACTTAAATCTAAAAGTGTGTCTCAAAAAGAAAGAAATTGATCTAATAACTTAAATTATTAAGTTCTCCTCATTTTCCACTAATTCTTCCTCAAAAAAATGTGAAACTTTCTATCCGAAATATGTTCTGAAACCTCAAGCTTCTTGCTACATTTTCCAACAATCACGAGAGAGAAATTTATTAGAGAATATGAGCTGTTCATTTCCAATTTAAAAATTAACGTCTTTAACTATATTAACGACTTATCTTTTTAAATTTAACTTAATGACAGTATATGACATGTCCTTGCCTTGTGTCAGCCCAAATTTAAACAATTTCACATTTTTAACTTGAAAATAACCAAAATAAGTACAAATAAATATACAAAATTAAACTTTAATTCTTAACAAATACTTAACATATTTATTTATATATTCAGAATAAATTCAATTAATATTTTTGAAAAAAAATCTATGAAGTAATTTTCTGTTTTCATAACTCGTAATGAAAAAAAAATTATATAAATTAATGAAGACGCAAGGATTAAAGTCAAAAACCAAATGTCACTCGTGGAATTCTTGTTTCTTTCTTAGATCAGGACAATAAAACAGGACTCATCTCTTACGTCAATTGTTTTATTGTATATCTTCTCTTGCGCCACTTAGTAATGCATTATGTGTATTTCACAAATAAGAAATTGACAAAAACTCCAATCTCTCTGAAAAAACTTGACATTATACATATTGTAATAACCTAATCTTATGTCATGAAATTGAGATTTTGTTCCATTTGTCCGTTGTTTGACTTTGAGCAAATTGGCCACGACAAGTTATCATAGGCTTTTTCCAAGTTTAAATAAAATTATAAGGACTGAAAGTACAATTTTTCCAAAGCTTAGTTTATAAAAGATAAGAATAAAGTGAACATTGAAACACTTCAAGTACCTTAAGAGAGCTGTTGGAGATTTTTTGGTATTATCTGGAGCTCTAGATTTAATAGATATAAAAAAATTTAAATATAAAAATAAATCTTTTTAAAAATAAGATATATTAAAATTTTAAATTTTACTAGAATAATTTTTAGTATTTCATAATTTATTTTAGACATCTCACAATATAATTAAAAAAAAAAATAATTTTTAATATCTTATAATTTATTTTACACATTTCATAATATAATTAAGAAAAAAAATAAAATAATTTTTAATATCTTATAACTTATTTTACACATCTCACAATATAATTCAGGGAGATCTAGATTGTTTTTAATAGAATTTAAAATTTTAATATATCTTATTTTTAAAAATATTTATTTTTATTTTTTAAAATATTTTTATATTTATTAAATCTAGAGTTATTAGATTCAGATCCAATAATTTTCAATAATACTAAAAAAATTTCAGTAACTCACGCTGGGGATTCATTTTCGAATAAGAACAATTAACATGTCTAATCAAAGGTACTTTGCTTTGGGATTTGATGTATTATACAAATTCTTTTGAGCAGATGATGAAACCTTTAACACCTGCTTTTATGCCTCGTGCTTGTTTAAAATAAAGAGAACAAATACAGAACATGCTTCATTAATGGAACCAGGGTGGCAAGCAATTAGCTACTTTTTGCTTAACTTGTTTTGTTGATAATTTTTATATGTAAAGCAAGCCAAAATGGAAACTAAAGACAGCCCATGATTGTATATAAATTAAAGGGCTGACAAAAATATAGATTTAATATCATGGGGCATGGCCATTTCTTGTTTGTTGCTAGCACATTCAAATTTCAAATAATGAGTACCCATTTTAAAAAATAATATTCTTGGAAATCTTTTCTTTTGCTTTTATGAAATTAACAAACTTCTTATTGCAGAACATGGGAACAAAAAAATGTGACAGAAACAAAAGCAAAGAAAAGTGAACCTTTCAGTGCTTCAATTCAACTACATGTTTTTTATAGCACAAACTTTACCTATCTACATGAAGCTTCTGATCAAGAACAGAAATTACCTTATGAAGGTAATGATTGGACTATACATTCAGAGATTGCTGAAACCTTTTTTCTCTGTTCACAAACCATTGAACTGTTCTTCTGGCAATTGGCAGCCAAATCTGCCTCCTTCTTTCCTCTCTAACACTGTTGTCATCAACCAATGAAGGACCTCTAAAGCTATCATTTTTCACGCCCAAATGTCCAAATCTAGAGACAGCAGTGATATCCGACGTTGATCTTCTCTCAGCTGGATTCACATACTTTGCTGTGTGACTGGAATTTTCTGCAGAATCTGAAACAGAGTTAATGTTGTTACTTAATCCACCCACTTTACTCTCAAACGAAACCTTCCTCTCCATCTCCTCCTTGATGTTCATAACTTGATCCTTTTCTACTTCTCTTGCTGTACTCTCAATCTGACCATTATTTGATTCCAGACTGTTAAATCTTACACTTGACATAGAGCCAAGCATCTCTGAGTTCAAGAACATGAGGTCTGAGGAGCTCACGTTGCTCCACCGATTCTTCAAAACAAAATCGGACATATTAATCCTGTGCTTGTGCTTGTGAAAGACCTTTTCTTGATCACCATCATCAGTTTCATTTTGTATAGGTAATTCTTCTTCCTTTGAAGTACCCTTTACAAATCTCCTAAAGCTGCTTCCGATACTGAATCTTGATGATGACCCATTTGGTTCTTTTTCTTCCTCTCTCTGAACAAAAAGCTCTATGTTGGATTCCTCTCCCTGTTCTGTCCCACCATTAATAAGTAGCCTTAAGCTGTTTGAATATGTAAAAATGGTCTGGTCTTCAGGATTGACCTTGTGCCTACAAAGAGGACAGCTAGAATGCTTTTCAAGCCAATGATCGATGCAATTGATGTGAAAAGCATGTTTGCACTTAGGAAGCAGCCTGAGGATTTCGATATCTTCAAACTTTGACAAACACACTGCACATTCAAGGCCTTCCTTTGATCCTCTAAGGGAAGAAAATCTGAAGAAGGGAAGTGATTCTATGACAGTCTTGTCGACACCTGAGAATCTTGACCTTGTTCTGAGAAGCCCGGGTTGAGTTTCTAGGTCCCCATGAACTGAAGCTCTTCTGTTACAGAACTTAGCATACATGAGAAGAATGCATGTCAGAGCAAACATGAAGCTGAGAATTCCTATCACAACAGCAAGACTTGGCTGGAAATTGGAGATAGCATCCTGTGATGGGGCTCCAGCTGAACTCTGTGCTTTGCAGGAAAATCTGAAGAATATGAAATAGAGAATCAAAAGATGAAAACCCAACCGGTTCATGATTCTGCAGCAACGAAGAAGAGAGAAAAATAAAAAAATTTGTTTTTCTGGGTTGAAAGCTTCCAAATTTATAATGGGGTTGGTGTCCATGGACATTTGGTTATGTTATTTCCCCAAATGGTGACCTTTTCTTGTGTCAGTTTTCTTGGTTTCTTCTGAGGCTGCATTTTGCGTCCTAATTTGATTCTTACTCTTAAAATAGTTCATTTAAATATTAAGAATAAGATAGTGATGACAAAATCGGATCGAGCATTTTCTCATTCGATAGGTTTTTCTATGAAAGAATGACAAGTGACTTACCCGATTAACAAGTTTTATCCAGACGCCATCTTTATGTTATTTTAACTCCATGGACATCAATGATTAAGCTAATCCATTTAACATTAGGACAAATATGAGGCCAAACTAGTCAACCCAATCACAATATTTTACTTTGTTTGAACTTGCAATTTACCCTGGTTTTATCTTGTTTTTCTTACAGATTCTGAGCAATGAAAATTTCTTTCTTAGTTTTCAAAAAAGGTTTTTTTTTTTCCTTTTAGGAAAAGGTCAAATAAAAACAAAGATTTTATTTGGAGTGGAAGACTGAAAAGCCTTATTACATGTGGAAATATGAGTTTATTTTGCAGACAAGTATATTAAGTTTAATTCGGAGTTGTCTTTTAAACTTTCATTTGCTCATAAATAAAATAAAAATTTTATTTTTACATTAGACAATCTGCTTTAATGGCAAATTCACTTTTCATATAAAAGTTTTTAATCATAAATTACACTGATTTAAACTTATTTTTAACTCCAACCCAAATCCACGTTAAAAATTTTAAAAAAAAAAAGTGGTTTGGTGAAATGTACTTTTGCAGCTGATCATCCTATGAAGACATGAATCGTAACTTACAATGAAGGTCAACGCTTCAACTGTTGAGCTACGATCTATTAAAAAGGTTGCGTTTGGATAAAAGGGGAAGTTTTTTTAAAAAGAAAAAAAATTAACATTATTATTTCAGAATTTTCGGATGATCTTGAATCGTTACTATACTTCCCAACAGGCTGTAATATTCCTGAGGTTTTTAAATATTACCAATAAGGGCCAACGTGCGGGATATTATTTTATATATAGTGTTATTTCTAATTTTGTCCCCATGTGAAAAATATGTATGGCACCATAGAAAAATTTAATTTTCATTTGACTTCATGTTAAATTTTTTTTAAAAAAAGTTTACTTACAATAAAATGATTTTATATGAGAAACAAGTCATATGTAAGTTGAGAAAAAAATTTTAAAATTTTTTCTTTTCAGTTGGACTTGAAAAAAGAGTGCGTATTAGGTTTATCACTATTTCTTAATCTTTTAATTTATTTATATTCATTATTTCCCTCCATATGACATAAACTTTTCTAAATTTTAAGAGTCACTTTGTTTCTCAATCATTATTTGATACTTTTTAACCTTGCGTTTGTATTATTCCTTTAAATCTCCAATTTCTCCTCACGTGCGATTGCTATTAAATTATCAACCCTGGCACATTATTAATTAATATCATTAGCTTTAACAATATTTAGTGCTAATTCGATTTTTTTTTTCATTTAGTATATTCATTATTTTTAAAAAAAAATAATATGTGTTTAAGTATTTAAATATGATATTCACGTTATTCGAATAACAAAAATAAAATACCAAATGTTCCGCCGCCTTAGACATAATTGCTAGCTTCACCCGTTAGTTTCGTTGACCCAGCGAGGGAAGAGAAATTCCATGGAATCGAAATTCCATGTTGATTTTTTCAACTATTATATTTATATGTGTATACGTGTTGATAAGCGACATGTTTGTCTTTGGTCTTGCCGAACGAAAGGCTGTAATGTTGTTAGACCTCGAAGCAAACAAGTAGAACATTATTATCTTACATGTTTGGTCGGACCTCCTAGTTTTCTTCGTACTTGTTTGGCAGACCAATTGCCGTAAGGAATATGGAATAAACACGCAGAATTGTTTCCAAGCACGAAGAAAATGAAATACAAAATTATATGTGATGAGTACGGAAGAAATGTGGGCGAAATTTTTGTCCATTGACATCTGTCATGTTTCAGATGTATTACCTATGTAAGTTCCTGTCAGATTCTGGTGTAATAATCTAAATTTGACCATTTCAAAATATCCAATTAATTTTGAAGTGGAATCAAATTTTATTCTCTCTGAAAAATACTAGCCTAAGACCCCTTGATTATGTGTCAAAGCAATAAGTTCCAGAATTTTAAACCATGATCTTTCAAGTAAATAAAATTTGATCCTAAGGTCTTCTATAAAAAAGCACATACATTAAACTTATAGTTCTAAAGTTAATTTTTTTTTAAGTATTAAATTTTATTTTGCATGTAAATTTATCTACTTCATTAACATGGAAAATAACTCAATAGGAAGCTAATATCTTACTAGTTTCTACTTCTATGAAGGTTACTTAAGTTTAAAATTTTAGATGTACTAATTCAATATGCTCAATTTTTGTAATTTGAGAATCAACAAAAGGAAGTTTAAAAGGTTAGAGCTCTTTTAGTTGAGCTTCCCTCAATGTCGTGAATTGATTAGCTAGAGTTGGGCTCAATTTGTTTTCGAATCACCAAATTTTATTATTTATAATAAATTTCATTTTACAATGTTTGCACTCCATAACGGAATTTGAATATAGTTAGTAATATCAATCATAAAATCAATTTCTTTGAGATTGTCTTGCATGAATTTCAACAAAATTTACTTGGCCCAAAAGGTTTTTGAAAAGGAGAT
The DNA here is from genome assembly GCA_037074485.1 of Delonix regia. Taxonomy (NCBI): domain Eukaryota; kingdom Viridiplantae; phylum Streptophyta; class Magnoliopsida; order Fabales; family Fabaceae; genus Delonix; species Delonix regia. The sequence goes on from CM073454.1 coordinate 36,315,464, forward strand.
TAGAAGTCTCCTTGAATTTTATCACGACTATAAAAAAAATCACGTGGGCCCAACATGTCAGATAGACATGGCTCGTTTATGGAGATCACAACACTAAATATTTTCACATATTAGCTGTTAAAAGCAAGTATGCTAATTATATTTTGTCACTCAAAGATGATTCTGGAGAATGGATTGAAGGTCAAGCAAATATAGAAAACTTGGCTTATAATTATTTTAATGCCATCTAAGCATCATAAGACTATTGGATAACAATGATATGCTAGACATGCTTTGAGGCATTTATGTGCTTGCTCTATCTGAGCAACATATGAATATACTTTGGACAAAATTTTCAATATTAGATCAAGAATGGTATCTTCTTTCTTTCTATAGATAATGCACAAGGGCCAGATGGGTTTATAGTAAGGTTTTTCCAAACCTACTGGGACATTATTGGTAATGATATTTGTTGCATGGTTACCTCCTTTTTAAATCATGGTTACCTTTTAATGAGTCTTAACATAACTTTAATTACTCTAATTCTGAAATAGCATTTTGGATTATCTCATTGCCCTAAACCAAAGTTCTTTTATTAAGGAACGTCTTATTTTAGACAATATTTTGATTGCTTCTAAAATTATGAACAAGATACACTCAAGCAAAGGCAAGATTAAAAGATGGAGTGCTCTTAAACTCAACATATCCAAAACCTTTGATAAAATTTTTTAGGACTTTTATAATGCCATTCTTCATCACATGAATTTCTCGACCAGATGGATCCAATGGATAATGCAATGTGTAGGTACAGTAAGTTATCAAATTATGCTTAATGCTTCCCTTTCTAAAATCCTTTCTCCCCAACGTGGACTTTATTAAAGGGGTTGCTTTCTCCTTTCCTTTATATCATTTACACTAACATCCTGTCTAGTGTCATCTTAAAGAAATAGTATGCAAATAATTGAAAGGGATTTAAAATCAGCAAATCAGCCCAAGCTATTTCTCATTTGATGTATGCGGATGGTACCATCCTATTTTTTGAAGCATCTTCAAACTTGTGAGATATGGTGAAGAGACTTTAGATCAATTTTGTTTTCTTTCGGGTCTAAGTATTAATTATTTTAAATCTCTTATAATTTTTAGCCCAAATACCCTTATTGTTTCAAGAAATTCTTGGATGGCTTTTTCAAGGTGAAATACACAAGCAGACTTGGTAAGTATTTGGATTCTGAGGTTGATGTTGGAAGGAATAAATCTCCTATTTTCTAGGATATTGTTGACAAAATTGAGGCAAAGCTATTGGCCAGGAAATCTAAACTTCTTTCAAAGGTAGGGCGTTTAACTCTCATCAATTCCATCATCAGTTCCAGCTTGGTTTATGATTTTAATTGCTACCATGTACCTAAAGATATTCTGCTCTCTTATTGATTCCAAAAATGCAAATTTTTTTTTTCTGGGGATTCAATGGTGCTTCGTTCTGTATGCACCTAACAAGATGGTTAACACTTTGCATGTGTAAATGAAATGGTTTATTGGTATTAAATCAACTTCCATGTTTAATGTTTCCATGTTAGCAAAACATCAATGGAGAGTAATTGATCATAACAACAATTCTTTCTATAGGTAGGTTATGAGAACGAAATATAGTCACCCCATATATATAGGGCTACTTATTGAAAAATATAACCCATCTTGGATGTAGCGTGGGATTTTGAAATTGAGAAGTATTATTGTTTATAGGCTTTGTTTACATATTGGCACTAGGAATGATATCCCTCTTTTGCACCCATTTTGGTGGCCTATGCAGTCAGATTAACCTAAAAGCTTTTTGAATGTCTATGATATTACTTAGCATCAAGGTAAAGAATGGAATGAATAGAATGTAGGAAGCCTATATAATGAAAAACTTGCTATGAATATCCTTGCCACCTCAGTATCCCTCACAAATATGCCAAACTCTATCATCTGGTATGAGAACAACTTAGGCTCTTATAGTATTAGAGATGGATACAAACTCTTATGGAATGAATTCCAATCATCTACATGCTCTGAATTCCATCATTGGGATGCCCATTGGAAAGTTAAGCTCCAGAATAAGATTCTTGTTTTTACTTAGCAATTGATTAATAAGGTTCTACCTTGATAGAACATTTTAAACCGTCACTATCTCAACATTGATTCACAATGCTAGTTTTGTCATTCAGCAACAGAGTTTATTAATCATGTCTTCATCACTTGCTCATTCTCCAAAGCAATCTAGTTTGCTTCTGTGCACAGACCAATTGGAAGCTCCTGATGTTAATATCTGGTTAAACACCTAGTTCAAATATGGCAAAAGGCACTGTGCTCCATTTGGTCACCTCACACGATACATTCTTGTTGCTTTTTACATTATGTAGTTTATTCGAAATGAAACTGTTCATAATGGTGTTAAAACTAAACCCATTTCAACCTCTTCATGCTATAAAATGTATGCTAGAAGAGAGTTGTATGGCCGCAATCCATGAGGACTGTTAGTCTATTCTCACGAGCACTGTCATAGATAAGAAGCGTCAAAAAGGGCTTAAGGTTGTTCATCTCATTCATATTGACGGCAACATTGTTCATCAATAGAGCCTGGTAAATCAACCCAATCCCAAAAATGATCTCTTTTTTCTGCACATAATCAAGAATCTTTTCATCTAGCTGATCAGGATATATGCCCTAACCCCAATATAATAGTGGTCCAAGTCTTGTTTTTCTCTTCCCATTGGCTCAAAATGTTAAGATATTCACAAGATTGCAGCAAGCTTTCAGTCAGTCTACTTTGGCATAGTCCCTGATGAACTGATACCTCACTATTTTTCGCTTTCCCAGTATCATGTAGTTTTTCTTTCCTTTTGGTCTCTTCATAAAAAAAATATATATATATATATATTCACCGAAAGACAAGAAGTTAAACCTGAACAAATTATAACTATACTCTTGCTGGAATTCAAAAAGAAAAAGACAATTATATAACTCATAACATTATAAAAAGTGAAATCTACTTGTCCGTCGACAACAAATTCTAAAGATGATTTACAAAAATATCTATTGACTAAACAACTATAAATTAACATGTCCAACATATTTTGCTGTAAAAACAGGTTCCTAAAAAGGCAATTAAGACGGAAAATTCAATCAAAAGGTTAGATATGAAGAAAATTTTGGTTAAAACTAGATGTTCCGCGATGACTGAAGGTGCAAGAGAGGCACTACTTTCAGCAACGATAAACACTATAGCAGCCAGCCTCGTGTAATCTGGCGAAGACATTGCACCTTCAAGCTTCAGCTACTTCAAAAGAGTAGCATCTCTAAGATTTTAACATGACAATCACCAATACTGAAAGGGAAACACTGGCTGCGACATAAAATCTGAAGCTTTAATTACTATTAAACAGAACAAATGATGGTGCACCATTATTACATGCAACTGCAATACTAATTCCAGCTGCTAACAGACAGCTAACAAAAAGATGACAAGTGATTAACATACATAGAGACAGTGGATGGTACAAGATTAGCTGTGAGCGGAGGCTGCAGGATTTCCATTTGCTATTGTCCCCAAAACTGCACCGCCCTCCATGCTAGAAGGATCTTCATTTGCATGTCGAATAAACTCCTCAGGGGACATGTGAGAACCATGGCACGCACAAACAATCCTTATTTGGTTAGTGCTGTATGTTAAGGTTACACCAGATATAGTCCTACCATTGGGACCTGAGCCTGTGGTAGAAACCCAAGGTAGGTTTGGGTAGGAACCACTCCCACCAAATTTTACATCTGCAGCAAGACCTGGCTTAATAGCTGAAAAATCAGTGGAGAAACCTTCCCCTGCTGACTGGTCTGGTACATCTTTTGCCCTGAGGTTTGTGCTGCTTCCTTTCACATCTTCAGCCTGTGAAAAGGCTCCTTCTTCGGTCAGGTGCTGTTTTCCATCAACTTTGGGCCGTTCTAATGGCCTTCCTTCTCGTGGCATGGCCTCTGATAAATTATTTGAGATTACATGTATGGCAGCTACATATATGCAAGATTAGCAAAATGTCAGTTACATTAGGACTTTTCAACAAAAACATTGTATAAGACATAAACTTTTGTTTACCTAAAGAGCTCCAAACTTATTAAATATACCAGCCTAAGAAGCACTAACACGGATACACGTGTCGTATACAACACAATATGATACGTAACATACAGCAATTTCTAAAATTTTAAAATGCTGATATGGGAATATATATATATATATATATATATATATATATATATCAGCAGTACAAAAAAGATAAGGCATTAACAAAAAAAATAAAGTACAAAAAAAAAGAGCACATAACAAAAAAATAAAACAGAAAAAAGAAGATGCAGCATAGTGTAGTAACCACAAAAAAACAAAAAACGACAGAATCAAAATAATGAGTCCTACAAAAAGGAATTTTAAGACATAATGAAAACAGAACACCGGAAAAAAAAACCATAGAAAACGAGAAAACAAATGGAAGAAAGCTAGATGCAGAAAATAAATCAGAAACAGGAAGAGAACCAGAAATCTAAACAGCCCAAACGAGAAACAGAAAAAGAAAAAGAAATAAAGCAAGACACAGAAAATGAACCAAAACAAAGCAAAAACCAAAACTAGATTCGAACCAAAATGAACCAGAGATGCCATAGAATGGCAGACTGAACAACACACAGAACGAAAATGAACCACGCAGAGAACAACTTCAATACATTTCAACACGTCTAGGCAAGAAAGGTACGCACTTAATATTTATGCACCTGTAATGTATGATTTCCATATTGGATACATCCAAGACTGATATACGAGCCCAATTGCTGCGTGCATCATTGATTCCAGCTTTCTATCATTTTTATAATATTTTCTTCATGACTAGGAAAGGTAAAGAACAAAACATTTGACATGCACATGTCTCTCATCCATGTTATCTTAAAATGTTTGAATTACAAGACTTTATTTCGAGGTGTCTTCCATCCATCTCATGAATCATGATTACCTGAGTTTGGTGGAGCTCTTCCAACAAAGGAAGGGTGTAACTGTTGAGGATGAGAAACCAAACCCCACGAACTATCCTTATCCAACATTGGAAGCTGAACAGAAGGATATCCAAACATCACTGGCAAGTTTCCATTACTCACAGGTTGGGATCCTGGGCGTTCACCAGTTGCCGTAGACATCACATGCATCGCTCCAGGTATCTGAGGGCTTGATGCACCAACAGAGTTAGACTCTTTCACGAGTGGCGGGTAAGGCATATTCATCATGTTTACTTGTTGGACAGAGAAGGAAGCACCATAATTCAAGTTGGCAAGCTTGAAATCTTTTTCTGATGGACTAGTAAACCTCCTTTGCCCATTAAAATCAGAGGGAATGAAATCAGAACCTCCACGAACCTCTTTTAGAGAATCAGAAGAACCACCAACTCTGGCAAGTCGCTTGGAACCATCATCATGGCGTGAGAGAGGCTTAGAGGTTAAGTTCTCTACCTCAGAATCTGCCACATCTTCATTTTCTGCAGTTGAGCCATCTTCTGTTATAGAATTGTGTGATGTTCTAGCCCTGTCATGTAAATCAGCATGACGAGCTTCACTTTCATGCTTCTTTTGATGATTTACCTCATCAAACATAATTTTTCGTTTATTTCCAGTCTCTAACCGCTTATCTTCCTCAACTTCAATAGTTTTACCACTGTCTGCAAGCCAAAGTCCTCTCCCATTTAAATTCCCAGAAGCATCATCTTCTTTGTCCTTGGAAAGGTCATTAAAGAAGTTCTCCTCAGGTTTCTGGGGATCAGCTCGTTGAGTCCCAGCAACTGAGTCTTGCTTCTGGGAATCAGTATGAAAAAAGCTTTTAAAATCATCAACCACTTTGCCACCTCTACCAACTTCTTCAGCCCTAGTATCTGAGGAGCTACCATTCTTACTCTTGGGTTTGGCAGATGAGCCACCACAAGATAGACCCAAGCTGAGCTCAAGTCCGTTCTCATCTTCCATGTTGTAATTTCTAAGGCTATCAAAACAGGTCAGACATAATCGGTTCTCAAATTGATTATCATATGATCCATACTACCCATGGTGTCACCTTTCAACAACCAGAAAACATCCTTGAGTAGCTGCACCCAGTTTGAGATCAAATAGGGAAACCATATCAGTTGGGTCAACACAGGCTAAAATACTGAAAATTACAACATAAACTTAGTTTTCAATCAATGGACATAAATAAATATAATATTCCTATGTTGCCCCTATTTCAAAGAGAAGATAGAGATAGATTTCAATCAGGAAATATTAGAGTTAAGCTTGAACTAACTCCAGCAAAACTTCCGTACTCGCAGAATGTGAAATTAGCAACCATGCAAAGAACAGACTATACATTTGCATGCTTTAGGAAATCAAATAATCACACCAGGACTCCCCAGCAGGTGGGTCCAGAAGAAAACCGATATTAAACCCCAAGAATTGCTTCTATTGCTAATTAGATTATGCTTTCTCGCTTCAACTAAACCACAGTTAAAAACATGAAAGCAAAATCGGACCCTGAATTTTCTTCCCTTAAAGTTTCTCTTTCATCGGAAATCAAGCAAGGTATCCAGATCTAGCAGCTATACAAAATAAAGCAAGCAAAGTCAGTGAATTAAAAATCTAAGAGCCCCCACAGCAAGACTGAAACTTTTAAAACATATATGTGGAAAATCCAAACAAAGACGGACAAGAGTAAGAATAGAGACATATAAGATATGTAATCTGCTAATAAAGTACCAATTCGAGCAACAAAATTAACCAAACAAAAAAGCATCAGCACAATTTGTATCCTATAAAAAAGCAGAAAGACAAATGTAAAACATACCCAAAAGTCGATACATATAGAGGAGAAAAAGAGAGATTAACCTGAAATGAAAGAGAGATGATCTAACCCTAAGTCAAGTCGTTCTGTGCAGAGAGACCAGAGGAAGATGAGAACAGAGACACACAAATGGAGGAGAGAGAAATGCTAGAAGAATATTTTTAAAAAAATAAATAAAATTTCTCGACTTTTCGCATGTGGTTCTCATGTAGATGCTCATTACGGCATTGCCGAATGCCGAAAATACCGAACTAGCTTGCACACCAATATTTTCTTTCAAGACTCCGCTGTCTTCTCCGAAATTTTAATTACACAAAAAATAATAATAATCAGCTTAATTCTTGTTTAAAAAAAAACGGGATTATTTTATCCTTTTTAATTAAAAAATTAATATTGATGACCGAGCTCAAAATTTCCCCGTCTGTAGAATAATAAAATCATATGTTAGATTTCGAATATGGATCTTTTACCCATTGGACAGGATCTGAACAATATGCAGTCTGAGAGAAATAAAAACAAACAGATAAAAATAGAAGGGATGAGTCCTATACACATTATTATTATATTATTTATTCATCACTTTTTTATATTTCGTTAACTACATACTGACGTTTATCGCCCAAACTATAATATTCATTCTCGCTAGTTTCTTGACTTATATTATTTTAATTTGAGTTTTTATGTGCTTATATTTATGATTATGTTATTATGGCATCAACAAGGAGAAATTAAATAGTGTACACGAGTCGAGCTATAATATTGCATAAAACTCAGGATAGACCATGCCTTTTAAGTCGTGAAAAAGTAATTTTGTATTAATAAAAACAATTTTTAGAGAAAAACGGATGAAAAAACTTAAGGCTTAAAATAAAAATAGAATAAAAAATTACGAGTTGAAATGAAAATAATCAAAATTTACATATAAATTAATATCTTTTAAAACTTATTATAAATAAAATTTATCCTAAATAAAATAAAAAATAATAGTTTTTTAAAAAAAACAAAATTCAGACGAAGTCACGTTTTAAATGAGACCTGGCCTAGATACTAGATTAAGCCTGACCTGTATTTTTTTCTTTTGACCTTGTCTATCCCGATCTAATAGGATTGATGTAAATTAAGTTAACTAAGTTCACCAAATTTATACACAACCTGAATATGAAATACTTTATGTTTATCTTAATTTAATAAAAAATTAAAGAATTCTTTTGCAATTTAAATTCATATTTTCAACAAATTAAAATTTTAATATATATATATATATATAATACACTATTTTAACTTCCCTTTTTCATTTTTACTCCTCACATATTTATGTTGTTAAATTAGCTCCTCAGTTTCATATATTCTTGTTATCATCCTTTTGTCTAAGCAATAATCTACTGTTATACAGTACAATCTGCAATATAGCACGAACCATTAAATCATAGTAGAACTAACAGATCAAAGTAAAACCAACCTTGATCTAATGGTATGCATTGGTTCTTTGTTTTTTCCCTAATGGAGAATGAGGTGACGTGTTCTAATTTGTTGGCATCCAAGTTCACTCTCCCTTATTCGCGTAAGTAAAAAAACCTTCTTAGCTTTAGAAACGCACCTCCATCTTTGTTCAATGTTCGTCCTTTTCATCATCAATGAGGAAGCCTCGATTAGAAGTAAAACGGCATAGGAATCGAAGAGGAATATGAACAAGAAAACCCCATGGCACACCGAAAAGAAAACGAAAGATAATTTTTTGAGCAACGCAATATCAAAGAATAAAAGAATGGTTTTAAACCAACAAATTTAATAAATTATTTTTAACGTAACAATTTTAGTTTATTAACAGTTAAATCCAACAACTCATATCTAAATTCCAATATCAACTTGACCTAATAAAATTAACTATGAATATTGTAATAAATCTTATGATTACTTTGTGTTGTCAACTTTTAATAAAACACAACTTTTATTAATTTGTAAACACTCCAATATATATGTATATATATAATATTATTATTAAATGATTTGTATAATTAAAAGATATATTACTAAATATTAATATAATTGTGATGATAATATATTTTTAAATTAGATTTTATTATTTTTATTTTTGTTTTATCCCGCTCATAGTAAAACAATCTTATGAATAACAACAGAATAAAATTTGTTAGTTTGAAAAATATATGGCAAAACATTTACACTCAATCTTCATTTGATCACATTTTATATTGCTTCATTGATTATTTTTAATTTTCATTTAATAAGTAAAACTTTTATGACCTAAAGCTAAAATACATGAAACATTTATCATCATATGTATATTACACGTGGTCAGTAAATTTTCTTTGATCAAATCTTCGTTTTCCTTTTAGCAATGGTAAGAAGTTTTCTTTCACAATTTTTTTTAATTAAATTCAATATGTTTTGATCAGTTTAGCTATAAATCAGTTGCTTTTTATTACAATACTATAATTCTTTGTGAACAATGCAGCTAGTATACAATTTTATATATAATAAAATTAATTTTATTTTAATTTTTAGTGAGAATTTCAACTCAATTTAAAAATTTATGTAGGAAAACTTTTATCAACAAAGTAAATTAAACACTCAAAATATATAATTTAAAAAAAATTGATTTTATTATTTATATGTATCTAATAACTTTATTTATATTATTGTTTAATCTATATATAGATCAGAAATATATTTAATTTTTAAGCAAATCAAAATAAGTATCATTTAAACATTTTAATTTAAGAAAAATTAAAAATTAAAAATTATAATATAAAAAAATACTATTAAAAATGAATTTGGTTAAATATATATTTATTATGTCATAGGACAATTATAATAGAATTGAATTGTAGGAGAAATCTATTCTATTATATATCCTAAAGTAATTTTACCTGCAACTAACAAGGGGTGATTTGAAATAGTGACAAGTAACAATCTAGATTGCTAAAAAGTGGCATTCTAGACAATATTTCAGCTACTTTAACAATTAAAATATAATTTTATATTAAATCCATTTGAATGTGAATTAGATTATTTAATTATATATTTATGTCAATTGATTTATAAATTTATAATGATTATTTCTGTTGTTTGTTTCAAATCTCCTTGATTATGATTATATTTTGTTAAATTTCTTAATTGCAAATAAAATGCTTTATATTATTAAGAAGCATTATTTCTAATGAATATAAACTAATTAGACGTCTCATGAATATACAAATTAAATGATTTTAAAGTAATATTAGGACCAAATTAGCTTCAAGGAAATAGGGGCAGCCACCTCCCTCCTAAAAGAAAAAAATTGAATCTTGTAGGAAGTAGTCTATTGCATAATTTAGAGATTAATTTATTTCTGATTACTAAATACAAGATTAAACTTTTTTGTTTCAAAAAATAATGCAACACATTTTTTTCTGATTTCGTATGTGATTGTGCAAATCTTTAGCATTTGGTAATGCTAGGAATTTCTACAAACTTCACACACTATAATGATCAAAGTTATCGTTTATTTGGACGTACAATTCAGGTTATGGGGAGTACAATATATATTTAGAACGTTCACCTTAATTCCAACCCAAATTGTCTAAAATTCTGTTATTTAATCGCACATTATTAGATTATGTAGTTTACTTAATTCAGATTGTCATATTAAATTTTTAAATTTTAATAAGTTTGGTAACTATGAGTTGTAAATTTTTTTTTTTTCAATTTTAAATAGAGACCACTTGTATAATTTTTTTTAACATTAGATATCAGATTTGCACATTGGAAATGAAAATATAGGGAACCTAAATTATAATCCACACATATTGTTTCAAGTATTACTCACTGTATTAATATTAATCTCATTACTTAAATATTTATAAAGACATTTATATTTGCACATTATTCATTTTATGCATAACCAAAATATACTAAAAAAACATAACACCTCACAATATCACGATAGTTTAATAAATAGCTCAAAAGAGCATTATAAAAGAAAAAAAAATTATCTAATGAAGCATAAAAATTTATAATAGTCAATTTGCAAAAAAAAAAGTATATTTATAAAGTATTATAAATATTAGTTCATGAAACTATATTTCAAAAAATTTATAATATATTTTTGGGACAATTATTCAAGATTTGGCTAAAAAAAATATATTAACATTTGAATTTAATCATATTCTACTTAGTTATTATAAAACTACTATATACACAAATATATTAAATGTATGTATAAATTAAATATAAATTTATATACATAATAATGTGTGAGTCTAATAAGTTTAAATTCAGTATCAAATGATATAAAAATAATAATATGACTCAATCATATATAATATGCATGTGATTTGAGTAGATTAAAAAATATAAAATAAATGGGGCATAAAATTACATCTTTTTTTGTTTTACCAACTTGTTCTTTGATTAAAAAATCAATAGAAGTACAATGTTTGAACAAGAAAAAATAAAAGTCCAAACAACAAAAAAAGATAAAAGTAACTATAGGAAATGTTGAAGGCAATAAAGAGAAAGAAAGCATAAAGCCAAAGACATAAGATGCTTTGTAATCTTCAAACTCCACTCACTGCAACTTCAGCCAACACCAGTTCTTGCATTAGGTATCACTGAAACAATAATAGAAACCAAGGGGATGGAGAAGAAGACTCCCAACCAAACGGGCACATTCCTCTACCAGCTAGAGTTGTTAAAGTAAGCCAACTCGATCACCTCAGGCTAACCCACCAAAATTAGTGGGTTAAAAATCTCAATCCGATTCACCTAATGGGTTAGGTAGGCTAACTTGTTTAACTCACCAAAAAATTAAAAAAAAAAATTAAATTGTCATTGTCTTATTACTTTAACATACTTAAAAAATTAAAAAATATATTAAAAATTATAAAAATTCAAATATGGCAAATTACAAATACATAATTATTCCAAAATTCCACTAAACATCAATAAAATTGGAATATTGACTTGTAGCCTAAGTTGAAACTTCATTGTCATTGCCACCATCAATCTCTCCTCTTTGACAATGAACATTTACATCAACTAAAGTAAGAACTAATTAAATTTCTGTCAAATACCCATATATTACTATACAATTACAACATAAGAAAGTCATGAATGATAAATTAATATCGTTGAAACGATGTATCCAATTGCGTGTACAAATAAGAGCTTAAACATTTTCTAAAAGAAAAGTACACCTATACTTGTTCATAATCCGTGAGCCAATGCTAAAGGTTGATTCACTAGCAACGGTAGTGATTGGAATACTAAGTATGTCACATTCTATTTTTGAAAGGGTAGGGAATCGATATTAATTCTCTTTCCAATGTTCCAAGACATCTAACTTTTAAGTATATTTAGGGTATAGCTTTGTCTCATCCAAGTAATGATCCAATTTAGATTTTTCAGCAGAAGAAATGGTTTCACTAGCAAAATCAATTTACTCTTATATTCCAAATACATGTAAGAAATAATAAGTTATTATGAAGTCATCAAATAATAGACAAAACAAAGTCAAACTATTAATGGAACAGAAGAAACTTACATCAAGAATATTAAAACCACTAGTAGTATTTACATCCCTTTCGATAATAAGAGCATGTTGGCTAAAGTTAATGGACACAATTGAACCACATGTTGCACGCCTTAACATTGATAATGTTGCATTCTTTTCATATTGGGCATAAAGGCGATATAACTTAGTTTGAATATTGTTTGGCTTGTCTTAACAAGTTATAAGATTAAGCCCGTTATAAGAAAAACATAACACCTCAAACTTTGAGCGAGGATTAAGAACAGTAGCCATGGCAAGGATAACATTATAATCACCCCAATACTTGTCAAACTTTGTTTTTATCTTCGTTGTCATTTCTTTCATTATTATGTCAATATTATCTAAATTTTCCATCAACAAACATTCAATTTTCAACACTTGTAAGAGATATGTGTTTGCTGTAGGATAACTTGAATTAGAAAACAAATTATTTATAATATTGAATGGACAAAGGAACTCACACATTTGCTCTCCTCTTGTCCACTCTTCATTTGAAGGACATGTCTTGAAATTCCTATAAGTCATGGATAATCTACAAAAGGCACGACAATACCTAATTGCACTTTCAAACATTGTGAAGGTGAAATTTCATCTAGTGGGAACATCCCACAGTAAATCAACTGCAGTGTCAATGTTACCAATTGTTTTCACTCACTCCTTAGAAGCAATCATTCTCACCTCTAATGCTTTAACATATTTAATGATCTCTCTAATAATGTGCAAAGCTCCAATAGTGTCGAATTTATGGATGTTTCATCATTAAAGGGCAACTCTATGAAGTAGTGGTGATGTTTCTTGATTTCCAATGCCTGCAACACAAAGCCAGGAACCAAGTTTGATACAGATTCGACAATGCCCTTGGTCTTTGAAGTGGGTTTAGCATGTGTCATTAGGTCAATTATAAGCCTTCAGTAAGTGTTGAGCCCCCTCTAGTATAGTCTACAACAACTGGATGTGTAAATGCTTGGTCTACTAGGCCTTTCTAAGCTTCAAAGCCCATTTTCAGCAAAGTGGTCTCAGCATGGGCCTTGCTTGAGGATTTAACCCAAACCCCCCTACATGGTACAAATTTGGAGTAGCTTCCTCAAAGCCCCTACCCATTATCTGATTTGAATTCCTTTACATGTCAAGTTTGCCCATCTTTATCAACACAATAATTGCTACTTCCCACGTGTTCCTTTAAGTTACATCCTTTATCCCCATAACTAACCATGTTCCCCACAGTTGTCATAGTTTTCGTAAATGTTTTTTCACGTGCCATAAGAAATGCGAACTCATGCTCTACCTCCTCCAATGTATCAAAACCTTTATCAAAGAAAATAACCTTGGTTACTAGACAAAGAGGATGCAGACCAACATTTGCATCATACTTGATTCTAGAAGGATTAGCAGAAAAAGAAGCATTGTTAAACTCACACATCTTATTATCGTGCCTAATCTGTCCACACTTGTGGTAGAAAATTTGAAGTTTCTCATATATGAAGGAAATCCACATCTTAGGTAGATTAGTTATGGGAACCCAAACACTAATTGACAATGATTTCATTAAATCTAGTTCCACACAGGCTACGATAAAACTTCATGCAATACTGCCTTCAACTCTTGGTTCCTTAATTGCTACTACTTTTCCAATTCTACTAGCAAGTGTAAAGAGGTTTTTAGTAGTCATCCTTTCCTTCGGTAAGCCATGAAATTGCACCCAAAATATACATTTATCCAAAGTCACTTCCTGCAAAGACAAAAAGGGGTCCCATTGACGTAGGTTCAATAGGAAGCCAAGAACTGTCCATGGTGTATCTTGAATAATTCTTTCATAATCCTGCTTGTTATCAAATGTGAATATACACAGATTATCATGTACATCACTGATAGACACTCTTCCTCTCAGATTCCAAGTCTTTAGCAACAAATTTCTAGGAGTAGTCTTATTAATAGACTGTGGAAGAAAAAGTGGATTCACAAAAGTTGGATTTTAACTCTGAATCTTCCTCATCCTTGGTTGAACCTCATCGTTCTAAACTCTCAATGATCCTGGACATCGAGAGAGAACAAGACGAACATCGGGAGAGAGAATACTGAGGCTTCGCCAGAAAGGGCAGTGACGAGATTGGAAAGCGGCAGCCCTTTCACCTACTCTCAGACCGTTCAGAATTGAAGATGTTCGCTGTGTTCAGTCAATCGTGTTCTTCAAGCCTCCCTTGTGTCTCTGAAAGGAGTGTTTATAGATGGATTAAGAACAGAGTTTCAAGAATGGATTCTGATGCAGAAACCCCGTTCAGAGTTGAAAGCAAACGACAGCGATCACTAATCGATCAATTGCGAGAGAGAATATATGAAAAGAGAAATCAATCAGAATGGAAATGGTGGCGATCAGTGCCATTTCGGCAATTATTTCTTTCTTTCATTCATTCTTTTTCTTCACTGTGCTCCAAGGTTTTGGCTTTACTAAAAGGTATAAAATTACATCTTAACACTATATACATCAAATTAAAAAAAAAAAATAAGGGAGGAAATGCCCATGGTCACTAACATTTGATCTAGATTCTCCGTAATAAGCATTTGTCAACTACATAGGCACTGAGAATCTAACGATTGGGATTTTGACAAAGTAATGTATAATATTTAAAGTTTAAATTTATTAAAATATTATATAATATCTATTTATAAGAGTATTTATTAAATAAAAATAAAATAATAATTATAAAAATTACTATTAAATTATAATTTTAATTAGTTTTTATAAAAATAATCATACTATTATACGATAGATATTGAAAATAAAAAAAGAATCGAGACGTAAAACATTCTAAAAAAAATACTTATAAAATATTCTACAGTTCTATCAAAGAGAGACTTTAATTTGTAAAAATTTGATATACACTTAATACACTATGGGTATCTCATTCAATCAATAATTCTAGTCAAAGTCTGATCAGTTTCCGCAATTAACATTTGCCAACTACGTAGCATTGAAATCTAATAATTGGGATTTGTTTTCAATGGTATTATGTGATTAAAATATTAAAAATATTACGCACAGTTATAATATTTATATAAATTACAACTATAGTAACTATAAAAAATCCAAATCGCACTAACATGTGGCTCCGCAGGTGAAAATGTTAAGCAAGGGGAATTTATATACTTACTGAAAATTAACATATGAACATAATCATACAAGTCATTTATTCATAATTCCAATCTAAGTGAAAAAGTAAGATTGTAGTGGTCACTCGCATCTATCTTAGATGCAATCAATGTAAGGAGTAATGAAGAAGTGAATTTGTGGTGTATCAAAGCATAGACAGGTAATTATATAAAAAAGTAGACTTGTATTAATGTTGATGCTTAATTAAATAATTAGGTTTTCTTGGGGGAAGTATAATTAATTAAGGTATTAAGCAATTATAAAAATCAAGAGTTTTAATCTTATCAAAGGAACTACTATTGAGGGGACCAGAGTCATCCCAAATGGGTTTAATTAATAATTACGCAATAAGTAATTAAGCTTTTTTTTTTTTTAAAGTTCCAAACAAAGTACAGTTAGGTAAAGTGATAATTTAATACCCAAAAAAAAGTGACACATTGCTCTGAATTACCATTGGTGTTATGCTAATTTTCATGCGACTAGATGGTCACGATCATGATAATTAAATTTACATTAACTTTAATGATTATGAAGATTTTGTATTGATCAACATGTTAATTGCACAATTATGATTTTACAATCTCATATAGTTGTGTTGATTCATATGTACAATCATGTAACTTGTCTTAATTTTTTTTACAAATTTAGGATTTGATTTCAATTAGGCAAAATTCTTTAAATTAAATATTTGAACTAAGAAAAGTAAATTTTTATAATTTAAAGGGAATAAATTTTTATAAATTTAAAAATTAAATTAAGAATTTAAGATAAAATTATATATAAAAATTAAAATTTTAAAAATACAAAAGAGACAATCATTCCAGCACCGTTGGATACATTCCTAGCTCAGAATCATTTGAGAATATTAAGTTGTATTAAGAGTAAATTAGGCACTTGTCTTAATATATTGTTTAAAGTATGTTTGAAAATTAATGATTTCAAAAATACTATTTAATATATAGTACAAAAGCATTCATTAAATTGTATGAGTGTATATATATATATATATATGTCAAAATTCTTTATCTAAACTTATTGATAACAAAAGTTAAACGTTTGTCTCGCTTGAAAAATAACGAGGGAGGGAAAGGAAAAAAAGTATATGTAATTTTATATAATTGATTTTGTTATTAGCATTTCAATAGTAACATAAACTTGAATAATTTATACAAATTAACATAGTATCATATGATTGGACTTTTTAAAAAGGTTCTTACACATTATAATTTTACTTTAAAACATAATAATAAAAATATAAAAAGTACAGTACTTAAGCCTAATATAATTAATTAAAAGAAAAGCCTTCATGCCTCTAAGCTAGCGACTTTTTGATCCACATGCATTAAAAAATTTAAGAAAAAAGCAAAATCTAATACTATAAAAAGTATTTCAATCATATATTATATTTTTATTGACTTGGAATAAATTATTAGGAGATTATTTCAGCAAAATTTTGAGTTCCCACTTTTATTTAAAAAAAAAAAAAAGGGAGTTGGAAAAGTTGATTCTTACTCGCCTCAAATAAAATCCAGTCAAAACAATAGGAAGACTTCAAAGAAGGAGGGAAGGAGAGAGAAAGAGAGAGGGATTGTGGTTTTACTAAATACAAAGAAGGTATGGAATTTTGTAATATAAAAATATAAGGTGTCAATAATTTCAAAAGAAGATAGTAGAGTTAGGGGGAGTTTGATATAAATTCTTTTATAGATTTTGTTTGATGAAAATAAGTAGATTAAATAAGTTAAATTTTAATCACATATAAAAAATCATAAGTATATTTTATATTGATATTATTTTTCATTAATTTCTTTTAAAATTCATTAATCTTTAGCCATGTTTATAGAGTTTGGCCATTTCATAAAGGTTAAATAAGATAACAAGAAAATAAAGTTAGATTAGACAATTGTCATATCAAATTAAAACAATTAATTACATATAAGAGAGTTTCACATTTTATAATTATCCTTAATTATTATATTTTTAGTTATTTATTTATTATAAAATTATTATTTTAATCCCATATTTATTGAAATATTTAAAATAGTCTCACGCTCATTTAAAAATATTACATCTAGTCTCTTACTTTAAAAAAAAAATCAGATTTAGAATTTAAAATTTAATAAAGAGACTAAATTTAATAATTTTAAAAGTTGAGAGTTAAATATAACATTTTTTAATGAGTAAGTGATTAGTTTGTATATTTTAATAAGTAAAAAATAAAAATAATAATTTTATTAAAATATAATTCATTTAAAAAATATTGTTCTATTTTGAAATACTCATATATTATTAATATCCTTCTCCTTTTCTTTTTCTCTCTCTCCCTCCACGAAGTCTCCCCATTGTTTTGGGGGGGGGGGGGGGAGTCCAAATCAACTTCTCCAACTCCCCAAAATGAGAATTTAGAAAGAGTGTTTGAGTTTTTTTTTTTTTATGCAATTTCAGAATAATTCATTTCAAATTAATAAAAATGTAATATATAGATATACTACTGATATTCCTCTCTCTCTTTTTGTGTGTCTCTCTCTCTCTCCTTCCCTCACTCCCTTAAGTCTCTCCATTGTTTTGGTAGCTTTTTATTTTGGAGGAATCGAAATCAATTTCTTTAACTTCTCATTTTAAAAAATAAAAAATGAAAATAAAAATTCAAAAAGAATGTTTTTGAGTTTTTTTTTATGCAGTCACAAAAATATTTTATTTTAAGTCAATAAAAATATAATATATGGATATAATACTTTTTATAGTATTAGATTTTTTTTTTCTAAAAATTTTTTTAACACATGTGCATCAAAAAGCCTCCAGCTCACAGTGTCCTACTGCCATGTCTAGTCTTAAATATCTCACTTGTGGTTTACATAACAAACAAAGAACTCATCGTACAAGACAACTTGATTATTATAGGAAATTTATTTTGAAAATATGTATTAATTTATTTATCAATGAAAATTTCATAATGCCAAGTTGCTAACCACGAAGCAATTTGATGGCATGTCTTTAGGACCACCAAGTTACCAATTAAATTATGGGCCAACAGGAAACAGCCTCGACATGACAGTTATACAATGAAAAGACAATAATAAAGAAAAATTAATTGAATTAGTTCATTCATTTTTGATAAATTCTATCAGTTTGAAAATTTTCTACATGCATCCACATTATTTAATGTCTATAGCTTGACGTCATCACCCGTTTCGTTTTGTTTTTTTTTTTTTTTTTTTAATTTGATTGATGTTATCATTCCAAGTGTTCTCATGTATTTAGAAAGTATATGAAAACGAAAATCCAGTAATAGGATATATATATATATACACATTTTCCTCTAATAGGTCATTGAGATTGGAGAATTGACTTCTAGCATGATAAAATATAGAGAATACTGTATAATTGTTGAATTATGCGGCCAACATGCCAGACAACGGAGACGTCAAAGAATGATATTAATTTTCGTTTGACAACTTGGCGTTAGCCTTTCCATGATAAGATTAAGAGTTGGCATTTTAATCCAATTGTCCTCCTCTCATCCAATGGCTGCAAAGTCTAAGCCAATTATGCCTTCTTTCTTGGTCAAAATCTCACACAATTTTCATAAAATCTCTTTCAAATATATATATATATATATATATATATATTATGGGATGCTTGAAGGTGCAATATCTTATGCACTCAAAATGATTGAATGTATATTATTAGGATGGCCTATATAATTAAGACAACTTCTTTCATAGTAGGATAATAACGGACTATAAAATGAAAATGAAGTATATTATCCCAGAGAATCAGAATCCACAAAATTTATTATCTTACTAAAATTATTAGTGTACACTAACGGCTTTAGTCATATCCTTAAGAGAAAAAATTAATACTAAGTTTCCAATTTTTTTTAAAAATTTTTTAGTCATATCCTTATTCAAAATTTAATAAAATTTATGGTAAATATGATAAACGTCATTTTAACCTTTTTTAGCATCATTATAATATATATCAAGCAAATCATATGCATTAATCTTAGTACTTTTATGTCTCTAGTAAATTACGTACTCTTTTTGGACTGTGGGACTCACCTCTCACCATGGTTTCCTTCTTTCCTTTGAATCACTCATCATGTAGATTTTTTTTTTTTTTTTTCTCTAGCAGCTTTGGCCCAGGAATTTGGTACACGGGTTTTTCAGTATTTAAGGTATTAACGGAGTTTTTACATATTTGTAAGCCTTTTTTTTCAACCTTCTTGTTTGTTTTTTATATTTAATACAGAATGTGAAAGCTTTCGTGTGATCTATTCCGATGGGTGTGTTGACTTTGGGCTTCCATAAATCCACCTTTTGGCTGGTTGGTGTAGAGGGGAGAGCTGTGAAGGGCATAGAGGGCATAGAGAGGAAGGTGAGAGTAAGAGTTCAAAATATAGAAAAGAAGGGAGGAAGAGAGAACAGGAATGGCGGGAGGAGGATTTGCAGAAGCTGGTCCACTCAAAAGGGCTCATCTGTATGAGCACAAGTTCACTCTCTATTTCGCCTTCTCTTGCCTCGTCGGAGCTCTCGGTGGTTCTCTCTTCGGCTATGATCTTGGTGTTTCAGGTGAGGTCTCTTCTTCTCTCTCTCATTTTACTTTCTTCCAGAAATTTTCCGGGAAAATTCTCTCTCTTCGCCTCCGAAACAGATGATTTCACTCATTTGATTTTCTGAGTCCCCATGGAATTCGTGTGCTTGCTGTCAGATTGACTGTATAATTTAGAGCCATTACAGTTTGATTTCGTATGATGTTTTGATGTGCACGATCAATTAAATGAGCTTCATGAATAGAGAATCTTGAATCTTGCATGAAGTCTTGAATTAAATAAAATATATATTCTAGTACTGGATCTACATACATGTGTTATCACCGCTGTTGCCAAGTCGTCATCACTGTCACAGCCAGTATTATTATTGTTCCCTAACTAGTTAATTTTAATATCGTTCAACTTTATGAAATTTATCAATAAATGTATGGTTGTATTACGCGTACAAATTCTATCCAATGTTTTTTTTTTTTGGGTCTCAATTATAAAATATTGTTAGCTACCTAATTTGTTTCATTTGCTCCTATAAAGAAAAATACAATTAAAATACATATTTTCAATTCTTTTATAATTTATAAAGGCAACTGTAATTCTGTAAAATGATTAAAAAAAAAAAAAGCGAGAAAGACAGATGAAGATGCTCTCAATTTCTCTCCATTTCCCCAAGAAATTAGGAGGGTTAATTTCTCGTGGTCATAACCATCCATTCCCATTCATCACACATCTGCAGAGAAGTTAACTTCACGTTATTTTAAATTTTCAATCCAAAAATTAATTTTCTCGCCATGCAAGTCTTCTAATATGCTGTAGTTTTTATAGTTTTATAACCAAATGCACATGATGAGACTAGCAACACTTAGTTAACATATCTGAAAATTGTGTAACTTTTTCACCACAGAATCTCTGCAGATTACAAGGTTTCTTGTGTTGTGCTAACTTTCTTTCTCATAACTGACAATTTGAACGAGGGTATTCATATTACAGCAAAATCTCTCGAGGCATTGAACTGAATTTGATATTTTCAGGTGGGGTGACCTCCATGGATGATTTCCTGCTGAAATTCTTCCCAAATGTGTATAGAAGGAAGCAAGAGCATCTGAAAGAGACGGATTACTGTAAATATGACAACCAGTTGCTGACGCTTTTCACGTCATCTCTTTACTTTTCTGCACTCGTTATGACATTTGCAGCTTCTCACTTAACCAGAAGGAAAGGGAGAAAAGCAAGTATTATTGTTGGATCTCTTAGCTTTCTTGCAGGAGCAATCCTTAACGCTGCTGCTGAGAACATTGCTATGCTAATCATTGGTCGTGTCCTTCTCGGTGGAGGCATTGGATTTGGCAACCAAGTAAGTCAAATGCTCCACAACAGAAGGATTATATAAAAAGATCAATTCAATAACCAAAAAGACATGTAAACATGTTAGGAACAGTCTTCGGTGTGATTTACTTCTAACATGTTTGTATGTGTCTATGATTGTGAATACCTAAGAATTTCTTTCCTATTTTACTTACTGCCATTTGATTGTACAGGCTGTTCCCCTGTATCTTTCGGAAATGGCTCCAGCAAACATCCGAGGAGCAGTGAACCAACTGTTTCAATTCACAACCTGCATGGGAATCTTGGTTGCAAACCTGGTGAATTATTTTACTGACAAAATCCATCCCAACGGATGGAGAATATCCCTTGGTTTGGCTGGGGTTCCAGCAATTCTAATGCTTATTGGAGGCATTTTATGCCCTGAGACACCCAACAGTCTTGTGGAACAAGGGAAAGTTGAAGAAGCAAGAACAGTATTGGAGAAAATTAGAGGGACCAATAATGTTGAAGCTGAGTTTCTTGATCTCATTGATGCTAGTAAAGCAGCACAAGCAATCAAGAACCCATTCAGGAACCTCCTCAGGAGTAAGTACAGACCCCAATTAGTAATAGGTGCCTTGGGGATTCCGGCATTCCAGCAGCTAACCGGCAATAATTCCATCCTCTTCTATGCTCCGGTCATTTTCCAGAGTTTGGGCTTTGGCTCTAATGCATCTCTGTATTCATCTCTAATTACCAGTGGAGCATTGGTTGCTGCTACGCTGATCTCAATGGCTTTAGTTGACAAGTTTGGCCGAAGAGCCTTCTTTTTGGAAGCTGGCCTTGAAATGATATGCTGCATGGTAACTACTCTTTACACACCTTTCATTATACAGATGCATTGGAATTAATTGCTCATCTGTCGAGCATCAATGCTTCAAATTACATTTAAATATTACACACTCTGATCATTTATTGTCATTTTGTACTGAATGGACTTGTAATCCGCAGGTTGCTGTAGCCGTGGTTTTGGCTCTTGAGTTTGGACATGGCAAAGAACTGTCAAAAGGCATCAGCATCTTTCTTGTGATTTTGATTTTCTTATTCGTGTTGGCATATGGAAGATCTTGGGGTCCCCTAGGGTGGTTGGTTCCTAGTGAGCTCTTCCCATTAGAGATAAGATCAGCTGCCCAGAGTATTGTGGTCTGTGTGAACATGATTTTCACAGCTCTTGTGGCACAACTCTTCCTCATGTCACTTTGCCACCTCAAATATGGAATCTTCTTACTGTTTGCAGCCTTGATTGTCGTCATGAGTTGCTTTGTCTTCTTCCTCTTGCCAGAAACAAAGAAAGTTCCAATTGAGGAGATTTATCTTCTTTTTGAAAATCACTGGTTTTGGAAGAACATAGTCAGACGAGACCAAGGGACATGAAATGGAAAGCCTGTGGACGGATAAAAGCATATCAACATAACAGATTCAAGTCTAGATTATTGTTTTCAATTGTTTCATGCTTGCATCAGAAAAACAAATAATCACCAATTTTAAGCATAACATGTCTTTCAAATATAGTTTGTATGTATCTACATTGAATTTCTATGTTATTGATGAGAATTTTCTACTACAAACATTACTATTTAAAGCCATGAGGATTCCGACAAATGGAGAGTGATAGAATGGAGAACCCTAAGATAAATGGGAAATATGATTACTACAGACTAACAAAGTGCGCCGGATAGAACAGTACCTGAGATTATGCCCACAAACATACCATGAATGATGGTGTCAGTATTTTTGATGATGCCAACTGGTATTTTGTTAAATATTTTGCAAATTCATCTACACCCAATGTAAATAATAAAACTACAAAGCTTGATTTCTAGATCATTAAGGAAAACAAGAGAAGTAGCTTATGGTCAGAAGGAGGATGAATGGGCAGCCAACCAAAATATTTTTCATTCCGTAAGAAACTGTTCCTAAGCACTAAGAAACAAACGTGACTGAGCCTAGTTTACTTATAACATTTAAAGGTAAAATTCTTAATATTTGATCAGAAAGAACAAAGAGAAAAAGATAAAGATCTAAATGTTAATATCATAAAAATGCAAGAAAAGCAGAGATTAAAAGTAGTGTGAGAAACCAAACTCTGACTGCCGGCACAAAGTTAAATGACTGTCAGATTCTGCATTCAACTGTTAATCGGGGACAGATATATGAGCCCAAATCAAGCTGAGAAAACAATGCACAAAAGAATCGATGACATGCAGCCTAAGCCAGAAAATAGTGATTGACCCTTTATTCTCTTGTAAGCAAATGATCGTTTGTATAATTCCGACCAAGTTAAAGAATGTATAATTATACCGACATTTACCTACGTGTGAGATTCCACGCACCCTTTGACCAATTCATTGATCTCGTCGTGTCAATGG
Organism: Delonix regia; assembly: GCA_037074485.1. Lineage (NCBI taxonomy): Eukaryota > Viridiplantae > Streptophyta > Magnoliopsida > Fabales > Fabaceae > Delonix > Delonix regia. The sequence goes on from CM073454.1 coordinate 36,339,299, forward strand.
AGCTTGCCCAGTCCACGGCCACGGTACGGTGGTTGGTCCTACCGGCACAAACGGTGAGATTCGGATTCGGTTCGAGGGGTACTGGGAAGATATAGGCCAGCTTGCTAACTTCAGCTACGCTTGAAGTGCAGTCGGATGAAATAGGATTTCAGAAAACACAAATAAATAATAATAATGATGATAAATAATCAAGGGACTTGTTTTTTTAATTAAAAAAACACTCGTGGGAAATTTCTTTCTAGTCTGATTAAATTATATTTATTTTTTTAATTATAAATTATATTTGACAATTTAATATTTGATATTATTAAAAATTTTCAATTTATTTTATTTTTTATTTGCAAAAATAAAAATTTTTAATTGATTTTATACTTATATTAAAGACAAATTTGCAGTCGTTTGACATTAACTATAACTTTATTATTGTATAAAAATATAATTTGATGGAATATATATCAATAATATACTTCTTAAAATATAAATTACAAAAATCTCGCTTTTATTTTATTAAAATTACATAGACATTCTTTCAGTTTTACTAAAGTTATAGGAAAAATTAATCGCTCAATCTGTATACTTTTGCAAATTGATCCTTATATATATATTTTAAATCACTCCTTATAACTTCAATTTTTTTTTTAATATAGTCATTGTCGTTAGTTTTTCATCTATGTTAAATGTAATATAACATGGACTAGCCATGTGAACGTTGAGGATCCTAGATTGCATATTATATGCTAACTAGATGATGTATTCTTTTGAATAAAAAATAGAGTCGAATGACTTACAAAATGTTGAATCCATAAAATCAAGCCCCACCTATTTCCCATGACATATTAAAGATCATCTTGTTACTCAACTTAGATAACAAGTCAATGGAAAGGTATCCAGTCCAAGTATTTATTACATATTGTAAATTTTCTTTTCCTCCTTTGTTACTCCAAGTTGCAACCACTGCTTACTTCATAAATAAGAATTGAAACATTAGTTTAATACAAGTAGTGAAGAATGAGAGGTCCAGATTCAATGTTTCATCATAAATACAACCACCTTAGCTAAACCTGTCATCACCAATGCTTCTATCTAGTTTCACTAATTTCTCACTATTGCTTTACTAAAACAATGGTAGAAGCACATTACCACTTGTTTAATATATATATATATATATATATATATATAATCGAGAAAGAGATAAATGAGAGCAAATCCACTGCTGTATAGCAGTTTTATTATAAAATGGTAGATCATTTGACAAAAAAAAGTTAACAATCAAAAATAAAAATAAAAATTTTGTGTGTAGAAACCATATAATAGATATGTTGTACAACCGCTGATCCAGACTCAAGATAAATGTAGATATAATGCTGCAATGGTTGTCGCTACTGTTGAGATGAAGAAAGAGTCTTTATCATGCGATACAACCATTAATTGAAAAAAGGATATGATTCCTTCAATCTTTTGAAATTCTTGTCCTTAACTAGTTAATGAACTCATTATTTTGATAGCTATATACATATATGGAACCGGATTAGATATTGTTAAACCATAACAATAGGATCTACTGTCTTTTGGATCCTAACTATCCGATTGACTTCACATTCAAAATTTGGACACCTCATCATGCTAAATCCAAAAGCACCATTTCAATGAGTGAAATGGTGCATTTTGGGTCTTGCTTTTTTTTATCTTTTTGTTTGCCTTCTAAGAATGTTGAATAAGACATTGTTTTAGTTGGATGGTTAATACCTTTTGGAGGACTTGCATTTTGGGGCGTTGAAATGCATTCTTCCCACAACATGCTTTTAGGCATTTTTTGCTCATCAATTTTATATATTTGGTGTCAAATTCTACATGACATTTGGACAAAGAGATCAGGGTGGAGCATATCTAAGAAGCACGCCATCATTTATCTCAGGACTGATGCATCACTTTTTTTGGTTTAAAGCAAAAGAAGAGGAAAAAGGAGTAAAAAGAGAAAAAGGAAAAGAATAAAAAGGAGAAAGGTAGAAAGAAGAAGGATGGGAAAGTAACAACTATATTCGGTGAATGTATCAAGGTTTATGATACTGAATGTGTATTGGTATGGAATTGAGGTTGTTTCATTTAGATACTAGCATCTTTATGAGATCCTATGCTAAGCATCCATTTGACCAAACCTTTTTATTTTTTTGGCATAAATATTATGAAGATATATTTTTATAACTTGATCAATGTTAAAAGATTAGGAGGGAATAACAAAATGACCATTGACGATCTGCAACAAAATGGGTTATCAATCCTTCTTCAACTATCATAGCATTTAACAAAAGATTTAAGTGGCTATAACTGAAGGTAAAATGAGACAAAAGGATTAATTTCAAGAGAATTTAAAAAACGAGTCACTGAGGATACTGTCGATTGATAATATAAGGTTAACATACCATGTTTTTGGAGAAATTTTCATATTTTAGTAGTTGGAATCATACTTTTTAATCATACTATGCTTTTGCAATAGTTAGATACTGTAAATATGTTTTATTTATCCTTATTAACATTACCTTTTGGTATTATAATATAATAATATATATTACTTATAGTGCCTTGAGTAATTGATTTTTTTAATACCTCTTTGTTATTGTTGAATACAATTTTTATGTATCTTAGGAGAAGAGATGTAAAGCTCTCATTTGCTGTTATGTACTCTTTTTTATGTGTATACACATGTCATTCTTACTTATTACTATAACTTTAACAAAAGAAAGGTGTGGGAGTGGTGAAAAAAAAAGGATAACATAGAATATATGGCAAATTATGTTAATGTGAATATATGCAAATATATGTTAATTTATCCAATTCATATATGTTTTATTGTATGTCGCATTTAGAAACAGAAAATAATTTCTCAAAAGTTATGATTGATAAAAACTATTAGTACTTAAGAAAAAAGTTACAATGCATATTTATTATCAAGTGGATTGGTATTAATGTGTGATTTGGTGTGGTTTCTAAGTAGTACTTTGTTGGAAGAGGGAAAAAGAATCATCCAAAAGACAACTTGACTAAAGAAGGCAATATGAGGTCAAATGGAAGCATAAGATAGACATTGAATTTAAGTAAGCATGGAGTTTTAAGTTGCATATGGTGGGAAGGTTGGCTCTGGGGTTAGAAAAGACAATCGGAACAAGAACTAAAAAATGACTCTTATACTTCATATAGGTTCATTTGTTGTGAGGAAAGGCATTGACAGTTAAACAAGGAATATGCATTTATGAAGCATAGGTTTGAGATCAAAATGAAGTGTAAAGCAAGAATTGCACTTGTTACTAAGAATGGAAAATTTCAAGTCTATAAGTTTGTGGAGGTTGGCAACCACCCACTTTATCTTCCGGAGACAATGCATATGTTAGCTTCTTGGTGTAAGATATCCTAAGTCCAAGCATAAGAGTTGGATTTAACTAAGGACTTTGGGCTGTAATAAAGAGATGTGTTCCATTTTATAAGCTCACAAGCTAAAGGTAGAACTAATCTTGGTTTTATCATGTTGGATGCAAAAAATTATCTTTAGTCCAAAAGACAACAAAGTATGCAGTATGGAGAAGTTGGTTGTGTCTTGCAATATTTCCAAAAACACTTATTGAATAACCCCATCATTCTTCCATGCATATTAAATAGATGTCAACGAGCAAATCACAAATGTCTTTTAGCCTAATGTATGCATGATCCTTGATTATGGTTATTTTGGGGATGTTGTCTCTTTTGATACTACTTGCTGTACCAATCTTGCACACAGACTGCTTGTCTTGTTTTTAGGTTTCAATCATTATAGGCAAGTGACTATCTTTGAAGCTAAATTATTATACAATAAAACGAAATAGTCATTTAAGTGGTTGTTCAAAACATTCCTTGAGGCACATGGGCAAAAAGACCAAATGTTGTTTTTATTGATTAAGACTAAGCCAAGGCTAATGCTTTAGGCGAGCACAAAGCTTTTCTTATGTAGAGTTTGTACTTTTAACCAACAAATATTTTTAACTTCGTATGTATCCATGCTTGTAAATAAGGTGATGCCTTAAAGTATACACAATCTTTGTACATGACATTTAATGTAAAATGAAATCAAATGCCTTGACAATTTGATGAAAGATGGTTATCATTTCTTAACTGACTTCAACAAGTGTGTAAAGATATACTAATGGAGTACAATTCGAATTAGCTTAGGATAAATTGCTATTAGAGTATGATGTGCTAGATAACACCTAGTTAAAATCAGTATTCAAAGCAAAGGAAAAATGGACAACGTGTCATATGAAGCACGCTTTCATATTGGGAATGAGAAGCACATAACTTAGTGAAAGCATGAATTCAAACTTCAAGGTGAGCATAAAGCCAAACGTGAACATGATAACATTTTTCAAGCTATTTGAAAAAGTGATCGATAAAAAGCGATATAATAAGTTGAAGTATGAGTTTGACGCTCGATGCAAACTACCCAATTTGATGTCTCATCATTCATCCATATTAAACCAGTGTGCACAAATATACAACTTTACAATTATTGATATGTTCCAAAAAGAATTTGACATGTTTTATGTTGCTTGCATAAAGTACAGAAATGAAATCCACTTTTTGTTTGAATATAAAGATGGATAATCAAGAGGGAGAATAGAAAGTCATATATGATCCTATCCAATAATCCATCCATTACAATTGTAGAAAATTTGAAATGTTTTATACTACTATGTTGCCACGCTTTGGAGGTCTTCATTGTGATGGATGTAAAACAAATTCCTAATCACTATATGCTATGAAGGTGGACAAAGGAAACACCCAATGGTATTATTCACAATGTTAGAGAAGTAGAGGTTGAGGGAGATCCGAAGCTAGTTACCATTTGATAGAATAGAGAACATTGCTATAAGATAATTAGGTTAGCATCTAAGGTGTCTAACTACCCAGAATTACACTTGTTGGTAGATAAAGGTATTGACACATTGTGCAAACAAGTAAAGGATATGCTAATCAAGGAACAGTGTTTAGGCAATAATGCTAATGGTACCATAACATTAGTAGGCAAAGGAGTGACACAAGCAAAAGGTTTCAAAAATCAAGTTATTTTAAGCAAGCAAAGATAACCAAAGAGTTAGATTGAACTACAATAAAAAATAAAAAATAAAATAGAATATGACCTCCAACTATCAAACATTCACAAAATGTGCCAAACGAGGTATATGAGCTTAGTATTTCTCTTGTTATTTTATGAATGCATAAACAATAATTATTTATTCTCCTTGTAGGATAATCTATCATTAAGTCAAATGGAGTATGGGGTGTTCTATTCAGCACCTTCAGAGTACTAGCAAAATTTCAATTAGTTTAGTTTCACCAAATTATTGATGGTAAAACATAGAATTGTATTTCTTTATCAATTTTAGTTTGAGGTTAATGTTCATATTGTGGTTTCTTGGTATTTAATTGTAGAAGTCCCTTGGAATGCTGATACTGCCACTTTAAGATGCAAACATTTGAGATGTTTAAAGTATTATACTACTCTAATCATTGAAGTACGTGGTTGCAAAAAAGAAATTTATATCACTATAATCACTTGAGTACAAGTTTAGCATACTTGAAGTACAAAGTGCATAGATTACAAGAATAGAAATGACAATGGAACTTAGTATCAATGACTAGTACATTTTTAACATCATCTATCTATACCATGGAATATTAACTCATTATGCTTCATTTATCTTTATTTGGATTGACCTAGTTGCATTTGTCTTTACTATGCTTAACTTGGTTGCATGTGGTTGCATTTGTCTTTACTGTGCTTAACTTGGTTACAATGTGACTCACTCTGGGTTTGATAGAATCATACTTCATTATGCTTGATGGTATTGTCCTTAACTTGGGTGCATTTATTCACTCATATATGAATTTGTTCACATAATCATTGTAAAATTTATAAGCAAACAAGGAATTTTTAGATTTAGGTAAATTGCATGGAAAAACAAAATGAGTTAATATTGTAGTTTTAGGAAAACAACTAAGTAGCAAAAAAATAGTAAAACAACATCATTAGAGAAAAAAAAAAAAAAAAGCAAAACAACAACCAAAAAATAGCAAAATAGAAGACCAGAAAAACAATAAAACAGTAGTAAAAATGCAGTATTCAAAGTAAAAATTTATTGTATAAACCATATTATCTACAATAACTTATCTCTATCCTCTCAATAACAAATCCTAATACCCATATGGTTCACACTAAATTAATTAAGGCAATTGATACCAATCACAAAAAACCACATGAACGACTAAATATCAGTAGAAAAGCAGAAAAAACAAGTAAAGGGACCTTTTAAATAGCAATATAAAAACAGCAAAACATTTAGAAAAATAGCAAAACACCAACCTAGAAAAACAAAAAAAAACAACAACAGAAATGCAATCTCAGAGTAAAAATTCATTTGATAAACCATGTTATTTCCAATAAGTCATCTCTATCTTTTCAATAACACAACTTAATAACCATAGGGTTCATACCAATTGATTAAGGCAAGTGATACCCATAACAAAAACCACAAGAACAAATGAACAGCAACAAAAAAATAACAAAACAAGTGAAATGACCTTTTTAAATAATAGCAAAAAAATATCAAAACAACAGTAGAAATGTAGTTTCACATCACTAAATCAATAGGAATGACATTAGGGCTTTTTAAATACCTACTTAAGGGATGCACTACTGATGCGAAAGGTTATGAAGAAGAACTAGATGTGGGATGCTTGGATTTCACGGACAACAAATCAAGAGGGGAGATCGAGAACTAAAAGTCAAAGCTCTGGCAAAAGGCAACAAAAAAAAGGAAGGGTTGCAAGAAAAGGAAAGCTACCAAAGAAAGAGGGTTGCAACCCATCAAAACGATGATCTTCCTTCTTATTTTAGACATGCAGAGAAACAATGTGTTTTGGGTTAAGTATGGCCACCTATGTGAATGTTGAACATGAGATCAATCTGACAATTAGGATTCAAAGGGTAGTAAATCCTACTGTTGTGGTTTAACAACATCTGACCTGGTTCCATATGTGTGTGTGTGAGTGTGTGTGTGTGTGTGTGCATGTGTGTATGTATGTATGTATATATATATGTGGGGGGGTGGGAAGCAAACTAATCTACCATTATTTAGTTTGGTGTTTGGTGATCTTCAATATGTGCTATGGAAAACAAGTGGGGCCCTTGTGGATTCGAGTGTTCAATGAGTTGTTTAAAGCTTTAACATCTCTCTGTGATATCATTTTCATCCGCCATATCATTTTTTATTTTCTTTCACCATAGTGTCTCTTCGCGTTTTATTCTGTAATTAAATAAAAAAAAACACATTTTCATTTAATTGGCATCAAATGCGACATCTGGAATCTTCAACATCCACATGGCCAATTTACATCATATTACATTTAACAGAGTTAAGAGTGCAACTAACTACAAGGATCATATTGAAAAAGACTGAAACTATAGGGAGTGGATTGTAAAAAGAACTAAAGTGTAAGGACCAACTTCAAAACTTAGGTAAAGTATAGGAACTGAATGATAAATTTTTCCAAAAGTATATAAACCATCTATCTATTTTCAAAATATATCATTTTTTTAAAAAAATAAAAATTACATTACACTTTAGTTCAATTATAATTTTCTACTTAAAATATTTGAGAAAAATATTTTTTTTATTCCTCACTTATCATAAAATTATCATTTTAGTCCCCCACTCATTATAATACTTAAAATTGTTCCCCACCTATTAAAAAATGTCATACTTGGTCTTTTACATTTAAAAAAAGAAACCAAATTTATTTCTTTGAATTGAATTTAAGGTTTAAGGTTTGATAAAAGATTAATTTTAGTAGGTTTTTGAAAAATAAAAAATTATGTGTGATATTTACCAAGAGAGACTTTTTGAGTCTAAAGTTGAATGTTAAAGACATATAATGAGTGAGAGATTAAAAAATATTTTGCTGTAAAATATTTTCAATTATTCGAAATACATTTTTTAACTCATGTACAAAAATTAATTTAAACTTAAACGAGAGATAACCAAAATTAAATTACCGACAAAATAGGCCTCGTCTCACTCAGTGGCGCGAACGTAATTATCTGGAATCGTGAGGCCATTTTAATATATTGCCTAGCTTGACTCATTTGAGTGACCCTGAAACAGGGACAGAAGAAGCAGCGAATTCGGTTGCTCGCTGGAGGTGAACGTGGAAAGGCCTTATGGGTAATGGTCCTTCATAATCCTTTATGAAATTTGTATTCCGATACTAACTCTTTCTATGTTCCGAGTTACATTGCTGTGATCTTAGAGAGCTGAAGTGTATTTTCATAGCTAGTGGCGAAGAGTTATTCAAAATATGGTTTGAAGTGATGCGAAAGTTCTTTCATTTCCTGTGTATCATATACTACTGCTAGCATGCTCTATATTGTAGCTGAGTGCTCGTTCAATGATCTTTTCATTTTCCCTTCTTTTCTGCATCATGTTCTAGGAACTTAAAATCGATCAGCTGGTTTCTATTTTATCATTCTGCAACTGGGAAACTCTTTTTATTTGGTACGTATATTCCTTTTCAGGACTTGACATAAAATTTAAAGCCACTATGATGATGGATTTCTAGTTTGGAGCCATCCAAGTGTACTTGAAGTAATTGGTTGCTTTTTACATGAAATGGGTATTTCTGCTTTAACTCGGAGGTGGAATCATGTGGAGATTAGACTGCTCTGCATTTTCATTGCTGTAATTGTTATTTTACAATGTTTTGCATTGCCCTCCTGGAGAACAGTTTCTCTATTGCATGCTCATAGACCTTCAATAGAACCACCTGTTCAATTTACGAGAGCGGGTATGTCTAAATCAAATGTAACCAGTCTCTTGCCTAAAGTTACTTATGCTTCTAGTTCAAAAGAAGATGCTTTTGAGAAAGAAGCAGATATTGACTATGAATTGGAATCTGTTGTGGACGGGAATACAAGAAAGGGATACATTTTTGAGAAAGATGAAATTCTCGATAAGAGTTTTACAGTGGAAAATCTTAAATATGCAGATTACAATTTCACTCAAAAAGGACCTAAGTATGCACATGGTCTCTTAGAGCAGACTAGAGATATTGATAACATCAATGAAATGCTCTTTACCCCCGAAGCACACAACAAATTAGTATTGGGCAAGATTCAGGGCCAGGCAAATAACATGCAAGTTGTATCACGAGGAGTTCCTTTAAAGGGTATCAAATTTATGAATGCAGATTTGAGCACATCTGATCTATTAGTTACCGTTAACAAATCTTCTAATGGCAGTGGAATGCAAAGTATGGTGGCAATGCAACATAAGAATGAGAAGACTGGCCAATTAAAAACTACTTTGTCCATCTTGAGAACTAAATCTAAAATGGGCATTCTATCCACTAGGAATAAGTTGGTGCAGCCAAAATCAATAACACAGATGAACTCTTTATTGCTTCAGAGTTATAATTCTTCACCATCTATGGTATGAATTTGAGCTTTAATTCTTCTAGTTTAAGAAATTTTGGAATTTGTGTGGGCTCCTGATGTTCACTTATCATGTCGTTGCTGTCAGAGGCCTAGGTGGTCTTCTCAACGTGACCGTGAATTATTTTCTGCAAAAGTAGAGATTGAGAATGCCCCTGTCGTATCAAATGCTTCAGGACTCTATGCACCTATTTTCCGAGATGTTTCCAAGTTTATAAGGTAACCTGGAAATCGGTCAATATGTAAGCTGTACAGTAGCACTGCAATGTAAACTGTTATATTTCCTTCTTTATTCTCTTAGTTGCATGTCATCCTGTATTCACTTGGTGTTAGAGTGTTACTATGGTTATTTTGGCTTTACTCTGGAATTGCTGACTTATATATCAACATCGCTGTAATTTTAATCCTACAAATTTAAATGTGCAAATTGTCAATAACATGGCTCCTGTGCCAGCTTGCCACATCATTCTATCTATTAGACACATTCTTTATCGTAACTAGTTCATATGCAGGTCTGCTTTCAGTAGGGAGCCCCTAACATTTCACTGTGCTGAAGCTTCTTTTTTTTTTTTTCCCCACACATGTCCTTCAGGAGTTATGAATTGATGGAGCGCAAGCTTAAAGTTTATGTATATAAAGAAGGAGAAAAACCCATATTTCATCAACCAAAGATGAGAGGACTTTATGCCTCAGAAGGGTGGTTTATGAAATTGATGGAGGCAAATAAAAATTTCATTGTGAGGGATCCTCGAAAAGCTCATTTGTTTTACCTACCATTCAGTACACAAATGCTAAGGATTACTCTTTCTGGACAAAACCTTCAAAGTAGGCAGATGGAGCAATACCTTGAAAAATATGTGGAGTTAATTGCAAGAAAGTATCGCTTCTGGAACAGAACTGGAGGAGCAGACCATTTTCTTGTTGCTTGTCATGATTGGGTACACTCTCCATGCATCATTCTCATTAGTACATATTATTTGTTGTACAGGTTAATATTATTTGAAGTTCTTTTGTATGATAGCTTATAAAATAAGAAAAGAAATTGACCACCTTTAATAAAATGTTCATAAATCTAGAGCATTTATCAATTCAGAAATTTGATCAGATTGTGGTATGGTTGCAATACCGTTGTACTGATCTTGTGCAAACCAAGGTGTCTGAAATAGTGACAATATATCCTGCAATAATGAAATCATTTTTTCCATTTATATGTATTAAGTAAGTCAAATGGTTCTGTTAACCTAATGAGTGTCAGTATAGTTATATATAAAAAGAAAAGTTACTCACACATGCAGATAAGTATGCAAATCCTTCTGATAAGCGGATCCTGCTTCAAGAATTATGTGGCAAAGTTGTACTGTTTCTTTATTGCACGGCACATAGTCGTGTAAATACTTACCATGCTGAAGCAATGGAAAAACCTTTCTGGTCAAAATATTTTAAGACATGGTTTCACTTGAATACTCCACAAGTTTTACACATTAGCACTTGATGTGAATTTTAAGTAAAATTTAGTCTCGAAAATTTAGTATAAGTGCTTATATATCTAGTCAAAAGAAATGATGGCCCCTAACCTAATACTCTTGTTTATGTTGAACTACCTGAATTCAGTCGTTCATGTTTTTGAACCTGGATCTACTGCAGATTAAACTCTTTTGCATAATCATTTAATTTGATGAATGAAAATGCAGGCCTCCCGGATCACAAGGCAGCTAATGCAAAATTGCATTAGGTCTCTTTGCAATGCTAATGTTGCTAAGGGATTCAAAATAGGCAAGGATACGACTCTACCTGTTACATATATACATTCTATGATGGATCCAGTAAGGGGTATTGGAGAAAAACCCCCTTCAGAAAGGCCTATTCTTGCCTTTTTTGCTGGAAGTTTGCATGGTTACCTCCGAGAAATCCTGCTAAAATATTGGGAGAATAAAGAACCTGACATGAAAATTTTTGGTCCCATGCCACGTGACATGGATGGTAAAAGAACTTACAGGGAATACATGAAGAGTAGCAATTATTGCATATGCGCTAGAGGTTATGAGGTTCACACCCCACGAATTGTTGAGGCCATTATGTTTGAGTGTGTGCCAGTTATCATATCAGATAATTATGTTCCTCCTTTCTTCGAGGTATTAAAGTGGGAAGAATTTTCTCTGTTTGTTGAAGAAAGAGATATCCCTCATCTGAGAAACATACTTCTCTCGGTACCAGAAGAGAAGTACCTGGCCTTGCAGTTAGGACTGAAGAAGGTGCAGAAGCATTTCCTGTGGCACAGAAGTCCTGTTAAGCATGATTTATTTCATATGATTCTTCACTCAGTGTGGTACAACAGAGTTTCTCAAATTAGACCCAGGCGATAACATTTTTTGAGTGAATGAAGCTTAATTTGCTGGTGAAAATTAGCATATTAATTACTAAGAGGAACTTACATCAAGACTGCTTTCACGGGAATAACCATCTGGGTTCAGACTCTGGCATATGATCTATATGATTGTCGTTTATTGATCTTTGGTCGGTGGTTGTTAAATACAAAAATCCTATTTCATGCATACAATAGGTTGTTACAAGCTGGGTGACTTGCAAACGGGCAGCTGCATTGTGAATAGTTCTGCTGTATGCAATATGACCAGAAGTGCAGGACACATACCTAAGTAAAACAGGCTGAGATATTTTTGAGTATGTAGTTGGAGTTTTTGTATCTCTGATGTGCAGGAAAGAGTAGTTAGTAAATCTGCTTTCAAGTATATAGACATGTTTGCTTTCTGGATAACGTTGTCCATGCAAGTACATACAATATAGAGAACCAAAACATTAAGAAACAAATTCCATGAGACGTTTTCTCATTTTTGTTGGCTTGTGAGTGAAGAAGGCAAGCTATATTTTAATCCTTCCTCCCTTCCTTGCGTGTGATGCAGGGTGATGAAAGCTTTCATGAATAATTTATCTTCAATTATTAGGGCATGGTAAGGTAATTTATACTTGTTTTTTTATTTGCTCTCAAACTAAACCTGACTTGTTAATAAGTTTCCAAATGGTGAAGATTGTGCCCTTTGAAATAACTTTGACCTCCAAACTCCTCCGATTATCTTTTCGTATGATGTTATTAGAAAGAGAAGAGAAATAATACATCTTTGTGGCAGGGTAAGAAATCCTTGCAAAAGAAAATGTCAAGATAGAACAAGAAAGCAACTTTAAAATTCAGATCTTGTGCATTTCAAATTTAGTGCATTTAGTGTATTTACGTTGTCTTATTTTTTTCGTAAAAAGTAGATATTAATTTTTTCTTAGATAATTAAATATATCGAATGCACTAAATTTTGTATATTTTCCGTGAATGTCCTTATCTAACTTTAGACATTATTATGCTTTAACATAGTGGTGAGGATAATAAATATTTAAAATATTAAAATTAACGTTTCAAAATAATTATATTTTCTTTTTTACCCTTTTGTCACTGTTCACTCCCTAGTCCCTACAATTGCAATGGCGTTCCTGGAGAAACAACATGGTACTCCTACAAAAGAAGAAACTTAATTGCATGTAATGCTTATTAGTCATAAAATTATTATTTTAATTTTTTACTTATTAAAACATCAATAATAATTTTTTTATTAAAAAATTATTAATTTTTTATCTTTTATTTTTTTAAAAATTTATCAAATATAATTTTTCTATCAAACTGTGATTCGAAATTTAATGAATTAAATTTTATATCTTTTTAAACATAAAAAAATTAAATATAATATTTTTTAATATAAACATTTTAATAAATGAAGAATTAATATTCTGCGCTTATTAGATCGTCATTGAAGCTGATATGATGATTTCTTCCATGTTGAGAAGCGCACTCTAATTTTCCCTTTCGTCTTTATTTTCAGATTTTTCCATGTCCAGCTCTTGATGTAAGTTAGGGTGATTATTGGCTACTCGATCCGGTGAATTTGATCCGGTCTGATTATATTAGATCGAATTATGATCAAATTAAATAAAAAAAATTTACAAATTTCACTAGGTCGGACCGGGCTGAGTCTTAGGTGACATTAAACTCGACTTGGCCCTGCCCAGTATTTTTTTTTTAAATTTTTTAATTTTTATAATATATTTTTAATTTGATTTAAAATAAGTTTTATTTATAAAAAAATTTTAAAATATTAATTCTTTTCAAACTTTTATTATTTTTTATTTTAAATTTTTAAAATTTTTTAATTTAATTTTATTTTTTTAAAATCTTATTTTTTTATTTTGCTTTAAAAAATTATTTTTATAAAATAATTTATATTTTAAAAAAATAATTAAATAAAAAAATAAATCCAATCTAACTCAATTGCTAACTGTTATAAAATAATTTATATTTTAAAAAAATAATTAAATAAAAAAATAAATCCAATCTAACTCAGTTGCTAACTGGTCTAATCGGATCAAACAATGTCTAGACCCCAAAAAAATAACCTAATATAAAGTCAAGCCGAGTCTCGAGTTGATAAAAAGTTTGATTCAAAACGTACTTTAAGCGAAAGTCTCCTTATTCAGAATAATGAAGAAAAAATGGTAAAATTCAGTCGGCAGCAACTATCACATTACCAGATAAATACAAAACTAAGAAACGACACAGAATGGCTTAGACATTCAAGATATTTAATGCAATGATTTCAGAAAACGGTTTATGTAGTTTATTTTTGACATTAGCACATAAAGAGGAAACAATCTCTGAAAAACGTTGGCGTTTTTAACACTGAGCAGGAAAATTCGACAGGGTACGTAAATTGAGCGTACAAGAAAGGATAATCTTGAAATTGACATTTTCATCGTTAACAGATACGACGTCGGATCAAGGAAATTGATCCTTGAAACAAGACGGCCTTTCCAGGCCAGGTTGCCGGTAGCCATGTAAATCCCCTGCGGAAGAGTTCGCAGTTCCTCTAACTTCAAAGCAATAAATAATATTGATAAAATTAGGTGGGGTTCAGTATAATTCAATCGCTTTTCTGTCTTTTTCTCTATTTTGTATGTCAATAATTAAATGGGATTTTATGCAAAATTAACAAGTTTTTTTCGCTGTATTGTGCCTACATTTGATTATTTCAAAATACCTTCCAAAAGTTACACTTTGATCTGTTCTGCTTGAGGGTTTTTGTGTTTGGCTCCAGAGAAAGCTTAAGAGAAAAATCAGCTTCAAGTTTCACTCTGCACCACAGCCTGGTGAGTGCTTGCTTTTCCGAGTTGTTTCTTTCCTTTTTAATGGAAACTAGACAAGTGCAACTTTTATTTCACTCTCCTAAACTTATGCTTCCTTAGAAATGATGCAGCCACTCACTCACTCACTCACTCTCTCACACACACACACAAGAAAAAAAGCACAATTTATTAGTCGTCCTAGCCGATTGACCTGGCGCCTGGTAAGAACAAGTAAAACTTTACACCCTCATTGTTTCTTTCCGAAGTTTCCATTCATATTCGTGGTTTCTTACTTGATCTTTGGTTGGGTTGAAGTGTAATAGTAGCTAGTTTCTGCCCTATAAACTGTCATATTATAAAAAAAAATTCCATTATTTTATGACCCGTTAATTTAGCTAATTTAAGTTTTTGGTGAACTTCAGTACTCTGGGAACCTGAGCAGCACAATGATGGGAAGATTTGGAGTTAAATTTTAATTCAAGAAGCATAATCAAGTAATTATGGTGTTATCTGTGTTCTGAGTGAATGTTCGGAAATGTTCCGATATCATAAGCAACGTTATATGGGAAATCAGAGATGGTTTTATCTGTTGGGAGTAGCGGCTGTTAACTTCTTACTGTTTCAGTCAATATTGGTTCCAATTGGAAATGCTCCTTGGTCTTCCTTGCAAGAAAATCATAAGCCGAGGGATGATTTTATTAGCTTCCCATCGTTACATCCAACCAAGAAGTTTTCCGTGGTTCGTAATTCACTAACAGTTAATGTTTCAAATTCCACTAAAATTTCTGCTTTCACTGGCATCAGGAAAAATGTTCATATTTCCTCTGTTAAAGATGAAACTCGTCATCGTAATTGGTTAAATGGAATGAAAAATGATACACAGAGTTCTAATAATGCTTTTGAACTTGGGGCAGATAGAAATGACGCCATTAGTTTCCCTGAGAAGAAAGTTGATGATAAAAATAAGAGCCTGGAGATGGATGGTGTTGGCATTAAGAAGAATCTCATGCCAGTTTTAGCCCGGGAAAGTAAAATTGACTTTTCAGCAAAACCAATTTTGGAGAAAGGAAGTGGAATTTCTGCAGATAATTCATTGGTGCAAAACAAAAGGATGGATTCAACTGAAGCTAAGAGAGATTATGTTCATTTCCAGTCTCCTTTGTTGAATAATCTGACCCATCTTAAAAATTTGGTACCAAATACCAACTCGTCAGCTAGTTCTTCTCTGCAGCAAAATGATTCAGTTGACTCAGATAATGGTGTTGCAACAAATATTCATGGTAGAAAGAAAATGAGGTGTGAAATGCCACCTAAGTCAAGAACATTAATACAGGAGATGAACCGAATACTAGTGAGGCGCCATGCTAAGTCTCGTGCAATGGTATAATTATCTGTGTCAATTAGGAGATAGTTGCCTGGACAGATTATTATTCTAGTTAATGCAATTTGTATTCTACTTTTGATTGCAGAGACCACGATGGTCCTCCAAACTTGACCTGGAAATTTTTGCTGCAAGGTCAGAGATTGAGCATGCTCCTATGGTTACACATGACAAAGAACTTTATGCTCCTCTCTATCGCAATGTTTCCATGTTCAAAAGGTAAGCTTGGTAGAATGGTAGGTAACATAAACTGCATAGTCACGCTCAGGTTCTCAAGTGAGAGTGCCCCTTTCATGCCTTCATCTTCTGATTGATCCATAAAAGGTTTAGCTTTGAAAAGAAAATGAAAAGGGCATTGACTTTCTGGACTACCAATCATTACTTTACTCCTTACAGTCATTCTGAGGCATACTTTTATAGAATCAATCAAAGAAGTTACTCAATTTGCAACATTAAATGTTTTCTTCTAAATACTTTCTCTAGATATGGCATTGGGTTTTGCCTTGGTTTCACCTAAATGCCTTTTCTTTCAGTTTTTCTATACCTGAGCTATGTCTGAGCTACTGTGTCCGAAGTTCAAGATGGTAACTTCTCTCTGGTTGCACATTCAGGAGCTATGAACTCATGGAACGCAAACTCAAAATTTATATATACAAGGATGGAGACAAACCCATCTTTCATCAACCTATACTCAGGGGACTGTATGCTGCAGAGGGATGGTTTATGAAACTGATGGAGGGAAACAAGCGCTTTGTTGTGAAGGATCCTGCAAAGGCCCACCTGTTTTATATGCCATTTAGTTCACGAATGTTAGAGTTTTCCCTTTATGTACGTAACTCTCATAATCGTACAAATCTCCGCCAGTATTTGAAGGACTACACAGAAAAAGTTGCAGCAAAATATCCTTACTTTAACAGAACTGGTGGAGCTGATCATTTTCTTGTTGCATGCCATGATTGGGTATGCTGCATACTCTTCGGTTTTCTTAATTCAACTAGCATGATGAACCATATGATGTTCTATATTATTTTGTTATGATAGCAATGTTTCTGTGATGTGTTAATATGATATTTTCACTTCAAGAACTCCTATTTGTTTAACCATATTATAGTCCTTTTTAGAAAATGAAGGGTAGTTTTAGGAACCTTTCGTCAACATATGTTCTAAATAAAGTGTCATACTGAGTTGCATCATCTCTAGTTGTCTGCTGTAGGTTTCTTGTCTGTATATAAATCAACAATTTTGAAACATTCATCATCTTGACCTTGGTATCTAGGTTGTCATACAATATTCAAGATGCAACTTGTAATTGATGCACTAGTATTCTAGATTCTAGGTTTTGGTCCACATACCAGGCATAGGTGACCTAAAAAACCATGAGGATCTAACATTCCACCATTTACATCTTTATGAAATACCAAATATACTCTTTTTATGATAACTTTTAATTGTCATACAAAGCATGATATTATTGACTATGATATCTTATACCTTGGTACCCTGTGCCTTAATATTCTCAATACCAAGGAATGCGTGATAACAGTATACCATGCAGCTTCTTATTCAGTGGAGAATGAGACCATGCATGAGAGCACATATTCATGGCTAATATATGCTCAACTGTTCTCTCACAGGCTCCATATGAAACAAGACACCATATGGAATACTGCATAAAAGCTCTCTGTATTGCTGATGTAACACAAGGCTTCAAAATAGGAAGGGATGTCTCTCTTCCAGAAACTTATGTCCGGTCAGCAAGAAACCCTCTTAGAGATCTGGGTGGAGAGCCTCCTCATCAAAGGCCTATTCTCGCTTTCTATGCCGGGAGTTTACATGGCTATTTGCGCCCCATATTGCTAAAGCACTGGAAGGACAAAGACCCTGGTATGAAGATATTTGGTCGAATGCCTCCTGGTGTTGCAAGCAAAATGAACTACATCCAACACATGAAGAGCAGCAAATACTGCATTTGCCCTAAAGGGTATGAGGTGAACAGCCCTAGGGTGGTTGAAGCCATATTTTATGAGTGTGTGCCTGTGATTATATCTGACAACTTTGTGCCACCATTTTTTGAGGTTTTGAATTGGGATGCATTCTCAGTAATCCTTGCAGAGAAGGATATTCCCAGATTGAAAGACATACTTGTTTCAATACCAGAAGAGAAGTATCTCAGCCTGCAACTTGGGGTCAGGAGGGTCCAGAAACATTTTCTCTGGCATACAAAGCCTCTCAAGTATGATCTCTTCCACATGACCCTTCACTCTATTTGGTATAATAGAGTGTTTCAAATAAAGGTGAGATGATGATGCACGAGCTCTCTGAAGGGGAATAAAAGGCTGCACTATGGTTGACACTATGCTTCTCAATGTACCATATTTCTGGATAGAGAGAGGAATAGTTATTCCGTTTTATAGTTTGTCTTTGTATGTAATGTTGTACCATAGTATTTCTGATTCTGAAGGTTGAAAAGAAAAAAGTTTCAGACTAGTGAAATCTTGTTGCTGAACTTGTCTGTACTTGCTTACTCCTCTTGGGTTTCATATAACATTTACAGAACAAATTTTGAAAAAGTTGCTGATGTATTTCTCATAAATTTTTTCAGTGAAAATATAGAATATAAAAAAATTAAAATTAAAAACATGTTATATGGAGTTAGTTTATCTATTTTTTCATTAATTTACTTCAATTCATTTTTTAACGTTCTAAATTTGTGTCATCCTTCTTTCTACATCCGTTACATAAAACTTAAAGCTATTTTTTATTATGTGCATTGTTGGGCCACGAACTATATAGTTTTGGAAGCAGAAGTCCAAACAAAACCCAAGAGATCATGCATGTTCATGATGGCAAATTTCAGAGACAGATGCTGCAGAATTCTGCATTTTTCAACCGTCAAACTTATTTTAAAGGATCATAAATTTAACATATTTATTATAAAAAATTTTAAATTTCAAAATTATTTTAAACGAATCAGATATCACACCCTTTTTTTTTCCACTCTGAATGACCTAACCTTAAACCTTTGAACTATGTTGCAAGACAGAATGAAAAAGTCCCAGATCAGGATTCCACAAACCCAACCCAACATACTTAAAACTAATTTTGAAAGATAAGGTTCTTTATAATGACCCATTAAGTATAATTTTTCCTCTTTGAGAGAGATAAAAAAGGGTATTTACTATTTAATAGTAAATCATCACCTTTCAGGACGAGGAAACCCACGTGGGCTCGTACACTTGTAGTTTCCAGATACCATTATTCATGACTGAGATCCGAAAATAGGACCCATTTAGATTATTATCATATTAAAACCCATCTTCATCTATCTCTTCATTACTGTTTCTCTGTACTCCAGCACCATTCTGATAATCTGGTAGGCCAGGTTCTGCAAACCCACAAACACAGCTTCTTGAAAGCCCCAAGCCATCCAAACTTTCATTAGACAAAAATGAGATTGAGTCATGAAGAGGAAATCTATTTTTTTTTCCTATACATGCTTGAACTATTTCATATTTTTAAAAATCATTATCACATAATTGTTTATTCCTTGGATTGTGTTGCCACAGGTTGATTTGCGAATACCCCAATGACAAATCTTGAGATAAACATAGAAAATTGGTGATGAAACAAGATTGACTAATTTCTCATCGTCATGGTATTAAATGGGAGAGGAAATCACGGCTCTCTGAACATTTATTGAGTGTAATATTCAATTCTATTTGCCATTTTTATTGTGCAGAGCATTCAAGTTCAGAGTTGAGAGTACAGGGAGACCCATGAGTTTCGGCCATTGCATTGGTCCAGGATTCTATGAAGCTAGCCATATCTTTATGTATGTATATTTATGAGAAGAATTTAATTATCCATTTTTAAGGTTCATCAGTAATGGGATTTTGAAATCAAAATGATGGCATTACCATTCACCACTGCACTTAATTTCTGAGGACCCCAAAACTGTTGAGTATGGGTGGCAGCTGAATTCCATGTGAACAAGATGAGACATTTCAATCCATCCAATGCAATTTTAATACATTTAAAATGAATAAATAATATATATATATATATATAAAAAGATGGCTCCACTCATTTATTTCACAAATGTTTTGGGTCCTATTCTGCGTCAACTAAAAAAGTGCTCTACGGCTCTTATTTAAACTTCTGAATCAATATCTACCCCTAGAAGAAAAAAAAAAATCAGTGCAGAACATAGGGTTGTGTTTATAGTTTATCATAAAAGAAGACTTGATTGTATTGAACTTTTAATATACTTTATGATAATAGTTTTCAAGAATTACTCTTTTTTTCTTGTTTTAAACAACAAAAAGTGGTTCAAAAAATTAAAATGAAAAAACAATGTGGTAGCTTAATTAGGCTGATGGCTAAAAATGAAGTGCTTCATTACCATACTGCTTGAGAAAATAATTAAAGATGTTGTCTTTCTTTTTTGTTTCTTTACCATTTTGATTATAACCATTTCAGATTACACCTTGAACCTTTCCTCGGTAAATCCAGTAATAAATGGACATATTTTAATTTGAAAATGAAGAGGATATCATTAAATATGAATAGAGTAAATTCCACGATCTTCCGTGAATCTTGCAGAAATTACAGACTTCTCCATTGTTTTTAAAATACTATAAATCTCTCATGAAACAAAAAGTTATTCTAAAATACACTCTATTAAGTATTAACTAAATCCATCTTTTTTTAACCCACAAAATTTTGAAAATAAAAGATATTATAGTAAAAAAAAACTTTCAAATTTAACTAAAACTTATGATAACATTTTATTTTTTAAAATATTGCATATTTGCTACAATAAAAAATTTGTATAATTTTAACAAAAGTTCAAATTACTGCACATAAGAGGTATTTAACCTATCAATTTTACTTTACTGCAAGCTCATACTAATATGCCTCTTTGACTATTTAGGTAGGAGAACAAATATACTTCTGCTCAGAAATTATAATGACCATTAAATAAATTTTCCTACCTGGCCATGATTTTGTAAACAAATTTTCATAAATTTTTGCACCAAGCAATTTTTTTTTTCTTTTGGCTCTCTCTTTAATCCTAAAAGAATATTATATTATAATACATGAGAAGCAGCTCTACACAATTAATACCATCATCATCTTGAACTTTTTTTTATCCTGAGATTTTCTGAATTTTCATAATTTTTTGTTTGTTCAGATGACCACAGTAATGATGATATCTTATATTTGATTATACATATGTATAAAATATCAATGTATATGTGTCTGTATATATAGAAAATAGTACAATAAACTAATTCTCCAAAAGATTTAAAAATTATATTATTTTATATATTTAATAAAATCTCAAATTATTTTTTTATTTGTATATGATTGAATTGTCTTAAAATTTGTAAAATTTCATCCTTTCAAATCCAAATAAAAAATTTTTATCCTCTTAAATAACCTCATTCAAAACACACCATTAGAGTAATTTACTAGGGTTCGGTGCAGTACCAAGTGGGCCTTGAATGTCATTAAGGCACATGGAAATGGTTCCTCAAGCAATACTTAATAATCCCTCCAGGACACATGAAAGTTGAAGGAAGGCTATAAAAATTCTGGAAAAATAGCTAAATTTATATGAAAGCTTAATATAGTAATCTAATTTTATTTTATAAAATATTTATATCTTTTAAAAATTTAACTAACAACATATACATAGTGAAGAAACTAGTGTGTAATTTATGAACAAACAAACAAACAAATGAGCTAAGCAAGGTCAAACAATTAGTTTACTAGTCGAATCAAGTTTTAGCCTCCACTCATTTTAGTTTTTGAAAGTTGTCAATTTTAGTTTTTAAACTTTAAACGTGAATTATTAATTTTATGTAGTTTTTTTGTAATATAAAAGAAAACACTTCTTTAATTATTTGCTTATAAATTAATTTTTGATATGGTTCCTTTATGAGTTTATTCTTAATATAATTCATTATTAATTTTTATTCTTAGTCTAATTATCATATAGTCATTCACTAACATATGCATTAAGATATTTAATCTTCTAATCTTAATTAAATATGAGCAAAATGTGTTAACATTCAAATTAATAAAATTAAATTAAAAAATAAAAATCAGCAAAAAAAATTAAATTAATAAATAAAAAACTTATGAATAAACCAAGGACAAAAATAATATATTATTCTTAAATATGTGCTTAGCAAAGGGAGTCCGTATTAGAGACATTCACATGGTCCGTACGTATAGCTACACTGGCTTATCCAGAGTTGGTATGGAAGTGACTAATTTTGTTAATTTGTTAGGACTTGGAACTACTTCCAGCTTTGAGTTTGAGAAGCTTTTGGTACGATTCTGATGCTGATGCTACATCACCCACAGACCAATAGTGTCTCCTAATAACCACCCCATGCTTTATTAATTTACTCAGCTTTGACTATAATTTAAAATTTTTATTTGACTCAATGAGTTTAATTAAAAAAATAAAATTTGAATATAAAGAATTTAATTAAAAAAGCTCAATCTAAAGAACCGGTTGGGTTTGAACATTTTTAAAGCCCATTCAATTTTAAAAAAATTTGAATGAATATTATTTTAAAAAGTTTAGTGTAACATATTATTTTAATAAAAAATAAAAATTAATACTTATTATTTAAAATATTTATGTCAATAAAATAATTTATTTATATTTATAATTTTATATATATAATCTTATATGTAATAATAACAATTATTTATATTATTTAATTTAAATAATAAGAAACAAATTAATTTAATAATTTTTAAAAAAATTTTGATTAATCTGACTCAAAAATTATTAATAAAAATTTAAATAATAAAATTTGATTAAAATATAAATTTAATTTTTGTTTTAACACGAATTCAAACTTAATATAACAATCATATATATATCACACTCATCGTCAGAATCAAAATAAATTCTCTATATTTAAAAAAATTAAAAATTTTAGAGATATAAAGAGAGTGAATAAACTTCTTTTTACTTTTTTATATTTTTAAACTTCATAAAAAATTTTATGTGAAAAAATTTAGAGATCCTAATTCTAGTCAAACATCGAGGTACTTGATCCTTCACATAATTTAAATATTGTTAAAATATTGTATAATATATAAGATTTAAATTTATTAAAATATTATACAATGTTCACCCATAATGAGTGTTAATTATAAGAATTACTACTAAACCCTAATCCTATATAGTCTTTATAAAAAATGTTAAACTATTATATGATAGACAATCAATATAAAAAGATAATAATCTATAAAGATTTAAAATGCTCTTAAATAAATACTTATGAATATTTTGTAATCATATTTAAAAAGAGATTTTAATTGTGAAAATTTGATATATATCTAATACATTATAAATTTTTCATTTGATCAATAATTCTAATCAAAATTTAATTAATTTCTATAATTAAAATAAGTATATAAATTTCTTAGCCTAAATTATTTATAAGTCTACTCATTATTTAATTCCCTTCGTTGACGCCGTAGCCATAGGCTCGTTTCTGATGTACAGAATACGATTATCTGTGACCCGCTACGATGTCTCTTTCTCTTTCAAGTTTCAAGTATCTCACTTGTTCCATATGCATGACATACTTGGAAACTGATCACCGTCACGAAAAAAATATCTTAAACAGTTTGATTTGATTGTACTGTTTGATTTACCTCCACATAATTCCATACAAGTAGTTGGCGTCATATACAAAAAAAAAAAAAAAAAAAAAAGCTTAAGCTTTTATTTATGTGGATATTTTTTTGGATTAAATGACATTATTGAGTATCATTTTAAAAAGTTCATTCTAGACTCCATGTTTAAATGAATAGCTTAGTTCTGAATGTAAATTCTGTCGTTATAATTGACTTTTAGACTTTTTAATTACTTTCTTGTTTTATTTTGAAATTTTTTATTAAGGCCAACCTGTATAAATATAGACTCCATTCTATTGGGTTAAGGTCATTTAACCCACCTAAAAGATGGGTTGGATTGAGTAATTTCTTTAAAAACTTGTTTAGTATACTTCTATCAACTCGACCCACTTAACCTATAAGTTAAATGAGTCAACTCGCAAGTTAAACAGGTTACTCATTTTCTTTAAAAAAAAATTCACTCACTCAATCCAGCGCTTCAACCCACTACACTTTTCTATTTAAAAAAATTAACCGTAATGTATGTGTTATGTTGTCTCTATTATTTTGTAATTTGTCAGATTTGAATATTCTACTCATAATTATATTTTTATTATTAATGAACTATTGAATTATTAAATTACTTTACTTGTTTTAATCTGTTGAAACTTACTTTTTATTTAGTTTTTTTTTTATTTATACTAATATAGAAATTGATTGATTAACCAAGTCATATGCTTAAAGAAAACAACATTTAAATTTTTATAATTTTTTATTTTATTTTATCTAAAAAAAAATTTTGTGGGTTAAATGGGTCAGCTCACTTAACCCACTATATAGAATGGGTTGAGATTTTTAACCCACTACTTTATGGTGGGTTAAACAAGTTGATCAATTTAACCTACCAATTTGAGTGGATCAAATTAGCTCACTTTGACAACTTTATATAAATGTTTATTGGAGATATTTATTTATAATCAATTTTGCCTTTTGAGAAAAGAGTCTTCAATTCCAACACTTTTGTGTTTGTGTCTCGTCAAGTTTCTTTTTTTTTTCATGTTATACTGCATCAATTTAAAAAAAAAATCAATGGATAAAAATAAAGTAAATGCAAAAGCATAGATATAATCTTTTGATCTTACAACTATAAATATTTTAAATTGATATATATGAATCTATAGAGAAAATATTTTCTTGTTTTTAACAATAAAATATTAAAAAATTTTTGTATATATAATTTTATAGTCATACTTTTTTTATATAATAACAGATGTTGTCTCAATGTTTAATTAAGTGTATTATTAAATTAAAATTAAAAATTAAAAATATTTACATATATATATATATATATCCACACTTTATACGATATTAATGAACATATTATAATTTTAAACCAAATTAAATTATTTTTCAAATTTGGTCTTATACTAACAAACAAATACCTCCCTAGTTTTGATCGGCGCATGGTCACTTTTTTATGTTTTACAAAAGGTACATGAAATGGCATTTTCAAAATATGAGATTTAGGCACTTTGTTAATTAACAATTAATGAAACTAAACTAGACTTTATGTGTCTAAGAGCCAATGACATTAATACATATAATTATAACGAATCAAATTCAAGCTCGAACAAACTAGTTAAAATATGAAACGAAAGTTAATTAATTACGTTGAAATGAATTTTCAGACTAGCCTTGGACAGCTCACGTGCTTGAATCGACATGTCGAAATAGAAGTTAATGGCCGAACAAATCTACTAGTTTTTGACAGCTCATGAATAAACAAAAATTTAAATATCAGGGTATGTTAAAATCAAAAAACATATTTACAATAATTTTTTTGTGGCCAAATTATTTATCTGTAAAGAATCTTTTTCCATATATATATATATATGCATGGTACGTTGATCATACACATTCTGTCTGAGAAAAATCAAAATATGATGATAATATATATATATATATATATATATATATATGGGGCCACAAAACTTGGATTTATAACGTATAAAAGAAGGTCGTTAGAGAGTTTATTAGAAGACAGGCAGTACAATAGAATTTTAAGTTTATTTGCATGATCAACTTATTTGCCAAACAGTTTGGACCCCATTTAGATTATATTATAAAGCTGTGGACCAAAATATGATTTAGTTTTCATTTTCTTGTAATTTTTTGAGAAGTTTCCAGGAAAGCGAGGGTTGTATACATAGCCCAACATTTTGTGTGTGTATATATATATATTGGGTCGTCTTGAATTAATAATTTAGATCAAAATTAAACTCTGAACATAGTACTGGCCTTTAGTTTTCATTAGTTGAATTAATAGTCCGGGGTTAACTTTGAAGAATTGTAGAAGACAATATGGAGGGAATAAAAAATAAATGAACATTTTTATAATTTAATTTATGGCAGAATACTTATATATATATATATATATATATATATTTTAATTGTAAAATTTGATCAAATTTTGGTTTGAATAACTGATCGAATGAAATACCTATAGTATATTATGTGTATCTCGAATTTTTATTACTTAAATTACTTCTCAAATGTAACTGCATAATACATATTCTTCTTAGAATATCTCATATCTCTCTTTCATGAAAGTTATCTATTATATAATAGTTTAGTCACACTTATTAAATGTTAATTAGGATTAAGGTTTAGTAGTAATTCCTATATTTATTAGTTTATCTTTGTTTAATGAGCACATTTTATAAGTGAACTCTTTATAATATTTTAATAAATTTAAATTTTAGATATTATATGATATTTTAACAGAATCTATTAGTATTATGTAAATTGAATGACAAGTTCAACAAAATAATTTTGTTCATATATGTTCAAGTTCAACTATTGAATCATAACTAACTATCGTGTTGATTTTGTATAGTAAAATTTAAAAGTTTAATAAACAATGAGAATTAGTTTATACTTATATATTGTAAGTCAAAGTTCAAAGAACTCGCTCAACAATTAACTGCAAAATTTTAATTTTGTGTGACATAACTCATTTGTTAACTTTTTTTGCCTTTTGCATGAAATCCTAGAGTCACTTGTTTATATAGACATTTAAAAAAAAAAAAAAACTACGTTCAACTTGTCATTCCAAGTGACAAAACAAGAATTTCTTTTGGTGATCATAGGTGTTTGGATATTTTAATATTATATGGATTAATATTGATTATGCTATTAGATTAAGTTATTATTATGACTAATTAGATAATTAATATTAATAAGCTTCCTTTCTTCAAATAATAAAATAAGAAATTATTTTAATATATATATATATATATATGAAGATTTTTATTTTAATATTATAATTAATTATTATTATTAAAATAAAACCCTATAAATTATTTTGACATAAGTCATAATTTCAATTGCGACGATAACTGTCTCACGAGTGGATATCTCTCTACAATACTACACTATGTCATCTTTAATATCAGGTTAAATCTTTATATTTTGATATCTTTTGATTCTGTGTTCATGTATTATGAATAAAATTATTATATAACTTCAATATGTCTATGCAAAAAAAAAAAGATGCAAAAAAACATGACAAAAAAAATTATTAGACAATTTTTTTTGTTGCTAATTTAACTTATATGAATAAGTGGAATTAATTTTTTAAAAAAACTTATGTTGTACAAAGGAAAACTTTTAAAATTAAAGACAACAAATTTTTCTGCATTTGGCTACAGTTTATGTTAAAATACTTGGCTTATGAATTATTTTATACGAAAGCATGAATTTTAATCGAATAAAATTATTAAATTTGATTCATTCCGATATCGAATTTTTTTTTTTCTGATATGAAAATATTACTTCTCTCATAATTGATGATACCAACTCTGCGATCAACAAAGCTTGCTTCGTTTCCTTTAATGGAAAAAATAAATTAAAAAAAAATCCTGAGTAACCTAATTGAATTAATTTTCTTAGGAAAACTTTTAGACTTTCCATTCAAAGAATCTTGACATATTTGTCGTGAGACCATTACCAAACAGTAGATGCCAAATATTCAATTTTAGAGCAATATAATCTAATATTACATAAAAAATAATGATGGGTCCAGTTCAATTATAACTCAGAGTATAAAAGGAGAAAAATTCAGAAATGCAGTCCTACATGAATCCAAAATACAGATATCACTCCTCTTTTCCTCTGTCATGCTTCCATTTTCCCGAGAAAAATTGATAAACAAGCCTGATTCACTTTACAAGCCCAATTCAATCAAATCTTAAAAAAATTGCCCAACCTTGGTGGGACAGAAAGTGAAAACTAGTCCCTTGACTAAGAATCAACACTTCAAATTTTATTTTAGAAAATTTTTTGTAAGTTTTGAGAATTAAAATAGCTTCTTTTTTTTTTAATCTAACTATGTTTTTGTCCTTTCATTCTTCTCATCCTCCCAAATATGCCATCACTTTTTGTTTTTTGGTTTCTTATGATCAAACATAATTAGTGACACCGAGAGTAATACAAGAAGAGGAGCAATGTGCATAGATTCACTTCCTTCTTTTCACTTATCTTATTTTTTTTATCTTCCTCAAAATATAAGATGAGGATTTATATTGAAAAGAAAAGCAAAGAATTATAAATGATTATAAATTTCAAATATTTATTATAAAAGATCTTAAATTTTAAAACTATGTCAAAGGATTTAAGAATTAAATTTTAGTTATTCTGAAAAACTCTACTTTAAGGCTTTAAGAACACATAAAAAAAAGATACGAGGACAATTAGTTCTTTAGTCTTTCAAAAAAAAATTTTAAATTATTTATAATAAATATTTTAAACTTATATTAATTATAATTTTATTAAAAAAGAAACTAGTCCCCTTGTACACCAAAAAAAAAATTAGGAGGTGGGTGACAAATTGAAGAAAGTGAAAGCAACCCATGATAGCCTGAGAAATAGGGCGTGTGTGTATTTATAATGCGACAAAAGTTACGGAATAGAAGTTAGAAGAAGTGAGATAAATAGGAGTTGGTCAAAAGGGTAAATTAGTGAAAAAGCGAGGGCAAAAGAGAAGAGAGGATGGGACAGCAAGGAATAGTAATCCCAATCATGAATCTGTGGATGCGTATATATATATATGCACATACAAACATGTGTGTATGTATCCACTGTCTCAGTCGCACATAACGACAAAAGGGAAAGTTAAAACAGAAGGACAACAGTATAAGGGGAGTGTACCCTCTGGATTATGGAACCAAAGGAAAGGGTTTGTGCCAGCCTGTGCCTCTGCCTGTGCCTCTGCCTCTGCCTCAGCCTCACCCCTTTCATTAGCTATTTACTTCTTCCTTCCATGCTTCTTCATTCACTCACCCATTCCTCTCTCTCTTTTCATATTTATTATAAACAAGCATTGCATTTTCATATTATTTTAAAGCATAACATCTTTCGTAACAAGTCAATGCAAAAATATGATGCTCTGTTATTGGTAAATTTGTTCTCACAAATACACTAGATTAGCCTGGAGGTCGGCTTTTAAAATGTGCCGAAAGGACTGTGTAGTTAATGCAAAAAAAGAAAAAGAAAAGGCGCTCTGTTATATTATGGCAAATGAGTTCAGTCTAAATGATTAAAAGAATTGAAGAGTGCGTAAGAGAGTGGGAGATGTGCATGTACCCATATGTATGATGTAGGGGGCTTGGAAAACACAGCCATTCGTGTGGGGGGCACTTACAAATAACACCCACGTTCCCCGTTTCTCCTTCTCTCCTCTCCCCACCTCTACTAAAATCCCCCTCCTCCCTCCTCACTCCTCACTCCTCATTCGTCATTCCTCATCGTCCCCTTCTCTCTCTCTGTCCTCTCTAGCACTCTCCTTTCATAATCTTGCTGTAAGACCACACATAAAGCACACGCTTTAACCCAGAACCAGCCATCTTCAACGTTCTGCTACAAAAACAGAGCGAGTCTTGCTTCTGGGTTTCACGGAAACAGAGTATTACGCG
Source organism: Delonix regia (assembly GCA_037074485.1). Classification (NCBI taxonomy): domain Eukaryota; kingdom Viridiplantae; phylum Streptophyta; class Magnoliopsida; order Fabales; family Fabaceae; genus Delonix; species Delonix regia. Next base: position 36,368,994 of record CM073454.1, read on the forward strand.
AAACTAGTACTTGGTGAGCTGTACTACTCAATAACAGCAATGGCTGAGCTACCAAGCTCAGAGACAGAGACAAGCACCATCTGCTCTTCGCCTTCATCGTCGTCTCCTTCATCTCACTCTTTGCCCAACTCTTTTTCTTCTTCTTCTTCTTGTTCTTCTTCTCAACAAAGGAAGCCCAAGCGAGACAGAGATAATAGCAGCAGCAGCAAGCACCCTGTCTACAGAGGAGTCCGAATGCGAACGTGGGGCAAATGGGTGTCCGAAATCCGCGAACCCAGAAAGAAAAATCGGATCTGGCTCGGCACCTTCGCCACCCCCGAGATGGCGGCGCGTGCCCACGACGTCGCCGCCCTCAGCATTAAGGGCAACTCCGCCATCCTCAACTTCCCCGAACTCGAGCCTTCTCTGCCCCGACCCGCTTCCAAATCGCCCCGCGATGTTCAGGCTGCTGCCGCCAAAGCCGCTTCCATGGAGATACCAAAGGTCAGTCCCACAACGACGTCGTCGTCTTCATCATCACAATCTTCGTCTTCGGCTTTGTCTTCCTCATCCGGCGATGCTTCGACCCCGGAGGAACTGGGTGAGATAGTGGAGCTTCCCTCGTTGGGTACCAGTTTCGAAGAACCCGACCCGAATAAAGATTTTGTGTTTTTGGACCCGGTTGATGGGTGGTACTATCCTCACCCGTGGTATCACAGTCTTTATGATGACAAAGAGTGTGGTGGGTATTTCATTGGGGATCACATATCAATGCAAGAAGACGCTGAGAGTATGATTCTTTGTGGCTTTGAGGGTTCATTGTGGCAACATTAAAGTCAAGATTGGTGTTTGCTTTCTTCCTTTTTCTTTTCTTCTTCTTTATAACTTTTAATTTTCAACGTCAGCCCTTTTTCAATTTTTCTTTCGAGGGCCAAATACGTTTCTTGTCTCTCTGAGTTGCTATGCTACCACCATCTTCTATTGCTTTACTTGTCATGTGCTTTGGATCTTAGTGCTTCCATAACTCTTTTAGTTAGTTGCACAAATAGCTCAGTTTTGCTTGTGAATGATCAAAACTTAATCTTCGAAACTAAAATATAATAGTGATTGCCTTGTTGGAAGCATATTAAGAGTTCGCTATAGGTAGTCCTACTTTCTCATGGCAAGAATAAAGGGCAAAGGTAGATTCTATTACAATTTTTACAGCTCATCCTTTATTTTTTGATCATTGACCCATTGTTGGGTCCATAAAAATAAATACCTTAGGGACTTTATTTTTCAGAATGATACAAAATTCCCATTTGTCATCACATGAATGATTCATTAAATAAAGCCTCAGGTATACATGTGGCACCTCTGTAAGTTATATGATTTTTATTTTGTGTATCAGTTAACAGTTCATATTTACTTTATATTATTCTATACCAAGGATTTCACACACATATATAGAATAGATATTGACAATTAGATTTACGTACATTTAGTATTTACATGAATTTATCAATATTATATAGAATTTACTATACTCATATATACACCTAGCTATATGTTTTTGCCTTTGTTGGATTATTTCATGTTGATTAGTGGAAATGGAAAATATTACATGCTTGGCTAATTATGCAAGTGGGGCAGTTTTGAAATTGTGACTACAATTATAATTTAAAGCAAAACCACCCTCATGTTGGATCTACTTACACGAATAAATCATTAATATTAATTTTTACTATACTTATAATTTTAAATGCACCATTGCACTAAGTATAAAAACATAATTATAATAATATTAATAAAAAATAATATTATAATTATATCCTTACATTAATCTAAAATTTTGAGTATAACATAGATTTTATTTAAATTAATTATATTCTTACAAAATTTAAGGCAAAAGGAAAAAATCATTACTCCTTTTTTAATTTTGGTTAATAATATATAATCCCTTTATTACGGAGTGTTTAATGATTTAATTTGTTTATACCGTTTGCATTTTGACCACGGAGTGTGCTACTATGTATGACATGTGTGCATGCACGTGCTTCAGAGTATAGTCAAAATTTTTAAGCTTCCAATAATAATATAGTAACATATATATATATATATATATATATGCCCATTGAATTGTAAAAAGGCAAATATATAATTCTAATATAGGCCTCTTAGTAGTCAGAGAATAGTTCAAATTTCTGTGGGCAAATGGTAGAATCTAAGTTTAAGGTTAGCACTGAATGCAACACAAAAATATAAACGGCACACAGATTTAGGCTCCTAAGCTTAGGCTTCAAGCCTCCTTTTTCAATGAGTTGAAGCCTGCACTAGTTGCCACCCAACAAGTTTTTTTTTTTGGTAATTTAAATTGTAAATTTAAGGATGGAGTAAATTAGACGAATTTGTTTAAATTTCGTTAAAAAAATGTATAAAATTTATATGATAAAAAATTTTTTTATATTTTAATTTAATATCAAATATTTTGACTAAAATTTCAACGAGCTAAAACATATTAAATTTTTTTGCATTTGATATATAAAATAATTTAAAAATTAATATTTAATTAAAGTAAATATTTTTTTAAAATAAAAAATACGTATAATTTTAATTGGACTCAAGAGATTATGTATGATTTACTCGTTAACATATTATATAGAAGGAAGAAAGAAGAGCCACATAATAGGGCGAAGGTGTCGCAAATGAATAGAGGAAGCTCCTCTTTGTCTTCTTGAAGCTGGAGCTTCTTCAATGGCTGAAGTTGTTGCTTCATCAAAGATCATTAATGGAGGAAAAATAGAGAAAAAGAAAATGCTAAAAAGTCTGGGTGTTCCCACCAGGCCAAATTAATAGGAGGAAGATTGGCCCTCGTCATCACCATTGTGTTTGGTCTTCTTTTGATGCATCTACCATTCACTACATTGATGGTTATTACGTGTTGGTCCATTGGTATAATGATTGTGAGAATGATGATTGCGAAAACGACGTCGTGATCTACACCCCACTGCAATGAATCTCTATGACACTTGTCAACTCTATGGCTAGACATTTCAAATGCTACATGCTTCACATTCTCAAATAATAACATCAACATTATATGAAAATTACTTTTTTCAGTTTAACATCATAAAATTCAGTTTTTTTTTCAACATTTTGGTCATAAATAGCTAAACTTAGTCACATTTAGATATTAGCTACACTAATATTTAAATTCTAAATAAATAGTAACTGTATGATTCATAAAGACACTAATTTAAAACAAAATTTTATCCATTATGTACACTAAGTTAAAAAAGAATTAATCTTTCATTTTGATGTCCCATAATTTTTGTGAATTTTCAAATATTTATAAGTTTGACTGTTTGGATTGAACAGTGATTTCAAATATTAATATCCTAGAATTTGCAAAACAATCATAGGTATTCCTACATCAGCAAATGCAGCTTCCCAAAAGGTGTGGTTTTGTGGTATTATATAATGGAGAAGAAACTCACTGGTAGGTGAAGAACAATACTGCAATAAGTAACTTGTTTTTCCAATAATTGAGGAAAAGCCATAACCCATTTCTTCTTATCTCTGCTCAATTCACAATTGCTTTCTTATCTATATATATATATATTTGAGTATTGTATAGTAGTCAAAGCTTCATGACCCCATTTCATAGCTGTAAGATGTGAGGCAAATGACCCATCTCTTTGCTTACCATTTTTGTCTTCTTGTGAGTAGCTTTGGGTGTATTGGTTTTATTGAGAATTATAGTTGTGAAGCGTAAACAATGAATTATTTGAAATGACTTAAGGACTAAATTATGTTTTATTTTGAAAGATTCTATGCTTAAAATTTGGAAATACGTACTAAAATAATTTTATGGAATTTTTCTAAACCAGAAAATTTTGCAATAAATGCCCGTAAATTTTAAAATTGTTATAAAAGATTATGGAACATTTTTTTTTTCCTTCGAAAGGACTCTATTCAATAATTTTGAGAATATATAATAAGAGGATCAGAGGGTAAGATTCCAAAATTACAGTATAATGTCCTCCAACATAAAAACAAGAAGAATTTGATTCCTAGATACTTCAGAAAAAAAATTTATTAAAAAAATCTTAAATTTATAGTCTTTTAACTGTATTTCTTACTTATTTTAATGTGATTGGAAATGGGGGGATCGTAGATCTGGTAACGAGATTCATTTAAATTAAATTAATCTTAAGGGACCAATTATTAAGAAAATACTAAGCAAGTTTGTGGGGGATATTCTCTCTCTAGGTCTTACTCTATATTCATGCTGGCTTTTTGGTTTTATCTTCCATGATGCTTCCTTATTGTACCTATATGAATAATTTAGTCATCCCATCAAATCACAACAAAATGAACTTTTTCTTATTAATTATTTCCCAAGAAAAAGAAAGCTGGATTTTTTGAGAAGCAAGCGATGTACAGATGTGATGAAGTACCTTCTATGCTACCAACAAATATTTTGGAGGCTATGCTATGCTTCATTGTTGCAATAGATAATATATATATATATATATATATATATGGCTTGTTGATGCATTTTGACCTAATTAAATTTATATATTCTTCTATTTTATTGAGACTTTCCACGCGCTCTTTAATTCGAACGTTGACTTCTATGTAATCAAGGAATTATTTGGGAATTACAACTTAGTTAAGAGTGAAATGCACACTATAATATTTCACATCCACTACTTACATTTATTTGCATGATTGATAAATTACTTGGCCTACCATAAAATAAGCACCTTATCAGATTACAGAGTCTGAATTCTGAAATTACATCTATTTTATATTTCTTACCATATTAAATATTATAGCATAAAATATAAAAAAATGTAATATTCTCATTTGATATTATAATTAAAAACTAGCACAAATTTAATAAACAAAACATTATTTAATCTCTTGCTTATGAATTAATTCTCAATTTAGTATTTTACTGATTTTTATTTTTAATTTAATTCCTTATCCATCACACCTTTATTATTTTTGACCCCTTACTAATCTAAACATTGATACATTTAGTCCAAAATTAGTCAATATTAAAAGATTAAATGTGCTAAATTTTGATTAATGATGGACCAAAACAATAATGAAAATAATGAGAAACCATATTGTGAATATGTATTTATAAGTGAGGAACAAACAAAGTGTTTCACTCCAAAGTTCATACAAATAAATCAATAAATTTTCTTTTTGGCTGTGATATGAGCTTTATTCTATGCCTTTTAATATCTGGAATATCACGAATATGTTGAATATTATATACTAAATACAAATCTTTTAGATATTACCATATCAAGATAAGGATTATAGTGCACCAAATTGCTCTTATTGTTATAGTTTCTCATTAGGGTTTAGACAATGAGCTGCTAATGATCATGTGATTACCATGGAAACTCTCTGGTCCTCACGTTTACGACACAAAATACAATATCCTTTATTAGTAGTTCTAAATCATCGTACTACTGGCGATGATTAAGACTAATGTTCTTCTATTAAAGCCTAGCTAAGCTAAGCTATGTGATTATATATGATGAACAAAGTTTGCTGGAGTATAACATATTGCTAATTTGCTGGGAATCTAAGATCACATGCTTGTTCATAGCGTTGCAGGCGCTATAAATGACCAAGTCTGTAATTTGCTTTGATTGGCTACATAATAATTTTAAATCATCATCAGATGCAAACAGTCTAGCTGAAATTACTAAGATCTTAGATGGCCTTCTATTTCTTAACAAGTAGTTGCTTTATATTTTAATCTCTGCACAGAATCTGCAAGAGTGTTTGACTCCAAATCCAAATTAAAATAAGGAAAAAGCAAATGAAAGAGAATCTCTTTCCCCCCTTGCATTGTTTCATTTCCCAAATTTTTCTTTCTCTGGATTTGATTCCAATTGATTTGCGTCAGCCTCATGAAGCCTTCTTTACTAAACTAAGTAGGCGTTATGGTCAGAATTTGGCATAATTGGTCTGACATATTATATATGCTCTCTCTAGAAATCTTGGGAGTAGGAAAATTGTCAAAACCACTATAATGGGGCATGGGAGCAAGATATTTCAATGATATATATGTGTGTGTGTGTATATATATATATATATATATATATGTTAGTCTATCGCTCTAATGCACCTGAATCAACTCATTCCCTAAAGACAAGTATTTTATTGCAACTACTGAATCATTTCTGGGCCCTCTAATGTCTGAAGAGACAATATGATCTCTTGATTTTAAATTTGTTCTGAATTTCGTTTTTCTTTTATTCCTTCTTCGGTTTTTGGTGTGTGACAAGCCAGGGTGTGGTGGATGACAATAATCAGAAGATCCTCTTGCCCTTCTTTCTAATAATGCGGATTTCGTTTTACATGTAGACAGATTTGTCAGTGTCTTTATGTATAATTAGAGTTCAAACTTGTCCTAACTTTGTAGGGGTGTAAAAGGGTAATCTTCTTCTCATTAAATTTTTAACATGATAAGATTGCGCACAATCACAGGTAAGTTGATCTATAGTATTAGGTGAAATGGATTAATGGGTAACCTCAGAAATAGCAGTATCAAATTAATGCAAGAGAATTGTTAGATCCTCAACAACCTTTTTTAACTTTCTAGCAGTTTCCATAAGTTTAATTGAGCTTCAGTTCACTAGAACTACCAATGTATCAGATATAAGCTTACTTAATTTTCACTCTCAAGAAATTCATTGTAATTGAAGCCTTGCCTAGTCGAACAGAGTATATTTATAAGAGGTTGCTAGGTTCATATCAGTTTATTAAATCTTTTCTATATTTTGCAAGAAACACCTAATAAAGATTTTAAAGAGATATTTATGGTTACAAATACATTTATGATAATGAAACTAAGTAGTCATTTATCTCTTACATAGACTATTAGTTCCAGGAGACGAATCATTTAATATAAAAGTGCTGCTTTTCCTAACAGATTGAGGTTTGAACCATCTTTCCTAATTTTCTATTAACTTCGTAACAAGAGCAAATATAAAGAATATTAATTAGAGGCAAAGTTTCAGAAAAGAATTCCAAATAAGATAGATTATGGCACGAGTTACATTCAATTGCACAACGGAGAAGAGCAACTAGTTTTGTTTACAATAGCCCCTATTTTCACAAAAATGACCAAAATGAAAAGGAAAATTTCAAACACATGTTAATATACTTGTTTCTATTGCAAACATATTCCCCATAAATAATATCAACTAATTTATGGAAAAATAGAAAATTAAATAATCATATGAGAATTCTACTATTATATGTTGTGACTGCAATGCATTGTTTGCATTCAAATTTCATGACAGATATGTCACAGCTTGGACTGGTAGGATATAACTGACACGAAAATGAGATGTCTTTCATCTTCGTAAATTTGTCAAAATCCTCATAACAGTAGAACGTATATAAATTTAAATTAAATAACATAAGTCTCATAACTCAGAACTTATGTTTGTTTTTTATTAAGTTTTCCTTTTAAGTATAAATTTTATGGGTATTACAAAATATGTCCGGTACAATGCTCCGAAGTCTACCAAAAGCTGGAGGTGCATCCTAGAATATATTGTATTTTGCTCCAACCTATATATACTAGCAGGTTAGGGTCACGCAGCGAAAGTTTTATCTTCTTATAAAGTGAAAAATCGTTGGGACTAAGTGGATGATGAAAGTGAAACAACTACATTGGGGTCAAATCTTACATCAATCACATTTCGATTAAAAAAAAAAATCTTATATCAGCCTTGTATTAGCGGTTGATGAGTGGATTGTCATTGTCCCATAAGTTTGCAATTTATTACATGCTAAAAGAGCTTAATGAAAGTGATAAACATTTAGTCTAGCAAACAGAAAATGACAAATAGGTACAATCAGGTCCATTTGCCTCACCTTTGATGAATCACTTTCATTTTTTAAGCCTAAAAAGAATTGCATCATCATTGTCTTAGCTTTTATCACCAAATTTAGATAACATGCATATAACACCTGTCATTTGCTCAATTCTTTCATACTAAAAAATTGGAAAGCAAAGCAAAAGCAGGTAAATTATGAATTTCACTTCCCATTTTCCATTTTTTCTCTTCGTGGAATTTTTTACTGTATTTTGAATGGTTCATTGATATGAAGGCGTAAGCAGAGTAGGTCTATTATACATGTATATATAGGTTTTTATATTCTGATCACATTCTAGGATATTGAAAGCTAGTTTGTGGAGGAACATGGCTCTGCCAGAATTTTTTCCTTTTACCTTTCATAACCAAACACTCTTTAAAGTCGCATCTGAGGGCCAAGGTAACAAAATATGCACGTTTTGCTTATGCTTATTTCATAGACAGATAGCATCATAGCACTCAAAGGGAATCGGGCACAGATTGTCTGCTGTTAAGTGAGGGAGCAGTTTAAATCTAAAGAATAATATGATATATTGATCTGACAAGAATTAAATCTAACGGTGAAAATGATATAAAATGGAGACAGATACTGCAGACAATCTAAACCCAATGGAATCATAGAGTTCAATGTAAGTAACTGGGCATGCTTGAATTAAAAAAAAAAACCCTAAATTTTACTCACTATGTGAAATTTTCTCGTAGAATGAACTTAAAGGTAGTACAAGCACTATTAACCCAGCCTAACAGTTTCACTGGAATATGTAATTTCAACGTACACAGCTTCAGACTAAAATAAGCATAGTAAAGAAAAGTAATTCGTGAGGGCAGTTGTAATGATAACCGGGTAGATATTTTCTATGAAAAATTAGGAACAAAATTATCTTATGCCTTACAAGAAAACTAGTAGATTTGAAGCTAACAATTCCATCAATTTTGGGAACAGAGTTAAGATGCTTCATTTGATTGTGTTTTGTCCCTTGTGAAGTGGACCAAAGGGTAAAGTGGTTTTATTCTGAATTGAAGAGACCCAAAGATAAGAAGAGTCTAGAAAAAATGTGGTTCTCATTGATAGTTTACATAGACCTTTTCACTTTCTGCCACTGTTCACAGTATTGCTTTGACGTTATTCATTGTGGTCAAGAAGATAAGTAACGTAATTAGCAAAAACAGAATATGCTTAGCCTTTGATTTATGCTCCTTTTCCCCACTTGTCTCTTATCTTTTTTTCCCTCTCTATCCCACAATTATATACTCATGCAACTATCAACAGATGACTTAAATATAGCCAATGCAGCATAATCATTAGAGTTTTAATCTTCTTTCTTACACTAAATTGTACTTTTACAGCTCGTTTTAATTTTGACACTTCGGTATGAGGTGGGATGCATGATTAGTACAGGTGTCTTACATTGAATGTTTGCTTCATTTTATGTGGCAACATAAAGAAGGCATGATTGAGGAAAAAGAAAAAAAAGAAAAACAAACCAGCATGATGTGATTAATGATTTAATTAATAATAAACAAAACAATTTTGGATGGTATATATAGATCTAATCTACAATTAATCCAAATTTCCCTAGTATTTATGCTAAATTCAACCACAGATTGACACCTTTCTCAAGTTCTTTTCTTACCGTACGTTTCTCAAACCACATGAAAGATGTTTAGAATGCCTCATGTTACAAAAAGGTTAGTTCTGTTGTACAGCATCCTAAGTAAATAGTAACAGATGACAGAAAAACTCTCAAAATGTCACTTTCTTAAGTACTATTTCACAGCAGGTTTATGTTTCTTCAGCATAATTAAGAATTATTTATTGTACATGAATTTTAACTAATAAATTTAATTTATAAATATTTATTATTATTGATAATGGGTATGATAAATTATCTTTGACTAGTTTCATTGATTAAAGATTATTTATTATGTATAATAATTAATCCTTAATCAATATTCTAGAAACACTGTTGACAAAACCTTACCTAAAAGCGTAATCCAGCATCACTTTTAACAAGACCAATTGTATTTGAGTTTAGTGCTTAACAGCCTGAGACCGGGACTTGTGGTTGTATTAACAACCCTACGCAGCGCACTTCATATCAAGGGGTGATGTTTCAACCCGAACATTGCCCCGTTCAAGATCATGCATCATTGTCCACACGAAAAGGAAAGTGAAGAAATTTACTCTTCAGTCTTATCTCCTCCAAAGATTGTCAATTTGTTAAAGCTGTCCTACAATAATTGGCCATATTCATCGAATAATTTAGCACTAATGAATCTTTGTCTTGTAATTAAGATTTTTTTGTTTTGAATTATGGCTAATGTGTCTCACTAAACTACATTGTTTGCATTGATTGATTAATTGAGTGATTAGGAATTTTGTTGACATTCATCAATTGTCATCATTAACATACATAATTTAAAAGTGTTGTATTTTTTTTATGTGTTCACTTCTTCACACAATTATACATCTACAAAAGTTTTTACCAACATCGGATTAGGTAGAGAGGACAAAGTTGTTTAATTTGACACGAAAGGTTATCTTATCCATGGCAATTCCCCATTGGTATTAAAAATCCAAATGGGGCATGCAGAGCACACTCACCACCAAAAGAACAAAAAGGAAAAAAAAAGCATCATTAAAATCCCTTCTCCTTTATAAACAAAAGCAGATTTTGAAAGCTGATTAGAATATCTAGCACAATTGAAGAGATTTATTCAGTGCTCCAAATGTACTCAACTTGTTACCGAAAGCTCAGAAAAAGATTAAAACAAATCCAGTTTATATTATTGTTATATTCATATCTACATAAAATCATACAAGTAAATTTGATAAAATGTTGGCGAAGGCAAAGAATAAGATTTGAAGGGAATGAAAGTTATTAAATCAAATATTTGAATGAGGTAAATTTTTACTATTTAAAAGAAAAACTTCTAATAATAAAAGAATTAAATTAAAAATATAAAATAAAATTACATATATAAATTAAAATTTTAAATCTATATCAACTGTACGAAGTGAAGCACACAACATACACAGATAAAATAACACGAAGAGGCAAAAGCAGGAAGCATCCAGAGGCACATTTGTGACCGAGGTCTAAGCTTAGAGGCTACTAATATACAACAGCAAAATAAGCAATACTTTATGATTAAGACTGCCGTTTTCAAAGGGGAACATTATTTTATTTGACCCGGAAAGTTTTCTTGTGTGTTTAATCTTTGTTGAATTGTAGTCGAAAGATGCAGAATAAGAAAAACAGAGAGTATTAAAGAAACTAGCGAGGGATATGCATAGGGGTTATAACCTCGGAAGCGAAATCCGATGAGGGAGAGACCACGGCGTCGGCGGAGGAATTGGTAGAAGAGAGGTGGGGCCATGGCGGTGGCAGCAAAATCTGACCAATCAGCATTCACTGTCTGCTCCCCTAACTTTACACCACGTGCTTCCTGCACTTCGCCTGAAAATGAAATCCTCCATCGCCTTCTTCTTCCCGCTTTCCCTCTCCTCACATCACATCAATTTCTCTCTCTCTCTCTCTCTACCGACCAGCTAGGAACTATTCCCGTACGCTACTTTTGCTTTACAGTTACACTACGCAGTTTTCTAGTTTTTGTTATTTATCATATATTCTTTTATAATATCATTATATAGGTATAAATTTTATAAGTAATTATATAATATTTAAATTAAATTATTTGATTTTTATATTATTATTAATCATAAATTTGTAATATATTAATTAAAAACTTAATAACATATATATATATATATATATATATAAAAGAAACTATACTAATCTAATCTTTTGATTATTTTTATGTTTACTTTTCAGTAAGAGTTGGAAATCATGAAAAACTGTGTATATTGAAAAGATTGATATAAAAAATTTTAATTTAAAATAATATATATATTCTAATAATAATCTAACAAGTATATATTTTTTATAAATAAATATAAAATTTTGATAACGAGATTAAATTATGTAAACAAATACTGTTATTTCATTAGAGAACGAGACTGTTATTTTATTAGAGAATGAGATATAATTAACTATACTTAAAATCAGTCTGAATTTATGAGTCAAAAAAATTATTTTTAAAATCCATACTGTTATTTTTTTTATAAAATATTGAGACTGGGACCATTATTTTGTTTTTTTAAAAAAGGAAACGTGTCAAACTTTATAATGATATTGGGCCTATTGGGCTTCAACATGCCCACAAAATGGACTTCACCTGAAAGGAGTTTTCGTACTAGAGTCAGACAAATTAATAAGATCGAATTGCATTAATATCAAGTGTTTGGTCCAATTCATTAGCTTTAGGGTTAGAATAATTTATCTACCTACTATTATAACTATTATAAATGAGTGCGACACTTAAACTTAAAGATTTTAAGTTTAATATATTTATTATGAAGCATCTTAAATTTTAAAATCATTTATTTTGAAGAATCCTAACTCGAAATTCCTTTATCATGCATTTGAACGTAAGGCTCTTGTCCTTTAAAAGTGAAAAAAAAAAAAGCTTAATGTCAAAACCTTTTAAAATAAATTTCAAAATTTAATATCTATCTTAATATATATATATATATTAAACTTATAGTTATTAAATTGAATTTTTTTCATTAAAAAAAAAGAGTGGAAACATGGGTTATCTCTATTAGACCGCGTTCTTTCAATTCAATTCAGCATTTAATCTCTCTAGTGTTTCTAAGAAGCTAGAGTTTTATGATCTATGAATTTTTAAGCTATGTGCGTCTGAGGGGATTAAAGGCCAAGTGAAATGTCAATTCAAAAGACGTGAAGAATTGAAGAAGAGAAGAGTAGGCAATAATAATATTTATTAAAATATAAATTATTGGATGAAAAACGTGCCTCATTTATTGCACAAGGATTGTACTCAAAATGAAGTGATGTAATACCTAAAATAATTGAAACGACAACAAAAATGGCGATGAATGCATGGGAGATTAGGGCATATTTAAATTTAATAGACTAAGCACTATCTAAATTCAATAGACTTATATTTTGTAGCATGTTTCTCACAAGGGTTCGCTATGGAATCTTTATTAGGCTTGCCTTGTCACGGAGATTGAAATGGAAGATAATATCGATGAACATAAACAAAACTATCATACATACATGCCATAATATAAAGTACTTAGGTAATTAGGTCATTTAATCAAAATATAAATTGAAAAGGAATTTTATTAAAAGATATTTTCATATAGTGTTGGATTGCACAAAAATTTATTTTTCTATATTTATTAAAAATTATGTCAACATTGTTATAATACACACACACACATATATATATATATATATATATATATATTATTTTTCATATTATTTTTTTTCCTTTTGCATTTCTTAGTGCGCTTACGGGTGATTACATGGTTCTTCTTTTGAAATTTCGAGGCATACACATGATTTTTTTTTTTTTAAAAAAAGATAAGACATTATAAAGTATTACAATTAAATGTTATACTTCATGACTCGAAATCATTCATTCTGAGTCACACATTGATTTTTTTAAAAAGATAAATTATTGTAGCCAATTTTTTACATAAAAAAAAAGCCAAGACTTGAAATCAAATATTATGAGTCCGGTTAAAAAAAAATTAATGGGTCTCAGAATGAAACATTCAGAAACTTGAATATAATTCCTCCCCTTTTGCCTTTCCTCAGTTTTCTGTTTGTAATAATTTTTTAAATAATTTAATATGAAAGAAGAAGTAAAATTAACATAAAATTTTTTGTTGGATAGCGAAAATGGAAACAAAAAAAGTGTTTAAGTGTGAGTGATAAAATGCATGATCAAAAAATATGAAAATTAAAAAAAAATAGTAATAAATATATCAGGTAGGTTATGAAAATGATACTTAGAAGTATGCTAGTAAAAAAAAAATCTAAAGTAAATGTCATGAGTACAAGGTTTTAAATAGATAATCATAGGAATAAGATACAGATGCCTATTCATCAAAGTTGTCACAACCTGAGCTAGTAGGGCATGACTGATACGGGGATGAAGTGTCCTTCATCCTCGTGAACTTGTCAAAATCCATATAATGGAAAAACTTATATAAATTCACATTAAATAAACATAGATATCATAACTCTTCACACAAACATTTTCTGACATACATAGTAATACATCAAACATTTACCTTGTATACAAATGAGCGATTGAATTGAATCATAAAAATATATAAAGATATAGCTTTAGCAGTAAATTAGGCTCACCAAAGAATTAATCACTAAGACTAAAATTCCGAAGGTGGATGTTTTGATTTGACACTGGAATATGAAAAATGTTAAATAATGGAGTGAATGAAAACTCTATAAGCAGGTAATTTTAATATTGCAGAAATTAGAGTATACTTACAGTGGTATGTCTTTTAAAATTTAAAATCAAATATCATACAGACATAATTCAATTTTATCAAACGAGGAATAATCATTATTAACAGAGTGCATTTGGGAATATCCTACAGAACCAATCAAAATTACATAATGTAGCGTTAGCCCAAAGCTAGTGATAATAGATCAGAACTTATACTCATTCAATCATAGGCTTTGAATAATATCATAATGTCTTTAGGCCTTAAATAGAATATGGTGGTAAGGGTATAATACCCGACCTTATCATATTACCAATCGTAGTGCACTACAATTAACGTCAACTGTTATTAGCTACAAGGTTATATTTTGGACACATTCCTAATATTTCAAAGATAAATAATTATTTATGTACAAATATCAGAAATTTCAAAATCATACCACTTCAAAATTTAGATTTTAATATTTCTAATAATTCAAAATTTAAAATTTATAATTCAGAATAATATTTTGTATAATTAGGATTATATACTCATCTAAAAGGAGTATACCAACCTCCTTTTATCTTTAATTATTATTTTTTTGTTGACAATTTTCTAGCCACCTAAAACATTAAATAAAATACTCTTATCATCTAGTCCTTACAAATAAATTTAATTATTTGATTCTGTCACGTACCTAATTAATTATCCTTTATTTACTTTTATTCAATTCACCTCTTTCTTTTCTAAAATTTAGAAATTAAATTTATGGGCCACTTAAATAATACTTTAAAATACTTATAATGTATATTTCATTTTATTGTTATTATTATTATTATTATTATTATTATTATTATTATTATTATTATTATTCAATTATTCTTATATGCACTTATTAAATTTCTAACACATATCATCACACAAATTTCACTTAAGAGTTATCTAATAAATTCTAAATTTTCCAACAAACCTCAAATAATATTTATTATTATCTAATAAAGCCAAACTAATATTCTCCTTCTAATTTCCTTTCTTTTTCTTCATGAAAAACCTAGGAAAATTACCAAAAATTCAAAATTTATTCTAAAATTCAAACTAAAATTTCCAAAAATTCTAAATCACTCCCTAGGTGCATAAAAAAAATTTAAGAAGCCTTAAAAATTCAAATTTCACTAAATTTCCAAATTGCCCCTAGCCCTTAAATTGAGATTTTCTAATCCATAAGCCAAATTTCACAATTGATCAGTAATTTCAAGAGAGAAAGGTGTGAAATTCACTCATAAAGTGTAATCCTAACTCAATTTGAAGCAAACAATCCAAATTAAGCTGAAATTCGCCTCTTTTTTGAATAAACAGTGCCGAAATTAGGGTTCTTCGATTATGAGTAAATTGGACCAAATTGATTAGCATAAATGAGGGAAAAAGGTGCAAAAATACTACAAAAACTGAAGCCCTAAGCTTAATTGGATTAAAACGCACTAATTTTGAAGAATTAAAGCTCGAATTTTTGCACTTCTCGGACCACCGGAAAAATTCGAAATTTCTGACCACTTGGAGCTCGTCACCAGTGGTTCTTGGGCTGGTGGAAATGTTGGGATGTCAGTTAACCTTTGGCAGTGGTTGGACGATGGTGACAGTGGTCAGAAAATGTGGATGGCTGGCAAGCACAATGAAAAGCGCGAGATGGTACGACAGTGAAGGAGAAATAGAGTTCTAATGGGTGTTATGATGATTTTAATGATATAATTGGGTATATAAATAATATAAGTGGGAGTAGTAAGTATAATTATGATATTAGTTTAATTAAGTGTGTTAATAAGATAATGTTAGTGGAGATAATTGGGATATTAATTTAATTAAAGTTGGGATAGTGGGTATGAGTGGGTGTTTAAAATAATTATGTAGAGATAAATATATTTTAAAATTCATTTTATTTTTTTAAAATAAGGGTATTACAGAAATAATGACTACCAGTTTCGTAACGAGGCTTTCTTGTGTGCTACGGTCGTCGCGACTCTAACTGTCTAGTCTTTTCTTCTTGTTGCTCTTCTTATGCATCTTGTGATGCAACTAGTGACGTATTTAAATAGGAAATCAAGGACTGAATCAGAGGAATTGGCTACAAGGGTGTGAAGAACCACTGTTAAGATGAATTACCAAATTCGAAGAAGGCATGACTATATTCATTAGTAAAGGTTGAATAAATATCAAAGGGCACTTGCCGTGGGGTGAATAAGAATGGTGACGACGTAATAGATGTATAACTCAATGTTGTTAGAGATGGAACATAGTATGATGGTCTAACACTATCAAAATTACCATATTAACATGTTGTGGTAATCGTAGAAGGACCAGCAATGTTAAAGTCTTAATGTGGTGTATCTAGAGTGAAAGAAGAAAGAGATGTACCTACAATAACCGTGAATGAAGCTGTAGCTGGAGTCTGGCTATGTGCTAGGCCTTCCTTAGCAACAAATGGTGTTCGAAATGATATGTACTCATGTACCTACTTACCGAGCCTGCCCTCTAGTATGTAGGGTCGCTTAGGAAAGCCTGGCGTTGGCAAAGTTAGCTAGTCAACTATTGAGAAGCATTGTTCTCCAAGTACTTTCAAGATATTTTGACAATCTTAGCCAACAGCCCACGAAATTGAGGATAATCCATAGATGGATGATTATGCAAGCTCAATCTATAAAGGCCCTCTGCAATGTTAACCTACAAGCAAAAGCACAAAATTAAAATTTGAAGTCCAGTGAATATTGGAAACAAGTGATAAAATCGTATGAGTTACCATGTAACCCGCTGCACCACTCATAGGATGAATGCATCAATGTGTACATTGCTAGTACCATTGTTATAGACTACCTAAATTACAACAATATTATAATTTAAATAGTTTGTAAAAAAAAATCTCCACATCATAAAATGCTTAAATTACAACAATAATATAATTTAAACAATTTCAAAAAATAATCTCTACATTATAAAATATTTAAATCACAACAACATTATTATTTAAACCATTTACAAAAATAATCTCAACATTATAAAATACCTAAATTACAACAATATTATAATTTAAATAAATTGGAAAAAATAACTACTCTAAGAAAAATATCTAATTTACTTTTCTTACCTTAACAATCAACAAATAAATATAATACCCATTTATCCCAATAAAATTTGTATGCATACATTTACAAGAAAATAATATATAATCTTATGTACCTTAAAAATGAATACCAACAAAGACTTATACCCTTCAAATCTTCATAAGCAAAAAACAAAATTATGATATGCAAGAGGCAGGAGGAAGAAGAAGAAGAGGCCGAGGAAGAGATAAAGATGGGCAGATGGGGGAGGGGGACCTCCACATATAACCCCTCCCAACAACGGTCACCTGCCGCTCATGCCATAACGAGACAGGACACCAGGGTCCTGTCTTGTCACTCTGACTCAAGGTTAATATGTTTTTTGTACAAAAATTGTCCACTAACTCAAAAAGGATGCCTCTAAGTTAGCGAAATTTAACCAGTCTCAGAAGCATCCCCTCTGAGACACTTGAGAGACTTCATTGGATCTTGGATTGAATGAGTTCAAGTCCCAATTTTTATAGTATTAGGATGTAATATTTATTGATTTGTTACATTTAAAAAAAAAAAAATCTTCTTCTAATGTGTACGGATCAAAAAGCCTTCTTCTTTCTCTCAGCATGTGTTGGTTGGATGATGAAATGAGAATGACATACCAAAACATTCCTATCCTAGCTAAGCATACAAGAGAGTGATTACCTTGGGAATCTACTTTACTTTATTTGAGGGATTGTTGTTTCCATAGATCTACCTAAGGAATCAAATGGGTTTCCACGGAATGAAACTTTTAGGACAAAAATCCCCACATTATTCAGAAAAAACATGCCAAAAATATCCCAAAAAAGGCCCCCAATATGTGATGCAAAGCATTGTGATTTATAATAACAAGTGAAAACTACTATGAAAGATAAAAAATCATCTAGCATATATCTTATCTAGTTAAAAAACAATTTTGTTACATTCAAATGTTCAGCTAAAAATGCAATTTCGTTTCTTGTCCTGTCATTTTTCTCAATATGCTTCTTATTATTTTTAGGCCAAAATGCAAAAGACTCCTTTTGATTGTGGATGTGTTTTAAATTTTGAATGAGGGTATTTTGTTTTATTCCTTCTCTTTTTCCAGCACTTATCTGCCAACCAAACATTGTAAATGTTATAGTCATGCTTTTCTTTCCATAACTAACTAAATGTTGTAATAACTCTTCCCATCACACTTATTTCCCATTCTCATTCCTTCATATTTGTTTCCAGCAATCAAATGACCCCTTTTGTTGGTTCCGAAATGGTAATTTTGTTATCCTTTGCTTCTGTCTAATTATGCATTTTGGGTCAGATGAATATAAAGCTTTCATAATTTATGCTTCACAACGATGAGAACTGTGAATAAACCAAAAAAAAAAAAATTTAGTGGCCAGTGGTCATCTCTTACTCTCCTAGCACCAAATTATTCATTTAAGCCACGTCACTGCTGAAGTTGCCTGCCACATCCTGCAGTTCGGTAACTACATATAACATGGATTGAATTGAAAGGACCGAAAGTATTAAAGCCAAAACATTTTCAAGTCATCACCACTGGTGGAAATGGTGATTGTTAATGTTATAGAATATAAAAATGACAATTTAGATAATATTAATAAAGGTTCTAAATATTGAAATAAATATTCATTTACTGATAAAATAAGTTAATTTGAACATTTCTTTATTCATATCGCACTGGTAACATGTACACGTAATTTAGTATAATAAAAACATTATAGATATAGGCCACACACTCCGTACTTAAAGTTATATCAGCCAGTGGCACAGCGGTTATTGAATATACAAAGTAGAATCCCTTTGGTCCAAAATGCTTCCTCTAAAATTTTGTCTATAAATTTTTTTTTGTATAGTTAAAAAAATTATAAAAAATTATAACACAAAAGGGAGTGCATATATATGTAGCATCCACTTGTTTTTCTTTCCGCTCACTCCATGTTTCTATTCTCTCTCTTCAACTTTAAAAAAATTTTGCAAAGACTTGGAGGATCTTAAGTCCCTTCTGTCACACGATTAGAAGCTACGAAACTCAGATCATGTATATATAAGTCACCTTCCTTATATTCTTTCCATTAGAAGTTTGATTTATTTGCGTTTTATACAATGGGTGAAAACAATAATTTTTCTGTTGAGCATTTTAATCTGAGACTGAGATCAGGACCATGTAGTTAGAAATAAAATGTAAACACAAAATCACCGTTTGATCAATTAACACTCATGCGAGAATGACTAAACATGCCGGCAAAATCTCTCCATGGCCCTTTTATACAGGAATATGGAACACGTACAGCTAAATATGTTTTGACTTACCTATGAAAAGATAAATTAGAAATTAAATTAAAACGGATTCCTTTTTGTTGATCCTCTTCTTTTCGACCCACTTGTTGAGCTTGCTTTCTGTCAAAAGAGGTAGGGAGATGAGATAGGGACAACAAATTATTAGTCATTAAATGATTTTAGACCCAAGAAATCAAGATGGACTCCAGGGCATATAAAGAAACATGTGACATACCGATTTTGATTTCTTAATCTTTCCTCGAATCCTGTTCCTTGGAGGTTTTAACTTGTATATCCGAACCATCCAATGGTGAGTTGTGAATACCTGGAAGCATTAGAAGTTAGTCATGATCCCTTCAGAAACACAATGAAAAGGCATGAGAATGATCATTCCCCAGGAACTATATCAGAAGTGATTGTTGTGATTGTTGTGATAGTTTATCTATATATTTAAGTTGCAATCAGTGTATCTAAATTAATTACCAAAAAAAGAAAAATCAGTGTACCTAAATTGTGGGCTGATATGGACACAGGATACTAAGGAGATAACTTTGATTGATATATATAGAATGGAAATATGAGGAGTTGTTTATTGTGCAAAGAAGGCGGGGGACTAATTTATGAACAAGTTCAAAGCAGGGACTAACTTATGTTGGACAGACCCAGATAAAATTATAGGTAGATTTATTTATTTAATCCACCCCACAATTTTGACCAATTATATATGTATGTGTATAATAAGAAATTAATCTGACCTCTTCAAAATGGGTAAGTTTGAAATATTTCTTCCCAATTTCTGTCCGCCTCACTTTGTCAAAGCCTTGACCGTCTGTTTCTACAAATCTGTAGCAAAAAGAAAGCACAGGAGAATGAGATTAAGTGCCTAACAGTCGTAAAAAGAAAATTTGCAAACAGCCAAATTTACAGAAAAGCAGACCTGTAATAGCAGAGTTTATACATGAGGCAATTTAACATTGTAGGTGTGGCCATAGAATCGATCCGATACTGACCATCCCTCTTTTGAGCAGAACAGAAAGAAGTGAGGTTAAGACCCAATCAAAACTTCACCACAAAAGCCAAGTAATTATAAAACCAATCTAAATTAACAGGTCTTGATGGAGCAACCAATGTTGCTTATAAGTAACTTACTAAATAATCTGGTTCCTTTATGTGAGGGAATACACCACCTCCAATACGGACCATCCATAGGAACTTATTGATATCATCACTGGGGTAGCCAACCAATCCTGGTAATTAAAGCAACAAATCAGAACAGAGTGCCTTAATTTAAAATAATGTCAGCAAAGAGAAAAGAAGTTGACCTCCAAAGACAACAAGAACATATTTTACATCCAAGGAGTGGAAAATTTCCCAAGCTGCCTTCTCAGGAGAAGACATGGCTGTTCCAACAGTGGCAATATGTGTGTTATTCCAGGTATTATTGTCAACAATGACAGTTCGGTTAGCCATGGCAGTAGTTTGATATCCATAGTCCCACCAAGAAGCCACCTACAAGATATTTTATATGAGCAATAGATTTACGTCAGCTATTTATTTTCCTTTTCTTCAAGGGGGTGAAAAAACTATTAGAGTGAGTGCCATGCAGAGGAAAGTTATGTTTAGAATCTTTGATAATACAAGCCTATAAGGAATGCAGCATTCATACAGCAAGGGAGAGCGAATGTCTTTTCATTTTTTCCAAAAAGGAGGCTTCATACAACAGCCTGATGCAGTGAGGCTCTTTATATATATAGCAGACTAGATTTCAAATAAATAATAGAATTCACAGACATGTAGCAAAAATTCACTCTTACACATATGAAAAGAGATCCCAAGCATGTTATTGACGACCTGTAATATTAGAATAACCTATTTGCACTAATTTTTTGTTTACCCAAAAAAAAAAAAAAAAATTGGAGATAGATACGCCATGGGACAAACAATAATCCATAAAGTAGATCACCCTCCAAGACAATCCACAATGTCAATGTTGTCAAACTACCAAAACAATCATTCATTTGGCATTCCATGTTACCAAAATTCAGAGGACAAGACAATTTTCATCAGGAACAACCTATATTTCCATTGAAAAGCAATGTGCCAAAAGAAATATCACTTGTCAGTTGGTACGATTTATTCATTTAAATTGAAACTAAAAGAGTAATTATTTAGATTCAAAAAATCAGAAAATTTCAAGAATGTTACACAAATGTATAAACTAATGGCAGTTAAAGATCACGATACATTCCAAAATTATTTTAAATGATTATAAAAAATTCAGTAACCACCCTAAATGCTGATCCTGTGAAATGAATATGATATTTCTTCCAAAATTGGGCAATTTAGAAAAAATCATACACAACTTCAAGTTCAAAACCAATAAACAGAAAGGTCAGGAAATGTCACAAAACTCACTTTATCATCTACTTCAGTATTATGACGCAACCAAGCATAAGCTTCTCTAAAATCATCAAAAACATGAAGTCCATCATGTGAATGTGATGTTAGAACAATAGAAGGCGCTGAATAGGCTTCTGCTGCAGCCCATACGCTATGAACCTACAAGAGAGTGAAATATCTTTAAACATAATTATAGATTTAATTAAGATACAACATACAGCATGTAAGAGCACTCATTTTCAGAAAGATAATAAGAAAATATGCATTAAATATGACATCCAACATCTTTGTAATTGAGTTTTAACAAACAGAATTATACCATATACAACAAAAATAAAAATTAAGATGTAAAGAAAAAATGTATATGAAAAAATGATTCAACATGAATAATATTAATTGGACATAAAGGAAAAAAAATTAGTTAAATCTTGATGGACAACAAATATCCATTGTACATGGTTCACAATTAATGACAGTTTCAAAGAGTGTAATGGTTCAAAAGTTTAGTAAACTTCTAATGAACAATGTCATATTTCTGAAATTACAAGGAAGCCAAAAGGAAAGCAAAATTACCACATAGAAGGCACCCAGCAACATGAGTAAGAAAATAGCAATGATGGATGCTTCCAGAGGCAAAACCAAAAGCCTCTTCTTAACCTGCGGCTTACTACGAGGCATTTCCACAAGCTCTTTTTCCTTCTTTTTGCTCTTTTTTGACGCGCGTTCCTTTGTCACAGCCTCAGTTTTATCAGTCTTCACAACATCATTTGGTGCTACAGCATTATCAGAACTGGCATCCCTTTCCTTGGTTGTTAAAAAAACAACATGAACAAGGCAACTTCATGAAGTGACTTCAAGAATATAAAGCAGTTCTAAGTATGCAAAGCATAATGAATAAGTGCTTACATCAATAGGAGAATGACCTAAAAGGTTGGGCAACTGAAATTTGATTGATCTTGTGAAAACATCAAAAGCTTGAGAAAGAGCAATCCCAGATAGTATGCAAGCTGCTGGAGCAAGTACGAGCATCAAGCGAACCTGATATTAACAACACAATTACGGCTTCCATAATAACATAGGAAAAATCTGTAAGACATGGTGAAAATACAGTCCCAAAATTGTTCTTACCATGACTCCAGAAAAGTATACTGACATTACAATGTACAGCACCACAAAAGAGCTTGCATCAGATAAAGGTGAAAAACATGCCTACAGCAGGTAAAGCAGAGGATGACATAGTTCATATACAATCCTAAAAGGAAAGGATACAGCAAAGGATTACAGGATTTCTTGCAAAACACTAACTTACAATAATGCCAGCTGGAACCAAGAATGCCAAGACATTGATGTCCATAAAGTAAGAAGGCCAGGTAGGTGGTTGATGCTCACTCACACTAGCTATGATTGGTATATACTTGCTGGCATAAGTACTGTTAAAATGCAGAGTTGCAGACAAATTACAAGTTAGGACCTAATTTATTAGACCAAAAAAAAGAGGATATAGTAAAATGACGTATAAAGATAAATCGAAAGATACTTCTATAGTCACGTTAGAAAAAAAATTTCATATATTTATAGACCAACAGTCACCTCAAACAGAAAACAACAATTTAAAGCAAAAAGAGAAAAAATGTAAATGATTGCAAGATCCCATGTCATGCCACTAACTTGCTTTTGCTCATAATTTTTGTTTTTTTTAAATTGATAGGCTCTAAAGCAACTAACCAAATAAAATAATAGTGAACAAGGCACATACGGGTCTAATAGACTTAAACTCCGTCCACTCCATCCCTTTGTTGGGCTTGAAGCAACCACTGCTATAAGTACTGCTATCATTGCACAACAGACTGCCCTGGAAGTTATATGATCCACAAGTTTGAGATCAGTCCAGTTTTCCACCTGCCAGCAGTTAAATAAACAATGCAGAAGGATACTTACAGGCCAACAGATATAACTAGTGTCACAGCTACTTTGAACATTTTTGGCGATAAAATCCCTTTGATGTAGTACACAAGAGCCACCACATGGATAATTATGAAAACCTGCAGAACAAGAATTAGCTAAGGGCAAACAAGGCTTACAAATAAAAAAAGCAGTGAGGGAAAATATTAAATGCAAAAGGTTAACAGTGAAGTGATTGTAAACTATAAAATTTAACTAGTATATTCTCTGTCTTATCCATTTCTGAGTCAGAAACATGATGAAATGAGCTGCATTATGCTCAAATGTAAACAGCTGGACAAGGAAAAGTAAATAGCATGTATATTAGACTTGACTGATTACATGGGTTTTGCAGTAGCTGTAGCTTCTATATTTAACACAATAAAGTATACAACTATATAATCATACATTATAGGCTACTTCCATCGCTGAAATAGGTACATGGAACTGTGATGAAACCCAGACGAAAGCTCTAGAATAGTTATGGAAAAAAACAGAATTTATGGAATTAAGATAGCAAAACAGAAGCAAATCACCAGCATGGTAAAATTGCCTTTACAGAGACAACAAAAGCTGAATGCAGAAAAAGAAAACAATGCTAAGCTTCCGAGACACTAGCAATCTCCCACCAAAACCACTCCAAACCTTTTCTATACCCTCACTCCTTATAAGCCTTCATCATAACAGAGTTGCTTAGACTCACCAGTTCTAGAAAATAAGCGTCACCTGCTCAAATTTGTCCATCCCACACCCTTCCTATCCTCTATCTTCTTTTCTGGACCCTCTAGAATAAACCCTGAATATTAGGACCCATCACTACACACAGCTTCATCAACATGGAAGAAAGAACTAGCTAAATTTTCCTTCAATAGAAGGAAATCATACCCATCCTGTAGAGACCACGTCTATGGATTTCTCTCTCCGCTGCTACTTGTTGGGACAGCATTGTTGAAAAATGAAAACTCACCAGTATCAATTTATTCTTCTTGAAATTTTCCCTCTTCATCTAATTAAATCAATTCAATTTCAATCTTGCTCTAGTGAGCCCTTTCATCTAGCGAAATAGTATTGACTATCCTAGTACCTAAAAAGCAAGGTTTTTTTTTTTTAATTCTATCTCATCCGCAAATGTTCATAAGCCCAAATCAATAGAACTACCACATTGACCCTCACATGGGCTGCGACATTATTGATTATGCTAAAAACTGAATTGTATGGCCCTTTACGTCCTCCTTTAGAAAAACATGAAAAGTAATCCAAGGGAACAATTCAATTTATTGTCCACAGTACAGAGGGTATAAACTTCATTGATGCTGAAGCCCATTGCCTCAAGAGTCGGACTTGGCTGTCAACCATGCATACTATTTAGGATTTTATTTTCTAATAATTAAGATGGAAAGGGGCATTTCAAAATTTATCTTTGCTTTTATAAAAATTTTAGTGAGGTCAGTTGCTCTTATCATGCTTTTTGGAGATCTTTCCTTACCCATTTGAAAGTTTGTAAATAATCCCTAAAATGATGTATAGAGAACAAAGGTGTAGTAGGTCTCAGCTCAAAGACTTTTTACTAGCTGTGCCACACATGACCCATGGGATCCTTCATGTACTTGCTGAGGGATTGACAGCATCTCTTGTTTGTTTAGTTTGTCTTGAATAAAAATTGCATGCAAGGAGTTATAAATTATGAAATAGAATTAGTCATTTTTTTACATGTAATACCTAATTTTTATGCCAATAACCATTGTTGTTTCAAAGAGTAGGGTGAAACTCACCAGAAATGATGCAAAATGTTCTGATGTCATTACAGCATTAAATCCAACAACAGGCACCAAGGAAGCCAACAGTGTGCCCAAGATAACCTGCATTGAGGAATTCCATAAAGTGAACCAGAAACAAATATGCTGAATCAGAAGAGTTTCCAAATATATAATTTGAATACAATCAAATACCCTCTAAATGAGAACCAGATACAAAATATACTGAATCAGAGATACATTCCAAATATATAATTTCAATACAATCATATACCTATAACTTGTAATTAAGAATAAAATGCACGCGTAACAGGCAGCAAGAATTTTATAAGTTCTAGATCCAAAAATCATGTAAAGTAGTTGTAAATGCATAACCTGATAGAGATAACATAATCTCTAATCAGGAACAATGCAAAATTCATACTTAAATCATATTCCACATTTACGTACCAGAACATGCAAGATGAATCACATTATGGCACATTTTTATTTACTTACTTTTCCCAATCACCCTTGAACACAATCCAAATAACATTTAATTTTTTCAAGGCTCAAGCACAAGTAATATGCATTCTCCACATTTCAATTGAAAGAAAAGGCATTAATTTGAACTCAAATATAACTGTATGATTGCATCAGATACTCACAAGGGGTGCATATGCAATGTACAGTCGAGAAGAGTAGCGACCCGTTATGATGCACAATAGTACATGCATTGGAATAAGGTTGATAATAAAAGTGTACCCTCCCCATGAGCAAACCTGCAATACAGGAAAAAAAATAAAAGATAACATAAAAGTGAAGCTGCATAACAACAAATAATAGAAACCAAAAGAAAAAAAATTGCATCATACAAAGCTTACCATGTAAAAGTATGCTATGGCATTCAAAGTGGCATAAAAGAGGGACCCTGTGTTTAGCGTCTGCATGGCATGTAATTTAAGTCAGAAACATAATAGAGAAGAGAAGAATGCATAAGCAACAGATTATACAGAGTAATTCAACAACATATAGTATTGGCAAATGAATTTTAATTGATCAGGAATGATATAGTTCAATAAACAACTGTTCTGACGATTTTACTGAAAATTTTGAAGTGATTAGCAAAAAACAAATACAAAAATGATGAGGTTAGTAGAGGTTAACCTTTATATAAAGATAGAAAGTGAAGATCAAAGCAAATATAGCAACAGCTTCATTATCATAGCTTCCAGCCACAGACCGAGATATGTATGAGGGGACCTGCAAACAGAAACATACTTAGAGAATAGGAACCACTTAGATACAAGAAGGGTGTCAGGGACCACCAAATAAAAAATAATAGAATAGAGAAATAATTACATATTTAAAATTCAAATTTGCAACTCATATAGGAGTAGAATCAGCCTTTTTTGACAGGATCACCAAAAAATGTACAAATGAAGCAGCATATAAACAGACATGACTGCCAATCAACCATTAAATTTGACAGTCAACCCACTGCTTTTACAAAAGAATTACATTCATAAGTATACAAGTTAAGAATGCTGAACCATTAAATTTGACCATTAATACCAGACAATGGAATTAGCACCAAACCCTTTGTCAAACTCAAGTCTCAAGCCCACACCCTCAAATATGACTTTCTCAATAAAAAATACAAAACATTTCATCTGTGTTGCACCATCAAACAACTATGTCATTCTTAAGTAGATGATACAGTGATATTGCACACAAGTGGCGGTAACAAATATAAGACATAGGTAAATGATAACAAGATCAGACATGAAGAATTTTTCCACATAATATTCAGTAGTCTTAAGAACGTTCCTTTTCATTTACTAAAACCAAAACATGCACATTTGACAATAAACAGCGATGAAGATCAAAATAAATTAAAACATTTATGTTATTGGTATCACTATCAGGAATTTGACAAAATTTCAACAATCTCATTAAGTCACAAAGCCTGCTAAAAAATTCACCATAGCCAAAAGAGCCGCTGCTGTCAGTCCAGCCCCAGAACCCTTGACTTCCTGCAGAAGGAGGCAGGTGCACTACATTAGTATATACATTAATAATAAATAAAATGTAAGAAACACAATTTGGGTAAGAACAAACCTTAGTAAGAAGATAGGTTGCCCATGAAGCAAAGGCTGAAAATATAGGCGCGGTAAATACACACACAGTCTCTACTGAGAGAGGAATGTTTAAAGAATTCAGTATCCTGACACAAAAATGATTGAATAAAAAATCTATCACCCTCAGATAAACTTTAAAGTTTAAAATAATTTCCAGCATGGATATTCAAAGTCAGCCATCAATAGAAAACCACAGCATGTTAACACCAATATCACTAGTTGCATTATTTCAAATACTTACAACCATAAGGTGCCTGCTGTCAAGGTCAAACCAGGATAGACGGTCCCACCAATTACACGACCAAGAGGATACCTTGAAAGAAAACGGAGACACACATCAGCACTAGAAAGTAGAAAGTAGAAAGTAGAAACATAATGCAACAACTAACAAGCTGGTTAAACTAAATAGATGAATAAGAGGGAAAAGTGCTTCAATTCATGCACCAGTTACTTACCAAGTTCGGTCATCAAACCAGTTCCAGAAATCATATATCCCATTCTTCGTTAGAAACTGAAACCAAACAATATTCCTGTCATCTTCTGTGAATCTTCATTGCATTGCAATTGACAAAGTGAATTAAAACGAGCGATAGATTCTTTTTTCAGAAAATAATAATAATCAAGAAATCATATAGTTGTTTCTTTGTCAGACACAGATTGAGAACCAAAAAAAAAGTCTATATATTGTGTAAATATAGCAAGTCTGGCTTCTCGTCAGTCTCCCCAAGAATAAGTGCCAGTGGGTGGGAAAAAAAATCTCATTTCACACAAAGCTCACCTGAGTGACTCTATAATTGAAATAAGGGTCAAATTCATGAATGACGCTCTCGTACTTTATAACCTGTAAGACAGTACACGGAAAACGTCATGGAAATAAAAATATATAGGCTACTTCAATGCCGAAAAAGAAAATTAAAAACGTAATACAACGCGAAAAATGAACTTTGTGAACTCAAATATTTCAAAACAAAGAACAAAATGACAAGAAGAAATCATTCAGAGTTTATTGATTAATGAATATCGCTCAGTCAAGTAAATTTATAAACAGTAATAAGTACACGAGAAAGACACACAAAAATAATGAATTGTAACGAAATTACATGATCAGATCCATGGAACCAAAGAGATGTTGAAAAGCTTACAGAGAAGAGACGGATCGAGAAGGCCAGTACACCAATCAGGATTAAGATGAAGAACGAAAGTACGCTTCCAAAAGCATTCCTGAAGGAGGTACCATTGGAAGCATCGGAGGCCGCCATTGACGGCCAAATTGAGCTTGAGAGAGAGAGAGAGAGAGAGAGGGAAAGAGTACGTCTGACTCAGAGACTATGACCCGAGCTTTTGAAGTCGTCGTCGGGAGCCAAGACCCAAGACCCAAGTAAGGAGTGAGGGGAGGGGTAAGACTTCACCAGCTGTGTGGATTGTTTGCGAAAGAATGAAACTGCAGCTTCATGTGAAAAGACAATAATGGATCTAAAGTTTCTATCTAAAGACGAATATACCATTCAGTTTTCCGACGTGGCAAAATGATATTGCGCTGTCATAATATGCGTGGCAATTGGTCCAGGACTGCCCTTTTTGCCACGTTGCATCATATGATTGGAGGCTCATTTTCTTACACTAATCGACGTATGACTAAAACTAATATGGATGAGATCAGATTAAATTTCTTCTATTAGTTGTATTTGATTTTTAATTTGATTATTATAGTCTAAAAATGTTATAAATAAGAATTTATAAGATTAAAAAATTCAAATTAATCCTTTTAATATTTTTATGTCTTTCATTAAATTTTGATGACATTGCTGACCACCTACCATTTTAATAATTTAAACATGTAAAATTCAAGCAAAAACAATAACATATAGCATACATATTATTTAAATAATTTATTATTTATTGAATATATATATATATATATATATATATAAAGTATTAAAATATCACGTAATTGGTCGCATCATTAAATTTCACCAACTTACTGACAAACAATTAATGATAGATATTAAATTAAAATATTTAGAAATTATATGAATTTGTTTATAAATTATAGAAACCAAATTAAAAAATTAATTGAAATTATGTGAATCGAAGATGTAATTTAAACATGAAAGTTAATATAGATGCTCCTATAATCCCAAATTTATATGAATGTGTTCATTTCTCCGATTCTAGTTTCCTTGCTAACAGTAGACTTGAAAGTTGAAATGTTGCCCAATGGCTTCGTTTAATTACCTTACGTTGGAACACCATTTTCATAATAAAAGCTGTTATAATATTAAATTTAAAGTTTAAATTTATTAAAATATTATATAGAGTTCATTTATAAAAAATGTTCATTAAAATAATAATTATAAAAATTACTACTAAATTTTAATTTTAGTTAATTATTTATAAATATGGTTAGACTATTATATAATAAATAACTTTATTAAAAGATAGACTTAAATGCTCTAAAAAATATATCTGCAAAATATTTTACAATCACATTTAAAAATAAATTTAATTTGTGAAAACTTTATATATATCCAATATACTATAAGTATCTTATTTGATTAGTAATTTCATCCAGAGTTTGATCAACTTATATAATTATAAGAAGTATATAAGTCTCATTATTTAAATCTATAAATGTGTCCTTAATTATATTTTATTCCCTTCATGCATTCCATCTAACAAACATCTTTTAAGTGCTTCTCATCTTTAAGAAATTCTAATATAAATCATGGTGGAAAATTGAATCAAAGATTAAAAGAAGTTCATCGAAAACAGGTCAATCCTCCACTATAACCATAGTCAGGCCAATTTGAATTTTGCCTCTGCTAGTCCCAAATATTTAAGATTCATTCATCTGATTTCCAATATCTCTGTGTCTCCTCAACTCTAGGTTAGCAGACGTAAGACCTGGATTAATAAAGGACGGAGAAACCAAGCCCGATGCTTGGGCCTCCGATTATGTATTTGGGCTCTTATTGGGCTAATGTGGCCCAACCTCTCAAGCCTACCCTTACGAACGAATAAGTATTTAAAGACAACATGAGACGGGATGCAAATTTAATTTTTGTTATTGCATTCATATATTAAAAAAATAAATAAATAAATAGATTTTTTTTTTTTTAACGATAACATGACAATTCACATGTAGCACTGTAGGACAGACCTACAGAGAAAAGGAAAGGTAAAGTATTATGTGTCTCTTAAGCTTTTGGCCCTCTTACTGGCTGCTTCCTCTTTTGGGGGTAAACTATTAGAGAAGACAAAGTTTCCACGAGCAGGAGGAGCTTAAGGAAACTCCATGTATTGGTCAAACTCAATACACACATTCCTTTAAAAGTTTGCTCTACTTTAAGGCATCTAGTAAGCAAACAAAGGCTATGGTCCTACTAGAAATAGTATGCATTATTCAGTGTATTTTTGGTGAAGGAATATTTTTGAGTGACAAAAAAAAAAAAAAAGAGTGCCATAGAAAAAAATAAAATGTGTATGAATTTTTTTTTTCTTACTCGAGAGTAGATTCTTTCTAGTATTGAGCGAGTTTAAGATAGACGAAAGGTACTAGTCTGAGTCCCACCCACCCTGAGTTTTTCTTTCCAATTGCATTTCCTTCACTTCTATGAATTATAAAAAAAATTTTCTAAATTTTCCTGAGATTTTGTAGATCTCGTCTATATTCAATATGTACACAAATTATTCTGAAACAAAAAGTTAATATATACTGTAGCCTACTTTAAAATATTCTTCATTTAAACAATAAAAAATTTTAAAACTACAGTAAAATTCAATAAAAAATATGTAATTTTCTTTTCTCAAATTTTCTATATTTAAAATTAATATTCTCAGTTTATTATTAAATTTTAAAAAATAAGGACAAGAATGTTTGTGACAATGTTATAATTTTTCATAATTGGTTTGAAACTTATGTAAAAAGATTTTAAAGGATATTAGTTAAAAATTATTTATTATTTATAATAAATTAATTTTAAATAATAAAATTATTTTGTAATTGTTTATTATTATTGATAATAAATATATTAAATCATTTTCATTCATTTTATTAATTAAAAATTAGATGGCACGCATAAATTGAGAGGTAAGGCAGCCATGTGAGCTCCGCCAATTATTGATTGAAAGAGAGCGTAAATGAGGTGCAACATTTTAACATGAATATAGATTGGTTGTAGATTTGTTGTACAGTAACAAATTAAAAAAATAATAATAATAACAGTAAAAAATAAATAAATAAAAAATTTGTATGCTCTTACAAAAAATTTGCTATACGGAGATCCAAATTCCACCGACATGCCCCATAAACCCAATTCCTTCGCCATGCTCAGAATTTTCAGGGTAGGCTCATAAATTTAAGACATCTAAGGCCATTTATTCTCTTTTGACTTGGTCTTAATATTAGTTGGAAAATTAATATTTTCCTTTTATCCTACAAATTATATTTCATAAAATTTGTGGAGTGTACCAATTGTGAGGGCAGAAAAAGAAGCAAAAGATTTATATTGGTTGATGTAAGTGTGAAGTCTACAGAATATTTTTAAAGTTAAAAATAAAATAAAAATGGTGAAAATAGAACAAATAACTCTTTTATGCATTTTTATTTATTGTGTTACTCTTTCATTAACTCTAAAAACATTTTTAATGACTTCAAACTTTAGATGATCTAAATATAATTGGGTTAAAAAATGATAATAACAAGGGATAGATGGCTTAGAGAGAGTGTGTGAATTGTATTACTCGAAAATATAAATATTAAAAAAATGTTTTCTATAATGCGATGTGGAGTTTTATTTATATAATTGTAATTTTTTAAAAAGTATAATTTCACGCTATTATATGTGCAAAATCATGTTTTTTCATCTTTTCAAATATAAAATCAAATACATTATATATTAACTCTCGTAACTGAATGGAGAGATGATGTATAAAAATGACCATGAATGAGGTTGATTTATTAAGTCCCCACGGCAAGTATGGATGCTTAACCATAGTTTATATGAAACCCCACACCAAATATCTCTACTCCATTTATATTTTGAAATTATTTCCCATCACGAAAACTTTACTGTAAATCCCAATCCAACTTCTTCGTAATTCACCGACAGCGAACAAACAAATTAATAACTTGTATTTCAATCATTATCCCTTCAGGCGCGTGGTGTCCAATCTCCAAGGACAGCGACACAGCATTTGTATAACAAACAAATTAAGAGCCTTAGGTGGCTACAATCAATGCAAAAGAATAAAAATGAAAATGAAGCATATTTAGTTGATAAATTAAATTTTTATTTTTATGTTCTTGTAAATTTATTTTTTTATATATATAAGAAAAAAATTTTTTTAATTAAAATTATGGACGAGATTGATTTCATAAAAATAAAAATATTTTTATTTATAATAATTTTTAGACAAAATATTAATTAAAACCCTAAATTATTATAATTTATTATTAAATTATTAATTAAATATATATTTGTATATAATTAAATATATATTAATATATAATTATATTATTAATTAATAATTTGAAAAGATATTTAATTTTTTAATTTTATAATAAAATATATATATATTACTTAATTAATTTTCATATATAATTTATTAATAAAATAAAATAAAAAATACATATTCTCATTTTTATAATTAAATAATATTTTAATATTTACATTTTCGTTATATCAATTCAATTCTAACGAACGACCTAATAACTTGTGTTTCAAATCATTACCACTTCTAGCGCGTGGTTTCAATCTCCAAGGACAGTGACACAGCATTTGTATAACAAACAAATTAATGACTTGCATTTCAAATTATTATCACTTCTAGCGCGTGTTTTCAATCTCCAATGACAGTGACACCGCAGTTATATAGCCATGCACTATAGCGAAAGCAGTATCCTATTCCTAAGGGTGCAATTTAATTGAGATATTCAACTTCTTAAATTTTTAAAATTTAATTTTTTTTCTTGTCAAGTTTCCAAATAGTTGAATTCTGTAGTTTAATTTTTTTTATTATTTTATTGTAAATTTTTAATAATATCACGATAAGTTTGTGATTTTTATAATTCTTTATATGTCGAAAAATATAAGGACTTGCACTTTGATCCATGTATGAATTATTTGTGAACTGATCAAATTTAACTCTTTTAAAATAATTATGATTTTCTTTATTTTTTTCAAATCCTAAATTTATATTTAAGCAAACCATAATTTAAATTAATAAATTTGATTATGCCAAAACCAGCCTACTAGATAAGTTTTCTCCTTGTGTTCCTTTAAATACCTGGCACCTCCCCCTCACTCGTTGCAATTGCACAACACCTTCGAGCTCTCTCTCTCTCTCTCTCTCTCTCTCTCTCTCTGCGTAAGCAAACACATACACACTCACTCTCGCAAGATGGAGATGGAGGCTAGTTCAGCGGCGCCGGTGGTAGTAGCAAACAAGGTGAGGAACATAGTTCGTGCAGTGTTGTTCATGTTGAGAAAGAGAATAGCGAAGAGCAAACTAATGGTGGAGCTGCATTTGTTGGTGAAACGAGGGAAGATCGCCGCCGGCAAGGCCTTCGCCGGCACCCTGATGCTGCACCACCACTACGCCGCCTTCACCTGCCGCTCCGAAAACTCCCACCTCTCCTTCGTCTCTCCTCGCGAATACGAGTTCAGCTGCAGCAACAGCCCCGCCTTCCCCTTCCACGCCATTACCAACAAACGCAAGCAGCACAAGTCATCGTACAAACACTACGACGACGTTTACACCATGAACGCCGTTCAGAAGGTGCTTATTGAGATGATGAACCGTGAGAAGGTCGAGGTGGCGAATTCGCCGCCGTTGATGACGTTGCCTGGGTTTGGTAAGAGTCCCGTTGGGAGGCAACTCAGAATTACCGATTCGCCCTTCCCCCTGAAAGACGATGATGGAGATGGAGACGCACAAGTGGACAAGGCAGCTGAAGAATTTATTAACAAGTTCTATAAAGACCTCAATTTACAGAGAAGAATGGCTGCTTTTGATTCACCATACAACAATTTCTGGGACAGATAAAAATATAAAGCTCTCTATCCATCTCACAAGCACCTTTATTTTATTTTGATTTATTTTTTGGGTTTGATTCTTACTTTTTGTGTTGGTTTAATTTTTGTTTCAATAAAATAGAGTAGTGGAGGAGAATAATTACTTATAAATTTAATGTCCTTGTAAGCTTTGAATTTAAAAACAATGTTAAGATCGCATAAATATAAATGTTTTCTAGCAATAATGTGATATAATAACATAATTTTGGTATTTTTCTTCTTCCCATTATCCCCATTTTGCCTGTCTTGATTCACCTTATTCTCTAACTTTATAGCTCTCTATTTCCATCTCACAAGCACCTTCATTTTTTTAAAAATATTTTTTTGTTGAATATTAGTATATTGTGTGTTGGTTTAATTCTCCTTTAATTTCAATATTCAAGTGAAAAGTCTTATGTTGAAGAACATTAATTAGTGAGAGTTAATTAACCTATATAGTTAATTAATTATGCATTAAAATTTTGTTAAAAATTGTGTTAAGTCCATGAGTAATATAACTCAGTAAAATCCAGTATTAACATAATTTCGGTGTCTTCCTTTTTCTTTTTTCAATTGTACTTAAGAGACCTTCCACGTTTATAATAATAGAGAGGGAAGACACAGTGACATGACCTAGACGGAATTGTGCCTATCTTTCTCTCGAGGGTTAGGAATTTCTCTTCACACAATAAAGCTTGCACCTACTACGATTTTTGGGAGAAAAAGGGGTTAAAAGCAAGAGCGTTATTATTCAATGTGTAGCTTTCCTTGAGGGGCTTGGCTTTATTTGCCCCCTCTTTCTCTTTTGTCCTTCTTGTGTCTGAAATGTGTCTCTCTCACCATTACATATAGTGGTGGATCTAATGGTTCTGGTTCATTTACACACAATACTCACACATCATTATGATTATCAGTAATGTATAATGGAAGCAGAGTCCCTCTCAAGCCCTGAGAACAGCTGTTTTCTTCGTAATAACTGATTGAGTTAATTGAATTTTGCTACAGAAACAAAAGACTCATCTCCCCTTTGTAAATTGTAGTACCTGTTCTCTTGGCTGTTATATTTTAAAAGATATTATCTATTTATACGGGCTGATTTAGTATATTATTTTTAATGAAATTATTCAGAATAAATAGTAAAAATTATAGTAATCAGAATCTTACGATTCATTATTCAAATCTTGCGATTTGAAATGAGTCATAAAGTCAACGATATGAATCGCTGGCTGAATCGGAAGTAGTTATAAATCGTACGATTTGTAACGAGTTACAAAGCTAACAATATAAATAAATAGTTGAATCAAGTATGAATAATGCGATTCAATCCAATATGATATAATAGCATGACTTTACAATTTAAAAATGTGAAAAATCAATGAATTGGTATAATAGTATTGTATTATTGTAAGCATAATCTATGATTTTTATAAAGAAAGCAAATAAGATATTATTTAAATAATTAATTACTAACAAATCATATGGTTAATAAGGTTCTCAGAAATTTATTATGAGTATTTTATATATATTACATATGTCATATTTTATATTTTAAATTATTTTTTACTTGTTACTGAATCTTACGATTCGATACGTTATATGATTCGCAATTCACAAATATACTTTTCGATTCACGATTCATATTACGATTTGATTACTATGGTAAAAACTATTAAAAGAATTGAAATTGATAGACTAAATCAATTATTACATAAGTATAATAAGATAAATTAATATTTTTTTCATTATATGTGGCTTTTAAACCAACTCCATAAAAAGGGAACAAGTCATTGTATTAAAAAGAACTAATTTAGGAGACTAACTCTATGCAAAAATTATTGGCCTATAATATCATACTTATTTACCACGTGAGATATTGTATTAGTTCAATCAAATTATGACAAAGGACAAGGAGAATAATATTATTGTAAATCATTGAATTTTAACCTAATGATTTATTATCATTTTTGTATAATAGTATTACAAATTATATACAAATACAATGTAGACCATATCTAATGATTCACGATAGTATTACAGAGTCGGCAATTCTGTAGGAAATCATTGTTCCATGGAAAGAGAAATAAGTCTTATGTGTTAGTACATACTTGACTATTTTGGATAATTTAAGATTTAGAATCTAAAATTTAAGTAAAAATATATAGAAAAAGGTTGAGTGAATTTGTCATTACACAATTTTATTTTTTTAAAATATAATATATGATATCTTCTTTTTAAATTATATATATATATATACACACACACATATGTAATTGCAACTAAGGGTGAGTGTTGAATCGGTCAACCTAATGAACTCAGCCGACCAAATTATATTAGGTCGAGTTATGATTGGAGCTAAATAAAAAAAATTATAAATTTCACTGGGCAAGGTCTTGAGAGTGACATAAAACCTAGTCTAGGTCGATATTTATTTTTAAAATTTTTAAATTTTTATAATATATTTTTAATTTAATTTAAAATAAATTTCATTTATAAATAAAATTTAAAATATTAATTCTTTTTAAATTTTTATTATTTTTATTCCAAATTTTAAAATTTTTTAATTTCATTTTATTTTCTTTCAATTTTTTTTTATTTCTTGTTTAAAAAAATTATTTTTACAAAATAATACATATTTTATTTTTAAAAAAACACACACACACCCGGCCCAAACCGAATTTAACTTAACCCGGTCAATATCCTAATCTAACAAACCAAGTCAATATAGTATAAAATAGAATTGAATCTCAAATAGGCAGAAAGATCCAACTTAACCCAACTTGTACTCACCTTCAAACTATAAAAAATCTGTTCATCATTAAATACAGGTTTAACCACTTGAGGGGCGTGTGGTAATGGTGACGGGACATCGACCATTTGATGGAATGGAAGATGCGTAGCGGTATTATTATACGGCAATGATCATTTGATTTAGATCACAATTATTGTAGTGTGCCATCGCATTGAAGCCTCTGAAAACTAGCTTGTGACCTATGTAGCTACCACAAATAATACTAACACTATTGTACTGTACGGTTATATTTATATTATGGTGTCACACTTTCATAGTCATCCATATCATTATTGGCAAAGCTTTTAAGTTTATAATTGACGTACTTGTACATCCGTGAAAGAAAATTTGCATGACTTGTTTGAAGTGTAGGAGGTATATATAAAGAAGTTACATGTGTACTTTATTCGTACAGTTGGTTAATACAGGCAGTCTATTAAAAAGGTTCGAAAGCCATTAAATATGAGTATGTGAATGAATTTTGTCATTTGAAATACCTTAAATAATTAAACTAAGATCCTTTTAATTTTTAATTTTTTAAAATTCTTAAATTTTTTTGCCATGTTTGGTGTAATAGAATCTGCCAAATGGTAAGGGAGAGAGGGAGATTTCATTCCCTAGTGGTGGACATTTGGTTGGTATAGTGAGTAAGAAACAAGGGAATGCTGCACCTTTCAAGGGAATGAAAAATATTAGGACAAAAATGTCCTATGGTAATCCCTGTCATTTATTAAAATACTCTTGCCTCACTTGCATCTCCTATGTTGGTGGGTGTTGGCTGATTCTCAGGGGCATTTCAGACTTTTCGCTAACATTTCATTTCACATTCTATACCACCAAACATAATCAATTCATCATCTCTATTTCATACCAAATGTATTTATGGGACAAATTATTTCATTTCATCAATTTATATTCTATCGCTCATTCTCATTTTCATTTTCATAAAAATCATTATAATGTACCAAACATATTCAAATTAGATCCTTTGAATTTCTTTAAAATTTTAAATAGAAATAAGTGATAAAGAAAAAAGTGTATGAAAATTTATTAGTAATCTTAGCCTATGTTTGGATGGGGTCAAGGAGAGAGTGACAGTGAGTAAAATAGTCGAATTTGAATAAATGCATGTTTAAATATTTTTATGAAAAGGAAATGAAATAATAAAGAAGGTCCTCCAATACTCTTTTTAGGCATAAAAAATATTATTTTTGTTGTTCCACCAAATTGGGGTGTCAAGGATGAAAGGGAATGACTCACTAATTAAAAATACTATTATATCCTTTCAAATTTCTTAAAATTATAAGTTTATCAAATGTTTGTATCGTGAATAAAAAATTTAATATTTATCTCATTTTTCTATTGAATAATTAATTAAAATATCACATTTATTCATTTAAAAAAATTTTAAAATAAGTAATTTTTATATATTATAAGTTATTTACATAAGATATATATATATATATATGTTTTTATTTCATAATTATGTTGCATTTTGTGAATTAAAAAATTAAAAAAATAGACAAAAAAATTAGTCACATTCCTATTTCATGTATTGAATAAAGATAAAATTATTAGTTATATGTTTATGTTATAAAGGATAATATTAAAAAAAATTAATAGATCATTCCATTCAATTTATTTAATTATTTATTATCTTTCTTATTTCAACCTTTTGCATTTATGTAATTGTGTAGATTTAATGACCTGCATTTAAAATTAAATTTTTTATTTTGTTAACTATTAAAAACCAAAATTTTTAATTCTTATTTGATGGTCAATATTACACTAAGTTTCATTTGAAGTCTTGATTAGAGTATAAAGATATCCATTTTCCTCCAAAATCAACGAAGTTGAGAGGGAAAAATTTGAAAAGATCCAACTTAGACTTACCACTAAACATTGAATATATGGATGAATTGGGCCCTCCGATATATCATTAGGCCTTTTCAAATGCTAAACCAATGTCGATGAAAGTGGGCCTTCTCCAAGCCCAACTTGATCTCAATCATATTGGTGAGTATGTTTCGGTTTGAAGCGCCAGGGAGATTTGTGGGAGTTGGTGTTACGTCCTAAATCTTTTTATATTTGACATAAAATTAAAATGAAACACGATTTGTTACATAAAACATTTAATAAAACACTAATTAAAATTTAATGATAGGGAGTAAATATAAATTTTTTTAGAAACTATAAAGGCTCAATAAAACTAAATTTGGTTGCAACAAATTCAAGTATTAAGATAATAAATGTAGCAATAAATGCTTAATACACATGAAATAATTATCAATGATTACATGTTTGGATCAAAATTGTGAAAATATAATTGTGGCAAAAAAATAATTTTATATAAGAAATTTATATATAAAAACTTTATTTTAACATATAGCATTGACATGTAATTCATCTAAAGTAGTAATACATTCTTATCACTCCTACGTTAGCCAATTTGTGATTTTGAAAATAAAAGTTCAACTTCAAATTTTTTTTTTTTTAAGCAAATCTCTATTTTGATACAAGCTCCGTTTCGATACTTATATAAAAGTTATAAGTATGATTTATTATTCATTAATGTTCATGATCAATTTCTCTCCAAAAGTTTTTTCCTTAATTTTTTTTGTTTGTACTATTTATAATATGACTTTTTTTTATTACACCTTTTAATGAAGTCAACAAAATTAAAACGAGAAAAGAATTAAAAATGGATGTTTCTTTAACTTCTTTTACTATTAATTCTATTACACACTTTACATTCACCACTATTCGCTGCTTATTATTGGTTATTCATTCTTTTCTTTCAATTCTCTTTTTGGGTTTTGCCTCTGTTAAATTATAATTTATACCTAATTATTAAATTGGATTTATAAAAATCAGGCCAAATTTTTGTTAAAAACAAATACGAACTCTTTTATTAAACATATTTATTTTATTTGGTTTTTATCATTTTTGTAGCACAATCTATCGGGTTTAAGAAATTTTTTAAAATCATAATCTAAATTTATTTATTATTTAGAATTTAAAATATATTATATAATTGATGGTTATTATTATTTGTAGAGTTATATATAAAAAATATAAATATAAATTATTTATTGTATTAATATAAATATTTTAAATAAAAAATATTATTTATTATTTTATTATCAATATATCACATCAAATTGCTATATGATGTGATGTATAACGATTTTGAATTAAAAATAAATTAATTTTACTATTAAATTGTTATTTTACAACTTTAAAAACTAAGCTTGTTTTATTATTAATATTTTAAATGTTAAGTTATATTTTTTATAATAATTAAATTAAAATTTTCTTTAAGTAGTAAAATTTTGTATTTAAAAAATTTAATTTACACCTTTCAAACTTAAACCAAATTTAAAAGAAGTATAGACCCCATTCGTGTTATAAAACATGTTTTTATAGTTGGAGTTTATGTCTTTCAAATGGGATGAACTTTAGTTTTGGTGTTAAGTTCCGTACATAGCTCACTGCCAGATAAACCGCACAAAATAATTGTGTCTTAGAGAAAGGGACAGCTCCATTAAGTCATATAGAGCCAGAGAATCTCTGGATGCAATCGTCCCCGACAATTTAGGATTTGGATTATCCGCATCCGAGAATCTCTGCTTGGTACATTTGTTCTTCTTTTTATCAATTTGAATTTAGTAAATTAAAAAAAAAATGGAAGGAAGCCAAATGACGGCTACGAAACATAGAGAAAACAAATTGGATCCCTGCTGTATATAGCTTTTTTATCGTACAATAAGGATCGTTAGATTGGGGGTGGTCCCACAAAATATTATAAATTCTATTTAATCTAACATTGTTTAGCCAATAAGTTGCACAATAAAAAATTTTGGTTCATAAAAAATCTATTTCTGACAATTTAATAGGTATGAATAGACCTA
Organism: Delonix regia; assembly: GCA_037074485.1. Classification (NCBI taxonomy): domain Eukaryota; kingdom Viridiplantae; phylum Streptophyta; class Magnoliopsida; order Fabales; family Fabaceae; genus Delonix; species Delonix regia. Next base: position 36,410,570 of record CM073454.1, read on the forward strand.
TTGCGTTACCTGATAAATTTAGTTTTAAAACATAAAATTTAAATAAAATTTTTTTATTTATAAATAAGTCTAATGTAAATTTAAAAAGTTTAAATAAATTTTTTTAATAAATAAAAAATTATTAGTTTAAAAAATAAATATAATATAATATTTTGATAAATAAATAAAAATTAATATTTTTATTTAATAAATTTATATCAATATAATAACTTATTTATATTTATAACATTTATATATATGATTTTTGCGCAATAATAATAATAATTTATATTATTTATTTTAAATATTAAATATTAAATTAATTTAATCATAACTTAAAAAATTATGATTAATCCGAATATGGATAAAATATGAATAAAAATTTAAGTAACAAAATTTGTTAAAATATAGGTTTAAATTTTATTTTGAATTTAAATTTAAATTTACTGTTTAAAAGTCTGGTTTATTGATTAAATCTAGTATCTAAAGCGCGCATATATATATATATATAACTATGATGAAAGAAATAAAATATTGCGAAAGTTTTGAACATAAGGAACAGTAGAAAGTTTGAGCCGGACTGAGATATAATGCAAGAGAATAGGAAAGATGCAGTGCTTCGTGGAAATGGATTCTCTCAATTTATGACATAGCGCATTTAATATAATTTGTCTTTTTTGGTTTTGTTTTTTTTATTAAATGCTAAGTTTTTCAAATAAAGGAAATAGTGTGCATTTGAAATCACAACTGCTCATGATTCCAAACGCAGGAAATCTGCATCCGTGGTTCGTCAGAGAGGAAGAGAATAATGAGAATGGATCGTGTGGAGAAGCTGATGCGATTATAGATTTTTTAATAAGAACTAAAATTATTAGATTCAAATTCAATGGTTTTATATTTAATAGGTATAAAAAAAATTTAAAATAATATTTTATTTTATTATTAAAAATAAAATATTTTTAATATTTTATAATTTATTTTGCATATCTCATAATATAATTAAAAAAATTAAATTATTTTTAATAAAATTTAAAATTTTAAGCTCCATTTTGTTGTTAGAATCAATATAAAGAAATGTGAATAGGAATGAAAGTGTCTATTATTGTTTGGTTGATAGATTAAGATTCCATTTCCATTCCCTAGGGAGCCTATTCTTATTCGTATAAGGGAGAATTATTTTCTTAATTGAAGTGATAGAATCAAACTATTCTCCTGGGAATAAAATATACTGGACAAAAATACCCCTATTTAGAATAATTTTCAGACAAAAATACCTTTGTGATATATTAAAACCCTAATTTATTATTTATTAATTATTAAATTATTATTTTTGTTTATTTAATTTATTATTAATTATTATTAAATTATGATTTTTAATTTTTTAATTTTTATTTAATTTTTTTATTTATTTAATCTATTATTATTTATTAATTATTTATGATTAGATTATTATTTTTATTTTGTTATTATTTAGTATTTATTTATTATTAAGTTATGATTTTTAATTTGTTATTATTTATTTAATTTGTTCAATATATTATTATTTATTATTATATTATTATTTTTAATTATTAATAATATATTATTAATTAAAATTATTATATTATTAATTAAGTATATATTAATATATAATTATATTATTAATTAATAATTCAAATAGATATTTACCTTTTTTTTATTTTATGATAAATTATAATATAATAAAATATATATATTATCTAATTAATTTCTATGTATAATTTATTAATCAAACAAAATAAAGGTATGCATGCTCATTTTCATTATTTTTTAATTAAATAATATTTTAATATTTTTATTCTTATTTTTATTATATTAATTTTAACAACCAAACTATCTTTAATATCTTATAATTTGATACTAATGGAGACGATCCCTTCTCATGGAAGAATGCGGTTTTGAATGAATGGTAAGCATCAAACCAAAATAAAAGCTTTCGCTTTGGTCACGTCAGTTTGGGAGCAGAAAAGCGGCTTGTCGTGTATTGCTTTCACAGTCATCAACACAACGCCGGGAAAAGAAGCTTTGTGAAACCCAATCACTAACGATTGCGGTGAACCAATCACGTGGGTATCTTCACCCTTTGGATAGCGATGTCCAAAAACACATTGATTTTTTTAACCTTTTTATGTTTTATATGAAAATACTTTATAATAGTTATATACTTTTACGTATTATAATATTTTCAAAAAATTAACATTTACTAAAATTAAATAAGAAATATTACAATACGTATTATAGAGTTTAATTTTAGCTTAGACTTTTATTAATTTATAATTTTAATTTAGCCTAGTTTAGTTTCAATTTAATTTCTTATTAAATTTTAATCTTAATTAAATCTTTTATTTGTCAGTATAATTTTAATTTGATATTTTATTAATATAAATATTAATATATTTAGTTTAAATTCAATGAAAAAAAGAGTAGATTCATTTGTTTTTATATAAATTAAAAATTAAATTAATAATAAACTTATAAATAAAGAATCAAATCAAGACTAAACTCATGAATAAATAATTAAAATAAGACTGAAAATTAATAAATGACCAAATTTAAATTTAATAAATCAAAATAGTGTTTTATTCCGTATTATAAATCATCAAATCTTTATGTAATAATCTTTGATTACGGAGCTTTTTGAGCTATTTGCATTAACAAATTATATTGTTTTTAAAATGCAAGAATATATAAAGTATTATGTCCTAATATTATAAATTTTGGAAATGAGGGAATGTGTCCCTATTTTACTAAAAAAATTGAAAAACGAAAAAAAAAATTACAACAGAAGGATTTAGAACCATATGTTCCGAATTCCTTCATTGGGATTAGGAAAATACGGTTCTGAATTTCACTAACGGTGGGATTGAAATATTTTCAATCCCTTTTTTTTCTTTAATTTATTATAAAAAAATTTAAAAAATATTAGAATTAGAAAATTAGAAAAAATAGATATGACTATAAATAAAGATGGTTGTTATATAATATAAATATATATATATATATATTAGTGTAATAAAAATATATTGAATTTATTAGAGTAATAAAATGTATTAATTTTATAGATTATGTAAACAAAAAGTTATTTAAGTTAAAATTATAAATGAAAAATTCAAAATAAAAAGATGTAATGTATATCAAAATAGGAAGATTATTTGCAAGTGAAAAATTGAAAGCAATAATGAATAATTAATATTTAAATATAATGAAAAATTATTATTTTTAATTATTTTAAGAATAATAATTTTTTTATTTTAAATATTATTATAAATGATTATATTACATTCAAAAGAAATTTCAATTATTATTTTCAATAATATATTTTTATTTTGTTTAAAATAAATTTTATTTACAATATATATTTATCTTTCTAATCAGTCCATATAATTTATTTTTAAAAGTCAGTAGCTAAGTATATTCTCAATTATCTTTAGTAAAATTTAAAATAATATATCTTATTTTTAAAAATATTTATTTTTATATTTAATTTTTTTTTATATATGTTAAATTTGAAGCTATTAGATATTAGATCTAAATTTTATTGGAGAATCTCTAGTAGTAATATTTTATTATTAAAAAATAAAATGATTTTTAATATTTTATAATTTATTTTATATATCTCATAATATAATTAAAAAAGACTGAATTATTTTAAGTAAAATTTAAAATTTTAATATATTATATTTTTATTATTTTTTAAAATATTTATATTTATATTTTAAAATTTTTTTATATGATTTGAATCCTATTCTTAGAGATTCTGCTCGAGAATCTCCGATGCCTTTTTGATGGTGCGATGGGTTGCTTAACGCAGAAGCTACTGAGTTAGCAAGGAACGTTAAAGGTGCTATTTCTTTTTTCTTCGTTCCAATAAAAGTAACTTTTTTAAAAGTGATCCGTATTACAGTGATTTGACACATCACAGCAACTTTTACAATCTAGATAGAAAGTTAACGTTACAATCAATTCATAAATCTTAAAATTTGGGCTAAAATTAGATTTGTTTTTTTGCACTTTGTGTATATTACTCTTAAGGACATTTAATTAATAATTTTATTTTTATAACAATGTTACGGTTTATTTTTATTTATTTTAAAAAAAATTATAATGAATTTTTATATTTCTATACATCAAAATAATATTTTATTTTATTTTTAACTTTTTTAAAAATAATTTCTGTTTATTTTAAAACTAAAATTTTTTAATCAACTTTACGAGGTATTAAAGAATAATATAAAGATATTATTAAAGTTATGAATATATAAAAAATTATTAGAAATTATTTATGTTTTTTTTTAAATATTGATTATGTCTTTTAAAAAAATAAATTGTATTATTGTCAAAAAATAAAATTTAAAAAACGATTAATTAAATATTATTAATAAAAGTAAAAAATAACAATTATTATTGTCACTGAGCCTGGATACTTGTTGAAAATTTTTTTGTTGGTCGGTGGGCTAAAATTAATTTTAAACAAATATAATTTTATATAAATGTGATTTATATCTAAATTTTTATTTAAAAATTAAGTTTTGTTATTAATAAATTCTATTTACAGTAAATATAAATCTTTTTATTTCTATATAAATAGATGATTAAAAGATAAAAGTTTTTTTTTAATTACATGATAAATCAAACGATTTGTGACCTTCTTTGTTAAGTAACTAGGGATCCTTAGTGGAGGCAACATTTTTGGTTGAGATGTGTATCTCTCCTTTTCGAAAAGATAACACTGTTGGTGGTAATTTTAAAGTTATTTATTTTATTATCATTTTGTACACTAAAAACAAGTATTTTTTTTATTATTTCAAAAAATATCATTATGTTTCTCTAATATTTGATCTAATGTTTATATGTTAAACTAAAATTTTAATATCATGTTAAAATTTAATAGCAGTTATGCGACTCAGCCTAAACTACTAATGAATCAAGTATTAAATTTTGGGTGAAATTTTCTTTCATCTGCATGTATATTCATAACTGGATGAAACAAAAGAAAGAAACAAAAAGTTATTCATTAATAATTAGATATGTTTCTTGTAATAACTGGTTCTATGAATACAAACAGAACGGACTGTAAGATAAATTGGTCAAACTTTCATGATTATTTTATCCTAAGCAAATCCTAGCTATTTTGATAATATATATATATAAACAATAAAAATAATTATAAATAACATTATAATGCATTTCATAGAAGACTTTATTTTATTAAAATAAAATAAATAACAGCAGAAGTAAAAAATAATACTAAAATAAAAACGGGTAATTATACTTTGGAATAAAGTTATGTCCATGAACTATTTTTTTCCTTAAAAAATGTGCTTTAATTGTGAAGAAATCACTTATTTAGATTCTTTTATTTTTTTGTAGAGAAGTACCAAATTAGTATCTTACTTTTACACTTTGTAATAATTTAATTATTTATAAATAATAATGACAAATCAGTTACTCAAAAATTTTATTTTATGTCAAATTAGCTCCTCATTATTATAAATATAAAGACTAATTTTTTTACAAATTTAAATTTTTTTTGTACAAAATTTAATTGGTAAGAAACTAATTTATCATGATAAATTTGTGAGAGACTGAATTATCATAAAGTGTAAAAATGAGGGACCAATTTTATACTTTTCTCATTTTTTATATTATTATTAGAGAGATAAATACAAAATAAATAGTATTTTATTTTATTTTAATATGTGAAACATATTTAAATAAGAGATGAATAATATTAGACCATTAGGCTAGACTTTTAAAAATTAGATTTGAATTTAAATTGAAAAAAGGTTTAAGCTCTTATTTTAATTAGACTTTTTTATTCAAACTTTTATTTATATTTTTTAAGTTGAGTCAATCGAACAAATCAAATATTTTTAAATCATTGTCAAATTAATTTGTTATTTAAGATTAAAGATAAATAACATATTTAATTATTATTATTATATAAAAAAATTATATATCAAGAAGTTATAAATATAAATGAATTATTATATTAACATAAAATTTTTAAATAAAATGTATTAATTTTAATTTTTTTTATTAAAATATCACGTTACATTAAGATTTTTTTGAATAATAAATTTTTATTTATTAAAAAAATATTTATTTAAATATTTGAAGTTTGAGCTGAGTATTAAAAAAAAAATTTAAATCTAACTCATTTTACAAATTAAATCTTGATAATTAGGCCTTTTTTTAATTCCAACTTTATTTTGTTTGACCATGCCGAGACGATATCAAATAACCATGTATCAAATTCTCACTTATGATGGCGAATGGAGAAAGGGTCCACGTATTGACTATTGAGTAGATTTCTGTATATATGTGTATGGGTGTGACTGTGTTCGCGAGCGGGAAACTTTTCCCTTGCAAATGATTTGATCATCTGCAGTGTGGAGCTTTGGCCTTCTCTTCGTTTTCTCTTCAAGTTCCAGGCTTTGCTATGGCGAACCCTACGGAGCCAGTCCCTCTTCCTGAAGCAGTGGAGAAGCTGTTGGAGCGTATCTGCAGAGAGCAGAATCAGAACCCCCCTGACTCCAATGTAAGACGCCAACTTGCTGCCATCGGAGAAGAATCTGCTCTGAACATTTTGTCACAAATTTCACTGAGTAGGATTCGGCGTAGTCTCTCTGGATACATTATGTTCATGATCCGATTATCTTCAACTTCCACGTCTCCGAACCGAGCCATCAGTGTCTCACCAAATGCTCCCTGGAGCTTCACTACTCGACGTGTGAACACCCAAGGTAGTAGTAGCCTTGCTTCTTGTTTCCCTCTTTTATTAGGTTCACTCGAAAGAAAATTGTTCCCTTCTTTTCTACAAATTCGTAACGGGAATGTGCGATTGCTAAGCTCGTGAAGGAGACTAGTATTTTCTCTCAGACGACGGGCCTGACCTGTACCAATTCGTCTCACTTTCCTCGTAAGATAATGAGTTGAAAATTTTAATTTATTTTATCTAATAAGTTTAAGTGAAATAACTTGTTTAATTCATAAAAAAGTTAAAAAAAAATATAAATGTAATAAATTATAAAAATTTAAATATAATTTTTTTAATAAATAAATAAATAAAAAATAAATTTAAATAAATAAAATAATTTAATAATTTATTAATAATAAAAATATAATTATAAATAAAATATTTAAATTTAATAAATTATAAAATAATAAAAATGTTAATTTTTTTAAATAAAAAAATATAGTGAATTAAAGTGTTAAATTGAATGAGTAAAACATGATTTTTTAAAAAAACCATCAACTCATTTAATTTACGAGCGAAGTAATTTAATTCACAAGGTTAAACGGGTTGAAATTTAAATCTTTCTGTTTCTGCATTTGGAGGTATTGAGTGATAAATATGGTTTCGTTTTCAATGCCTTGATTTTCTCTTTACTCTGTTAGTTGCTTTGATTGTGAACGGAGTGAGAAAGGCTTGTCTGTCCATACCGGACTATTTGCTATACTAACTTATGCATTTCTTTCTTTGATTTTTGAAACTACAGTTAGCCAAGCCGCAACTCACTCTCCTGTTGCAGGGCATCCAGGAAGTACCTCATCTTTGAGAGCCCGGATTGGGGAGGAATTATCAATGACTCCAGAATTGATGGCCCTGGGAGAATTGGAGTTCAGAAAGGCATTTCTATTATTGAGTTATATTGGCGGGTAAATGCTTCATATGTTACATTGTCTCTTTCTTCAGAATTATAACTCAGTCAGCGATTGTAAAAGCATCCTCTTTATTTTTTTACTTTTTATTTTATATTTGCAGAGAGAGTCTTGAACGGGCTATAACGGCGGACAAGATTAGAAGTTTGAAAGCGTTGCCGATGAGAAAATTTGAGGAAGAGGCATGGGAGGAAGTGGGGAAGAAGTATATCTCCGATCTCAAAGAACGGCGACTGGTGAACTTCTTCTGACACTAGTTTGACTGATTTATTTCTTTGCAGTTGAATAAAGTTTCAAAGTCATCTCTCGATGGCTTAACGAAATCCGCTAATTTAATTGTCTGTGAATAATGCTACTTAGCTGCTTTATGATTCAAATTTCGAACATATCCTTGGAAAAGGGAATGGTTGGCTCCCTCTCCCCCTTCGGACCAAAATGATTCCAATAATGTGCTGAGAGATTAGAATGAATGTATTGGCCAAAGAAAAAAAAAAAGATTAGAATGAAAGCTTCCATTGACGTTTTGTTTGGAATTTAAATGCTTGACAGTTTAACGACCTCCGTACAGTTTTACCCGATACAAGTTCAATGTATTTCTTGAGGTTTTAATTTGTTATAATATTCCATAATTATTTGATTTTACTATTCAACTGCCTATTAAACTAAGGTAAAATTTTGCGGAATTTGTCGTGTAAATGAATTTACAGCAGCTCTTTGTTTTCTTATCAAGTCATCTACGCTGGTGATTTGGGACTCCTTCATTCAACATCAGCTGCCACCTCGTCTCGTTAAATTTTTGCTTATCTACCTTTGTTACTTTTGGTGTCTGCAGTCCCTTGATTGGGATTCTGGGAAGCCGTACGTCTATTACTGTAATGTATTTTCGGACGGGGGTTTAAGGTTCCAGGTTTGCATCTACTCTATTATATTTTTAGTACCTTTTAATTAGCTCAAGAACATACATGAGTAACGTGCATAGACACGTATCATGCTATTATAACTGCAAATCAGTGAATTATGGATATAACTGCATCAGTAATATAGAAGTTCTTTACTTTTCCACCTAAAAAAATAACAACAAACATGATCCTGGATCAGTTTACAGTAGATGATGATTCAATACTATTTTCTGTGTGAAAAATAGTACATTAATTGCCATTGCCTTTGACTGGTAATTCAGGGCCCTTTTTTACATGATACACGAACACACCTGCAGAAATCACTTGGTGATGACAATGTTTTAATAGTAAAATTTGCTGAGGAGAGGCAAGGAATCTCTCAGAGGATCAGTGTCAAGGATGCATATGCTCTCTACAGGAAATTTGGAAAAGAGGGGATTCGTGTTGGTCTTCGTGTTTACCGCTTTTTTGGTAAACTGTAAACCTGTTCTCATAAATTGCTCTGGTTTGTGAATTCTATGCTTGTACTTGTTGCCTCTTAAAGAGTTTGAATGACTGCTTGTTTGTTGTTTTCATCAAATTATTGATATGTCTAGCTTCCTGCACTCAATCAACTACTTACATCCCACTAGTCTCTTGTTAACATTGTGCCTATATGGTGCAACGCAGCAATCAATTATTGAAAATAGGTATCTGTGGATTTGGGACTAACTTTTTTTCTTTTAAATATGTATCTCTTAGACCCCATGCTTTGTGTATGCACAAAGCATTCTCAAACCTTAATGCATTTGATGTGTTATTGAGAGTTGTTAGAGAAACCTATAGCAACTGATACACATGCACTGATGTGCATAAACTTCTTATCAACTGATCAGTTTTCAAAGATGGGGGCAAGGAAGAGAAAAAGAAGGACCCAACAACATCACCTATAAAATGTTATTTCGTTAGGATGGAATCTTGTGCATCTGTGGACGAGAGGGAATCTTACAAATTATCCAATAAATCAATGTCTGAAGCTCGATCTTTGTTTATGCATGCTCACACGTTACCCAGTCTAGGTGTGTTTATGGCTAGGTATGGTACTGTATAGATACTCTGAGACTTACATCTTAAGTTCTTATCCCTTCTATGCAAAAAAGAGTTGATCCCAGGTGCTGACATCGGGTATATAGGTTCTCCCTAATACTGTCCAAAACCTTGAAACTTGACATTGACTTGGCATCTGTGGACGTGCCAACAATTGATGATGTGTATTGCCGGGTATAATCAATTATTTTGTCATCTCTATAGAGACTCCCCCCTCCCCTTTTCGTACATGCAGCCAATTGTTTAAGTTTTGTTTTTATTTCCTTTTAGGATGAAAATGGCGAAATCATCAATCACAATGGAAAACCACGGATTCATACAGATGGAACCGGATTTATTTCAGAAGATCTAGCGGTGCTCTGTCCCAGAAATGTGTCTAAAGGAAGGCATATGAAAGATAAAAGTTTTAAGGTATTGATTTAATACATTTAATACTTAAATTTACATATTTTATTTAACCATATTATTCTTTTTTCGTTATTGCGCTATTTATCCATTAAATGGGAAGGTGTTATAAAAATATACTCCTTATTTATCATTGTTGCTGATAGGGCTTCTTTTCATGGTAGCTTTGTAATGTAGAACAACAGAATATTAAGAATATAACATGTCAGTATTGGTTATAAATTCCCTTTTTCTTTTTCTATTAGCATTTTGGTGATATATGGATTAAGAAATACAGTTTTGAAGGATGAAGCTTGAATGTAACTATTTAGTGTATATGCTATCTTATTCGAGCCTTATTTTCTTTTTCTCTTAGTTTTGATGAGACATATGATGCTTATGGCAAATGACCGTCGTGTACTGATATGAAAATCATTTGTGTCTACATCCTACAATGTTGTGGCCTGGAAGAGAAATTTTTGATAAACTGATCTACATGTTTCTTCCTGTTCTCTTGCAGTTGTATTATGTAATGATCTAATCTTCGGTAGATAATTTTTTCTGGGATGTCATCATCAACAGCTTGAACTACAATCTCTCTTACAACTTGATATATGCTATGTGCAAGACGTATAACTTATCTAATATTATTAGAGTGCCTCCTCTTGTTAGATGCACACGTTCTTGTTCTATTTTTCTATTCTTATGGTGAAAATGTATCGTTTTGCATCTTCTGGCATTTATTCCTAGTTATTTTCATTTACATTGGGAAAAAAAAAAAACTGTTCCATAGGATGAAGTCTTATTATTTAAGAAAACTTTCCTATTTTAATTTCCATTAGAAGTGTGTATTAAGAAACTATTTGTACTTGAACACTTCGTTCCTTTAGTTGTTGGGAGCTTAAATTTCTTCTGTATCTTCCTTCATTCACACTTACAACTGTCTAATGATCTAGCTCTACTTTTCTTCTCCTTTTTTCTCTCATTTGGTTTTTTAAGTTATGCCTTTCATAACTCTCTGTTCCTTACTGAAATTTAAATGTTAGGGAATTTCTAATCTGGTTGGATATGATGATACAACTGTGCATATAGGAAAAGCCGAGTCCAGTGCATGTGAACCGGTACATTAATTACTTTTCTACCAATTTTGAGACTGCAATCATGCGATGCATGGATTTTATTGTAATATCTTTTCCTTCTTCCATCAAGCCTTTGCTGGTCCAATGCCGTCTATTTCACATGGGACGAGCCATAAAGGGCACACTGTTAATCAACAGAAAGGTATATTCTTTGTTTGATTCCATTGGAGGAAAATTTTTTCCTTAGTATTTGATAATATGCGTTTTAAAATATGTAAATCAACCTCTAGTTTGAATCCCTGATCTGATGAATTTATGATTGATAACTTTGTTCCAATTTTTAATTAATTTTTTGAATTTGGATGTTTAGTAGTGATCCCTCGCCTCATTTTTATTAAGGGGAGTATTTCTCGAAAGAATTTGATAAGCTCAATTTACTTGTAAATGCCTTGTTACTGAGACAATGATTGAGATGCTGGGGAAGATTTCTCAAAGGAATGTGATGAGGTCAATTTACTTGAAAATGCCTTATTACAGAGACAATGGTTGAGACTTTGGGTTATTGCTCTAACAAAATATTTTCTTAGGGCTTTTGTTGCATACTTGCACAAACAAACTTGAACTGAGACTTGGCAACTGACATAATTTTTTAGCCATGGAGGATGTTAACTTTGTAAGTTGACTTGCACATATTGCTGGTGAATTGGTGTATCTTTTAAGATAAAATAGACTGAGTAGGATCTTTTGTTTTACTGTGATGGTATCTAGAGGTTGACACTGGCTTCAAATTATTTATGTTCTTTTTATGTCAGGAATTCTGTTGTCATGCAGCTAGAGATAGTGATATTTCTTAACAGCCACCAAGACAATGTTTTGATATGTAGAAAATGTAAAGAAAAAAATCATATTGTTCTGTTTCCATTGTATATAGATAAAGTCCAGGTTTGACATCTATATTTGATTAAAGTTGTTTGAGCTGTTTTCAATTATTCAAGAATTGAGTGCTGATCAGATTCATGGGAATTAGGATTTGCATTTGTTGAGTTAAGTTTGTTAGCAATATTTGGTTTGTATTCTTGTGATAAATGTGAAAACTGACTAGTTAGATTGTCTTATTTTATTTAGTCATAATGCTGGTGGTAAAGTGCTTTTATCCTTAAATCTTGCAGCTTCCTGCTCGTACAATACAAGTTCGACCTTCAATGATTAAGGTTGACACGGATCAAACAATTCCAATGCAAAGCATAAATTCACTGGAGATAGTAGGTACCAGGTATCTCTCCATAACTCCATTACGTGTCCTTTTTCTCCCAGGTTGGTAATTGTTTGCTCTTGCTGGAACTATGTTACCTGGAGAGTATTGGTGATTTGGACATTGATCATAATTTCTGTCGTGTATGATAATCTAATGTTTCAATGCATGTCAGTGTATTTAACAGTGCCCTATTGTCAAATGATGACCTGTAGTTTTGGTCAGTGATAAAAAAAATGTTTGGAGCCTGGGTTTTTGATGCTGCATGAAATTATTGCACTCATTTCATACCAAGTCTTTGAGCAGATTAAGTAGGTTTTCCTTTTTTGGCCTTTTTTGGAAGTGCTATTTGGTGAAGGTTGTTTTTCTGTGCGGTTGTGGAGTGGGGAGGTCAATTGGGCTTGGTCTTATCTGATTTTCTAGGAGGTGTGACTTGGTGGTGAGAGCTGCGATTAGTTTGTAGGATTTCTTTTGTTCTAACTTCTGCTCTGTTCTGTGTTAAATTAATATACATGCATACATGCATGCATGCATACATCCAGAAGCCTCCCTGTGAACTACTGTGGTTTCTTTCCTAATCTAAGTATAGAAGCTAACCAATCCAAACACATATCAGAAGTAGATCATGACCCCTACCTCATAAAAACAACAGAAAAGGATAGTAGCGTTGGTGTATTATAAGCACTTAAAATGTGTCTTGGAAACTCACATTGTAAATTTGAATCTCTTTGCATTCAGTTGTCAAGCTAATTATGTTGTTAGGGGCATATATTTCAAAGGATGAAGCCTACTTTCCTTGTCCCAAAAGGATGTTTGTACTGGGGACTCTAGAATGTTGGCTACCACTGTTATTGTTCTGATTTATGATTTCTGATCCATGTGTTTGTAAAGTCTGTGGAAAATCACGTTTATTGTTATTAAATGGGCAGACGTAGTGAGCAAATTGTTTGTTGCCAGAAGGACAAAACCAAGAAGCAAGAAGAATATAATTAAAGAGAGAATGTAAATTTGAAAAATGAAAGGAAGCAGCACAATATGCATACGGTTGCCTTTTTGTTATTTGAATATCCACAAAGAAATCAGATTACAAACCTGAAGAACATTGACCTATTGAATTGAAATGAATGAGGGAATATGATCAAAGGATAGGAGAAGAGCACAATCATTGTGAAAAAGAAAAAAAGAACTCTGAAGAGTTTCATTGTTCTATGTTAGCAGATTGAAAATTGTGGATCAGTAGTAGTGTGGAAGATGAAAGGAAGAACCAAAAGTAACTAAAAGATAAAATTTGGTCTCAGTCTTTTCTCACTGTATTTTTTTTCTATCTTCTTCCATTAATTTTCATCCTTAATGGGCTCAGCACGCTTTTATACTCGTATGTTTCTAGCTCTTGCAGGACAGATTAACATTCTTGTCATGCATTTCTTCTATCCGTAAGTGTTTTTAGTTCTGTTAAGGTTATCTTCATATGCTTATACTATTTTGCCTAACTAGTCATAAGTTATAAGCTGGTAGGATCTGTGTTTAACCTATTGTATTAAGCTAAAGCTCTAAGTTCCTAAGCAAAGTAAATTTTCTACTATTTAAAGGAACTCTTAGCTAATCTTAAGTCTTCATCTTTCAGCAATAAACCAAAGAGAGCATATTTGTCTAGAAATCTGATTGCACTTTTAAACTATGGAGGAGTGCCAAACGAGTTTTTTATGGATATGCTTAGGAGTGCTTTGGAAGATGCCAACAATGTCTTCACTAACAAGCGTGCTGCACTCAGAGGTAATTCTCATGCAGATTCCATTAGCTAATACTCCAATTTGCCATTTGTTTTTTCTCTCAGAATTTGTTAGTTGTGACTTGTTTGGATACTGATCTATCATCTGTACATTTTCAAATGTATGGAAACCTCCTTCAGCGGTTTTACTCAGTTGTTTGGTTTACTTGCAGTTTCTGTAAAGCATGGTGAGATGGATGACTTCAATGCGGCAAGAATGATTTTATCTGGGATTCCTCTTGATGAGCCATATTTGCAGTATTATCTGTCTGTACTTGCAAAGGAGGAAATGAAAAGTCTCAGAGAAGGGAGGCTTCCTGTACCTGATAGTTACTATTTAATGGGGACTGTTGATCCCACTGGATGCCTAAAAAAGGATCAAGTTTGTATTATCCAGTAAGCATAATTCTTTTCTGTTTCTTAATTAATTCATCTATTAGTGAAAAGAAACATAGTTAGCTCCATTTATGTTCAAACCCCTGTGACTCTGGAGATAATTGATGATAGATACTTTTAATTTGCTTTGCAGCAGATACATCCTTTCTAGTTCATCTTCATCCTTTAAACAGCGTCTGATTTTTGTCCACTATCTAATTTCAATGGTCAAGAGAAATATTTGATCAAATTTGATGCTGGCTTAAAAGTGATAAGTTACTGCTATTAGTGTTGGCATGTTTATATGATCTTCTTCCTTGCTTATTTGACATATATGCAACAAATACCTCTGATAAAAAATGTTTCTTTATTCAGTCTGCACTCTTCAGCATTTATATTTGATTCTGACGCATCTTGAGATACTTAAATTATTCAGTTAGCCTTTGTTTGTCTTGGTTTATGCTTATATCATAATTGACGTTGTAGCTTTGTGCATGTTCAGTCATGCTCACATATGCTTTCCTTGTTGGAAGTTTGGACTCTGGCATGATATTTTATATACGTTTATGATGACATTAGTGGCAAATGTAGGTATACCTCTTGTGGGAGAAACAATAGACATTAATGTAATCACTATGTTGACTAGTGAATTTGAAGCAAAACAGTTTTCGTGATCCAATTCCACTTCTGGGCTTGCAAGGAAATTTATTTATTTGGGAAATGGGAACTAATTTTGCTGTTTAAATAATGTGTTGTTCATGCTAACTGTTTCTTTGCCTGTTGTTTATAGTGAAAATGGTCAAATTTCTGGAGATGTATTGGTTTATCGGAATCCTGGTTTACACTTTGGGGACATTCACATACTTCAAGCCACATATGTTAAGGAGTTAGAATCTTTTGTTGGCCATAGCAAATATGCTATATTCTTCCCTTGTGTTGGTCCACGCTCTTTGGCGGATGAGATTGCTGGAGGTGATTTTGATGGTGACTTATATTGGGTTTCAAAAAATCCTCAGGTCTTCTCTTTTCGCTGTGTAGATTCCTATTTTAGGAATTTTCTACCAATATTTTAGTTTATTTTTAATTTATTGCAGCTATCATTTGGTTATTATTCTTAAGGGTGTGTTTGAGGGGAATTCAATCATGAATGCAAGGCTAATAATAAAATAGAACAGTCTACTGAGTTTTTAACTTTTACTTCAATTCTTAGAGTAGTTAATAAATGTTGCTGACATATATCACCAAATTAGGCTCGTTCCATTGGATTCATAGTATTGTTAGCAACATTTTTCTTGCACTGTTCTTTGATGATATTTTAGGAGCCATACTGAATTGCTGACAATCAGATTATTTAAGTTTGCATTCTGGTTGACCATATGATATGCCCATGCTAAGATATAGTTAGTGCTCTTCATTATAGCCCTGGAAGGACCATGTTGAGGTGGCATGCCAAGTTAAACTGTTGAGGGGCAGGTCAAAACTCTGCTGCTCCCCCTCTAGATCGGCCTACTCTTTCTTTTCTCCATAGGTGGGGGATTTTCTATCCATATCAAAGGTGGCTCATTTCTCTAGATTTGCCATGGGGCCTTTGTTGTCTACCTCAACCATTCTTGATTGAGACCCCTGCAGGAGAGGGGATGAGTTTTGTTATGCATTTATATTGTTTATTTTATATTTGCGGCAGCAGGCACTAGAGTTAGGTGTTATATTTTATTCCTATATTTTAGGGATGTCAATCTTCCTAATTTTCTGTTCTAAATGTGCAGCAAAATCCTTATAGAATAGGAACCTTAGACTGCCGCCATTTAGGTTTAAATAAAGGGGACTTCAACCCTAATTTCGTACTCTGAAAAAATACTACTATGAAGTAAACAGAAGTTTCCTCAATTCCTCTATATTTTCTACAAGTTTCTAGGAGGCTTGTGATATATTTTTTTTAATTTCAGATCACCTTTAAGTAAACCGTAATCCAAGCGAGAATAGCAATCTATGGACTGAAACTTCTTTGTACTAATTTGTCTGAGTTGTGGGCATAGGATATAGTGGGATAAATATTGGCTTTTGTGTTATAATAATGGGAACCTTGATGCATGAGTATTCAGTTTAGAGGCTGTGTTTTGGGAGGAATATGGTTGAAACTCAGTAAAAGATGTATTAAAGGTCAGGTCAGCAATGATTGGAAGGAAAAAGGATTCAGAAATTAAGAGACCATTTAGGTATTATAAGATAATTGATTTATTTGGAAACCCTGGTAGTCAGAAAAAAGAACAAACGTGGCGATGCTTTATCTCATCATCCATGCTTTTGTTTGTATCCTTGTGCAGTTCTTAGTACTTTTGGCGTTAACCTTCATTTTCCATGTACTTCTCAAGCTTCCAAAGTTTCTATTATACTTTTGGTGGTCCATGTAGCTTTATCACTGTTCTTTTGATGCTGAAGAATTATCATGTTAAAATCACAATTCGTTGAAGCTAACATATGTAGAAAACGTTACTGAATTGTTGGATGTGTCTACAACTTGAGCAACTGGGATCAAAGCTCTTTTCCCCAATGTGCGCAAAACTGGAGCTCAGAAATCAGAATGATTCTGTTTTATCATTTTCTTAGTTGATAGTATTTTTATTAATCATTTTTGTTAATTTTTTCTGAGGAAGCTGGTGTAGTACTTAAAAACAACTTTATATTGACCATTTATGTTTTGAATGCTTTAGTTATTGAAATATTTCAAAAAGAGTGAGCCATGGATTGAAAGTCCTCCTGCTTGCAATGATGTCAATGGTTGCAAACAGCCAAGTGCACTTTCAGCTGATGAACTGGAGGATGAACTCTTTGGATTATTCTTGGAAAGTCGGTTTCAACCAAGGTATGATGGTGACTAAACAGTATTACTACTAACATCTTTACTTATGCAGGCATAAATCCCATTTTGCGTTTTTTTTTTTTTTTGGTTTTATCTTTTGTATCTTGTATCAGTTACATATCCTTTTTGCTATTCTGCATCCATTAATGGCCTTTGAATCTTCATTTCATTGCTGGATCTCAAACTATCGAGGCACACTTATTTATTCATGCAATGTGTTTTGTTTGCATCTGTGTATCTATTTATTGCTGTTCTTAAGTACCTGAATGTGAATTTCAATTGAAAAAGCATTACTATACGGTACATATCTTACTACTCCTTAAAAATGGACCTGTTAATAATGGTGCCTTTTTATTTTTGGCCCAAGTAAATTGGCTCCTAAGTTAATCATATCTATAGAATTTGCCAATGTACATTTATATGGTGCACACTTGAAGAAGTGGCTGCTGTTTCCAGTTATGCACATGGTGTGGCAGCCGATAGCTGGAAGCCCCTAATGGATCGACTGCTGACATTGGGAGATGACTGCCCGAAAGAAAAGGAAGAGAAAGAACGTGTCAAGGAAAAGATACTTAAATTGATTAATATATATTACCAAGCTTTGGACGCACCGAAAAAAGGTGGAAGTAAGGTTAGTTTGTATAATTTTCCGCTCATTGAATACTCTGCCTCATTGATTGGACTGAAAAATCTGATCACGTACTCGCATGCAGTTGAGCTAGTAATATCATAAGATCATCATTTTTGAAATGAAACGCATTTAAAAATCTGATCATTCTGATAAAAAGTTGTGCAAATAATATCACATAATTTTTTTGTGATGAAGCCTATTTTGTAACTAGATTCACCTGAGAAGATTTTGAAATTCTATGGATGCCAGCTATATGGGATTATCAACGATTGACCGAAAACTATTGAAATATACAAATTTGAGAATGCATAGTTGATTGAGGCATTGTCTAAGCAAAGCATTTATTTTCTTTAATCACATAGGATCATGAAACTTTGATGTGTACGTGTACAATGCCATGATGGGGCATTGTTAACTTTTGAGTAAACGTTAGGCTGGATGCTTGTCTTGCGTCCTATTATTTTTAGCTTTTTTCCCGAGTCTCGTTTCCAAGTAGTGCTTTGCTGCTGTTGTTTAGTTTTCCAATCTAAACTCTGTCAAATCGTTGTCAACAGGCCGAAGTTCCTAAGGATTTGATGGCAGATATTTACCCACATTATCTGGAAAGGGAAAATTCTTATATTTCTACCTGTATTTTAGGTCAAATATACGATGAGGTGAAGAAATGTCAATCTGAAGGCACATCTGAGAAGGGTGAGAACTCCAAATGTAGTGGCAGTTTATTCTAGTTTTGCAACAGAATATAATCTGTCAGTTTTATATACCTGTTGTCCTGTGCATACTACCAGATATTGTAAAACTCCCCTGTTTTGATGTTGAAATACCTGAAAGCTGCCTGAATATGTGGAAATCATACCATGCCGAGTATAGGAGTGATATGACTGCTGCCTTAAATGGTGATCCTAAGGTCAAAAACGAGGCCGCTGATGAGGTCATTAATAAATATATAGAGGTATAGGTTTTAAGGTTTTTCCCCTGCACTTGAAAAGTCCCATGGTTTCTTCATATGCTGACCGAGTTATGTTGTGTCCTGCAGAAATTGTATGGTGCTTCTGAGCTGGAGAATAGTCCGAAGAGTATAGAGAAAATTTACAATGAGGCTTTGGCTGTGTATCACGTTACTTATGAACATGCTAAGAGTAGGAAATCAGTAAGTAAATGTGGATTTGCATGGAAGGTTGCGGGTTCAGCTCTTCTAAAGCTTTATGCCTCTAAACAAGGTGAAAGGACTTTGACCTGTGTCCCATCTGTGTTGCGTGAGATCTTTGGGTAATGAAGACCTTGTCACATTCATCATGACTGGTAAGTATTTTGTATATAAACTTACAGTATCTACCCTATGTATCTTTAACTGATCAGACCTTGTGAGATTAATATGACTTATTACTGTTTTAATTATAAACTTGTAATTGTATCTTCCCTCGTGCCATTGTATCTGTTTGTTTAAAGTAGTTTTATTTTAAGCATTATAAAGAAAAAACTAGGCTAAATTAAGAAATGTATAACGGTTCGGTAAATTAAGGTATTACTGACCATATATTTTTCATTAAAGGCCTGCTTCTATGGCAAACATGGTAATTACAAAACTGCAGCAGGAGATGGTCTCCAAATATTTTAGTAAACAAAATAAAATCAATACAAAGTTCATATCCTAGGATAAGTACTAAAAAGATGATCTGATTATTTTTTTTTTTCCTTTCTCCAAGTACAGATTAGAGGTGTCACAACTCGATCCCAATAATTTCTACCCGGCCCCTCCCCTTCCTCAATAAATTTAATCTAGCCCTTGTGCTGTAGCCTGTAGCTAGTGAGCTAAATCTTGATGCCTAGTATATAATTCTAGTACTCCTAATACAATGAAACTTTAGTGTTTAGAGAAATCAGTTAATGACCACTTTTCCAGAAAGAGTTCTCCACGATGCAAAGCTTCAAATGACAACATAAGCTTACTGTTTCTTGTATATGTTTAAATCAGCATGAGTATCCTTGTACCGCTGGCTCAGGTAATCCCTGCATAAGATGGGAGGGAACCTGGCAAGAGATGTATATGCGGAAATGTGAGACTGGAAGGCACCACATACAAAGTTCATGTCAGTTTTTTTATTGTACATTAATTTTCTTTTGGGTGAAACCTCCTATAAAATTTTAATCATGTGACTGCCCTCTAATTTCAATATGACCATATATTTTTGGGTCACCTGCTTAAGGCAATTTGGTTCATTTGATTTGCCTTATGAATTGCCTATCTAAAGACCTACATATCCAAAACAACAACTCTCTGTAAGCCATGAAATCCGGCTGTGATATGAACTTCCTAACATTCAATATGCTGCGAAAATTGATAGAAATCCTAACTTACTTGGGAGGATTACGATCTGATTTGCAAGCTGGCAAGCATTCAACTAGACAATCGTGACTCGGCTCCAAGAAGTAAGCAATCTGCAAACGGAAACAAATACTGAAATGAGAAAGCTTTAGATTTTTAACTCATAACGTATCAGATGAAAAGATGCATAAACAGGGAAAACCCTGAAATTCCAGAAGTAGGGCCACTTATTGCAGATCAGGAATTCAAGCAAAGTATAACGTGGATGAGATTCTGAAGCTGTAGAAAGAGAATATTCTATCTCGAAAGTAACAAGAAAGATGAGTCACAAGGTTATGCCCATACAATTGGAAGAACATTAATGGCCTATGCGAGAAAATTAGGTTGAAGCTGTACTTGAAAAGATGTAGGAACAACCTACTGAGCGTGAGCCTAAATGGATAGGCATTTGTTATGGCTTTGTAATGAAGTTAAAAAACAGAACGGCAAGAAATAGTAAGTTAAAACTACAGAGGGTTGGAGCTTACAGAATATCTTCCTTTACCGTTTCCTAGAACTCTGTGCAATGTGGACCTGAGCATAAACACAAATCAAATTGTTGATTTTGCTCTAAATGAAATTCAAATGATAAAGGATTTTTCTGATAAGAGCCTCAAGTAAATGAATATAGCAGTTGGTAACATTAGCAGGGAGACGTGTGAGCCTGTGTGCGTGTGTGTGTATTAAAATAGACAAAGGCCAAAGCAAATATAGCATTTTGAGCTTTCATTCTATGTATCAATGTATTGAGTCCGACATTTTCATCCCTGTTGCTACAGAAAGACACTCAAAAAACATGACATTTAGTTTAAAGTCAATTGAGAGCTTTTACGATTACATTAATGTGTCCTCATGCCTCTACTTCCGTTGGAACTGTTTTTCATTCAAGCAGCCAAAGGAAGATTCATAATACGGGATTAGTAGTATAAAGTCTTATGGGAGTCCTTGTACATATTTAAATGACTATATGTACATGCAGTGCCCGCTGATTCAAGAGGAGCTAAATCTATAATCTACTTACAGGAACCTTTCCTGGCAGTAAGTGCAGCTTTTGACAATGACGACAAAATATTATCAGAGAAAATACAAGAATATCACATGCCAATAGTCTACAATGGTTCAATATTGTCACGTTTACTTTGTGTCCAAACTGAAAAGACAACTGAGGTCAACTCAAGCTAGCAGTAGTGAAGAAGAAGAAACAAATTTATATGCAAAATTTATAGCTTGAAAAATGTCTTGCGCCATATGAACAATGCATGATAACCACCAGGAGGCCAGACTATCACACAAATCAAACCTTCATAAAATGCAAGCAGAGATGAAAATTCGGGGAAATCTTGAAATTCCTCATAGGTCAGAAGTATATCTGAATGGGATAGAGTTCAGACATAATTAGCCGTAGGAAAGGTTTCTTACTTAAAGATACAGTTGCTCCAGCGCTCCAGCATGTCTCCAAGATTGACTATAAATGCACTGGCAACGAAAACCATAGCAAATAATTATGTTTTCAGTTTAGGAAATGGAAACAAAAGAGCAGTTTGTCTTTGAAAGGTAAAGGAGAAAAAAGTGCACTGTAAAACATGCAGCACTATTCAACAATAGCATTGAACTATCAACCCTCACTTCCCATTTTTTAACCTTCGAAATCACAATCCTCTACAGTGAGAACTCACCCCTTCAATGGTGCCACGTCCTCCCATATCTGAGGTTTAGCATCCCTATCTTTGCATATCTGCATAAAGAAAAAATATAAACGTGCTGCAGTAAGGTAAAATATTTGATTGATAGACAGAGATATCCTTACTTGAAGACCTGGGACATCATCTGTCGCCAACAGAGTAATCAAACCATAGTCAGTATGAGCTCCAGCGCCGTATAATCCTTCGGAGGGATTTGAGGTTTGACCTTAACCAAACAATGGTGAACACTATTCTAAGAGTCATCTTTATTTTGCGATTATATCAGGTATAAGGCACTGATCATATTGATTCAATACCTTCATAGTGTAGCAAGCGCAGAGTCGCTATGGGCTCTCCTAGCATTTTCGGCTTATCAAAGTAATTGACATCCAAATCAAGTGCAAGGGCTATTATCCTTCCAACTGCTTTCCCAACTTCTCTGGATGCCCGAAAATGTAAAAGAAACAGTATAAGAAACATCAATATACAAACTTTGTGAACCCATTGTCTTACTGATACTTTGCATCGAATTACTGATAATTTAGTTGGATACAACTTACAATGCCTCTCGATGATATTTTTCCATAGTTTCTCTCCACCCAGGCAGAATATCTAAATAACAACAAAGTTCATAAAGAAAAAAACATGGATGAGTCATTAGACCGAAGAGCCAAGTAGAAATGATGTTTTCTTCATGAAAATTCTCCGAAATTGCAAATTTGACTAAGTTACCTGATGCAGGCCATTGATTTGGCCCATAAAATGGTCTCTGCGATTCTGGGTCATCTTTGGATACTTCAACTCCAATATAATATCCTTCTTTGTAATCTCCTACATAATCCAGATTGAGAAAAACAAAAATAATGAGGAAGAAGACAAAGAAGACATAGTACTATTTGGATAGACATGCAAGGAAGGAACAGATAAGAATATACCTACCATGTACTTGGTTTTCAGGATCAAGTAGTTCATCAAGAATAGGGGTATATCCCCGATGTTTTTCATTCCTTAGAAGCTTCATTTTCTCCTTCTGCGGTAGGCTGAAAAATTTCTTGCTTTGGGCAAAAACCTCTTCCATGAAGTCCTGGCTTATTCCGTGGTTCACAACGTAGAAAAACCCAGAATCCAAGCATGCCTTTTTCAACCAGGAAAAATGATCACAGATAATTAAAAACCGAATCACCCAAATTCTTTGAAGAAATTCATTGTGTGCGAGAATAAGAAAGTACCAACCTGTTTGAGCAAATTAACAGATTTATTGATATCAGGATTGGAGAGGTCTATGCAATTGAGAACTGAAGATTTCCCTGCTTCATCACGGGCTTCCACGCTCTGGTTTACCATTTCGGAATGAACAGAAGGACGAATAATTCAGCTTCTCAATTACTTTCAAATTTGTGGAACAATGTTGAATGGCTTTGGCTTATATAAGCATTGAGCAGAAGAACACAGCCGCCACCCAATATTCACGAGCAGCCATAAATTTATAACTTTTAATGCTTACCATTCATCAAGTTGCATTCCAGGAACCGCCATGAACAGAGGTGGGCCAGTCTCTGACACGTTGGCACCAAAAATTATGAAAAACTAAAGGCAAAAGTTTTGATACAGATTGAGGATAATTACACCATAAATGTTTGTTTGAAATGTATTTTTATTTTAGAAGGATAAAAGTTTTTATATAAAAACAATTTAAATTATGATAAAATTATAGTGCAACATTTATAATTTATAATTATATTTTTATATTATAATTAAAGCTATCAGTGCACTTTAAATTAAAAAATGTATCAAAAATTTTATGTAAAATTATATATAAAAATTAAAATTTTAAACATTTAGTAATCCACCTCACAGATTTATCCGTTCATGTGCACTTTCTTAGAATTTATTAAATATTTATTTTAGACTTTGAGTGTACGCATGTATATTCAATTTGTGGGTTGATTCCATACGATGTCTAACTCAAATCTTGAGCCTTAAATATATATACTTTGTGTCTATATAAATATTGATTTTACGTGGACAGAATAAATCCTCATATGGAACTTGGTGCTTGCAAAGAAAATTTCAAATATGTAAGTTTCTCATTTAAATGTACAGTGCAATATTGTATGACTGAATTTTTCTAAAACATATTTTTATAAATACTATATTATTACTAAAAATATTTCATAAAAAACTGTAGTTAATTTTAAAATACAAGCCAATGGGCTGCATGGTTTCCGCTTGTGAAAATGGGTGTCCCTTTCCTGTGAAATGGGATAAAAAAGGTTCTGCATATAGTGGTTGCCTAATTCTATATAATTTTATTTATTAAGACGTTGAAATTTTATATTATTTAATATGTATTGAACTTTTTATCAATTAGAAGGGAAATTTAAAATTTCATAGTACTAGTAGAAAACTAAACCTATCAAACATGTTGATAACGTTGTTCAACATATGTGCAAAGAACCAAGATTTGTCAAAAGATTTTGTTGTAATTCTTGACACTATATTTAAAGAATTCTTTTGTGAAAGTGTTGCTATCAATTGCACCTTTTTCTTAGCAAAGAAATTTCCTTGAAACTTCTCCAAACTTTCCATTACTCCTTCTTTCTAATGATATTGTCACAAAAAGGCATCATAGTTCATTTATTCAATCAACCTCAAACGTTGAAATAATTATTCTACAGTCAATTAGTCACCATTAAAAGGCTCTTTGAAGAGGACTTTCTTTTTCTTTTTCTAATTAAAAACTAATGTTAATGGTATTCTTATGAAATATTGAATTTTTTATTTTTATAATATTAATATATAGTAGAAAAGTTAATAAAGAAAAGATTCTCCAATAATCAAATGGCACTACAGAATGATAGTAGGAAACTGCAATATTATATCAATATCCCTTGATGATATTGTTATTTTTTATACATCTATATATTATTTAATAAAATAAAATAAATAAATAAAGATGAGAATATGTGGAACCTGTAATATCCATAAAATTTATACTCTTTCAGTTAGAAATAAATATAAAATTTTATCTAAGATTGTAACTTAAGTTAGTACATAAGCCTCACCCTGTGCATTTTAACCAATTATCTGTGAGGGAAATTTTGATCTGATAAAAATATATATTTTCCATTTAAAATATTTTAAAAATTTTCAATTATGTCTACTAATTCCACCTAACTCATATTATTGCCCAATTATGCAACTAATTCTCAAATTATCTAAAAATAATACAACAGATGCCACTCATACCATTCTTGCAAGACCTTTCCCCACACAACTCACGCCTTCTCCCTTCAGCAGCCACCATCACCACCACCTGTGAGCATCGGCGACCCTCTAGCGACATCATTGGCCCATCCTTGACTGCTGTCGGCCTCCCTACCAACAAAAACTGCCAGAAAATCATGCAACTAGTTACCTTCACTATGCAAACTTTCTGCTGGCAAACCGAGGCTGCTTTGCCATCGTGAAGGGTCACCAACGTCTCCTCTCAACGTCAGCAACTCCATTGTCATGTTCCCTGTTGGCAACGGTCATTAGTTGGCTGGGATTTTGCGATTTTTCTGGTAGCAGTTCGAAAGGCAAAATCTGAGCTCTTGTAATGTGAAATTGGTGCATTTTTAATCCTATTAAGCATAGGACTTGACTTTCTACAGTGATTTCGCAACTTTCTTTCTCGTTTACACTGATTAATTTGGTCCAATTTGCTCAGAATCGAATAACCCTAATTTCGACATTGTTAATAAGAAAAAGAGGTAAATTTGAGCTCAATTCGAGTCGTTTCCTTCAAATTGAGTTAAGATTAAACTTCATAGGTGAATTTTACACTTTTCTCCCTTGAAATCACTAATCAATTGTAAATTTTGGCTTTCGAATTGACAAACCTCAATTTATGGGTCTAGGGGCAATTGGAGAATTTAGTAAAAATTGTGTTTTTAGGACTTCTTAAATTTTGTTATGTATCTAGGGATTGATTTAAAATTTTTAGAAATTTTAGAACAAAATTCAAATTTTTAGTAATTTTCCTAGATTTTTCATGAAAAAAAAGAAGGAAATTAGAAGGAAAATTAGTATTACTTAATTGGATAAACAATAAATATTATTTGAGGTTAGATGGAAAATTTAAAATTTATTAGATGACCCTTAAGTGAAATTTGTATTATGGTAGGTGTTAGAAATTTAAGAAGTGCATAATGGAATAATTGAATAAAATAATAATAATAATAATAATAATAATAATAATATTAATGATAATAATAATAATGATAATAAGAATAATAAAATGAAATATAAGTTATAAGAATTTTAAAGTATTTTTTAAGTGATCCATAAATTTAATTTCCAAATATTTAGTAAAAACATAGGTAAATTGGATAAAGGTGAATAAGGAATAATTAATTAGATCTGTGACAAAATCAAATAATTAAATTAATTATGAGGACATGATGTAAGATTAGTTTATTTAATGTTTTTAAGTGGTTAGAAAATTGTCAGTGAAGGAATTATAGTTAAAGATAACAGGAGTTTTGTATATTTCTCACAAGTGAATATATAACCTTAATTATGTAGAATATTATTTTAAATTATTCATGATGATTTTGAATATTCAATTATTAGAAATACTGAAATTTGAATTATGAAGTGATATGATTTTGAAATTTCTAATATTTGTACATGAATAATTATTTATCTTTAAAATATTGCGAATATGTCTAAAATAGAACCCTGTAGTTAATGACAGTTGACGTTAGTTATAATGTAATGCAATTGATAATCTAATAAGATTGGATATGATACCCTTACCACCATATTCTGTTTGAGGCTAAGAGTTATTATGATATTTATTTAGAACATATGACAAAATGAGTTTAAGTTCTGATATGTTATCATTAGCCTTAGGTTCGCTTTGTATTATGTAATTATGGCTAGTTCTGTAGGATATTCCCAAATGTATTCTTTTAATGATTATTCTCTATTTAATATTAGTGAATTATGACTGTATGATATCTGGTTTAAAATTTTGAAAGGCGTACTACTGTAACCCTACTCAAATTTCTGTAATATTAGTATTATTTGCTCACTGAGTTTCCACTCACCCCATTATGTAATATTTTTCAGATTTTAGTGCCAATCCAAAACGTCCACCTTTGAAATTTTAATCTTGGTGATTATTTTCTTGGTGAGTCTAACCTACTGTTAGAGGTATGTCTTTCATTATTTTTACGATTCATTTCAGTCGCACCCTTATATATAGGTTAGATGTTTGATGTATTACTATGATATATCAGAAAATATTTGTATGGAGAGTTATAAGACTTATGCTATTTAATTTGAATTTATATAAGTTCTCCCGTTATGAGAGTTTCGATGGGTTCACAAGGATAAAAAACACATCATTCCTATAACGGTCACAGCTTATTGGTTTAGGACAAAACCCTTTATTGACTTGAGAATATATGAAAGCTTTTAATTTGGAAACTATGTCCACTTTTTATGAGTTGCCATTTGAGTCTATATCAAGAAATGATCTTGAATAACTGAAATGATAGGCCAATCACCATTGTGAAAGTGTGGAAAACTAGGTAAAACGAAGACTTTGAAATGTGGAAATTAGCATAAGCTTATGTCATTTGGATTTTTTTATTATTTTTTGATAGATGTATAAAAACACGTTTAGTGAGAGCGGATAGTAAATACATAAAAATTACATCTAAATATATTTTTGTTACAATATTCTAGAAGTTTGATTTATTGAGTATGTGCTTGGATTTGAATTATGAAATTCTAATTTTGGTCAAAATTAAGTTTATATAATTATAATTTATTAAAAACTAAAATTTACTATCAATGTGTTTTATTTAATGCATAAATGAACTCTTCAAATTTGATTATTTTTTATTTTATTAGCAAGGAATTTTTGGTTTGCGGTAAGATTATCCCTGTTAGTACTTGGGGAAAAAATTTAAAATTTCAAAGTACTAGGAGAAAAACTAAACCTATTAAAACTTAAAATTGTTGATAAGCTTAGTCTACTCTTTGTGCCCAGCATATGTGCAAAGAACTAAGATTTGTCAAAAGATTTTGTTGTAATTCCTTACATTATATTTAAAGAATTTTTTGTGAAAGTGGAACTATCAACTATGCACTTTTTTTTTTCTTTTTAGCAAAGAAATTTCCTTAGAGCTTCCCCACAATTTCCTTTACTTCTTCATTCCAATGATCTCATCACAAAAAGGCATCATAGTCCATTTATTCAGTCAACCTCATGATGAAATAGTTATTCCACGGAGGATTTTTTTTTTTTTCTGTTTCTAATAAAAAATAATGCTAGTGGTATATTTCTGAAATATTGAATTTTTTTCTATTTTTATATTATTAATATATGGTGGAAAAGTTAGTAGAGAAAAGATTCTCCAAGAATCAAAAGGCACTACAGAATGATAGAAGGGACTTGCAATATTGAATCAATAGGTATTTTGTATATATATTATTTAATTTAATATAATAAAAAAATATGACGAGAATATGTGGAAACCTTTTTTGACTTGAAAATGTGCCAAGCGTTTGGAACACTTCATGTCAATTTGAAAATTGTGTCAACTTTTTATGGATTGTCATTTGAATCTCCAACGACATGTGATTTTGAATAACTGAAATGATAGTCCAATCACCATAAGAAAAGTGTGGACAATTAAGTAAAACGAAGACTTTAAAACGTAGAAATTAGCATAAGCTTATGTCATTTGGATTTTTTAATTAATTTTTAATAGATATATAAAAGCAGATTTAGTGACAGCTGATAGTGAATACAAAAAAATTACATATAAATATATTTTTGTTACAATATTCTAGAGGTTTGATTTATTGAATATGTACGGGGATTTGAATTATGAAAACTTAATTTTGGTTATAATTAAGTTTATATAACTGTAATTTATGCCAAAGAACAAATTTTCCTATCAATTTACTTTATTTAATGCATAAATGTACTTTTCAAATCTGATTATCTTCTATTTTATAACCTAGGTAATTTGACTATCTTTTAACCTTTCTTTGTGGCAAGATTACGCAAGCCAATCGGATAATATTGGAGAATAGCAGCAAGATCAAATATATAAATTTTAGTCTAATAACATCTTTTTCTTTGGATTTTTTCATCATTTTCCATGCTTAATTTTTCTTAATCATCATCATTTCTTTATCAATGACTCTTTTTTATTCTTTCTGTTTTATTACTTCTTTAGGTTTTTTTGGTTTATAAGAAAAGAATGTCACATTGCAAGTCTAATAAATATTTTGCAATGATTGCATTTTTCTTTGAAGAGATCAATTTGATGATTGACTCTTATGTCTTGAAAGTAGACTAGTGCTTGGGTCTAACTAAAAATTTAAAACCAAAGTTAAAATACCTCTGATGGATTTGCAATTGATAAATTATGGGCCATAATTGATCATTAGAGGGAGATACCATTTATGCATTCATATATCTATGAGCTTCTCATCCATATATATATATTTAAATATAAAGTCTCATAATATATGGTTTCACAATAAATGTATTTTCCTTTCAAATTAATCACATCCACCTTTCATTTCTACATAATTCAACTTATTTGAGCTCTATGGTGAGCTATACATATTGAAATTTACCCCGTGTGTAAGATTTTGTCTTCCACTTATGTGATTTTTCTAAATTACATGTTGACATGTATCAATCAATTTAATATAATAAATTGACTATAAATGAGACATTCTAATTTAGTAGTTTGATTTAAGTTTGGTACCCCTATATTTCATTCATGTCACTTTACCTACTTTTATTTATTACAACACACATTTCTTACTATGGAGGGTTCTTTAGCTGACAAATTTTACTTGTTTAAGATACTCATTTTGACTCAAATAAACTAAAAGTTAAATGTATGCTAAAATGTTTTGAACAATGTAGTATTCAATAATTTACTTTATACAAATCAATTTTTGTAAACAAAACAAAAAAAATTTCAATACAAGGTTCCTGTTTGTGTTTATTATTATCCTATTTTGTTAATTTTACCTTATGTGTTATGGTGAAAGTTTCTTAGCACTGAGGCTTTCCAAATTTACAAGTATGTTTTACTATTATCACGTGTTTAATGTGTTATACACTTTGTTGTTTCTTTGATTTCTTTTCTTATGCAACAAAAATTTTTCCACATTAAAATATAAAAATGACATTTCCTACCTCTTTACTTTAGCAACATATATGATGAAAGGTAGAGATGGTGGATTGTTGATGGTAACAATTTAGATGCAAGGAGAAATACAAGCATTATGGGTTTGTTAAAAAAAAAAAATTGATAGACTTGTACATATTAAGAACATACTTCTTTAAAATTTGTTTCTCTCTTCCAGAATGTGATTAAGTTTTAGAATGAGAGGAGGACGGAAGATAACAGAAAATATTAAGGCTTGATGAAATCAAGAGTATAAAAGGAGTTTCCAAAATTATTAAGTTTGAAGATATTTTTGTCAAATGAAAAGTCATAAAATAAGTTTAGGTAATTAGGAAAATTACAAAATTTAAGGTCTTCTTTAGAATTGTGTCTTATGGATCTAAGTGTAAAATTTCCTTGAAACTAAAGAAAAGCATCATTGTTAGCAATTAATTTTGAGCAGTCAAATTTTTTTTAATGTTAGAGATATGTAAAACATTTTTGGTTATTTTATACAAATGGGAGTTTAGAAGATAATTTTTTTTTCTAAAAACTTAATATTAAAAAATCATTTACGAGATAAACTCATGTTTTAATGTTTAAACAAACTTTTCAACTATCGAATATATATAAGTAAAGTAAGTTTTCTTTTAACATGGGAGTTCTGTTGACCAGTGAAAAGGCTTCATTTACTAAATGTTCAGCAACTAGGAGTGTACTTGAGATGGGCGGGACTGGGTTTTCAAGCTACCTGAGGCCCAACCCGACATTCACGAAGTCTTATCATTTTAGACTTGGGATAATGGCCTAGTTCGGACAAACCCAAGACAATCCAACTTTGTCTAGGCCAGGTTTTTTTTTGGGCCATTTAGTTTTGGGTCTATCTCTTTTTTCTTTTTTTTTTTCTTGTTCTAACGTTATTTTGGGCCATTGAACATGCTAAGAAAATGGAGCTATTATTTTGGGTCATTCATCGAAACATTGTAAATAAAAAACACTCTACTGCACAACACATTGGCCAAGATATATAGAAGAGCAAAAATGAGCTTTGAAACATGACAGTGAAGAAAAGAAACCAATAGAAATTATTACTTTTTTGTAGTTTCTATAGTAAAATCTTCTATGCCATTATTAAGGTCAATATAAAAAATGTAGGCGCCAAATGCCATCAATTGGCAAACCTTTATAAGGAAGGAAAAATAGCTAAAAGAGAGACTAATTCAAAAAGCCAAGCATACCAGTAACATAGAAACAACCATAAGCACATGTTCTAGTATTACTTATGCTCTAGCAACAAAATACATAAAGAAAGCCAACCAATTCAAATTTAACAAAGGCTAAAAAACTCCTTTTCTGACCCAAATTTTGGGGAACATGTATGTAAATAAAGTAAGTACTATAGAGGAAATTCATGGTTGTCCAACAAAGATAAGGAGAGGTAACTAAGTTGCATTTTCAACTAAGGGTTCGTTTAGTTGCTAGAATCAAGGCGAGGGAATGGGAGACATTCTCATTCCTAAGTTTGGTTGACAGATAAATTCCTTATTCTCATTCCCTGGGAACCTGCTCTCCCTCATATAAGGGAGAGTTTTCTCCTTAGCTAAAGCTATGGAATGAGATTGGTTTTTTGGGAATGAAAATATACTTGACAAAAGTGTCCTCACTTATAATAATTTTCAAACAAAAATATTCTTGTGATATATCAAAACCCTAATTTATTATTATTTATTATTAAATTATTATTTTTAATTTATTATTATTATTATTATTAATTATTCATTTTATTATTAATTATTAAATTATTATATATAATTTATTATGATTATTTATTCAATTTATTATTATTTATTTAATCTATTATTATTTATTATTAAATTATTATATTTAATTTATTATTAATATTATTTATTTATTATTAATTTATTAAATATATATTATTATATTATTAATTAAATATATATTAAATAATAGTTTGAAGAGATGTTTGCCTTTATTTTTTAGTTTTATATAAGGGATAATATAGTAAAATATGCACACTACCTAATTGATTCCCATATGTAATATACTAACTAATTGAAGTAAAGGGAGATATGTCCATTCCCATTCTTTTCCAACCAAACAACATTTTAATATTCTCATTCCTATTCTCACTCCCATTCTTATTATATCAATTCTAACAACCAAACGGACCTTAAGATTAGTAATTACATACAATAAGGAGCAACAATAAACAATGTCATATACCTGTAGTAATCCACAACTGAATTGCATAAACATCTTTCTGGTACATTAGACAATAAAGCAAGATATTGGAGTTCATCAAGGTTCTTCATTTAATGAGGCCCTTACAACTTGAGAATGTGGTCATAGGTCAGTACAAGAGCCATATGAAAGGAGATGTTACTTATCTGGCTTACACTGATGACAAAACTATACCAAATGACAGCTTCATTATCGGAAACACAATAGGACTAGAAAAATTTAAAGTAGAGCTTAATTATTGACTATAAGAATTTAAAGGAGAGCTAAATATGATGAAGAAAAAAGAACAAGTTCTTACATAAAGTAAAGCTTGATCAACATTCATGTTGTCTTCAGTGACACTTGAACTTGAGCATCTTATAACATCTGCAAAAAAGAATATTGTAATGTTTTATTAGTAATGACTAATGAATAGAATATCATCAAACATGAAGCTTGGCTTACCATTTGCAATGTCATCAACTCCTCATACTGATCAAAATCATGATCATTAAAGCTAAATTGTCCAAGGGATAACCAATTTTGGGTGCAAATGAGGGCTTCAGTCATATTTGGTGATAATGAACTCCTAAAAGAGTTAAGCACATGGCCTCCAGTGCTAAACACAGACTTAGAAGCCATAGTGGACACTGGTACAACTAACGCATCATATGCTATAAAAGAAAGCACCCTAAATCTAGTAGAATTATCTCTTCACCAAGCTAAGATGTCAAATGAAGCATTAAATGGAACTACTGATTCTTTAAGGAACCTATCCAGCTTTGTTTTCAAATTTGCACTACCTTTGGTTCTCAATGACGTGGTCAGCCATTTGTCCACAACATTATCATATGCAAAAGATGGTTCCTGTATCTGGTGCTGCCTTAGGTTCCTAAGGCGATTCAATGATAATGCCTTCATCATACTGTTGATATAAATGATATATGACATCTTTAACCCTTCTTTTCATGCATTCATGAACTTTTACATCAACGTATATATCATCAAACATGGCATTTACATAGTCAAGTTTGAACCTAAGATCCAACACCACTCTTATGACTAATAAAGGATTTAAATTTTCATGCTTCTCCAGTATTTCTCATACTTACTCATCATTTTTGTAGCCATGTCAACAATAAAAGGGTTTTGATGTCCAATACTTCTCATTAACATAGATTGCACAATTACGATGTCATGGAACCATTTATTTGATGTTACATATTGTGATCCAGAGACACTTGCAAGAACTCAACAAACACTATAGCATTAGTCCAATCAAATGTAGTAAACGGACCAATATTATTAGCATCCTTCTTAAAGTAAAAAATTATATTTGTCGTCCTCATCTTCTAACTTGTCAAACACATTTGGAACTTAATTTCATGTTCCAACATCAGATATGTTGAGTTTTACCTGGTTGAGACATCCAAACACACAAGACTCTTGGTTTCAATTTTTTCCTTCTCAACAAAACTCTTAAATATTTGAAGTCTTGTAAGAGAAGACCTATAATATCTAATAACATTCCGAATAGCAGCAATCAAGTCATGCAAGTCTCTTAATCCATCATTCACCACCAAGTTCAGGATGTGAGCACAGCACCTTATACATGGATAATCCTCATCACACACTAACCCATTCCAAGTCTTCAGCCATTTCTTCAAATATGACACAATTGTATCATTAGAGCTTGCATTATCAATCGTTATGGCAAACAGTTCAGAAATTTCCCACCTGAACAAACACTTCTCTAGTGCCTTTCCAGCCATAACAACTAAAAAAGATTTAAGATCATTTTTAGGCTTAGTTGACCAAGCTAGAAACTATATCCCTAATTTGTCAAGATACACCTAAAAAATATCAAAATTGGTAGGAGAAACATCTGA
This sequence comes from Delonix regia, assembly GCA_037074485.1. Classification (NCBI taxonomy): domain Eukaryota; kingdom Viridiplantae; phylum Streptophyta; class Magnoliopsida; order Fabales; family Fabaceae; genus Delonix; species Delonix regia. Next base: position 36,444,938 of record CM073454.1, read on the forward strand.
ATGGAAATAGGACGACAATAGTAAATATATTATAGAAAAAATTAAACATTTATGTAAAATTTGCCAAAATTAAGTATTCCTATTACCCAACCTATAAAATGGATTATCTATACGGATGCTTCAAAACATTATTGGGGAGCAACCTTATATCATGAAGATAAAGAAGGAAAAAAATTAATTACAAAATATGCAAGCAAAAAATTTAACCCAAGCCAATCCAAATATAATTCAAATTGGAAAGAATTTTTAGCAGTTGAAAAATTTGAACTTCTAATTGTAAATTCTAAGTTTATAATTAGAACTGACGATATCCAAGTAAAGCATTGGATAGATAGAGGAATAAGATCTAGTAAATTATCTGATAAAATGCTAATTAAATGGCAAAGTGATTTAGCTTATTATGATTATATTGTTGAATATATTAAAGGTAAAAATAACTTGGGTTGTTGATTATTTGAGCAGAGATGGAGCCAGTAAATAGCAAGACAAATAAAGTTAAGCTAAATAGCCTTGTGCGGGAAATAACTACTCCAACTATTGAACAATTAGCTGTGAGGCTTTCCATGTTAGAAGTTAATGTGGGGCTAGCACAGTCCTAGAACTCTAATTATTTCACTAATATATCTTATACATTAAATAGTATTATTGATCAATTTACTTAGCATAGTGAAAAGCTAAGACAATTAGAATCTGGTTCTTCAAACTAGGTAGGCTCTTCTAGCCAAACCACTAATCTAATTATTCTAAGCCAAAGTCCTATACCTCAAGGCCCAGAAAGTCCAACACCAAACCCAATTAGCCTAAGCCAAATAGAGACTATTTTAGACAAGGCCAAAAAAGGAAAAGAGATTGAAATCTTTGAACTAACTCTAAGCCCAACCAGAAAAACTTTAGCATTAAGCCCAATAACACCAACCAAGAAAGCCTCAATTCCAATACCCAGACAAACAAAAAATCCAGACCTAAAACTTCAAGAGTATTTCGATTACTTCCAATTATTAATCCAACACCTCAATAACCTCAGTTTTCCAATTTCAAAAACCATTAAGTATATTTTCCATTATGCCATAAATAAAGTCATTATATTCCTGGGTACAGTTCCGAAAGTTGTCAAAACTCTATTAAGCTATAGACTAATCCAATCCATCTATCCTTCAGCCAATATGAAAGAAATCTCTCTTCTCTCAAAATCATTAATTGAAACCTCCAAACACTATTTTGGTATAGTCACCTAATACCAAGTATACATTAGATGTTATTCCATTATAGCCGAATTTACAATTAACAAATTTTACCCTCTAATTAACCTCGTCTGCTTTGGCATAACTAAACAACCCTTTATGTTCCAAGAAGAAGCAAAGGAAGACATCCCAGCTGACCAATATTGTTCAACTATGTTAAGATTAAGGGCCAAGGAAATGCACATTATAATGAATGAATTAACAAGGACATTAGCCAAGGACGAAGCCCAATGGACTTATTTCACAAGTCCAACCATATGTATATACTCAACAAGGAAGAATAGTAGACAATACCAACAATTCCATAACTAGTATGATAAAGTTAGGACTAACAACATCGACCATTCAGGAGGAACAAAAATGAAAATATGTGGAAAACTATCTGAATTTCAAGAACACTTGTGTAAATACTGTCAAGAACAGATAGACTTAGAATTTACTAAACTTACAAATTCCATCAACATTAGTAATGAAAAAAGAAGCATAGAAAAACACCTATCGACACCATTATGGAGACTACTGCTGACGCAAGAACAATTATGAAGACCACTAAAGCAAGCAAAGCCTGCCGACAAGAGGACAATTATCAATACTGACAAGAAAAAGAAAGCACGCAGAAGCATCAAGGACCATTATCTTATCACCTTTAATACGAAGCTATGAAGACCATTTCTTTAGAATCTTGTATTGTAATCTCTTTTGTTATATAAACCCAGTAGTTTGCCTTGTAAGAGCACGAAGTCTTGAATGCTATATGAGTTTTCTAGCAATCAATCTCTAATGCTCAAACACTTCTTGTAAATACTACTCTTTGTATAAATTCCATCATCAATAAAAATCCATATATTTCCTTCATATATCTTCGTGTTCATTTGTTCTCACACCATTCTCTGAAGATTATTTGAAGATCATTAAGGTATGACCAACTAAACTTCTAAGGGAAAACTAAGGTACAATTTATTTTCCAAAATTCATAAATATGATTTGATCCTATTGTATGAAACACCGGCAAGGTTATTGTTTATTTCAAGTGTAGATTAAAATATAAACTGAGTACACTTCCTATAGGAAATGATGAAATGTTGTGCTAGGTTAAGATTGAAAAGGAAAGGTCTATGCATATTAAGCACTGTAAAAGACCACTGTGTGAAAGAGAACAGTGTTCCTTCTATCACCTAATCTTAATTTCATCAAAGATCAGTTTATATCTTATTTTAAACTTATTATAGCTAGTAATTATTTGTATAAAGGCTGGAAACCCGAGGGCGCAGGGCTAATGGTCCGAAGGGATTTTCAAGTAATCTGTCCCTCTAGTCAAACAACGCCAAAGTACAAAGTTTGCTATCAGTGCTACTAGTTTCTAAATCTGATATTCTTTCTATTTTATAGATTTCTATATCTGACTCATAGGCTTCTTCTACTGGGAAATTATTAAATTCTATAGGTTTTAATCCTTCTATTTTTGCTTCTTCCATAATATTTATAGTTCTTTTCTTTCTAGGTCGTTTACATTCAGTTGATATATGTCCTAATTCTCCACAATTATAGCATTGACACTTTTTTGGATATTTTTTATAATTGAATTTTCTTCCTTTGTTAAAATTTTTTTTGGCTTATATTTTCTAATAAATTTATCTTTTGAATATTTTTTAAACTTATATTTCTTATAGGATTTGTATGGTTTCATATATTTCTTTCTTTTCTTATATTTATTTGTGTTAGGTGGTTTACAACCCAATTTATGTGGTGATTCTAATCTTCCACATTATATATATGTATATGTATATATATATATATATATAAAGTTTACACTTGACCTAATGCCTCGCCCTATCATCCAGTTCAACCTAACTTTTGGACCTGTCACTTTCAAGCTTCTTTCTCTTTTTTGGCGTGGCCTGGCCCAGCCAGATGGGACTAGGTCGGGCTGGATAAGATAGGTCTCTGTACATCCTTATTAGTAATACATGCAATGATTTTTTATTTTTTATTTATAAATGTATCAATAATGATTTGAAGTGCTAAATTCTTTCTAGTCAATGAGAAAAATAATAAAATTATTAATTTATGTAAATTTTGTAATTAACAAGAAAAATAATAAATTAATTAATTAACCAATTTTTAAATTGAGAGTTTTTCTATGAGAATTTTTTGAAGTGAAAAAAAAAATTAATGAATTATTTTTTAAAATCTAAGAATTCTTTGGATAGAACGAGAAAAATAATAAATTAATAAACCATCTCTTAAATTGAAAATTATAAATATAACTTGACATTATCCAAAATTAAAATAAGAAAAAAACAATATAAGGTTAAATGATTTATGATTGTGCCCTCTCAGTGAACACATTGTCATCATTTCTCTCTTACCAATCTCACATAACCAAATTTATGGACTTTCTCTAATTTATCATATTTTTTTAATATCATAATATATTACTAAATTTATTTTTTTTACTAACACTTACAAATATTATTAATTTAAAATATATTGATATATAATAAAACAAACCAATTATTCTCTAAAGTCCATCAGGTGAACAAATAAATTAATTTAAATATAAAATAAGCAGACTCTTAAACTTTCTTGATTCTTTTTTTTAATTAAAAATATTAAGTTCTATTTTTTAATAGTGTGTATTAGATTAAACAGAATAATATCCATTTTTGCTCCAAACTGCAAGTATCTGTGCTTCTTGATCTGAGTCCCCAAAGATAAATATACATATTTATCTAACTGGGCAGTAATCAATGAATCTTATGAGCAACCACACCCAGAAAAACCTAATATGCTTCACTACATATAGCTACCTCAATTACATGCAAAGTTTACTAATTTGATTCGGGTCTAGACCCATACATCTTTATCTCACTCTTTTTCTAGCCCGTCAGTATATATGGGCCTTTGAGATACAAAGCCATGCGAAGCTTAACGATAAAGCCTCATGGTCAGTATCATAAGTAGGCTTAGCACTTTTAGGAACACCATTTTTTTTTGGGCACTGAGGTGGAGTCTATTTTAATTTTTTATATATATGGTATTTTTTAATTTAATTTTTATATAAGATCTTTTTTGGTTACGTGAGTCTCTCATAGATAAAATATTTATTAATTTTATTTCTTATATATAGACGAGTATTAATAATGCATTAAATGTTGAAATATTGTATAATATCTGAAATTTGGATATAGGATATAATCTAAGATTGAATTTATTGAGATATTATATAGTATCCATACATAAAATGTGTTTATTAATTAAAGATAAAATAATAATTACAAAAATTATTATTAAATTTTAACTCTAATTAGCCTAAGATGAACTAGTTATATGATAATGATTCTTTTCTATCAGTATATAGTCTTTTATATGTTCAGAAAAGAATACTTACGAGTATTTCGTAAATGAGAGTGAAAGTGGAAGTAAGGGGGATTTAGGCTAGGGATCAATTATGTGAAATTTATTAATTTTAAAATTAAAAAATATATTAATTTTAAAAATAAAAAATTATTATTGATAATAATTTAATTTGTGAAAAAATGAATTGAGAAATATCTATACATGCTGAGGGATTAAGTTTAAAAATATATTATTTATGAGTGACCAATATAAAAAAAATCCTTAAAGAGAGACTAAATTAAAAAATACCGTATAAATAGAGGACCATAAAGGGTTTAACAAAATGAGCAAACCAATACATATATTGATGTGCAAAATAAAAGCTAAGTTTGATGGCTGGCAAGGTTGAAAAAAGCACCTCTCTTGTGCCGAAGCTGTGCATAGGTTCCTTGCTCAAGAACCTTCCCCTCTGAAACATAAGCAATTGAGTGAAGCTCTTTTATGGTGTTAAGCCTATGTGCCACCACGACGGTTGTTCTTCCTACCATTATCCTATCAAGTGCTTCTTGCACTACTTGTTCTGATTGCACGTCCAGAGCACTGGTTGCTTCATCTAGCAGTAGTATTGTTGGGTTTCGTATTATGGCTCTTGCAATTGCTATTCTCTGCTTTTGCCCTCCTGACAACTGCACTCCCCTCTCTCCACATTCCGTTTCATACCCATCTTTCAGTGATCTGCATTAAAAGAATCACTTTGTCATTTCTTTCAAGCTTAACTTACATGTTAGAGTATAACTATAAGTGAACACTTACGAGATGAAGTCATGAGCATTAGCAGCTCTTGCAGCTTCCACTACTTCGTTTTCTGCTGCTTCTTGCTTCCCAAGCAGAATGTTGTCGCGTATGGTACCTGAATAGATGACAGGCTCTTGGCTAACCAGTGCTGTGTGCTTCCTGTACCACTGAATGTCTAATTCCCTTATGTCCATGCCATCCACTTTGATGCACCCTCTCTCTACGTCATAGAATCTTTGAATTAAAGCGATTACTGTTGATTTTCCACACCCACTTTTACCAACTACCCCAATACTTGTTCCTGCCTTCACCTCCAAGCAAAACTTTCGTAGTATAGGGGTCCCTGGCCTGCTTGGGTAAGTAAAATCAACATCCTTCATCTCTATCTTCCCACTCATCTTCAACAACTTACACCCACTAGTGCCATCTCCACCCTAGTCCAAAAACAATCACAAATTATCTATGAATCATTTTCACAAGCGAGTTTGCCATATAAATTCAAGGGGTTTTCGTGATGTGTATAAAAATTCAGATATGAGATAAAATTTTAAGTCTTATCTTTGAGATAAGTTTTCCTCATAGTTCAAGTCATGTCAGCTGGTATAATCTCGTTCGCAAATGATGGGCTTACCTAGGAGAAATTCAAAAAGCTAATGTCAAGTACCTTAGGAATTAGTGACTGCCGGTCAAGAATTGCAAACACAGATGCCACTGCTGCCGAGCTCTTGGCAAGATCAGAAGTCATGCTTCCAGCATCAGCTATGACTTTGCCTGTGCTCACCAATACAAAAAAAGTCTTAAACACATCCCCTGCTGATATTTCTCCCTTTTGCACTAATGTCCCACCGTACCAGAAATCCAAAGCCCATGACATGAAAGTTAGGCACTGAGCAGAACCCATTCCAATCCCAGCTAGCCATGACTTCTTTCTGGCTTCCTTCCTGGGTGCCTCTTGAGCCTCATCAAATAGTTGCACAACTTTCCTGTTGCTTCCAAATGAGATCACAATTTTATGATTATAAACAGCTTCCACTGCAATCTGTGTGCTATGGTTCTGAGCCTTTACAAAGTTAGTTGAAAGGGTGGAGAGTAGCACTTTTCTTGTATAGAAGCAAAGTATTGTAAGTGGTTGTACAGCTATCATGACAAGAGCAAGCTTCCAAGCCACAACAAGCCCTATGATCATTGCAATTGTGACAGCAGAAGTGGTTTGAACTATTAAAGAGACTCGGTCTGCAACAAGTGACTTGACCATGGAAGCCTCATTGCTCAGCCTCGAGCACAAGGCTCCACTAGAGTTCTGTTCCTCATCAAACCAAGCAGTTTCAAAGGTTAAGATCTTCTCCAGCATTCGTAATCTGACCCTCTTTGTCAATTTCTCTCCCATATAAGCAAAATTGTAGTGTTGGAAGAGATTGAGGATTATAGAAGCAAGGGTTAAGGAAGAGAAGACAAAAGAATAAGTTCTGATCCTATGACGCATTTCCTCATGGCTTTCAACAAAAAATGCAGAAATCATACCCCCAATGGTTAAGGCATATATGGGTTGAATTGAGCCAAATGCTATAGCTGAGAGGCTTCCAACCAGACCCTTTTTCCACTCAGGAGCATTCAGAGAAAGAAGCCGTGATAAAGAAGGTGGCGGGTGAGACTCAAATGATGGGGTATTGTCAGGCAGTGGAGATTTTGGAAAAATAGAGGGGCTTGACCTAGCTGTACTTGGTCGACCAGCACTACTTCTTGCTACAGAAGAAACAATTACTTCTGGGTTTTGTTCTTGTTCATCACAACTGAATTGCCTCTGTAATTTTATTAGCTTTGCGTACTGTCCATTTGCACGGCTGATGAGTTCATTGTGAGTACCTGTTTCAATGATGCAGCCACCATTGACAACTGCTATGAGGTCTGCATTTCGAATGGTTGACAGCTTGTGGGAAACAACCTGATCATGTTTAGCAAGTGTTAGACAAGGCAGGTGTAAAAAGTGGATTCCTTGTAAACTTAATAGCATGGATAATTACATTGCATGGTTTTGATCATTTTTTCAAAAAACTATTATATGTATTATACCTACCAATGTGGTCCTTCCCATGGAGGCCTGATCAAGGGCATTCTGAACTATTCGTTCTGATTCAGAGTCAAGAGCACTAGTTGCTTCATCAAGTAGAAGAATCACAGGATTTTTTATGATGGCTCTTGCAATGGCTATTCGCTGCTTTTGTCCACCTGATAGAAGTGCCCCTCTTTCTCCAATCTAGATTACATAAAATTCAATAAGCTAAGTAACAGTAATTCTACAAAAATACTGAATCAGAAGCTTTTTCCATCAATGTTACTTTTACAGCCGTTAAGGTGTAATTGGATTGATGAGTGTTAATGACGTTTTCTTTGATGTAGATATTAATCTTTTATCTTCTTTTTCTTAGGATAGGTTCAGATTGAAGGGAAGTGCAATATAACATACCTTGGTCTCATAACCTTGAGGAAGCTGCCTTATGAAGTTATGAGCATTGGCAGCCATGGCTGCAGCAACTACTTCATCCATTGAGGCATCTGGCTTCCCAAACATAATATTCTCTTTTACTGAAGTCCCGAATAGTGCTGGTTCTTGGCTCACAAGTCCCATTTTTCCTCTTATCCATTTCAATTGTAGGCTCTTTATGTCTACACCATCAACCTTCACAACACCTTCATCTGTATCATAAAACCTTTGTACTAATGCTATAGCAGTGGATTTACCACTTCCACTTGCACCCACAAGAGCAACAGTTTTCCCAGCTTCAACATTGAGATTGAAATCCTTAAGAACAACTGCATCTGGACGCGAAGGGTATGTGAATTTCACATGGTCAAATTCCAGTTTGCCACTGATGCGATCCAACACTAGTCCTTTTGTGTCTTCACTATCAATTGTTGGTATTCGATCAATCATATCAAATATCCTCGAAGCAGCAACAGATGCTTCTGTGAAGTACTTAAGGTCAGGAAGTGCCACTCCAAGGGATCTGCAATGTTAAATTTCATCGATCAGCATTAGAAAGGATATACGAATACGCTTCTACAGCTGACATGGTACTAATCTTCATTTTTAAGAACAAGGTGAGTTGAAACTTGAAAGTGATAGTGATATTATTGTCAAAGCATTGTGATTTGAGTTGAGAACAACTATGGTGTTTAGAGCATTGTGTTGATGTAATTTTGCCTCGGCATTAGTTAATGAGACAACTTGTTAATTACATAACTAGCTAATATTGATTAAACTAACTCTAATCTGATCTCTCTCACCACAATCTTATTTCATTTCTCTGGCCTATGTGTCAAACATTTCAATATTCTAGCTTCATCTTCCTAAGTTCTTGTCATGTGAGTAGTCATATTCATCAAACATGCATGCGAGAAATTGGTTAAAGATCATCATTCTTTTTTTTTTTTTTTATATTGAAGATCATTATTCTATTTCTCTACCAAATGCAGCCCGATCATCATAACAGTTCAAGCAGCCATTGAGGATTAAAACAACTAATGCAATATCACCTTTTGGAAGACCTTTATTATGGATATAAAGCACTTCAATGCTATTATTGGAGTAGAACATTGTAAGAACAAAGATCATTCTAGCATTTTTATTACAGTTAATTAAGGCCTACCATAAAGCGAAGTTAATGTTTAGATTTAAAAGTGAATATATTGCAACTTTATATAATTATTTGATCCTCTAAGTTTAAAGCTGTTTCACATCACTTTTCTCAAAAATTCCCCATTGAAATCCAGCAGTCTCAATAATTACGAATTATCATTGTAATGCATATATGATTGAGTAACTTTTTCTACAAAAAGCCACTACCCTTGCTTTTCAGAGAAAGCTTTAAGAGTGCACTTTTGTTAAAGAAGAATATATATCCCTAGAAAAGTTAGATGCCTCATCTTTCAGCTGGCTTCTTTAGTTTCATTTCAACAATGTCTTTTGTACTGGAGGCTGTCAAACGTATATATATGATTGGAGTGAATTCTCGAAGGTACACCATTACTAAGAGCATGAAAATATGTGGGACATAAATGTTTGTGTATGTCTTTCTGCCTCACTTCAGCGTAAGCAAAATTTATCTAAGTGCACATAAATGATCGTGAGCAGATTTTCTGTGGTAAGAAAATTTACTGTAAAAAAATATGGATCATTTGATCAAGATCTTATAGTTCATATGATTTCAAAAGAAATAAATCTAAAAATTATGTGAAAAAATTTAGACCATTTCCTAGTACAAAGGATCCAAACTTACGAATGATCCGCACTACTTTTAAAGCTACGACACATGTGCGTCAATCATGTGATGATTATTTTTCTATATTCTTTCCCTCAGATTATAATTCAATTTAAAAAAAATTAAATACATTCATTAATTGTTTACTATAGAGCTCTTACATACAAAGAAATCATTTATAAAAGGTCATTAAAAACATAATAAGTTCTAAGAAATGTTCACATATTATAATATTTTCCTGAGCTTAACTTTAAGATAATCTAATCTATATATCATTATAAAAAATTATGATTTTTGCTGCAATTTCTTTTACATTTAGCTGTGGTTTAAGCCCAGGTTAACTTTTAAGATAATCTAATCTAAATGTTTTACAAATCATGTACTAAATATTATGCCTGCACTCACTATAAATTGAAAACCAAAAGCATATAGACGAATCGGAAATAAATCAAAGTGATGAGACAGATATATATAAAAAAGAAACAACGTACAGTCCACTCATTATGAAGGAAATGCCAGCTGCGTAGATCCTTCCTCCACTTTCACCATTGTGCATGACCAAAAGACTTCCATACCAAGCCAGAAAAGCCCATATTGCAAAAGAAAGACCGGTGCTTCCCACAGCCATACCCTTGGCTATACCTTGCTTCATCCCAAGCCTTGAAATTCTATCCAGTATTGCTGAATATCTGTCCATGATTCTTCTCTCTGCTGTGAATGAGTAAACAGTCTTTATAGAGCTTACAGACTGCTCTACTATGGCGTTTGCCTTGGCATACTCTTTGTGGGACTTCTTTGACAAGTAGATTAGGTATTTCCCATAAAGCATTCCAGGGATTATGAGAAGAAGCAACGTTGGGTATGCTACTAAAGCTAGTCTCCAAGAGAAGTACGTGGAGAATGCAATCCCTGAGATGAATGATGATGAATGCATCAAAAATAAAGGCACCTGGTAATAATTAAACAAAATTAGTTTGTATTACAAACCAAAAGATTAGAGAAATTATACGGAGAACACTTCTGTTTTTTACTATTAACTTTTTCAATGAAATCAAGACATATAGAGTTTTGATTTTTATAATTAAACACTTGAATCCTTTAAAAAAAATTATACTATATATATATATATATATATTACAATTTCATTACTAAAACTGATAGTAAGTACAAAAATACTAACTTTTTTCAAAGCATTTACTTGTGAATATATTTTTAGATTATTATATATCACTGTCAAACTAGTCTGGTTTAATAAATTAAAATGATTGAAGTATCTCTATGACTTTTTGTCAGAAAAAAAAAAAAGCTCTACTACTGCTTTCTCACAAATACTCCAAGCTACTTTGATTGGGGTCTTCAAGCCTTCTCTTCCCCCATTATCTTCTACTATTTCATCTTCCTCTCAAACCCTAACCCTAATATAAGCCATGGGACAAACTTGAACGCCAGAGTCCATGCGTCCTCCACAATATTGACCATATATATACTCTATTTTGCAAGACTAATAAATAGCCTGCCAAAGGACCATCTCTTGCCAGAAGCGACCAAAACATCTAACTAGTAAAAATCCTTTTTATCATATGCATTGAATAAAGTTTTACCTTTTCACTGAGGAGTTCTTGGAAGAGAGAAGTGTCCTTTGAGATGCTATTTACGATGTCTGAAGTGGTTGCTTCTTGCGAATTGAAGAATCCCACTTCTTGTCTGAGCACAGCTTCTAGATACTTGTACCGAATTCTCAACACCTGCCTCTCGCTTGTTTTGCTCCAGCAATACCCTTCTGCATAGCATGAATCAATATATCAGTACTGATGACTGCAATATGATTGCTTCTATATATGAATCAAAATCAAATTTTGAGAAATTTTAGTTAGTACTTTCTCAGTTTCTCTTAGATTTCACATCTCCAGATATTATATGTAGGTGATTTGTCTTGTAATTTCTCCACTCTTTCTTTCCTTTTTGCTTTTCACAAAACTGGGAATTAAATTTTAATTAGGGTTTCACACAACATGACCTTGTTCATCAAACAGCTAAAAGTGAAGATGCCTCCTAAGTGCGCACTCTACTTACTGGGTAGTAATGCCTAGAGCAGTTAGATGCTATAGGTAGCTATGTTAAAACGTTTGACACGTTTTGTACTAGAAAAGTAAAGCAAATAATAATAGAGAATCTTAGGATTTACCCATGAAGGCCAACGCCATGGCTGCTAACCCCAAGTAAACGAAATATAAACTGCACTGTAAACAATAAATCAAAGTTTAAAAAAAAAAAAGTTGGAGAGATGATTAGTAGGAGGAAGAATACATAGAAAGAAGTGAAGACAGACTGAGATATATAGTCAACATTTATCTATAGACTAACCTTTTCAACCTCAGCCATGGAAAAATTCCCACTATTATTTCGTTGTTGAGTAGTACCCGAACCCAAGCTGTTCATGATACGACTAGCAAACACAAGCAAAACGTTTGTGGACATGCCGTCTCCTATTGCTCCCAAACCACCCAACAACATAAGCACAACATCGATCCACTCAGCATATCTGAAAATTATAAATATAGAACCTCGCTCTTTCTTGCACATCTCTCTATCTTTTTCTGGGGAACTCATTTTGCTTCTCTGAATTGCCAATGTGTGGAAGCAATGAGATAGAAAGATGAATTGTGAAAGGAATTGTTAAGGGTGCTTTGTGCTTATACATATATATATATATGACAGTGTGAACATACATGTATGAGGAATGCTGAGTGGTATATTCTTTATATATATGAAGCACACAATAAGCTTTATGAGGGGATTATTATGGGGTTGTTAAAGATGTTTTTGAGTTGTGGTGTTTGATTGGTCGATCGTGTCAATCGCATGAGATCTGAGATAACCCAGTTTGTCCAGTTTTGAAGAAAGATGAATATGACCCAGGTCCAATTTGCCATTATAGTACTTGCTCCCCCTTTTATTTCTATTACTTTATAGGTCTGATGTGAGGTTGCTTTGGCCATTGTCGGTTTATTGCCAGCTCCTTATTAATCACTCTCAAGTGTCATTCTTCCTTCTCAAGGAGCTGTATATTAAAAAATTAGCACAGTGGGGTATGGAATTATAACTAAATAATGTGGGTCAAAAACTGGCTATATAAATATATATATATATATATATTTTTTTTCTTGAATTTTGTTGAAATTAATTATATGAATTTTCCTTCTGTTTTCAAATTATACACGAAATTCTCTGGAATTAATAAATTGTGTTACACTTTAGTCTATTTTTAAATTTTTATTTTCGAATAAAATACGTTTCATTAAATTAAATACATATTTTTATAACTAAAATACCATATTAAATATTTTTTTTATAGAGGGTATTTTAGTTAAAAAAAATTTAAAATTGACGAAATTGCATATTTTGAAAATAGTAATTTATTCTAAATCATTTTGTACATATGAAAAAAAAGGTATACGAATTTAAGACCTCTTATTAATTACTTACACTTTTCTCCACTAAATCACACATCGTGACTTCATCTCAGACATACTTTGGATCTTCTGTCACTAATGAACTTGCTAATCTGTGGGTCAATAATAAGAAAAAAAAAAAAAACAGCAAGAGAAAAAGAAGGAGAATGTCACGAGAAATCATTAATTAGCTTCATAGTCGACGACAATGACTTGTGCTACATTTAAATACAGACGCCTCTTAAATATAATAGATAACATGTACATTAGGACAGTTTTATGAGAGAATGTACATATCTCTCACAGCAATATTGCAAAATGGTGGCCATTAATTAAGATAATATATAATATTAATATAGCCATCAATTTTGTTTGTGTGATAAGAAGACTTGAAGAGTACCGGAAAGAGCGTGCAAGTTTCTCAGAAGTAAAAGAGGAAGGAAGATAAGATATCCTCACAAAGCATATTCCTCTTCTCATAGTTTATCCAAAAAAAAAAAAAAATTCTTCTTATATAATTATTAGGTTAGCTGCCAGACCAAATTTGCATCCACAGATTCGATGCCCTAAATTCCAACATTTTTTATAGCTGTGATTTTTGGACCTTCTCCCGGCGAGGCACCCATACTTAGATATGTTTTTCTTTTTATTAATTAATTTTTGATAATAATAATATATAGGTAAGTTTCTCTGACATTATTGATAAATTCAGCCTAAATTAAGATTCATATGGTGGCATGAGCAAAGGCTCCGAAAATTCAAGCCTATACATTATGAGTAATTACAACAATGAATTTTATTGATTTTCTTTTGCCAGTGTTGAGCCAACTCATGCTGGAATTGAATATTGATAATTTTCTATATATATATATATATATATATATATAATATTCTATAATATGGTCTTAAAATCCCTCAATTGTAAGCCCTCATTGGATTGTCCGTATGTAATTAGAATTTGATGATTGAGATCCTAATCAAATACTTTTAAAGATATAGTACACATATTATCTCTCATCAATATTTTGGCTGTCTCAAAAGAAATGAAGAGAGAGTGGAAGAAGGGAAATCTTGCATAGCACATAGTTTATTGGATCCAAATGGATCCTCATATATTCCATAGAGAATAATCTAACTCTTCTGGGGGATTTGATGTAATCGCCACAAGATAAGTGATCTACCATCTTCACAATAATTCATCAGTTTAACACAATCTAGGACATCTTTCGCATGCCCACTTTTAATTAGTCAATATTCTTCAGATATTGCCAGATTGTCAACTAAATATTGAAACTCTTAATTTCATAATCTTTTGTTTTTATAGTTAGACCCATATCCCATTGTCTATGGGCATGTCTATCTTCCATAACGACTATATATATCTATCTGTCTCTTTTCAGCTAGTCTTTCCACAATTTCTTTGATTTTAATTTCATGACTGTTAGATATGCATATTCTGTGTTGCGTTACTTTGTAATCGAAATGAATCAAGCTATCGTATTTTTATATCTTTAATTTGTTGATAGTGCGATGTGCTGTACTCTTATAAAGGATTAGCAACTTAAAAATGTATTAAAAAAATATGTATATATATTATGTACATTTTGGATTGAAAAAATGGTGAGTTCTGATTTGGATTTGCCCTTTTGAAAAAGAAAAAAAAAAAACTCATTGCCAAATTAAATGTTCTAATTTGCCTCCAACATATAGTACATGCATCTGCAACTTTATATAGTATTTTAGATTGGGAATATTCAGCAAATTCCAATAACAAAAAATATGACATTAAAGGACTACACCTTTGTAGCTTTGAGCTATAGGTATACTCTTCATCTTAGGTACATAAATATTTTAATGGCAAAAGGAGAAGACTAATGATTCTCTTTACTTTGACTAATCATATGATTAAATGAATTTTACACACTTCTCAATTCTGGATTTCTCTTTTTCTTTTTTAATGTAATTGTACATGTATGAGGTTGGCCTGTTAAGAAAAAAGTATATTATTTGTTTTGCACGTGCAATTGCGTGTTATATATACACATCATAGATTCATAGGATAGCCCTCACAAATTATAATAAAAAACTAAAAACGAGCAGCATCATCCGGTATTTTCGGCTTAAAATTATCGTTGGTTAGGTTAATTGTGTTCACATTACCCCAAAAAAAAACAAATGTCTAATCAAAGGGACCATGGTCACGCCTAGTGCAGGTTTTTAAAAAGATTGTTAAACTAATAGTATGGTCCTTTAATTTTATTTATTATATTAGATTGGTTTTTTAAATTTAAAATGTGTTTTAAAATTTTAAATTCATCACATATTTATTCTATAGACACTGTGTAAAAAGAATCTAATGAGAATTTGAAATTTAAAGTACAATTTAAAAACATTTTAAAGTTCAGATCAAACTAATTCAAAATGCTTTAAACTTAAGAGATTAATTTAAAACTATTAATGAAATTGTGGATCAAAATATTATGTTAACCTGATAACGTGTTACTCTATATAATATAATATAATATTTCAGTCCTAAAAAGTTTGGAATTTTCAGTTTCTGTCCCCTCGATCACTTTCACCACAACCAAAGGGTACCTAAAGGCTTCGTTAATTTAACTCCTAAATCATAAAAAAATGGTCCACATTATGCCCATTTAATTAAACTATCCTAATTTATTTAATGTACAATCCATTGAGTTTGTTCAGCACAGTACATATGAAAAATGTGCTATATTGTAGAGAAGGGGCTTTTAGCATAATTAAAGGGTTAATATGCTAGTAGGAACTGTTAGAATATTGTATAATATTTAAGATTTAAATTTGTTAAGATATTATATAATATTTACTTTAATTTTAATTAATTTTTATAAAAAGGTTAGATTATTATATAATACAGGATAAAGGTATAAAGAGAATAATTTATAGAAACTTAAAATGCTTTGAGTTTTGCGGTTAAAATTCGAGAAGAGATGTAAGCTGAAAAAACTCGAGATATATTTAATACATTGTAGGTATCTCATACGATCAGTGATTCCAGTTCAGAATCTGATTAAATTTAGCAATAAGAAGAAATATGTAAGTCTCCAATATTTGAATTAAATTATAAATGTATTCTTTATTTAATTCTTTTATAAACTAATCTATATGAACAAAACGAGGCCGATTTTGAACTTAGATTAGGCAATTTTGAGATAATAAAACGCAGAGGTTACAAATTGGATAGTGGGATTCACAAATTGATCAATGGGTTAGTTAAAGGCTAAGTACTTAAATAATTTCTCAATCTCAAACTCCACGTGATTAATATAGAACAATCGGTGAAATCAGCTTCATACTTGGTTTGGTTGCCTTTGATTGTTATAATAAATTAAATTACAATCCAATAAGACAATTTATCTTTCCGCAAAAACAGATCATCAAGTTGAGAGTGGGACTTTCACAAACTTTAATTGGTCCTCACTCCTCAGTGCCTCTAACTCTAGTTTTCTTTTTAACTTTTTACTGTTCATTGCACATAATAATTCAAAAGCAAGGATTTTATATTGAGTACGGCAGATGATGGCCCAAATAAAGCATGATTATTAGATGGTTCACTCATTTAAGGCCACAAAATGATAAAGCATGAGTGATTAATTAGCCTCTCTCTAGATTAATCATGGTTTATATTATATGGAGATTAGTGCAATAGTATTATAATTTTCTTAGTGATCAATAAAGCAGGAAACAGCAAGGACCAGCGAATGCAGAAAATTGGTTATGTTCGTATAACTTTAATCATATACATATACAAGTGTTTCTGATCATGGCCAGCTTTCCAATTAGGGGAAGACAAAACTTATATATATATATATATATATGAAGCAATCTTTTTCCACTAATCACAAATACACAACACACAAAGGCATATTTCTCTAAGTTAATATTTCGGTGAGAGAATTTAGCCTGAATTAAATTCAAAGATAAACAAACCAAAACTTAGACCCTTAATTTCAATCACTTTTTTTTTATCATTAGCAAGGCACTAAGATAGCTTTTTATATTTCTTTTAGTTAAATTTTTATAAATTAAAGGTTGAATATTGTATCTCCCCTTTACGTTCCAAGTTGATTATATGCAATATAGTTATCCCTTTAATATTAGCTTTTAGTCTTCACTTCTGTGTGCTAAATTTTTCTTTATGAAGTTTCACCTTTTTGTTCATGCTTTCTTAATCTTGTTTTCAGCTTGTAAAGTAGCCACCAAGTGGAAGCTGCTGCATTATGAAAGTCTCGTCTTTTTGAAGAATGAAGACAATTAGGTTTACGTAAATTTTCTACAGACTCAAAAAGAATATTAAAAACCTCCCTTAAATCCCCCTAGATGGATGCTTTAGCTATTGTTGCAAACTTACAGACATATAATAGTTGTCACTGCATTTTCAGTGATACATGTGAAATTGAAGGATTTCCCACCATTAAAATTCAGAAATATCTAAAGCAGACTCAGTGGTAAAATGATGTATAGTATCCCTTTTAATAATCTGAGTTTGAAAATATCCTAAATTAATTGTCTATGAAAGTTGTGTTGTTATATAAGTGGTACATTATGGTTGCTACATGAATTTGAAAGACAATCAGATAAGAGTGATAAAGAAGGAAGAAAGTGTGGGTTTGGAGTGAGATAAACAACTTTTTGTTTGTGAAAACTCCCAATTGATCCTATTCAAGTGCAAGCACGGTTTGAATATTGCTTGGCCTATATATCCTTTCATGCAATTCTATTAATTTTCCATGTTCATGCCAATGGATGTACTTTGGGATGGTAAAAGGTTTTAGCGTTTAAATTTAGGGATCTATGTGAGACTTTTTCATTTGCAGATTTACATTTGAAAAATTGTTTCCTTCAAAGATGGGGATGAAGGAAACACTCTGTCCAAAGAGAATTTGGAGATATGGACAGGGATCATATTCCTTGCTTTGTGAGTAGAGTCATCATACGAACCTGATTCGTTTAATTTGTAGGCTAAATAGGTTAATTCGGTAAGTTAATGGGTTGGTCATTTTTTTATAAGAAGCTAAATGTAATCCTCATTTGAATAACCATTTGCAAACTATTTGTCCAATTCGTGTGCCTCACTGTGTTTGGTCTCTAAAAAATTAAAAAAAAATAGCTTTATTGACACACGTTAGTCACTGCACATCATAGTTGACACTCACTCATTTAATCTCATTAAAATATTAAATCATATTTGTAATTTGCCTACTTTCAATATTAGATTGTATTAGATTTGTGGTATGAGAATTCTTGATGATTAGTTTGTTTTATTTGAAATCTTTTTTAAGAATGTTTTAAAATTTTTTTATGAGTTAAAACTATGACAATGACAATATTTATTTTTTAGATTTTTTTAAATTTTTAATAAATTATACGGATTGACTCGTTTAACCCACTTAATAGCTTAGATTGGGATTTTTAACCCTTCTACTTGTGGGTGGGCTGCCAATTGTATATAAATAATATATATATATATATATATATGTATGTATATTAATTTTTGTATTTTTAGTTATTTCACTTGTTATTTATTTTTATAATAATTAAAAAGAAAAATAATTTAACTTAAAAAAATAATTCTACTCATTATATATTATTATTTCACTTCTTAAAGACTTGGTTGACATAATGAAATTATTTTCAAAATACTTTAGAACTGTGATAACATTATAATAGAGAATAAGAAGTAAATATTATAAAGAATAATATAATTATTTATAAATTAGAATTAAGGATAAACATATGAATTAAAATTATTCAAATGAGTTTATTTAAATTTAATTATATTTTTGTTAAGCTTTTTCTTTTAGAATTAATTTACTAAGTGCTATCTCTTGTAACTTAGACAACTTGATACAAAAATTGTCATTTGAATATTTATAGTTTTTATAAAATTATAGTTTTTATAAACAAGAAGTTTGAACTTTATATATATATATATGTATATATCTATATTATTTTTTAAAAAATTTATAAAAAATTCAAAATTTTCATAAAAAATAAAGATGCAAGATATAATTAATGATATGAATAAAAAGCAGTGAGCCATTTCCTGCCCCTACTCTATAAAATTGCCATCTTACATGTACTGACGATGCTCTTTAATTAATTTTATTTGTCTGAATAGAAGATGATGGCCCGAGCATGATATCATTGCCTCGCCAATATCACAGTCGCTAAAATTTCATAGATATAATTAAGTTTCTCATAAAATTATTTTTTCAAATTTGTTTTATATAAGTGGTATTTATCAATTTAGTTTTTTTTAATAGAATTTCCTTCTTAATATGGTGCCTTAAAGATAAGTAATTTTCAATTTAATTCCTCTCAAATGAAACTATTATTAATAATGTTGTTAAAAAATATGTTAATTTTAAAAAAAATATAAGAAAGATATTATTGAAAATAGTTTTATTTGTGTAAAATTAAATTGAGAAGGCAACCCTATAAGAAACCAATTGGGAAAAAAAAAACTTCAAAGACTAAATTGAAAAGATAAATCTATGAATTACCAAATTAAAACATATCCCATCTACAACGAATTAAAATAAAGTTTTACTAGAAAATTGGTTAACCAAATCAATCGTTATAATAATATGTGCACATAGGTTGGATTCCATCACCCCCATTTTCTCTAGCATCTATCTAGACTCTGATTTCACTAAAATTTTTTATGCTTCATTTATTTTCTGCCTTTCCATAAACTATTGTATTCAGTGTTTATTGAAATGAAGTATCTCATTTTCTTAATTTTTTTTTAAAAAAAAAACCCTAAAAAGCTAGCCTTTAACTTGCGTTGATGGCAAAAAATAGCCGTTGGCTTCAATTTCGTGGACGCTTTTGGATCCGTCGATTTGGGCCACCTTGTCCAACATTGAGCCCATTGTAAATGTACTAGGCCCTTAAAGTTTTCCGTCTTTCATAGTAGAAATTGGATGAGCCACCTTGTCCATCATTTAGCAAGCTTTTTGAGTTACGAAAATAAAAAGAAGAAAATGATTATTATTATTATTTATTATATTTTTGTTTTCCAAAAATGAGGATAAGCGAAAAAATACTAGAAGATTTATTTTTTCGGGTAAATAGTAAGGGTATCTGATCTAATTGAATGGAAGACAAATCCCTTTTAAACCCTAAGTGTAACGGATAAAGTCTTTTTTAATTTGATATCTTTGAAAATTGAATGCTTTAAAATTTATTTATTTGATAATATTGATTATAAAAAATTATATGAAAAATTAAACTTTAAAACTAATATTCAGAAGTTGCTAATATTTAGAATAGTTATGTGGAAGTTTTCATTTTTGACCTCTGGACTAAAATACTTCCACTTTTTTACGCAAAAAAAAAAAAAAGGAGCATGTTTTAGTCATTTTCTTACAAAAATATAATTGATGTAGAAATATTTACCTCATTTTTTATGCATAAAAAATATAAAATTATGATAAAATAACCCAAATACCTTTTTATAGTCTCATTTTTCTACCATATAAATTAAAAAAAAAAACCTCTTCCCATTTACCATTTACATAGGATTTCCTGGATATGACTAAACGTATATAAATTGGGACCATTACGATGTAAAGGAGAAAGCATCATCAGATAACAACACAGAAAACCATTCCATTTATAGCACTTCCGACAAAGATATTTATGCATAAGGAAGTAAAAATAATATGTGGATACATTCGTAGATTTAGAGTAAGATATTTATATAAATTTTTTAATTGTAAAAATTTATTAAATTTTGATTAGAATTATTAATCGAATGAGATATTCATAGTATATTGGGTGTACCTTAAATTTTCACAACTTAAATTTCTTCTTAAATGTGATTGCAAAATACTCACAAATATTTCACTCAAAACATCCAAAGTCTCTCTTTCTAATGAGTTATTTATTATATAATAATTTAACTCTATTTATAAAAAGCTAGTTAGAATTAGAGTTTAGTAATAATTTTTATAATTACTATTTTATCTTTATTTAATAAACACCTCTTATAAATAAATTTAATATAATTTTTTAATAAATTTAAATTTTAAATATTATACAATATTTTAACACATACAATTGTATCTCTCAAAATACAACACGGGGCTTTACCCAGTATTTCTGTGAAATTAGTACGAAGCAACAAGATGAGATTTTTAATATTTGAAACTCCCTAGTCTTGCCCGCAGTTGTCATTGCTCCAGTGGGTACTGCAGAAGCTGGATTAGTGGCCTTTCGTATCTTAACAACATTCCAAGCAGTGTTCGCAGCATGCCCTGCTGTAGCAAGAACATGCTCTGTAGCCTCCCCTGCATTCTCTCCAAACCTGTTCATCAATAATTCCACACCGTGTCATACATACATACATATATATATATATATGATCATAGTAATATCTCTAACATGCCCTTCATATGATTTGCTATACTATGCAATTATTTTCCATGGCTTTTACCCGTTAGAGACCATTCCGGTGGCAGAAAGGGTTTGTTTCTCAGCAGCTTCGACTGCATCGAGGACGTTGTCAGTGATAGCGAAAGAATGACTTACTGACAGCATCAAGAGAAGCCAGCAACACCACTCCAGGAAGCATCTTTAGAGAAGCCTTCCCTGGTTTGGATTTGACTACAGGGCCATCACTAATTCACTGACTATTCAAACTCCATTTAGTAATTGTTAAAATAATTTTAATATTTATAGATTAACATTAATTATTCTATTAGATTAATATTTTATTATTAGGCAATTAATGTTATAGTTTATAAACTATGTGAATGGATTGAATTTTATTTTAATTTGTAGATAATCGGTGATAAGTTCGATTATCCACAAGCCCACTGAATAGAAACCTAACCCATAGCCCAAGAGTATTAGTAATCATCTCGTCAAATTACTAATTTGAGATTGTTACCTAGAAAGAGATTTAATTGGCTTATTTTTTGATTGCTTAATTAAATGAGAAATCGTTTAAAAGATTCTGAAGGATTTTATTTTAATAATATTGATTAATTATATTATTAAAATAAAACTCTATAAATAGCACACTGAAGCCCTATTTTTAAATATACAAATACTATCACTCTCTCTCTGCCGTCAAAAAATACTTTGAGAGACGTTCTTGGGCATCGGGGGTTGAATTTATCAGACTCAAGCAATACTTGGAACAATAATGTAGTCTTCATCAGGTTAGATTATTAATTTATCTATTCTCCCTATTTGTGATCATATTTAATTACATGCTCTAATTTTACTTACAATTGGTATTAGAGCTTACGGTTTTATGATTATAATTTTTTTTTCTTTGAATTTCGTCAGACAAATTTTATTTTTCTATGGCTAATGACATTTTAAATGCACGTATTATTATTGTTATTCGATAATTAATAATAATTATTGTGATCAGAACCAATTATTGGCTTGTGTTCAATTTTTTTTGGTAACATTAACGTTATCGTCGAAATCCATCGCCATCAAGAACATCATTTTTTTTTTCTTCGGCAAGAAATTTTTTTTCTTTCCTTTTATTTCACTGCTGCCATTCGAAGCCATCACCGGCGATTCAAATCGAGAATGTCACGGTGGTTGGCTCTCATCGCTGGTGAGTCCAGTTTTGAACCGATGAACCAACCCACCGTCAAACACAAAATTTCGATCAAAGATTTTTCTTAGCTGGGAATGATTCACTTGAAACAGTCACAAGGAATACGTAGATCGTTAAACGACGATTAGAAAGGTCACTGTTTCAAGGTCTGAAAGCATGGAAAACATCAGGTCAAGTGGGGTGGATTATTAGGTTCTCTGGTAGGTTGATTTGACCTGCCAAAGGTTGAAGAAGGAGCGCATGTAGGTGTGTGACACCTCATTGTAGGTTAGATGAAATTCAAAATTTGGGATTTGCCTCTACTTGCCCTGATCTAAATTATGATGATTTTAGAAAATTTTTTTGAGCCTTGTAAATAGGAGCTTTGAAATTTTTTCAAAATTAAGGGGCTTAAAATAATGTGTAGATAAGATATTTTGATCTGAGAAAATTTGTGTATAGACTAGACATAATATGGGACAATATGTTTAGCTCACTCTCCTTGATTATGTGTAAATAAATTATAACTAATTTCTCTATGTTAATTGTTAATTTTTTATCCCTAATTTAAGCACATGCCTTAAAAGGGATAAAACTGTATGTGGAATTTATTGTAACTTTGGGTCACATACACTTAATGATTGTGTGCTCACCTATCATGGGTCCAATCATGGTGATTTGTCATTTATAAATAATTTATACCATATTTGTCACTTAATTTCCTACAATTTTGGATAATTTAGTTACCATCATTAAGGAAGAGTTTGAACATTACGATGAGTCCACAAGAGAGAGTATACATACATGTTATATTAATAATAGACATACCCTATCGGTGTGACATTATTAATATAATTATGTGAAATAAATACAATTATGATTTCAAATGACATAAATACATTTACGAACGGTTAGCAGCAATTTTAAAAGCAATGCTTTCATTGTTTCTTATATCCTATCAATATAGAAACCATGGTTACATTTTGTTACTTCTCCTTGTGGTCAAATCTATGGTACACATGAGTTTTCTTTCATGATTTGTTGTAATCCAAAACTTTAAGTGGGATTATAATGCACACCTTGATGATACAGTTGCATAAGCTGAATTTTGTAAAGGGAAACCTTATTTCTTGTAATTATGTTTCCAGGATATAATTAATGTTTCCTGATATTGTTTCATCAGCTTCTATGTTTTAGCAACTGTCTGTGGTGAAAACTCTGAATGAGACAAATTTTGATGATTGGCATGAGTCCCTCAATATGTACCTGATCATCTCTAAGGAGGATTTGGCCATGAGAGATCCAAAACTAGTAGATCTCATTGTTGAGTCTAGTGCTGCTGATAGAGCTTATCACAAGTGGTATGAATCCAATAGGATCTGCTTGACGGTCATAAAATACACTATTGAGAAGACAATCAGATAGAGTATTCCTGAGAAGGACACGACCGTGGAATACCTTAAGGCTATGAGTGAAAAGTTCAAAAAGTTCGATAAGACGTAGAAAACGTATTATCTTTCGCTAATGGATAACACTTATTATAACAGAGTGTCTAGTGTACACGAGCATATGATGAAGCTGGTGAATTACTTCAACAAGTTGAAATCTTTAAATGTGGACCTGGGTGAAAGTTATTTTGTCTACAAAGTTCTACAGTCTCTTCCGGCAGAATATGGGGTTCTCAGAACCACATACAACTCACAAGAAGTTGAATGGACCATTGATCAGATGATGTCCATCGTGACTCAAGAGGAGGAGTCATTAAAGAAATCAAATTCAAGAGGTCATTCAGTGAACTACATCTCTCATAGTTCGTCAAGCAAGGTTGAAAATGAGAAGATTAAGGGAAAGAAGCCTGAGGGCAAGCCTAATGGTAAAAGGTTCTTTGAGATCAAGAAGAACAATAAGAAGAATAAGGGTAAAAAGAAGAAATTTAAGGGTGATTGTAATTACTGTAAGAAGTCTGGCCACAAGATCTCAGATTGCCTCAAGCTGAAGTACAAGCGTGAAACAGAAGGTATCTTTCTTGAAATTGCCCTCTTAGCTCTAGTTTGTCTTGAATCCAATAATTTTGAAACCTCCATGGACACTTGGTGGTTGGATTCTGGAGCGACTGTTCACGTAACTAATTCCTTATAGGGGTTCAGAAACAAGAGGAGCCTAAATGAGAGAGAAAAGACCATTCTAGGAGTGGAAGGAAGTTCAACTGCAGTGGATTGCATAGGAACTATAGTTTTGAACTTATATTCTAGACATACTTTAACTTTAAATAACGTTGTCTATGTACCTTCTTCAAAGAGGAATTTGGTTTCAAGTTCTGTGTTAGACAAAGATGGATATTCCTTTTAGCAAAGAAATGGCAGAATTGATGTTTACTTTAATTCAGTCATTGTTGGAACTGCTAGATTAATAAGTAGTTTATATTGCTTGAATACAAATATTTGTTCAGATTCTACTCTTGTGGCATCAATTAATGCTGTCATTGGACACAAACGCCAAAGAATTGATGAGAACTCTTCCATGTTATGGCGTCAGCGTTTGGGTCACATCTCTAAAGAGAGATTAGAAAGGATGATTAGACAAGGAATATTGCATAACCTAAACTTTTCTGACTTTGAATCCTATGTTGACTACATTAAGGGAAAACTTCCCGCTAAAGTTAGGAAGAAAGGAGCTAATAGATCTGAGACTATTTTGGAATTGATTCACATAGATATCAGTGGACCAATTACTCCCATTGCTATGGGTAATTATACATATTTTATAACGTTTATTGACAACTATTCTATATTCGGTTGGATTGACCTGTTACATGAAAAATCTGACTTGTTAAATGCCTTTAAGGCATTTAAAGCTACCGTTGAATTAAAGTCTGGAAAGGTTATCAAGAATGTAAGATCAAACAGAGGTGGAGAATATTATGGAAGGTATACTGAAACTGGGAGAAACCCTGGATCGTTTGCCTTATTCCTACAGGAGCAAGGAATTGATGCTCAGTATACTATGCCTGGCACTCTACAACAAAATGGAGTTGCTGAGAGGCGTAATCGTACCTTGATGGACATGGTCAGAAGCATAATCAGTCATTCTTCGTTACCAGAATTTCTGTAGGGTGATACCCTTAAGACAACAGCCTATGTCTTGAATCAAGTTTTGAGTAAGTCTGTTGAAAAGACACCGTATGAGCTTTTCATAGGTAAGAACCCTAGTCAGAGGCACTTTCTGTGGGGTTGTAGAGCAGAAGTGAGACCCTATAATCCGCAGCTTAAGAAACTTGATTCTAGGACTGTTAGCGGATTCTACATTGGGTATTGTTCAGGATCTAGAGGATGTAGATTTTATTGTCCTAGTCACACTACCAGGGTCATTGAATCTGACAGAGCCTTCTATTTTGAGGATGACTTGGACAGTGGGAGTGATGTCCCTAGAGTAATTAACTTGCATTGTGTGGATACCATTTTACCCATACTATTGTTGTCATCTCTACCTGTAGATCATGATATTAGGGATGACACCCTTGTTGAGAATCCAATTGATCCCATTGTAGAAGCTCTTATAACTGATATAGGAGAATCAACCCTTAATTTGAGATGATCACAGAGGATTTGTAGACCTGTAATTTCAAATGACTACATAGTGTACTTATAGGAATTTGAGTCAGACCTTGTTGATGGCATAGATTTAGTTTCTTATGACGAGGCTGTGTTAGGATCTCATTCATCTAAATGGTTAGAAGCTATAAATGATGAGATGTCATTCATGTCTCGTAATCATATATGGGAATTAACTGAGTTACCAGATGGTTGTAAACCCGTTAGTTGCAAATGGGTCTTTAAGACCAAAAGAGGGGCTAATGGTAAAGTTGAAAAATTCAAAGCTAGACTTGTAGCTAAAGGCTATAATAAGAAGGGAGGGATCGATTATACTGAAATGTTCTCACCCGTATCTACTAAAAATGCCTTCAGAGTTGTAATAACTCTATTTGCACAGTTAGATCTTGAACTTCATCAGAAGGATGTCAAAACTACATTCTTAAATGATGATTTACTTGAGGATGTTTGTATGACACAACCTGATGGATTCACTGAAGTAGGGAAAGAACACTTAGTGTGTAAGCTGAAACGGTCCATCTATGGGCTTAAACAGGCCTTAAGACAGTGGTATTCGAAATTTGATCAAATAATCACCTCAGTTGGTTTTACAAACAACATTACTGATCAATGTATCTATCAGAAGTTTGATAGAGACAACTTTATGATACTCGTTCTGTATGTTAACGACATACTCTTAGCCAGTAACTCAGTAACTATGTTGAATGAGGTCAAACATGTTTTGTCATGCCACTTTGACATGAAAGATCTTGGTGAAGCTTTTTTTGTCTTGGGAATTCAGATTCACCATGATAGATCTTGTGGCACTCTTAGTTTATCTCAGACAACCTATATAGATCGAGTGATGAAGAAATTTAATATGCATACTTGCGCTCCTTGTGCTGCACCTGTACAAAAGGGTGAAGGGTTGTCTAGATCATCTTGTCCCAAAGATGATAATTTGAAAATCAAAATGAATAAGATTCTGTATGCATCTGTTGTTGGCAGCCTTATGTATGCTCAGATGTGCACACGACTTGATATTGCTTTCGCTGTTAGTGTACTTAGTAGATACTTGAGTAATCCTAGTCCTGATCATTGAAGGGTTGTGAAGAAAGTTATGAGGTACCTACAAGGTACAAAGCATCACATGCTTACTTATAGAAGATCTGAGCCACTTGAAATTGTGGGTTATTCAGATTTTGATTATGCATCTTATGTGGATGATCGTAAATCCACTTCTGGATACATCTTCATGATGTCTGGAGGAGCTGTATCATAGAAGAGTTGTAAGCAATCAGTAACAGTTACCTCAACTATGGAGGCAGAGTATATCGCTTGTTATGAGGCTACCTACCAGGCCATATGGTTGAGGAAACTGATATCTGACATGTATTTGGTTGATTCTATATCACGACCTCTAACCATATACTGTGATAGTTCATCTGCTGTTAGCTTTTCTCAGAATCATAGGAACTTTAGTTGCACTAAACACTTCGATGTTAAGTTCCTATTTGTCAGAGAAAAGGTTGCTAAATCTCAGACTCGTTTGGTTCACATTCTTGGTGAACACATGTTGGCGAATCCGTTGACCAAAGGCTTACCCGTAGGAGTCTTTAAGAATCATGTAACTTACATGGGGTTGTTGAAAATTCTGTTGTAGCCTTGGTTTAGTTGGAGTCTGGATTAAGTTTTTTTGGGACTTTTGAATGTTACTTTGTATTCCATTCTATTCAGATAATGAAACTCATTCATGGAAATGTCAATATCACTTGATTCCCTATCGGTTTCAATGATCTTTGTGTATAGTTTCACTTTTGAATTTTGTACAATTTATAAATATGCACATATTTATGTGTTTATATGAACATTATTTTTCCTGACGATGTATTCGTTTATTGATCTAATAATTTAATTAATGCTATCTAAGTGGGAGATTGTTAGAATAATTTTTAATATTTATGGATTAACATTAATTATTCTATTAGATTAATATCTTGTTATTAGGCAATTAATGTTGTAGTTTATAAACTATGAATGGATTGAGTTTTATTTTAATTTGTGGATAATCGGTGATGGGTTCGATTATCCACAAGCCCACTAGGCAGAAAGCCAACCCACAGCCCAAGAGTGTTAGTCATCATCTCGTTAGATTACTAATTTAAGATTGTTACCTAGAGAGAGATTTAATGGACTTATTTTTGATTGATTAATTAAATGAGAAATCGTTTAAAAGATTCTGAAGGATTTTATTTTAATAATATATTATTCACAAGCCCACTGGGCAGAAACCCAACCCACAGCCCAAGAGTATTAGTAATCATCTTGTCAGATTACTAATTTAAGATTGTTACATAGAGAGAGATTTAATGTGCTTATTTTTTATTAATTAATTAAATGAGAAATCATTTTAAAGATTCTGAAGGATTTTATTTTAATAATATTGATTAATTATATTATTAAAAAAACCCTATAAATAGCACACTGAAGCCCTAGTTTTAAATATACAAATACTATCACTCTCTCTTTGCCGTCAAAAAACACTCTGAGAGACGTTTTTGGGCATTAGGGGTTGAATTTATCAGACTCAAGCAATACTTGGAGCAATAATGTAGTCTTCATCAGGTCAAATTGTTAATTTATCTATTCTCTTTATTTGTGATCATATTTAATTATATGCTCTAATTTTGCTTACAGCAATGATTTGCAAACAATCAACAAGTTTGATTTATACTTATTTTTGTAAATAAACCTATGTTCTAGTCCTTATAGATAGGATGTTTGTCACATGTAAAATATTTTTTAATTTGTCCCTTCATAGAATTACTTTTTTAATTTGGTCCATCATATATGGGTATGGGGTATTTCTTATTGTAGTTTTTATACAAATAAAATTATTAGCAATAATGTTGTTTATATTTGTTTATTAACAATACCATTAATAGTTTTATTTGTGAGTGACAAAATTGAAAAATAGCCATATGTGAAGGATTAATTGAAAAAATAATTTTAAGAGTGACTAAATTAAAAAATATTTTATTCATGAGTGGAAGACTAAATTAAAATGACCCTAGGACTACAACAAAATTTTAATTCTATGTATTTGTACGTATGTATGGATGAAGTATTAATTTTTGGATACCGTTTCAGGTTGTTGATATTGTTCTTGTTGGTGGCATTGTTGCTCCCCCAGTCTCTGTCCATCACGCCATTTTTCTCATTAGCGCCACTTTTTAGGACCGTTTCTCCTCCTTTCTAGATCTGCTTTTTCCAAAACAAGTTTCGGTTCAATCTAATAGCATGCATTCTGCTTCTAGGCTTATTCATTACTGGCCATAGGCAGGGAAAGAAAAAATTATATTTTTGGTCATCCATTATTATAAAATTATTATTTTAATTTATTAGTAGTTAAGATATTTAAAATAATTTTTTTTATTTAAAAATATCATATTTGGTCTCTTATTTTTTAAAAATTTAGTAAATTTAGTCTCTTTATCAAATTTTAAACCTTAAATTTAAATAACTAAATTTAATATTTTTTTAAAAAATAAAAGACTAAGTATAACATCTTTTATTTAATAACATATTATTTTGAATATTTCAATAATTGAAAGATCAAAATAACAATTTTTTGACAAAAGAGATATCAAAAAAAGTATTTCACTCGCTAGGGAAATATTAACGACAAATTTCACACTCTCCATTATATGAAACTGAACAATATGAAAAACGCTTACAGTTCTCTTTTTATATTTTCTTGTGCTCAACAGTTTTAGTGTTTTACTACAGTCATGTCTCTCCCTAAACTTGCATTTGCAACTTTTTTGTGGGGAACTCGAAATGATGTACTCTGATTTCCTTTTTTTTATTTTGTTGTAAATATTTCATGGGGACTCATAAGGAGTTACTATGACTGTTATTTTCTGACAAAATAAAAAGAGGGGACTTAGAACGATTTGTTCCGAATCGTATAAAGTATAGTATCTGATTTTAATACTTTGTAGTATGGGATTTAACTTTTTTTTTTTTTATAAATTTTTTTATGCCATCCAGATCAAAAAAGGCTTTTTGATTCACACATTAAAAAAAATATATTTTTTTAAAATGCAGGAAATAAAAAAGTATTACATCATAATACTATAAAAATTAGAACTTGGATAGAATGAGCCAGAATCCCAATAAATTTTGGATTGAGAATTGGAGTAAACCACTATGCTTCCCCATATTTTAAAAGAAATATTAATCCAACTGACTCAAAAACAAGTTAGATTGGTCTGCAAATTAACCCTTGACCCTTTTTATAAAAAAATAATACATTAGACTGACTTAGAAACGGTGTTTGTGAGTCAATTAGATTTTGTCAGCCAAAAGGCTAACAGGATCTTTGTCCAAATCTTCAATTCAAACTAGAGAAATAAAATGGAAAACAATTTTTGACCGTTAGTTTAGGGTTTAGACAGTATAAAATGGTCCCCTCCATATCTTGATTCCACCCATTTTTCCTCGACTTCTTTATCTCCTCTGCTTCATTTTGCTTCCTTTCTCCTTTTGTTTCGTGCATTTGTTGGTGAAGGGTGGAAAAGTTTGGTTGAAATTGCATCAATGGCCTAAGATTTTGCTGTTATTAATTATTGAGGTGGCCAAAATTACTTCTCTAACCCCATTTTATCTCCAACTAATTATAAGGTAAACATGATATTTTATTTTGTTATATTTATTTTCTTATAAATGCATATGTAGATAACTTTTGTCATAAATGTTTGTTATATTTATTTATTTTTATTATTAAGGTAGCAAGAAAAAATTAGATGTTTTTTTTTTGGGAGTGGTGTAGCTAATTATTAATGTATTGAAGGAAACAACATAAAGAAAACAAAATTAGATGAATTTACGGAGACTTACTAATTTCTCCTTTTGCAGTGGAAGTTAGATCTGATTAGGATTAGGATTATTGATCGTATAAGATACCTATAGTATGTCGGGTGTATCTCAGGATTTTCATAACCTAAGTCCCTTCTCACTTAATTGTAGAAGCATGTGTATAATTAAGCGAATAAAAGTCTCTATGGACTAATAAGATTAATCTTGATTAGGTTATCATATATCAGGCTTGCCTATAATAAAGGCTTGCTTGGATTAAGATTTAGTGGTAATTGCTAAAATTACCATTATACCCCCATTTAATGAGCACCCTTTATGGGTGTATTTAAAAAGATATCCAATATCTCTCACTTACATATAATAAGAGTGCTCATACTCTCTAAACCCAATAAACATATTCTAAGTAAACTAAGAAAACACTTTCACTTTATAATATGCAATCCTTCATATAGGGAAAGAAGGCCATGTGACCAACATACTATGAGAGTATCAATGCTATACATTAGTTATGAATATATGACCTTTCATAAAAAATGCACCTACATATAGATCATAAAGTATGCATGCTCCTTTAATCATAAGAATCACATTTAGATATCTCACAATAATCTCATCTATTATAATATCTTGTATTTACAATTTTGACTCACAAGTAACAACTGGTATATTAGTGAATATAGAATAATGAGATTCTATTTATGATCTTCTTCTCACGATCCTATCAACATAGACTTAGCTCACTTTTCTAGACATGTCAGGCTAGACTGAATCATTACTAATAGTCGTTAGGTAGCAAGGTAAGATAGCAAGCACTAAGCTATAACTTAAGTACTTGATCAGAGTTCAAGAGTACAAATATAAAGCCAGCATAATGGCTAAGGGTCTCAGACAACATGAGTTGAGATCACACTCATGTTAACCTATATGGTCATTACTTGTACACACAATATGAAACATATACCACAACATTCTTTCTTTTACCATGGAGCATTTGTCTATTTCACAAGTAATGCTATCTATATGATATTTAGACGCCACAAGTTTAAAACTGAGTTTCTTGATGTACACAATGTCTTGAACTCACATCTAGCAACTAAGGTAGACTAGAAATGATAAACTTATTTCATCAAAACATAATGACCTTATGTCATCAATTATGTGACTTAAATGATTTTAAGTATATTTGCTCTTAAATGATCAACCTGACAATTTTACTTAAAATCTTGTCTCATCTCCAATGTTACAAAGACACTGAGGCAGTTACCTATATGAGAAGGCAAAACTTTTTGTCTATACAACATACTTAACCATAAGGAATAAATAAAGTATACACAACATTCAAATAAAGACATGTAAGCATGAAAATCAAACTTTATTGATTTCAAAGAACATTATAACATATGTGTCTATGATTAGTGGGAAAATGTCAAAGAAAAATAAATGAAGTATCCTAAACTTTTTGCAATCCTAGAGAAACCTAATGTGTTTCACACACCTATCTCCAGAAATAAGCTTCTTAGAGGATCTGCCAGCATCTCATGCGTAGATGTATATTTCACATTCATAGTCTTGTGTGCAACTATGTCTTTCACATTATGATATTTGATATTTATATCTTTAGTTTTACAAGGGCACTTTAGGTCTTTCATATGAGAATTTGTTATTGCTGTCATTAATTGTTAAAAAAAAAAATTAGTGCAGACAATCAACATAATTTATCACATATTATATTATATGATTATCACTAGCTTCATACAAAGAGATGTGACTTGAATATTATATAATATATGATAAAGTAAGGGTATACCTTTTGTCACATATAGTATTGGAAGTTTGGCTCACCTAAACTCAATCGATTCAGTGAGTTGAGTCCGTTTTAGGCAAGTTGACTCATGAGGCTTCTTCTATTTGTTTTCAAAAAATACTGCTTTTAAAGATCGAACTTAGGCCCTTTAGTCACAAGAAACTAACATTTGTTCAATGTTTTCTACTTTGCATAACAAGTGATCCAAAAACCTTTTTAATTAAATAGCCTCATGAGCTACTGAAGAAAGGGCCACGAACTCAGCCTCTATCATGGACAAGGATATATATGATTCTTTCTTACTACTTCATAACATAACATCATCATTAAGTAAGAAAGCATATCTTGAGGTAGACTTTTGTTCATCTAATTGTCCTTCATGATCAACTTCTGTGTATCCTACCAATTGCAGATCTCTGCCATCTTGATAGTAGAGCAAATAATTAGCAGTCCCTTTCAGTTATCTTAAGATCATTTTTATTGCTTCCCAATGCTTAAGACCTGGGTCAATTTGATATCTACTCACCAAGCTAACTGCTTGACAAATATCTAGTCTAATACACATCATAGCATACATTAGATGATAGACTGCATTCTTATAAGGGGTTCTGCTCATAAGTTCCTTTTTATGGAAGTCTTGAAACTATTTCGGTACCTATGGTCTAACTTGTGTTGATAGGAGTGTCTACAGGGTTACAACTTTTCATACTAAAATGTTCTAAAACTTTTCTGATGTAATTCTCTTGCAAGTTATATAATAGTTTGTTAGAATAGTTTCTTGAAAACTTAACTCTAAGAATGTATGTAGTTTCACCCATATCCTTCATCTCAAAATGGGAAGATAACCAAGTCATTACCGTGTTGATGAACTCTAAATCATTTTTAACTATGAGTATGCCATTAACATATAATGTCATAATCACAAAATTGTCTTTAGATATTTTGGTATATACGTAGTTGTTTTCGCTTATCACATTGAAACCACTAGAGATGACTATATTGTGAAAACAAATATACCATTGCCTTAAAGATTGTTTAAGGCCATAAATAAAGTTCAAAAGTTTACAAACTTTCTCTTTTAAGCCATTTATAATGAAATCTTTGTGCTGTTCCATATAAATCTCTTTATTTAATTCTTCATTGAGAAAGGCAATCTTTACATCCATATGATGTAATTCAAGATTAAAACAAGCCACTATAGCTAGAAGTAGGTAAACAAAGGTAAATCGTACAATAGGGGAAAATGTCTCTTCATAGTCAATTTCAACTTGTTGTGTCTACCCCCTGTGCCACTAGTTAAGCTTTAAATCTTTTGATTGTGCCATCAGCTATTTTCTTGATTTTGAGAACCTACTTCTTTCTGATAGCCTTGTGTCCCTCTGGGTGGTCAAAAAGTTTCCAAACATTGTTGATTCTCATAGACTTAATTTCTTCTTCTATAGCTTTAGTCCATTTATCTTAAAAGGGGATAAGAGAGCCTTTTTCTTATTTCTAAACTCATCTTCATTTTGCAAAAGCAATGTAAAAAGTTTATCACCTTCAATCTCATATTGTCGACAATGAATCTTTTTACTTGAAGCATGTCTCAGTTATGATTCATTGAATTTTATTTTATTATTTCCATTTGGATTAACACTGCTCCCATTTAGATTAAGAATGATGGTCTCACTTCTATTTGGATTAAGATCCATTTGGTCATCCCCATTAGGAGCAACTGGTTTAGGAACACTTTTGTTCACATCTGATGATGAAAAGTTTGCTGATGATAAACTAATTCATTATTTGCTATAATCTTCCTACTTGAATGAAGTGGTCCTAGTGCATTTGGATCTTATATTTCAAATAAGGATAAGTTTTGACCTACCTCACCCTTCTTAGGATATTCATTCTCCAAAAATGTGATATCTCTAGACTAAAATTTAGTTATGCTCCCACTATCTTGCTGACCTTTAAACACATAACCTTTCGAGGTTTTTGAGTACCTAATTAAATTATTTTACTTTCCTCTCGGAAGGGAAGCAAGTGTCCATGATAGATGGAGAAGAGCCTAGCTTGAAAAACTTGACAGATGTGTCATCCACCATGAAGCAGTTATATAAAAGCTTGAAGGACGCTAACTATATCCCCACTCGGGATGAAGAGCAAAACGTGCTCAGAGGGTCACAGAACTGCTACTGCGAGTTTCATGATGAAGAAGTGGGTCATGACATTGAAGAATGTGAGCAATTTAAGGAATTAGCGCAAAGAATGATGTCGCTTGGAATCCTAACCATTGAAGGAACTCGAGGACCCATTGAAGGGAATGTGTGCGTCACAGAGAAAAATGGTGCTAGAACTGAGGGATCACCTGACCTTACAAAGCCTAGGAACTCCTTTCTAGTGGTTAATAAACCAATTTACGAAGTTATCAAGGCTACCCCAGCCCAAAGCAACTATGACCCATGAGGTACAATAAAAGGATCCTTGCTCTTCATACACACACCGGCACCTGTAAAAATTCCAACTGCTATTATCCATGTGCCATCTCCATTTCCATATCGGAGTAATCACGCCGTGCCATGGAATTACGGGTTGAAAATAGAATGCTCTCATGATAATGAGGCATCAGGAGGAAGGCCTGTTATATAAAAAGGGCAGTTAGAAATGATAGGGGGAATTACTCGTAGTGGTAGAGTATATTCTAATGACGGCAAAGGAATCCCAAACCCGAACCCAGAAATAGGAGAAAGCTTGAACTTTAAAGAAACCCCTAGAAAAGGAGAACGAGAGGAGACCGATGAGTTCTTAAAAATTATGAAGCAAAGCGAATATGATGTGGTCGATCAGTTGTGGAAAACGCCGGCCTGAGTTTCCATTTTGACCCTAATAATGAATTCAGAAGCTCATCGAAAGGCGTTACAAAGTGTGTTGGATGAAGCCTACATACGGCCTGATATTACTCCAGAGAAAGTGGTAAACATGATAAATGCGGTAAAGAATGCCACTTTCATCGCATTTTCTGAGGATGAGGTATACCCCGCACTGACTGGAAAGCCCAAAGCCCTCCATATTACTTTGAAATGCTATGGGTATGTAATCGCTAAGGTACTCATTGATAGAAGATCTGCACTGAACGTCTTACCCTTATCCACTTTAGGGCAATTACCAGTTGAGAAGTTATGTATTGAATATAATGACATGGTAGTGAGAGCCTTCGATGGGACAAGGAGGGAAGTAATTGGAAAGGTTGAACTCCCATTGTCGAGTTCCAAGTCATGGACATTGATGCAGCATGTTCGATGCTTTTGGGAAGACCTTGGATTCATACAGCTGGTGCAGTCCCATCAACTGTGCACCAAAGAATCAAGTATATTAGTGAAGGAAGGCTTATCACCATAAAAGGCGAAGAAGAGATGATCATCAGCAAGCCTAGCACGGTACCTTACATTGAAAATGCCGAGCAGGTTGTGGACAGCTCATACCAGAGTTTGGAAGTGCTAGAAGCTGGGAACTCCACTAAAGGTGCCAACCAGAACCCATAAGGAGTAGGGGGATCTACCAAGGATGTCAATCAAGTAGTGGCCAAGATCATGAT
Source organism: Delonix regia (assembly GCA_037074485.1). Taxonomy (NCBI): domain Eukaryota; kingdom Viridiplantae; phylum Streptophyta; class Magnoliopsida; order Fabales; family Fabaceae; genus Delonix; species Delonix regia. Next base: position 36,481,480 of record CM073454.1, read on the forward strand.
GAGTAATGGATATAAAAAAGGAAAAGGACTGGGCGTGAAGCTGTGAGGTATAGGGGAACCGGTTGAGTTGCTTGAAAATCCAGGGCGACAAGGGTTAGGGTACGAGTTGTCTATGGAAACTTGGAAGGCACGATGGAAAGAGGGTAAACTAAGAGGGAGAACAGAAATACCCTACATCCGAGAAACGTTTCCTGTTTCTACTGAGATAATACATCCAGGCGACCTAGCCATAATGGCGAGTGAAGAAGAAGAAAAGCGCACAGAGGCCCCATGGATCCAGCTAAACAAGCTAGGAAAAGCACTTGACAATTGGGAATCTGAAATGTTACTAGATCTTATGTCATTAGAGTAATATTTTGAATATCATCTTAAAAAGTTTTGTAATAGCTAACAATTTAAACTTTATTTTGAATATCGAATGAATGCAGCAATTTCAATCTTCTTCCAAAATCTTGTTTGAATCCTGCCTCTTCATATGTATTCTTGCCTTTTCTACCCACTTTCCAGGGAATTTGAATCTTTGAAGCTTTTGTCTGAAGCAGAGGTGCTTGGGCACCGTTTGAATGAGCCTCATGTTGTCACGGATATGAATGATTTAGAAATTGATGATAATGATGACACATCTCGAACCTTCGTTAAAATAACAGAATCAACAGAAAAGGGTATTACTCCGCATGAAGAAGCTACCGAAGTGATTAATATGGGGACTGAGGATAATAAGAAGAAATTAAAAATAGTTGATAACCCAGAAAGGGAGGAAATGATTAATTTGTTTAAGGAATATATGGATGTGTTTGCCTGGTCCTACTAAGATATGCCAAGAATAGACCCTGAAATTGCTGCCCACAAGATACCCTTGTACCCTGATGTAGGACCTAAGAAGTAGAAGTTAAGGAGGATGAGCCCAGAGATGTCCCTCAAAATCAAGGAGGAAGTGATGAAGCAATGGGATGCTAGTTTCCTAGAAGTCTCTAAATACTCCTAGTGGGTCTCGAACATAGTCCCTGTACCAAAAAAAGATGGGCGAGTGAGGATGTACGTCGATTATCGGGATTTAAACCGGGCCAGCCCGAAAGATGACTTTCCTTTACCCCACATTGACATCTTAGTCGATAATACAGCAAGAAGCTTCAGGTATTCCTTTATGGATGGGTACTCTGGTTATAATCAAATTTCGATGCACCCAGATGATAAAGAAAAAACCACATTCATTACCCAATGGGGAACTTTCTATTACAAGGTAATGCCCTTTGGGCTTAAAAATGCTGGGGCTACCTACCAAAGGGTGATGGTAGTCTTGTTCCATGACTTGATGCATAAAGAAATAGAGGTATATGTGGATGACATGGTTGCTAAATCAGCTGAAGGGGAAAGTCATGTGGCTGTGTTACGAAAGCTCTTTGAAAGACTACGGAAGTACAAACTCTGGTTGAATCCTAGTAAATGCATATTCGGGGCCAAATCAGGGAAGCTTTTAGGATTCGCCGTCAGCAAGAAGGGAATAGAAGTAGATCCTGATAAAATTAAGGCAATTCATGATATGCCACCACCTAGCATAGAAACGGAAGTTCGAGGGTTCTTAGGGCGTTTGAATTACATAGCTAGGTTCATTGTGAATTTAACTGACACTTGTGAACCGATATTTAAATTATTACGCAAGAACCAACCAGGAGAATGGAATGAGACTTGCCAGCGAGCATTTGATAGGATAAAGGAGTACCTCTCGAATCCCCCTGTCCTGGTGCCGCCTACGTTAGGGCGGCCCCTTATCCTTTATTTGACGGTCTGACCAGGGTCCATGGGTGCTATGTTAGGACAGCATGATGAATCAGGAAGAAAAGAGCAAGCCATTTATTACTTGAGTAAAAAATTTAATGAATGCGAGTCGCGGTACCCGTTAATTGAGAAGACTTGTTGTAGTCTCGTGTGGACCACAAAGAGACTGAGGCAATATATGCTTTACCATGTCACATGGCTAATTTCCAGGATGGATTCAATCAAATACATCTTCGAGAGTCCTCATGTATCAGGAAGAGTCTCAAAATGGCAAGTGATACCCTCAGAATATGACGTGAAGTACATGACCAGTAAATCAATCAAAGGCAGCGTTATAGCAGAGCATTTGGCGGCTAATCCCCTGGATGAATATCAACCGTTAGATTTTCGGTTCCCAAATGAGGATATTCTAACAATGGAGGAAGATGAACTAAAGGAGGATAAGTGGACAATGTACTTTGATGGAGCAGCCAATGTAAATGGCAGTGGATTAGGAGCGGTGATAACATCACCCGAAGGCAAGCAGTATCTAGTGGCAATCAAACTCAGTTTCAATTGCACAAATAATGGGGCGAAATATGAGGCTTGTGTCAATGGCTTACAAGCTGCCTTAGAGTTAGGTGTCAAAGATCTTGATGTGTTTTGAGATTCAGCCCTTGTAATTTATCAGGTAAAGGGGGAATGGCAAACCAAAGATCCCAAACTGATCCCATACCAAAACTACTTGACGGAATTGTTATCAAGGTTTAAAGAGATAAATTTCACACATCTAACCCGTGATAAAAATCAGTTTGCTGATGCATTGGCTACCCTGGCTATAATGATCAAGTTAGACTATGGAGTCAACATGCTTCCCATCCAGATTGAGACTCGGGATACCCCAGCCTACTGCCTAAATGTGGAGGAAGAAAGCGATGGGCGACCATGGTTCCATGATATAAAGAACTATGTCCAGAGTCAACAATACCCGACTGAGGCATCTGAGAATGATAAAAAAACCATTCGCCGATTGGCGATGAGTTTTTTCCTTAGTGGAGAAGTGTTGTATAAAAGGTCATGGGACAACACCCTGCTCCAATGTGTGGATGCATCAGAAGCACGAAGGATAATGATAGAGATTCATGAGGGAACATGTGGGACCCATGCTAATGGCCATACCATGACTAGACAAATTCAAAGGTATGGATACTTCTGGTTAACCATGGAGAAAGACTGCATTGACTACGTGAAGAAATGTCATAAATGTCAGACATATGCTAACGGGATCAATGCTCCACCGCAACCTCTGCACAACTTAGTGGCACCTTGGCCATTCTCAATGTGGGGAATAGATGTGATTGGCCCCATCAATCCAAAGGCGTCTAATGGACACCGATTCATTCTGGTAGCCATTGATTACTTCACGAAATGGATAGAGGCATGTTCGTTCTCTAATATTACCCAAAGGGTCTTCCTTTGATTTTTAAAATTGAACATTATATGCAGATATGGTGTACCAGAAAGGATTATCACTGATAATGCGCCCAACCTAAACGGAGTTGACATCAAGAAATTATGTGAACAATTTAAGATTAAACGTTACAACTCTGCACCCTATCGGCCACAGATGAATGGGGCTGTCGAGGCAGCAAATAAAAATATCAAAAAGATCATTAGCAAGATGGCTATCACTTATAAAGACTAGCATGAGATGCTCCCGTATGCTCTTCATGGGTATCGCACAACAGTACGAACGTCCACAAGGGCAACGCCTTACTCTTTAGTATATGGTATGGAGGCAGTCACCCCGGTTGAGGTAGAGATCCCTTCTCTTCGAGTGTTGATCGAATCCAACCTAAAGGAGAGGGAGTGGGTAAAGACACGGTATGAGCAACTGAATATGATCGAAGAAAAACGACTAGTAGCTATGTGTCATGGGCAACTATACCAAAAAAGGATGGCAAGGGCCTTTAATCAAAAGATTCATCTTAGGCAATTCGAGCCAGGGGGGTTGGTTCTAAAAAAGATCCTCCCGAATCAGGAAGATAATAAAGGCAAATGGGCACCTTCATATTAAGGTCCATATGTGGTGATATGAGCATTCTCCGAAGGTGCCCTAGTTCTTCCCGATATGGATGGAAGGGAGCTCAAAAAACTAGTTAACTCTGATGCAATAAAGAAATACTTTGCTTAAAATGGGAATGGCAGGAAAGAGGAAAGAAGAGAGAAAGGAGACTTTACAATCATGGCCAGTTAGGTCAAAAACCTAAAAAGGTGGTTTAAACAAAAGACGGGGCAATAAATGATGAACAAAGTGAGACTGTACAAGGACCAAATCACCTATCTAGAAGGATCATCGGAGATTGTCTTCATTAATCAGTTTCTAAATAAGTGTATTCAACGGCAACACCAGGCACAAACAACCATTGCCACTTGGAGTCAAAAGTCAAAGTCATTCCAGTCGTTTTTTGGCTAATCTTTGCATTTACATTCAATTTATCACCCACTTTCCTTAGGACCATGTGATTTATCTTCAAGATGAAATCGCTTACTCATTTAAGATGACTGCTTCTTATCATTCTTTTCCTTTCTATATACCGTGTTGCCTTCATAATTGCTTCATGCATTCAATACACAAAATAAACATTCAAGCGAATAATGCCATTCAAAATATTGTCTAATGATATGCATTTCGAAAACACCCACGATTCTTTAAGTGGTTCCATGAAACTGTTGGGATGAAGCTTAATGTGAGAAACAAGTACGCGTCTTGGCATTTTTGTGGCATTTCTGATTTCGATACCGGGTTACTTTGTAAAATGGGAGATAGAAGCATTTTCAATGTCCTCTAGTTTACTGTAAGGAAAAGAATATAAGCCTGCCGAGAGTTAAGCCGAAGAGGTAACGTTATGCAGATCGCCACTTATTGAAATGATGGATTCATGGTCACAACATAAAAGGAGCTTGGTTAGGCAATGTTTTCGCTTTGGGTAATATTGATGTCTTTCCAATTACCATGAACTATAACCTAACATGTCACCCCTCCAGCTTCCAAAGTAAAAGGTAGAGGTTCTACGTTAACGTAAAGTCTCTTATTTCTAACACCCAAGCTATAATTTTGAAATATATCAAAGTAAATAAAATTTTCATTATTCTTAAAAAACGAGCCTATCTCATGCATACATGGTTCTCCACGCTTATCATATATCTCACTCCTGCATCATGTCCAAGCAATTTACATTTCTACCAAAGTCCTGCATCGTGTCTAGGACAATTTACATTTCTGCCAAAGTCCTGCATCGTGTCCAGGCAATTTACATTTTTGCAAAAGTCCTGCATCGTGTCCAGGCGATTTACATTTTTACAAAAGTCCTGCATCATGTCCAGGCGATTTCCATTTTTGCCAAAGTCCTGCATCATGTCCCAGGCAATTTACATTTATGCAAAAGTCCTGCATCAAGTCCAGGCAATTCACATTTCTGTCAAAGTCCTGCATCGTGTCCAGGCAATTTACATTTCGGTCAAAGTCCTGCATCGTGTCTAGACAATTTACATTTTCTGTTAGAGTCCTACATCATGTCTAGAACAGTCACTGTCCTATCCAGGCCATGATTTACAGAAGGTCCCCTTTCACTAGTTTTCCCTCAACACGAGGAATGGTGTGTTCATGTCTTTGCTTGCTCTTAAGTTAGGCCATCTCTTCACAACATTCACTTCCCTAACCTAAAAGACAAGCAAAGAGGGGCAATTGTGAACATCCCATCCCTAATTGCCTAATCAATTAATTAATTGATACACCAATTAATTAATAATTAAGCAAATAGAAAAAATTAAAAAATGACAAAACTTCAAAATGACATTTCCAATTAGGGGACAATTTGGAATTAAATAATGGAGGACAATTAAATAAACTCAAAACAAAAAAAATATAGAATTAACTAATTAAAATAATTATAATAAATAAAAGAAAAATAATACAAAATACAAAATGTATATGACAAAACAAAAATAGAAAATTAGGAAAATTAAAAAAAATAAAAGGTAATAAAGCTGTCAATAGCAGTATGCATTCATGTTAAAGAGCTGCAGGGAAAAAGCTAAACAAAAAGCATGATGGACAGCGAAAAAAGGGCTAGATAGAGAGGTCCTTTTGTTGAGCAGCTGGTGGTTTCAGAGAAAGCAGAAAGGAGGAGAGGCTGGAGGCTTAAAGTGGAGGAGCATTTGCAACAGAGTGAGTGGAGTAGCTGGTGGTTTCAGAGAAAGCAAAAAAAGAGGAGAGGCTGGAGGCTTAAAAGGTAAGGGCACTGCTGGACCGTAGGGGAGGAGAAAAAAAAAGGGAAGAAGGCTTGAGGTTTAAAGGGAGTAATGAACTAAGAACCATGGGGAGGAGAAAGAGAAAAAGAGGAGAGTTTGAAGGCGTTTTGAAGGGAGAAAAGGGAAGAGGTGCTTAACAGTGAGGGGGAAGGAAGAAAACGGAGGAGGAGAGGAAAAGAGTGAGCTGTGGTTGGTGAGGATGAGCTGAGGCAGCGTGAAAGAAGGAGAGCAAACCGAGAGAAGAGCAGGAAGTGCAGACCGTGTTGGGAGAGAAGCAGAACGAGCTGAAACCGAAGAAGTAATGAGCTGAGAAGCGAGGATGAAATCTGGAAGCTGAAAACTAGGGAGAGCTAGGCGTGGATTGAAGGAAGAGCTGGAACTGAGAAGGATGAGCAGAAACGAGCCGAGGCTGAAATCACCTCCCCTGTTTCAGACGTTGTAAACAGAGACAAACAGAGAGAAAGTGAGCTGAAGGTATCTGCATGGTTTCCTCGGTTTGTTGTTCCCATTTCTGGTCTTTCTGTCTTTAGTTTGTTGTCTGATCTGTCATGAATGCATGTAGAAGGTTGGCTGTTATCTATCCTTGTCTGCTGTTAGGTTACTTTTGATAGAAAATGAGCAAGAATGCATCAGCGTATATATATATATATATATATATCTGTCAGCGTCTGTTTCAGCATCTGTGTGTTTTGGTGTATGATAACAAGTAAAAGAAAGCAAGGAGAAGGGAAGCAACGAATATATATATATATATATATATGTGTGTGTGTGTGTGTGTATGTCATGTCTGTTTCTGCATGTGTGTTTCGGTGTATGAGAACAAGAAAAAGGAAGCATGGAGATGAGGCAGCAACGTATATATATATACATGTATATGTCGCGTCAGTTTCTGCATGTTTTTCGATGTATGATAACAAGTAAAAGAAAGCAAGGAGAAGGGAAGCAACGAATATATATATATATATATGTGTGTGTGTGTGTGTGTGTGTGTGTGTGTGTGTATGTGTATGTCATGTCTGTTTCTGCATATGTGTTTCGGTGTATGAGAACAAGAAAAAGGAAGCATGGAGATGGGGCAGCAACGTATATATATATATACATCTATATGTCGCGTCAATTTCTGCATGTTTTTCGGTGTATGAGAACAAGAAAAAGGAAGCATGGAGATGGGGTAGCAATGTATATATATATACATGTATATGTCGCGTCAGTTTTTGCATGTGTTTCGGTGTATGAAAACAAGAAAAAGAAAGCATGGAGGAGGGCAACAACGTATATATATATATATATATGTATATGCATCTGTCAATGCATGTTTCTGCATCTTGTGTTTCGGTGTATGAGAACAAGAGAGAAGAGATAAAGCAAAAGGAGGAGTGCATCAATGTGTATATATATGTGTCTCGGCATGTTTATGGGCAAGAAAAAAGAAGAACAAGAAAGAATGCATTGGTGCACATTAGTGTGTATATATACATATATATGCTCATATGTATGTGTGCTTAGGTATATATATATATATATATATAAGGTGCAAAAAGAAAGACTGAAGTGAGAAGAGGTTCTTTTTTTTAGGTATATATACATATATATGTATGTGCATGAATATATGGGTGCATGCATAGTTAAACATACATAAGGTAAGGAAAATGAACCAATAGGAAATTGTCTTGTTCTCATTTTTGTCACATTTGTTATGATTGTGTTGTTTTGTGTTATTATTATTATTATTATTTATTATTATTATTATCATCATTATTATTTCATTTTGTTTTTATATGAATATAAGACTAATCTTGGTCCTATGGGTAAAGTTTTATGAAATTTATCGCGTGAGAATTTTGTTCTCCTCGATTGCATGAGATCATGTGAGATTTTAATCTCCTTAGATCTTTTAAAAATTAGCATATTTGTTTTAAAAATAATAACAATTAAATATTGACTTAATCAAATACTTTCCATTATTTATGAAATTATTGTGTGAGAATTCGGTTCTCCTCGATTCCATGAGATCATGTGAGATTTTAATCTCCTTAGATCTTTTAAAAATTAGCACATTTGTTTTAAAAATAATAACAATTAAATATTGACTTAATTAAATATTTTCCATTATTTATAAAATTATCGTGTGAGGATTCGGTTCTCCTTAATTGCATGAGATCATGTGAGATTTTAATCTCCTTAGATCTTTTAAAAATTAGCACATTTGTTTTAAAAATAATAATAATTAAATATTGACTTTAATTAAATATTTTTCATCATTTTCAAAACTATTGTGTGAAGAGTCGGTTCTCTTCGATTGCATGGGAATATGTGAGGTTTTAATTTCCTTACTTCCCTAAAATTAATACACCTCTATCTAATAATAATAATAATATAATAATAATAACAAAGAAAAAAAATCATAATCAAATATTCATTCTAATTAAATATTTCCCATTATTTATGAAATTATCGTGTGAGAATATAGTTCTCCTCAAATACTTGGGGTCGTCTGAGATTTTAATCTCTTTAGACCTCGAAATTTAGCACATACTTGTTTGAAAGATAAATAATAAGAATGATGGTAAATAGATAAAATAATAATAATGCAAAAACGAATATTTTAATTGAATTATCTACAAAATAAATAAAGTCAGGGTTTTATAAATTAAACGAATTAAAATGCCACGTTCAAAAATTCAAAAATGGCTTTCTATTATATTTTGTTCTAATTTCAATCCTGATTTAAAATAATAATAATAATAATAATAATAAATAAGTAAAACAAAAAACCAAAAATCCAAAAATTAAATAAATTAAAAAACTTAAAAATATTCCTTTCATTATAATTACATTTCAAATTCCAAAAGAAATAGAATAGAATATAAACTTCCCAAAATCCCAAAAATCTCATTCCGTAATCATTTCATTTAAATTTCAAAACAAAGATTTAAAATTCCAACAAATAAAAAATTTTTTAAAAAAAAAGAGAGAAAAATGAAGAGGTCAAGAGGGTTAGATTAATCAGGTTGTCGTAAATTAAAACACATGAACCGAATCCCAATTACGTTTTGTTTACGAAAATCCATTTAACTGAAACCTTTTTGTCAAAATTCACAAATCATTAACCAATAAACATGCCATTTAGTCGAACAACGTGGACTTTGATCCCAATCTCAGAGTACGTAGGCCCTAGGTTTTCATCCTAGGTCAAGTCTGCCTTTGTAAATATCTCTCTGTTTGTTTCCACTATTGTCGTTTTTGTCTTCTCTGTTTAATAGGCATGCATATTAATAAAGGGTAATTGAGATAAATTTAAGGTCATATTCTATTTCAATTAACTAGTTTAAGGTAACCGTCCTCATGGACGGGTGTTGTGGGGTGCCTAACACCTTCCCCACACTCAAATAGACTCCCGAACTCATCTCTGATTTCGCAGATCATGTTGCCTTTTTCTTTTTTATTTAAATTGATTTTCCGTTAAAAATTTTGGTGGCGACTCCAAATAAATTAATTTTCAAGTTTCATTTTGGGAATCAATTTAAGCCACTTTTATTTTATTCCGCCGAAAGGTCGGTTACGACAAAAGTAATTTAAAATTTTTTATTAACATAGAGATTCCATAGTAGAGTGATTTCCACTTTAATTGAGGAAGACTGGGTGGCTTGATAATTAACGACGATCAGGTGCATAGATAATACTCCTAACTCCTTTATGTGATTTATTTAATTCTTATTAGATTGATTTCCTAAGGTGAATTACATAATTACATCGTGTATGGTTTGGTAAAGACCATTAAGAAATTCATGAGTACAATTATATATACAATTGCCTGATAAGCTAAGATGTATAAGGTTAATTGATTCCATACATGATTGTTTTACTTTTCATTGTTTTTTTAATTAGAAGGACTAGTTTGGACTCTGGAAGCTAACAACAGTTATGTTAGCCATTGGTGCACCTTGGGAATACCCAGGTAGTAGGGTTAGTGGAATTGCTAGCCCTATGTAACAACCATCACACGTGGACAGGATGGATGGTTACTTTTCATAAATTGTGATTTCATGCTTGTTGGTTACTTAACCTTAAGGACTATGTGTCCTTGCTGGTAGTTATTTACCCTCGTGGACTATGTGCCCACGTCCGATATATAATTCATAGTCTATGATAGTCCTTCCCTCAAAAGGATTTTATAGATCAATTATTTTTATGCCATACTATCAAACTTGTACGTTTTAAGTAAACTTACTTGACAAAAGCTTTGGAAAAGAGAAGGCTGAGCTGTTTTAAATAAAGTGAGTTATTTAATGCATATTGATTTGAGTAGGAATCATGATTTATAGGTTCATCAAATAATTGATTTATGTTCTTAAAAACTTTCACATCATTTGATCTTGTACCTTAATTCACTTAATTTATTTATTTTCTTAAATTGCTCTATTGCATATATTAATTGGATATTGATTTTAGGATGCTATCTGCTAGAAAAATAAATTATTGTCTCAAATAGTTGAGCTGACGACCTACCTTAGGCAGCTAAGGAGTGATTGAGAACTCCCTTCGATAAGCCCCCGCTTTGCTTTTGCGAGGGCTAAGTTCTATTTCTTTTTGTTATATATACTCTTGGGGTTGTATAGATATTTAGGATAGAATTCTTTTGTTTACTCTAGCTATGTATCCTGATGACCACATACTGTGTATTCCCACTCCGCCCTTTTGATGTATTTTTTGTTTCATTTTGCTAATGTGAGAGTAGAGCTATCTTTTTGTTTTTGTTGGTTGGGTTGGCAAGATCTTGTAGAAATATTGAAAGGCCCCAAATATAGGAGAGACTATCAAATTTTTTACAAAATCTACACAATATGTATAGACTAGATATCTCTATTGAAGGGGACAATTTTACTTTGTTTATGATACGTTGTTAGAAATTTGTATGCAATTTTACTTTTTGTCTAGTGTAGGCTTGCAAGATCGAGACTCTCCCTCTTTCCTATGCTAGTTACACTGTTGGTTTTTAGGGAGTGACAAGTAAAGGCATCTTAACTTGAGTGTCATTCATGGTTTTTTTTTTTTTTTTATGTTCATCAGCTGGCTGATTCTATCCATAAAGACTTTTACATAATCTGATATTTTATCTTAATTTACAAATGTACTTTTTTCCCCATTTTCAATTGCTTATGGTAGGTGAAAAATATACATTGGTAGTTGAAACTATGTTGAAATATATAATGACAGGTGAAAAATGGTTAAATTATTTAATGGTAAGTGGGTGTAGTTAGAATGAAAGTTTGAAAAAGAAACCATATAATTATCCACCAAAATGTCTATATACATGGATGGATGTGAAGTTCATTTTGCAATTCAAGGAAAACACATTTCCATTCCAGTTTCTCTCTTCTCTACCTTTTATATCTCTGTCTATTATTCAAGTTCCACCCATAATTTATTCATGACAAAAACCATCACTGGTATCAGAGCCTTGATCCTAAATCTTTAGCCATTTCCAGTCGCCTTAACACCACATTTTTACATCTTATATCTTATTCCTTATGGCCTCCACTTCTACCTCCAACCTAACTACTTTTAACTATGCCCAAGCGTCAATCCCCATATTTGAGGGAGAAGCTTATGATTTTTAGAGTACAAAAATGATAACATTATTTATCTCATAAGACTTGTGGGATATAGTGATAGAAGAATTCCAAGAATCAACTTAAGAAGAGCAGTTAATATGGATAGCATAGAAGTAAAAAGAGTACAAGCAAAATATGTAAAAGGATGCAAGAGCCTTATTCTTGATCTAGCAAGGGGTAAGTAACATAATCTTTCTTAGAATCTTGAATTCTATGACAGAAAAGGAGGTATGGGAGATCTTAAAGGGCCAGTACAAAGGCTCAGATATAATCACTATCAAACTTCAATCTTTATGGAAAGATTTTGATACTTTACACATGAAGGAATGTGAAAATATTCAAGCATTCTTCTCTCGTGTCTCCAATATCATTAATCAAATTAGAAGTTATGGAGACACAATAGAAGACATGAAAATTATTCAAAAATTACTGAGAAGCCTTTCTGTTAAATTTGATCATGTGGTGGCTATGATTGAAGAAGCTAAAGATTTGCCAAAGCTTACTCTAGTGGAAGTAATGAGATCTCTCCAAGCACATGAGAAGAGAATCCAAAGATTTTAGCAACCACTAGAGTAAGGGTTTCAATCCAATATAAATTTTTCAAAAAATGAAAGAAATAAAAAGAATGATCACAATCAACATCCTCAAAATAAAGGATCATTTAATTACCATGGAGAAAAAAATTACAAAAATCAAGGGAGCAAAGAAAAATCAAGCACTTATTACAATCTTTGCAAGAAAAATAATCATGGCATAAATGATTGTTGATTCAAATGCAAGAGGTGCAAGAGGCACATTCATTTTGAAAAAGATTGTTGGTTTTGACAAAAAGAATAAGCAAATTTCACATAAAGAGACCAATGCCTTGGTCAATTTTTTTATTCAGCATTTTCTTCTTACCAAAAATCAAGGGATATTTGGTATCTTGATAAGGTTGTCCAAACCACATGACAAGCAACAAAAATTGCTTTTTCAATCTTAACAAAAATATAAAATCCCAAGTTACACTTGGTGATGAAAAAATACAAGAAGTTGAAGGCAAAGACATTATTTATGTAAAAACAAAAAATGACCAACAAAAATATATTCATGATGTTTTTTATGTTCTAGGCCTCACACAAAATTTATTAAGTGTTGGCCAATTGATACAGAAGGGCTACAAGCTGATTTTTGATGAAGATAAATGTATCATATTTGATAAAAACAAAGGGCATCTTATAACTACTATTAAAATGGCCCCTAACAAAAAATTTACTTTGACTATGCCATTTGGCCAAAAATATGCCATGAAGTGCGAAAATATTGATGAATCAACACTATAGCATTTGAGATGTGGTCATTTAAATTTCAATAGTCTTGAATTGCTAAATAGAAAAGAAATGGTGTTTGGGCTTCCTTTTATGCATTTTGAAAAGAAAATCTAATAAGGATGCATTTTTGGAAAAATGCATAGGTTGCCATTCCCAAAATCATCTTGGAAAGCTAAGGCCCCACTAGAGTTAGTGGATGCAGATATTTCGGGTCCCTCAAGAACTCCTAGTCCTGGTGGTAAGAGATATTTTCTCCTAATTGTTGATGATTATACTCGCTTGATTTGGGTTCATTTTATTGAGCAAAAATTATATGCATTCTCTTATTTCACTCAGTTCAAAGCACTTGCTGAAAAGCAAAGTGGTCACTCTCTAAAAATCTTGAGAACAGATCGTGGGGGAGAATTTACTGATAAAAGATTTGTCAAGTATTGCAAAGAGCATGGCATCAAGAATGAGCTCACAATTCGGCACACACCATAACAAATAAAGTTACAGAAAGAAAAAATAGAACCATTGTTGAGATGGCTCGTGCGATGCTACAAGGAAAAGATCTGCCAAAATACTTGTGTGCTGAAGCAGTCAACACAACTGTTTATATTCTGAACCGATCCCATACAAAAGTCATTCCAAATAAAACACCACATAAAGCCTAGTTCAATCGAAAATTGAAAGTTAATCACTTTAGAGTTTTTGGTTGCATTGCTTATGCTCATATCCCAAAAGGAAGCAGAGACAAGTTACATGAGAAAGGAGAAAAGTGTATCTTCTTTTACTATAAACAATGAATCCAAGGGTTATCGTCTCTACAATCCTGATACGAGACGTTTAATCATTTCAAGGGATGTGATCTTTAATGAAAATGCTAGCTGTAAATGGAGTAATGAAATCCTAATGGAACTCAACATTTTGAAGCTGAGGAGAATGTGAAAGATGAATCAAACCTAAGCACAACTCTACCTCCAGGATAGAATAACCAGTCACCAGGTTCATCACCTTTAAGAAAGATGTGATCATTGCAAGATATTTATCAAACTTGCAATATTGCGTTCTTTTCTTTTGAGCCACAAAATTTGAAAAAGCATCAAAATAAGAAGAATGGAGAAGAGCCTCCATTCAGAAGTATAAGGCATAGCTAATGGCAAAAGGATATTCCTAACAACCAGGTATTGACTTCAATGAGACTTTTGCTTCTATAGTCTGTATGGAGACAATATAAATGGTTCTTGCTCTAACCACCCAACTAAAGTTGCAAGTGTATCAATTAGATGTGAAGTCAGCTTTTCTCAATAGAGAACTTGAAGAAGAAGTATATGTGGAGTAACCTCAAGGATACGTTGTTCAAGGTAAAGAAGACAGAGTTTATCATTTGAAGAAAGAACTTTATAGCTTGAAGCAAGCACTGTGTGCATGGAATAGCAAAATTGATTAGTATCTTGTTAATCACATATTTACAAAAAGTCCAAGTGAGGCATCACTGTATGTGAAGATAGAAGAAGATTGTTTTCTCATCCTGTGTCTATACATGGATGATTTAATTTATACGGGCAATGACAAGAGGATGATTGAGGAGTTCAAACAAGCCATGATGAAGGAATATGAAATGATCAATCTTGGTCTCATGAAATATTTTCTTGGAATGTAAGTTAAACAAAGGCCTGGACAGATATTTATTTCTCAAGAAAAAAATGCATATGATTTGTTAAAGATATTCAAGATGGAAGACTGGAAACCAGCATCCATTCCAATGGGTACAAATAAGAAATTATCAAAGGAGGATGGAAAAGAAAAAGTGGACGAGACAACTTATCGAAGTTTTGTTGGATCATTGATTTATCTCACAAACACTAGGCTAGACATAATGCATGTGGTCAGCATTATTTCAAGATTCATGAGTGAGCCCAGCAAATCCCACTTCACAGTTGCAAAACAAATTTTAAGATATGTCAAGGGCACGAAGAATTTCAGTATAATGTATGAAGTAGAAGACCATTGTAATTTGGTTGGCTATACAAATAGCAACTGGGCAAGTAGCATTGATGATTGAAATAGTACAACTGGATACATTTTTCTTCTTGGTTCCAAGGCAATATCATGGACATCAAAGAAGCAGAAGACAATCAAGCTTTCATCAGTAGAAGCTGAATATATGGTAGCAACCAATGCCGCATGTGAGGCAATTTGGCTCAAAAGAATCATGAAGAATTTACATCAAGATGTCAATGGATCAACAAGAATATACTATGACAGTATTTCCACTATTGCAATGACAAAGAATCCTATTTTTCACAGCCTCACCAAACATATAGAGATTTGACATCACTTCATTCGAGAGCTTGTAGAATAGGGAGAAATCAAATTAGAATTTTACAAGATTAAAGATCAACTTGCAGATGTTTTTACAAAGTCAATCACTGTAGAGAAATTTATCAAGTCTAAAGAAATGCTTGGAGTCATAGATTTTTCTAGATTAAGGGAGAGTGTCAAAATTAATCTAAAAAAATCATGAATGTTGGTAGTTTTCAACTTGTGATGGTTATGAAAATTTTTTCAATAAGTAGTTGGGATCATAGTCAAATAAGTTAGGTGATTAGTTGTTGAAATATGTAGAGTAAGATAAGAATATGAAAAATATATATTGGTAGGTGAAATTTTGTTGAAATATGTAATGTTAAGTGAAAAATGGTTAAATTATATAATAGTAAGTGGGTGTAGTTAGTGTGAAAGTTTGAGAAAAAAAATCCTGTAATTATCTACCAAAATGTCTATATATATATATATGGATGGATGTGGAGCTTATTTTGCAATTCAAGGAAAATACATTCCATTCTAGTTTCTCTTTTCTCTCCCTTCTATATCTATTGTCTATTATTCAAGTTCCACCAATAATTTATTCATTACAAAAACCATCAATGGTATCAGAGCTTTGATCATAAATCTTTAGCCATTTTTAGCCACCTTAACACCACATTTTTACGTCTTATATCTTATTTCTTATGGCCTTCACTTCTACTTCCTACCTAACTACTTTTAACTATGCCCAAGCTTTAATCTCCATATATGAGGGAGAAGCTTATGATTTTTGGAGTGGCAAAGGCCACCGTCGCAACCAGTGTCATCACCGACGAGCATGCTTTTGAGGTTTTACTCATCCACTTTGCCCCGCTTTTCACTTGATCACTATCAGTTCGGCTAAAGATGTCCTCTGGGGTGCTGCCAAGTGCAAGGCACTGTTTCCCTCGTTATCCACTTGCCGAAATAGACTTTCTGCGAGGATTCCCTTGTCCTTCAAGAACTGATATATCCGGGGTTGCCTCTTCCCTACCACCAATAGCACTATGTTCTTTCTCTCATCATTCATGTCGTGAATAGTCCCCGGAAAAAATAACAGAATTTTCTCTACCATTTCAGTCACACCATTCTTTACAGCGATCAATATGGGTGTATCCCTTAACATCTTCACTGCTAAATCTTTCGGAGGAGCTGCAGATTGAATTAACAGACATTGCAATATTTGAACTTCGAAATTTATGCAAACCAGTTAAAAATCAATCTCACTACAAGTCTACAGTTAACTAACAAATATTTCCAATCATTTAAGACTCATTGATGGATCGATGATGGGAAGGTGAATTTGATATTAATCATATACTATAGATAAGATATGATCGTTTTAAGTTGTCTAGCACTCTAACTGGGCCTGACTATTTATACCTTACTATATGTATAACACAAGCGCATTGATATGAATTGTACGACCTTGTAGAAGCTGAAATCTTTCTACCGTTGGATCTCCTTGATTGACACTTGTATAAAGTAATATTTTATTACCATATACACAGATATTGAAGTGATCCAGCGGTGAATAATCATCTCTCAACTTTCTAGAAGGTGGAGTTATATACAATAATAATAATGCATCTGAGTTTACACTTGAAGTTCTTGAATTTTTTTACCGTTGTGCTCTTGTTTTTTGTCGGAAGTTGGCAGCATTTCAGGGGGTCCATCTTCGAACGGTGTCTCGGGTTTGAACCCATCATTAGGCTGCAAATACCCGAATACACAAGCACCACGAAGAAGTTCGTCCATTATTTGAACCGACCATATGTGCATCTCCTTCGTTTTAATTAGCTTATTTAATCCGCTTCGTCCTGGGTATATTAGCAGATATAGATAGATGGATACACATTATTGCAAATTAATTAATATAAAAATTTATGACAGTTTGCTTGTGCGTATGAATTATGATTTTCATTAGATAAAGCACGCGCGCGCAGTGACATGGCGTACCTTGGCCAAGAATTAATATCAGTGCCATATATAAAATCTTGATCAAATCAAAGCAGGTTTTGTAATTCTCAGTTGGCCTCGGACCTTCAACTTCTGATCCTAATCAAACAATGAAATATATGAATCTTCTATTATATTGATTTCATTTTTAATCTGCAATTAATTGTCTCAAAATCCAAAACAAACCAAAATTCTGACCTCCAGCGGCAGTATCATTTACTCCTTATTCGATATCAGCGGCAGTATTATTTTCTCCTTGTTTGGGATCCTTTGCAATTTTTCCTTTTCCTACAAATTTGTCTGTCAAAGATAGATATATATATGAGTAAATCCTACGATAATTACCTGACTCAAGTTCATCTGACCACCATGTCACTCTGTAATTCCCAAACTCTTAATTATTGACTTTAATTAGTACTGGTATAGATAATTTAGTTAATTCATTGTAGAAACCAGAGATTGCATGCGCTCTATATTTGTAAGGTGTCGAAATGACAAGGTAACTAAGCTAAAGTTAAAATGAATGTTAATTATGATGGAAATCAAATTACATCACACAAGAAGAAAAGAAAATAGCCCAGTTCATGAAATATAAACGTAATTACCAAGAATCAGTTTAACCCTAGATATGATGAGGCTGAAAATGAAGCAGCATGTTATGTAGTTGTCTGGATAATTTTGCTTCTTATGTTTGATTTCGCCTCTCCTTTTGAATGACTGCAAATCTTCCTTCGGCTTCTTAATTTCTATACCTTCCAAATTCCAAACAAACAAAGTAAGCGTATTGTATACAGTATAATGTATAAATGTATGTATGTATATGAAAAAAATTATAAATTTGATCTCCCACTTTAATTTACATTTTGTGACAATTTAATTCTTATAAATTAATTATAATAAATTAATCTATCATAAATTTAAATTTATACAAAAATAGTCTTTTTGTTCATATTAATGAAAAATTAATTTTGTATAAAATAAAATTTTTTAAAATTTAATTTATTATTATTAATTTATGGAGGAACCTATCATTACAAGGTATTAAAATCTTTTTCTCTACGCACGCGTGTGTCTCTACGTGTGTGTGTGTGTGTGTATATATATATATATATATATATATATATATATAACGCACGCGCCTTTCTTCAATGGGCACCAGTACTTACAATGATAAATGAAATTTTCAAATGATCCGAGGTGGGGGCCACTTCTGAAAGCAGAAGGCCTTGATGCTAGGAGATGGAGCAGGGACAATCCCGTGGGAGTAATTTTATTATATTTGTAATAAAATAATTTTATGTAATAATTAATTAAATTATTAATATTAATTTAGTATAAAAATAAATTAGATTTTTATTAATAATAAATAATCATTAATGAGTTGAATTATCTATTGATCTATTTGGTAAAAATTTTAACCTATAATTCACACTTAATAATTATCTTATTAAATTATTAAAAGAAAAAAAGTATTAAACTCAATTTAAGTGAGTATTATTATGGGCTTATTTTTTAAAATTATAAAAATTTATTTATTTTAATAAATAAATAATATAAGGTGACTAATAAAACCATTAGTTTAATGTATCTTTAATTACAGTTATCCAAAATCTTTTTAAATTGTCTCTCTTTCAAAATAAGTTAAGGTTTTTTAAGTTAGCTTACTCTTTCTTATCTTTTACATTAAAGATTTTTGTCACATCTATTGCAAGTATAGGTTAGATCATTTTTATTTTATATCTCTTATTTTAATGGTATTTTGATATCATAATTTTTTATATATTAGTTAGATAAATAATTAAAACAAGAAGAGCGATAAAAATATAAATGTTAAATGATTGAATGAATTAAATGACAGTAATTAAAAATATAAATGAATTTTAATTAACCAAAATGCTCTCCCATAATTGCACAATGAAGAATAGTATCACCATTGTTCCTTCTGCGGTTTGCATAGTTGGGGAAGAACAGTAGGGTCAGAGAAATAATGAAGCAAAAGAAAAGCTTGTTTACTGCCACGTAAAGCCGCCAAGAGGGGTGTCTCGCCGTCAATGTTACGTTCACCCTGTAAGGAGGGGTTTGCGCTAACAATTTTCTTGTAGATTTCGATATTCCCCATTGAAGCCGCTAAATGCAGGGGTGTATTGTTTCTCTCATTCTTAGCATTCAGGGTCTCTTTAGAAACTAGAGCCACCATTTTTTCCACCACCTTCTCATTCCCATCAGACACTGTCAGGTGCATCGCAGTGTCTCCTGACATTGTTATCTTGGCCTTGCGAAGCTCTTCGTTAGCCTCGTGCATTTTCATTTCCTCTTTCCACTTGCCAGACATGGCAACTCTAAGTAGTTTCTCCATTTTATTCTCCTCCATTTCCTGGTCTACGTCGTCTGTAGTAGGCATAAACATTGTCTATTATGCAGCTGATCACTTCAATGAATTAATTAGTTGTCATATATATATATACGGGCATGATGTATACAAGGGAAGGGATTATCATGTTTTGTGCATGGTCATGTTATCAAGTTATTCCCTTTCTGTCAAGCGCAAGAGGATGAGAGTACTGATGATATGCTGCTCCGACAAGAGCGAAGCAAAGTTAAAGATATTGAAGACAAAAGTAAATGATGTTCGACGGGTGCAGGGGGGCTGGGTATCTCCATTTGTGCAAGCAAAGGTCCTAACGCGTGAAACATGTACGGTGGTATATTATAATATAACATGTGGCTTAAACGTTATAACTAACTACTGAAGGAGTGAATGAATAAATAATACTGCTCAGCTATACAGGAATCTAGAAGTTCAGTTAGCTTAGGCACGTGACGCACACTCTTATACGAGCTATTCTTAACATTCCCCCTCAAACTAGGAAGGGAGTAACTCACTCCTACTTTGTCACGCAGCGAGCAAAACCGAGAGGGATTAAGAGCCTTAGTAAGACAATCTGTTACTTGGTTTGTGGAGGGAACATATTTGACTTGCAACTTTTTTTCAAGAACTTGATCTCTTACAAAATGAGCATCAATTTCGATGTGTTTAGTTCGAGCATGACAAACAGGATTTGAGGCCAATCCACTTGCACTTAAGTTGTCACACCAGGCAACAAGCATTGGTTTTAGTGGCAATCTAATGTCACTCAAGATTGATTGTATCCAAGCGAGTTCAGCAGCTAGATCAGCCAAGGATCTATACTCTGACTCAGTGCTAGATCAAGCTATGATTCGTTGCTTCCTTAAGGACCAAGATATAAGCGATTCACAAAGAAAGACACAATAACCTCCTACTGATCTTTTGTCATCTAGGCAACATGCCCAATCGGCATAAGAAAAACCAGTGAGGCAGAGATGGCTCGAAGGCTTTATCACCAAACCATACTTAATAGTTCCCTTAAGATACCTTAGTACCCTTTTTGCAGCCTGCCAGCGAACCTTTGTAGGTTTGCTCAGGAACTGACTTAACTTGTTTACTGCATAGCTTATATTGGGATGTGTATTAGTGAGATATTACAATGAACCAATAAGTGTTCAGTAGATCTTAGGATCCTTCATGGCTTCTCCTTCATTTGTTGTGAGCATTTTTCCCAAAGCAATGGGTGTTGATACTGTCGAGCAAGTGCTCATTCCATATTCACTCAACAGGTCAGTAACATATTTTCTTGCCTCAAGTGTAAACTAGACTCATTTCGTACAGCTTCAAAGCCTAGGAAATAGTGCATCTCTCCTAAGCCCTTGAGTGAAAAGTGATTGTTCAATCTTTGAGTGAATTTATTTAAACTAGATGAGCTACTTCCAGTCACCAGAATATCGTCACATAGATGAGAATTAGCAAGATGTGATGTTTGTCTTTGTACTCAAAGAGAGAGTTATCTCCTATGGTATTAAGAAAGCCCCAGCTAGTTAAGGCTGTTTTCAATCGTTCAAACCATGCCCTTGGAGCCTATTTTAGGCCGTAAATTGTTTTCCTCTGCTGACATACATGATAAGGCTTGGATTTATCAACAAACCCTTTAGATTGAATCATGAACACTGTTTCCTAAAAAAAAAACCCCATTTAAGAAAGCTTTGTTAATGTCCAGTTGTTTAATTCTCCAGTTCAGCGAAACTGCAAGTGTCAAAACTAGACTAGGTTTATGAAAAACTTGTATCAGGGTCTGTTGGAAGCCTTTAGCTACCAACCTTGCTTTGTGTTTCAATACAAATCCATTAGAGTTCTATTTTATACAAAAAGACCCACTTGCTGTTAATTAAACTCATTTGATCATAATTAAAGTTGATGATAACTTAAAAAGTATGTTCGACCCGATTAGTACGACATTAAATAAAATGAAGCCCAAACCAAAAAAAGCCTAATTTGTAAAACAAGCAGGCTCAGGTCTTTTTTAAAGCTTGACCTGAGTTCGAAAAACTCAAATAAATATTTTTTATAATTATTAAAAACTTATTATTTAAACAAAAACTTAGTGTAGCGTGATATTTTAATAAAAAAATAAAAATTAATACATTTTATTTAAATTATTTATACTAATACAACAATTTATTTGTATTTATAATTTCTTTATATAAAATCTTACATGTAATAATAATAATTATTTATGTTATTTACTTCTAATATTAAGTGACAAATTGGTTTGACTATTCATAAAAAGACTCGATTAGTTCAACTCAAAAAATATGAATAAAAATCTGAATAAAAAAGCTCGATTAGAATACAGACTCGGATTTTTTTTAACCTAATTTTAAAAGTCTGATCTGATAATCAAATCTAATCAAAATATGGAACTAAGTCCTTAGTGTGATTTTTAAGCAGAGCATTAAATTCATCAGTGATTGCTTTCTTCCAGGAGGGTGAGCTTAAAGCTTCTTGCACACTGATTGGTTCTGATTCAGAGCTGGAGGGAGCAATCCAAATCCCAACAAATGGAACTTTTGGCTTAAATATGCCACTTTTGCTTCTTGTTACCATATGGTGTCTAGTTGATTGTTGCTGAGATTGATCATGTTCATTTGATTGCTGAGGTTGAACACAAGTAAGACTGTCACTTGCTACTTCTTTAATATGCCCCTTCTGTTCAGAAGAGTTCTGCAAAATTTCTACTGCATTAGTGATGTCTAGCTCAAAGACATTGGTATTTACTCTTGTTGGATTCTTCCCTACAACTGAGAAATTGTGACCAAGATTAGTAAAATAAGCTTCAGAAATATGTTCAGTTACAGGATTTTAGGTGGCACTGACAAATCCCTCTTTAAAAGGAAAATAGTGTTCGTCAAAGATGATATGTCTTGAGATAAAAATTCGTCTGGCTGAGTTTATACACTTGTAACCTTTATGGCTGCTACTATAGCCAAGAAATACACACTTTTGAGTGTGATATTGAAATTTGTGATTATTGTAGGGTCTTAGGCAAGGATAGCAAGTATGGTGACTATCATTTCAGAACTTGTAATCTAGTTTTTCTTTAAACAATGCATAGTATGGTGACTGTCCTTTAAGAACTTGTGTGTTCAAACGATTGATAAGAAAAATTGCAGTATGAAACACCTCCACCCAATATTTTAATGGTAAATGTGCCTGAGCCATCAGTGTTAATCCAAGTTCCTCTATATTCAGCCCTTCCATTTTGGGCTAATGTGTAGGGACAAGAGTAGCAAAAAATTATTCCAGATATTTGGACAGCATTAGGAAAATTTCTGTGTTCTCTCCCCCTGTCAATTTGTAATGTCTTAACTTTGTTGTTAAATAGATTTTCAACTATATTTTTGAAATGAAGAAAAGCCCCAACAGCTTCATCTTTAGTTTTAAGAGGAGAAGAAGGATGTCCAAGTCTGTAACGTCATTTATTGATTTGGAGCTCTTTATTGGTTCAGAATTATAAGATAATTCATATAGTCCGTTCTTCATCATCCCGTGCAGTATCATCTTTCCTGACTTCTTGTCCTTTATTGCACAGCCATGTGAATCAAAGACAGCAAATACATCATTATCTTCTGTGAGTTTGGAAATACTAATTAGATTCTTGGAGATTTTAGGGGGGCATACAAAAGATCATTCATATTCAAGCTAACAGAAGATAGTGGATCAGAAAAATAAGAGTGTCCTGTTTTCAAAATAGATTTATTATCTCCATTACCGACTATCAAACTTCTCTTACCATTTACTGGCATAGAGTGAATATTTTACCCACATCTTTAGTAACATGATGGGTTGCTCCACTGTCCAGATACCATCCTGAATCATCCATATCAGGTGATGCAAAATAAGCACCATAATGTTGCTCACTTTCAGAAAATCCGTCAGCTTTAGCTATGTTAGCTACAGGACTAGAGAGAGACATTACTGAATGAGTTGAGCTGTTCTAAGCGACTCTCAAAGGTCAGCAGAGTGGCTTGAACATCTAACCAGCTAATGTCATCCTTATCAACTAATTGGACCACTATGGAAATGTATTCGGAGTCGAGTCTTGCCAACGTTTGGTTGACTAGATCAATGTACTGACGGGTGAACCAGCAAGAGCTAGATTATCCGCTCTGTTCTTCATTTTTTGTAGATGTTCTTCCATCTTCATTCCCCCTTTCTCGTACGTTGAAACTCACTCTTAAAAAGAGTTACCCTCAATCTGGTATGAGCACCAAAGAGGTTCATAACATTCTGCCAGAGCTCAAGAGACGAAGTACAGTGCATTACTTGAGAAGCTATGTTAGGTGTCAGAGTGCTTAACAACCATCCAAGCAACAACTGATTCGCCATGAACCTTTCATCAAACTCGGGGTTAGGTTTGAGAGCAGAATCAACAGTGATAGCCTTAGAAGGACAGGGCTTCGAGCCGTCGATAAATCCTTCCAGGCGATTACCTCTAGTTAGGGGAAGTACCATAGTTTTCCAAAAAAGGTAATTATTTCTATCCAACTTGATAGAACAGGACGGGCTGGTAGCAGAGACACCAGTTTTGGGAAAAAAAAAAAAGAGAGACGAAAGAGATAATGAGTCAGCAGCTCGAGATGGAGAAGATGTAGTGTTAGAAGCCCTGGACGAAAAGCTATTAGCCATGGCGTTTAGCCGGAGAAATGCTTTGATACAAAGACAAGCTAGAGAAGATTTCACAGAAAAGATTAGTGTTGACTTGATCAAGAGCCAGATCTATACCTTATTTCCAAATGAATGAATACAATCATAATACAACACGTGGCATGAACTTTTGAACTAACTGGTGAAGGAATGAATACAGCTCAGCTATACAGGAATCAGGCACTCAGTGAGCTCAGGCACGTGACACACTCTAATACGGGCTAGTCTCAACACCTACCTTCTTACTGTTCAAAACGATAGTGTTTATAAAAAGTGACAAGTATCAACCACGTACTAATCTATTATATATAAATAAGTAGAGTCTTTTTAAGATAGCGTGCTTAATTGACGAGAAATTTTGATTGATTAAATTTTTAATTTTTTATGTAATGATTTTTTAATTATTTTTATTTATGTTAATATTATATTTAACAATTTTTTTTAACATAAATGTTGTCAAGAATTACAGTTTCACGTGTCCATAAATTAATATAAAGTTTAATCTTTCAAGAAATAATCAAATTATTTGATCCATCTACTTCGTACTTTTTTTAAATATATATGTTTTCATGCATGCATGTTCAATAATTAGTTTGAGTATTTTAATAAAAGTTCTATAAATATATATTGGTAGTGTGAAATTGTTTTTAATGTAATTCACTTCAATGTTATACAATCACTTAAATTTTTTCTTAATAATTAATTGTAATATATAATAAATCCATATTGTAGCAATATTGGATAAATAAATTAAATCAAGTTCTTTATATAAAGAGTAAATATCTATATCATGTTAATTGGAGGCAATGCAAGTGGTTAATTTGTTTTTTTCCTTTAGTGTCATTATGTATATGAAGTACAATTTTTAAATATTTGAAGTACTATAAGAAAAAAAGATATGTCATGAAACGTGAATTTAAATAAAACTAATTTAAAGATTAATAAAAGAAAAAAATGTAATGAATTAAAATCAATTCATTGGAGTTGCTACCAAAATTTTTAACATAAAATTTTGACAAACCAATTTAGAAAAAAAAAAAAAAAAAGCAAAATGGTCTGCAGAAACATAGACGAGATCGGGAGTCTATTTGAGTGTAGAGAAGGTATTAGGTATTTCACAACACCTGTCGATGAGGACGGTTACCTTAAACTAATAAGAGAAGATAGAATATGGCCTTAAATTTATCTTAATTATCCTTTTATTAACATGGATGCATGTTAAATAGAGATGACAAAGACAACAAAATTGTAAGCAAACTAATAGGTATTTACAAAGGGCAGACTTGACATAGGCAGACTTGACATAGGATGAAAGCCTAAAGCCTATGTACCCTGTAATAGGGATCAAAGTCCACGTAGTTCGACAAAAATGGCGTATCTATTAGGTATTTTTATATTTTTGTGAAAAGACCAGGTAGTTGAAATTGGATAGATTTTCGCAAACCAAATGGGACTGGAATTTGATTGGTGAGTTTTAATTTGCGAAATTGATCTAATATCACCTCTTGGCCCTTTTATTCTCTTTCCTTTTTGTTTATTTATTTTTTTGAATATTAACTTTTATTTTGAAATTTAGATGAGACAATAATGGAAAAGATTCTTGGAATTTCTTCTGAATTTTATATAATTTTTTTTTTTGGTTTCGTTTTAATTTGGAAAGTGTGATTATAATTAAAAGGATTTTTAGGATTTTTTTTTCTTATTCATGATTTTAGGATTTTTGAATTTATGATTTTTGTATATATATATATATATATATATTTATTTTTATTTTTAAATTAGAATTTATTTCAATACTTAAAGTAAAACTATAATGAAAAAATATTTTTAGGATTTTTTATGATACATAATAGGTGAGATAAACTTCCTTTTTGGAATTATTTCATCTTGGTATTTTAAACGTTAACTTTCAAAACTTGAGGAAATTTAGGGTCTCACGCAGCTTTTACTAGTTAAATTTTGCAGTTAGACTTCTTATAATTTAGTTTTTACCAAAATCAACTTTCAAAGTCTACGGAGACTTAGGTTCTAAGTGACATTTTCTTATTAATTAATTTTATAAAGGATGAAATTGATCATTTTGTAATAAAAGAGGTTATTTAATTTAGATATTTATTTTTGTATCTTTCAGAAATTATATACTAACCTTCAAGGCCTAAGAAGATTAAAGGTCTTACACGGCTTCTATTTGTTAGTTCCAAAATGCCTGAGGAGATGGATGATCTCACGTGACAATCCAAAATATGGAAGTGATTATTTGGGATTTTTATTTATTATTAGGAGTTCATTTTATAAAATAAATTCAAAAGGTAATTAAATAATTTAAGTTAAAATTATCGTGCTAAAATTATTGTTTTGAGGTTTTTATGTTCTTTTTCTTTTTCTTATTTATTTATTTATTTATTTTTGACTGAAACTAAATAATAATGAGAATAATAATCCTATAATCAAATTTAACGTGGTACAAAATGAAATCAGGAAAAGAAGGCTCTCGCAATTCATTCTAACATATAAGCCAAGCACATAAGACTCTTTTCTACCTTCTCGATGCTCAACATGACACAAACTCAAGCAATCTTGAGGCCTCGAATCTCCACTGAACCGAAGGAAAGGAGATCAACTATCTAATTAAGAGAATAAGGTAGGCCTCAAGACTAACCATTTAAGTTGTTAAGGATCACAAATAAGCTAAAAAAATATGAATCAATAGTACTAAGTATAAAATAGCAAGAAAGCACATGCAAGCCCATGCAGCCATACCTTACATGTTCTTCCCCTTAGGTTGCTTCACTTTTAGTCAAATAATATATTGCTTCTTCTTCTACTTCAATCTCTCCTCCTCCTCGGTTTCCTTCATTTGCCTTGGTCCTCACTTTCTTGCCGGCTTTTTCACGTCGGCACTGCCAACTCCCTCTCTCTCTCTCTCTCTTTCCACTCCACTTCTTGGTTTGCTTCGGCCCTAACCTCTCTCCACCGTGGTTCAAGACCTCTGTTTCTCAGCTGAGAAAACAAGGCCCAGGTCCCTCTCTTCCTCTTCCCTTCTTTCTTAGTTCTTACCTTCTCCCCAGCCCTGTAAGCTCTCTCTCTTCTTCTCCGGCTGCTCCTTCTCTCGGTTTACCTCTCTCTTTTCCTCCCTGGTGCTTGAAGACCTTCTTCCCTTCTTCTTATTTCCTTCTTCTTCTTCTTTTCTTCCTCTCTCCTTCCTCTTTCCTTTTTCCTCCTTCACTCTTATGCCTTCTCGGAGCTCACGGTAACACTTTCTCCCTCTTCTTTTCTTCCTCGGCCTTGTCCTTGAAACTCATAACAGGTGGCGTGGCTCACCTCTTCCCTTCTATTCTTCTTCTTCTTCTTCTTCCTCTCTACTCAGCCCG
Organism: Delonix regia; assembly: GCA_037074485.1. Classification (NCBI taxonomy): domain Eukaryota; kingdom Viridiplantae; phylum Streptophyta; class Magnoliopsida; order Fabales; family Fabaceae; genus Delonix; species Delonix regia. The sequence continues at coordinate 36,509,195 of CM073454.1, forward strand.
TGCTCCCCTTTTTCTTCTCATTAGTTTCTCCCTTTTCCCTTCTTCCTCTTCTTCTTCTTCTTTTCTACTCAGCCCGTGCTCTTTTTCTCATCAGTCTCTCTCACTTTTCTTTCTTCCTCCCCTTCTTTCGGTTCCAACCCCTTTTCTTCTTTTTTTTCTTTCCCTTCTTGGTGCCTTGTCCCCTCTTTCTTTCTCTTCTCCCTTTCTTTTCCTCTTCTTTTTCTCCCCTTTTTGTGCCTGAAAGCTCCCTCCTCCTTCTGTCCTCCTCGATGCTCACAGCCACCCCTTTTTCTTTCTATTAGGCCCTGTCTTATAGCCTGTCAACTTTCTTTCTTCCTTCATCTTCTCCCGTTACTTCTCCTCCTTTGTTCCTTTGCTCTCCATCCCTTATCAGCTCACGTCACTTTCCCTTTTTACCTCCGCTTAGCCTTGTGGTAGCATTAGCCTCTAGTTAATGTTTCCCTAACCCCACTACTACCCCATTCTCTTTTGCTTTCGGCTGAGACACAGGGCTTATTTTGGTGTAAGCTTTTCGAAAGGATTTGCAGTAATTACATAGTGATGACATTGTGCTCAAGAGCCTCTGATGGTTTTTGTCTTTGCTTTCATTATGGCCTTTGTTGTTTTGTTATTATTATTATTATATATCTTTTTTTTACCATCATATATATATATATATATATTTGTTTTTACTTTGTTGTTTTACTTAATTGATCTCTTTAACTAATAAATCTAAAATGATGTTCTAATTTCCTCCTTTTGTTTTTGTTAAATTCTTCATATTTGATGATGAATTTATGTTTGTTGTTTTCATTTTCATTTTGCTTTTTGTTGGTCAATTATTTAATTAATTAATTGATTAATTAATCAATTTTCATTTTCATTATCCTTATTTATTTATTTATTTATGAGATGGGGTGTACACAATCCTTTAAAGATTCAGTTCTAATTACAACTAATTACCTTATTCTTAAGCCTTTGATTACAATTATATTAATTGAATGTAAGTAAAAGTTCAACTGTCAATTAATTTAGACTCTTATATAACAAACTTAGGATTTTAACCCTTATTGCATGCAATGTTGTTTTCTATTGTGGTTATTACTTTAGTTCACTTAATGAGTAAATTGTTAACCTACCTATATGCATCCGTCGAATTCATATAGCCTAAGTTAATATCCCCTAATATCCTATATGTCTATGGAAACTAGCAGAGTTACTACCTCATAAGTTCTAGACCTAATTGTGGTTATGAAAAACAGTTAAGTGTTTTCATCTTGACTAAGAATTGCCCTAATGCAAATAGTGATTATATGCATTCAGTTCTGAAAGTTAAGGTACCTTGTTAGGTTAACCTAATTTCTAAACTTTTTCCTAAAATGATCAGGCCTATAAAGCAATAAACACAAGATGAATATAAACAATCTTTCATTCAAGTAAAACTGAAACAAAACTTTAATAGAAAAGCAACCCTAACATTGGTTTACTCAAAATCCTAGAAACAACCTACTTAGCCACTCATTGGCATTAGTTTATAATAAAAAAAAATATGAATAGAAAACAAAAAGGAATAAGAGGAAAGAGGGAAAAGTTTAAAGGAGGCACAACTTTTAATTAAGGAGCCTACTTTATAGCATAACCCTTTCTTAGTTGCCTTGAAACCCCTCTCAATCAGTTTTCCCTTCGTAGTGTCTTCGGTACTCTCTCAAGCTTGATGTCATGCTGCCCACCCTTAGGGTCCTATTTATAAACTTGAAAAACCCACGGAGTTTGAGTTTAAGTGGTGCAAGGAGTCTTAATTCATCTCAAACTCTAATTGTGCCATTTGGGGTTTCTGACGGCACACATGGGCAAGGCTTATCTGGCACCTAGCATCAACTCTCAGTTTTTGGAGCCCAGGTGTTGGATCTGTGACACCTGGGCATCATTTCCCTTTACTTGGATTTGGACTTCCTCAGCAGTTGGTGCCTAGGTGCCACCTCTCTAGTTTTAATGCCTGGACACCAGAAGTGTGGTGCCTAAGTGCCGACTCTCTAATTTTGGTACCCATGGGCTAAAATGTTAGTGCCTTGGTGTTGGAATCTTTCCATGTTTTTATGACTTTTTCTCTTTGTTTCTATTGCTACTATTCTAGCTTCATTTCCTAAAAGTTTATTAACAAAAATGCTTAAGTCATTGCCAGATGAAGGTCAGAGGTGAACTTCTAAGTTATAATTGCAATACTCTTAAAAACACTAAGGTTTTGTCATGGTTTTAAGTGTTTCTGCTACTAATGTTACTCTACATAACTCTCTTTTAGAGAGTTACCACGCCCTTAGACTTAAAGGTTTGCTAGTCCTTGAGTAAACAATTTCAACCTTAGCTTCAATTTCACCCTTTTTTTTTCAGCATCTAAGAATTATTGACTGTGTACAAAACTTTCACACTGCAATAATCCTATCAATTAGTCACAGTACTAATGAATTCTCATATATGATGTAGTCAACAAATCCTTCCTAGCTCTAAACGTTTCATTCCTTTTGGAAAACACACATCAATGTTCTATACCCTCTTGTAACTTTATCCTATAGGCCTACTTTTCACCCCACACTCAACACTTATTAGAGGAACACAAGGTCAGAAATCATTAGGTCTTTTAAAAGCTTATAATGTCAGGCTTAGCTAGGGGTGGATGAGCAAGGGTTTTTTTAATATTCAAATCATACTATAAGCAAGCATTTATAAAGACAACATAGTGATTTATTTTTAGTCTTTCTTTTTTTTACCAAGGGACATATTCATTTTTTTCTTCTTTTCTGCTCCCCTTTTCTCTCTCTCTATTTTTTTTAATATTTCTCTTTTCTTTTTCTTTTTCTTTTGAGAGCTTCTACATTTTTTTTCTTTATATATAATTGCTTTGCAAAAATTGTGTCTTGGGCTTTCATCAATTACTCAAACATCTATTTTTCCCTTTTCTTCTCATAAGGCTATCACTTTTCCCATTTGCTAACATCAGTCCCTATTATACCTCTGTGATATGAACAGTGTAAATGAGGGAGTGCTGTTAGTGTGGCTAGGTGAATGAGTGTTTGAGGGTAAATAAGAGATGGTTAAGGCTTAAAATGGGACATCTAAAATAATTTTAGGTTTGTCTAGAATATGGCTTAATCTATCCAAAGAATGCCTTAATCCTTTTTCTGACAGTATGTCCTTTTAAACATATAAGTCAAGTGGTGATCAAATAGGTTCTAGTATGTAGTTTCGATGAGAATAAATCACAATACATGCCTTTAATTGTTTAGAATCATCTTTGAAGTAAGCAGGTTCTATGTCATATAATTTATTCTAAATTATTCATAGAACTTATATCCATTATGACAAGAATAAAGACAGGTAAGCAATCCACATGCATTTAGTTTCATCTTTTTTACTATGCTATAGTGGCAAGTTAGAAATTATTATAGAAATTAGATGCTATTAGTGTAGAAATATATGATAGTTTTATTGATTTTTCCAACTACTAGTACAAATATTTTTGCTCACGCATATGAGTTGTTTCCCTTAGATTTGTCCAAAGCAGTGCCCTTACTACTTAGCTAATAGACAAAAGATAAAAGATAACTAAAAGAAAAGTAATTAGTACTCCTTATTCAACCTAGTTCTCTGGTTCTTCATCATCCTCTGTTTCCTTTGAGTCCTCCTTGCTAGAGCTTTCTTTTTCCACATTTATGCTTGCATATGTACTGGAGGATTGTCTCATTAAGTGGTGGAACTCAAGTAGGGGTGATGGCTAGACAGGGATGGTGTCTATAGGCATACCCTAAAAGGTAGCCATTTCTTTCAAAAACTCTCTTGTGGCTAGATTGCACTAGATCTAGTACTTATTAAAACATTCCTATCTTGCCATCTGCTCACCTATAATCAGTTAAGATATGTCAGGGGGCACAACTGCATATGGTAACAGGGCGCAAGCCTTTTTTGGTGTTATCTCCTCATGCTTTGGAGGCAAAGGCATTCAACTTTGTTCGGGGCATCAAGACTCCTCTTCTTGATCCCACTTCACTCTAGCTTGCTTGCACATTTCTATTATCACAAGGGATACCATAGACTGTTCTTCACGTTGCTAGATACCTAGATCATCCCCGGAAGATATATGCCCCAACATCATAGGACTACCCTATCACAATGCAATTGAGAAGAATGGCCCTATCCGTGGTCACTTCGCTGATGTATTAAGTGAGGGAGATTCTAGAGGTTATGAACTTAAACAAACGATGGTTCACTAAGGTCAATCTATTAGACTAAACCTCATATGTTTCTCCTTCCTGATGGCCTAGTAGGGGTTACTATTGCATAACTGTCTCCCTACGTCATCTAAGTCCAAGCGATCTTGCAAGAGCTAGGAGTAATCATTATACTTGATGTCTAGGAAGCCAAATATCTTATTGATTTCATCCCCTCTAATTGGTATTCTCTTTTTTGCACCAGAACTTCAAAATTGGTCTGATCAGGGAGTTAGCATGAAATTCCCTAACTACTGGGAGAACTGCTCCTATGAGTTGTCAGCAAGACTACCTTCATCCTCTTCTTCATATCTTATCATCGATGGCTATGTCAATTTTTCCATCTATCCTTATTCATCTTTCTTTCGCTAGCTTCTTATTCACAATTATGTTTTGAAATTTGTCCACAGCTTTACATGAAGCGAAGCAAGTGTCTTCAAGACAATGTTCTTGGTAATATTCATGTAAGGGCCCTTAATGTGATCACAGATACCATGAATGCACAAAATATAACGGTTAAAACATGTAATAATGATTTTAAGTAATAAGATTGTGTAAAGCTATCCAAATCAATCCTAAAATGTTTAAACCGGTGCCTTGGTGTTCCAAAATGAATAGAGGTGTGAAAATGTTTAGTTAAATTGTAGGATTTCTACATGTATTGCCCAAAAAATGAATGTAGACAATATCTAAAGTCCAAATTGCATTATTCCTACATCGCAATTACTAATAATTAAAGCAACAAATCATTACAATCACTTATTGCAGCCAAGGTTATGGTTTTCAATACTTACTTGGAGAGAGTGCTCAAATCCAATCAAATAAACGTGAATTTGAGGTGTAAAAGAGAGGGGTTTTGGTAAAAAGAGTGTTCAAAAGAAGTGGGTAAGTGTGAATGTGAGTAAAAGCGCCTAAAATTACCTAATTTATAATTTAAAATTGTGGTTCTCGATGTGGCACCAGGGTGCTAGACATTTTTATTATAGCCCCCAGGCTTGGTCAATCTGGCACATAGGCACTACAAGTTCTTAAAAAAAAGTTGGCATTCAGGCATGGAAAAGTAGTGCATAGGCCCCTTATTTTTGTTGGTGGCACTTGCTAATTGGCACCTAAGCACCAAATTTACAACACCTGAGCTCCAACTCTCTAGAAATCACACTAAGCCAATGCTTTTTCAATAGCTGGGCACTGACCCTCTGCTAACCTTTCAGGAGTTTTGCTGGGGATTTTAGCGCCTTAGTGCTTTCTCTCTAGAATTAGTGCCTGGGGGCCAATTTTCCTACGTATAGATGTTGATCCTCTACTTTTAGTGGGAATTTTTCTAGGGATTTTAGCACTTGGGTGCCAAGATTCTAGTGCTTGGGCATAATCTCTTTTGAATTAACTCCACGAAGTGCCTGGGCACTAAATCCTTTATTACCTTGAAGTTTCCTCCTTCTATAGCCCTAGTTTGTCAGCCTCTCCCTGCATATCTATACCTAAAAAGTAAGTAAGTCTCTAGTAAGGATGGCAATTAACAAAAAGAAAGTTTGAAAAGAAGAAATAGGGAAATGGATGCTTCAATTACCTCCTAAGAAGCACTTCAATTATAGTCATTCGTCAAACTAACAAATCCTTTTATGGTTGAGTAAGTGGGTTATGGCTTGGTTCCTTAGAACTATCCCACCCAATAAGGCTTCCGTCTATAACCATTCACTATGAAGGTTTGCTAGGTGTTTTCATTAAGGAGTTCCATTGAACTAAAAGGGTTCACTGCTATAATAATGAAGGGTCCTAACCACTTGGACCTTAACTTTCTTCATAAGAGTCTCAAATGAGAGTTAAATAATAACACTTTTTATTTGACCTCAAAATTTTTCCACTGAATTTAACTATCATATTAGCGTTTTACTTTTATCCTCATAGATTTTGTTATTTTCATATGCATGCAACCAAAATTCAATAAGTTCATTATGTTGATCATTTAAGTCAAAATTCAATTTCTTAATAGGCCAGTAGGCCTTGAGTTTAAGCTCAAATGGCAGATGCATGACTTACCAATACTAACCGATAGGGGGACTTGCCTAAGGGGGTTTTAAATGTTGTATAATAAGTCCATAAAGCATCATCCAATTTTGTTGCGTAATCCCTACAAAATGGACAAACTATTTTCTCTAAAATAGTTTTGATTTCTCTGTTTGAAACTTCAACTTGTCCATATTTGGGGTGGTAGGCTAAGGCTACTTTATGATGCACTTTATACTTTTTAAGGAGGGTTTCAAATTTTTTGTTACATAAAAGCTTCCTTTTATCACTTATGATTGTTCTAGGTGTGCTAAACCATGTAAAAATTTGCTTTTTGAAAAATTTCAGCTCAACCTTGCCATTATTAGTGATGCAAGCAGTGGCCTCAACCCATTTAAAAACATAATCTATAGCAAGCAATATATAAATGTTACCAAATGAGTTTATAAAGGGCCCCATGAAGTTAATTCCCCAGACATCAAAGAGTTCCACTTTTAAGATTGAATTCAGCGGCATTTCTTGCTTCTTTATGAGGTTCCCTATCCGTTGGCATCTATCGTAGTTCTTCTAAAATTATGGGCATCTTTGAAGAGTGTAGGCCAGAAAAATCCTACTTGCAGGACCTTGAAGGTTGTTTTCTGTCCCTTGTAGTGTCCTGCGTAATCAATTACGTGGCAGTGATGTAAAATGCTTTGAACTTCTTCTGGAATGCACCTCCTTATTATCTAATCTCCACACTGCCTAAACAGGTATGCTTCATCCCATATATAACTTTTTACTTCATGTAGGAACCTCGTCCTCTACTGTGAGTTCAAATCTGCAAGTAGGATGTTAGTTACCAAGAAATTTATGATGTCAGCATACCACATGGTGTTAGAGGTTTTAATATGCAACAGTTGTTCATCAAGGAAACTATCATTAATGGGGACTACAGTGGGTTTATTATTGTTGTTTTATAATTGAGAAAGATGATACACCACTTGATTTTCACAACCCTTTCTATCACATATTTCTAAATAAAATTCTTACAGTAACAAAACCCACCTAATTAGTCTAGGTTTAACATCCTTTTTATTAATTAGAAATTTTATTGCAACATGGTCAGTGTATATAATCACCTTGGTTCTGATCAAGTACAATTGAAACTTATTAAATGCGAACACAACTACCAGTAGCTCCTTTTCAATGGTTGTATAGTTGAGTTGTGTGTCATTTAGGGCTCTACTGGCATAGTAAATTGTCCTAAATATGTTGTCTTCTCTCTGACTAAGCATAACTCCTACTACAAAGTCATTAGCATCACAAATTAGTTCAAATGGTAAGGACCAATTAGGCACTATGATAACAGGTGTAATGACTAGCTTATGTTTTAACTCATTAAAGGTATTCAAACACTGAACAACAAATATGAAAGGTTCATCTTTTCCAATAAAGTTTTCAAAGGTTTTGAAATTTTTGAAAAATCTTTTATAAACCTCCTGTAGAACCACACAAGTCCAAGAAAGTTGCACACCCTATTTATAGAGATAGGAGGTGGTAGTTTTTCAATGGTTTCAAGCTTGGCTCTATAAACCATAAGCCCTTTACTTGGAAACCTTATGGCTTAACACAATTCCATCTTCCACAATGAAATGACACTTTTCCCAATTTAAAACAAGGTTAGTTTCTTTGAAATGTTTAAGGACCCTGGACAATACTTCTGACATTCATCATAGGATTCCCCTAAGACAGATAAGTCATCTATGAAAGCCTCAATCCCATTTTCAATCATATAAAAAAAATGGTCATCATACACCTTTGAAAGGTGGCTGGAACATCACACAGTCCAAATGGCATCCTTCTAAATGCTAAGGTGCCATAGGGGCATGTGAATGTATTTTTTTGTTAATCTTTAGGGGAAATCACTATTTAATCTTATCCTATATGTCCATCCTAAAAACAATAAAAATGCTTGCATGTAAGTCTATCCAGCATATGATCAATGAAAGGTAAAGGAAAGTGGTCTTTTCTAGTGGCTTTGTTAAGTTTCCAATAAGCCATGCATACTTGCCAATCAGTGACAGTGTGTATAGGGATTAATTCATTTTTTTCATTGGCCATAATAGTTATTCCTCCTTTTTTAGGCACACACTATACTAGGCTTACCTATAAACTATTTGAAATAGGAAGAATAATCCTAACATCAAGCCATTTTATTACCTCTTTTTTAACTACCTCTTTCATTATGGGGTTAAGTCTCTTTTACTGCTTTATGCTAGGCTTGCATCCCTCCTCCATCAGGATCTTGTGTGTGGAGAAAGAGGGGTAGATTCCCTTAATGTCTGTTATAGTCCATTCGATAGTAATTTTGCGTTCCTTTAGTACTTTTAACAATTTTTCTTCCTGTACAGATGTTAGTGATGCTAAAACTATAACAAGGTATATAAATCTCCTAGGAATGTATATCTTAAATGAAAAGGAAGTTGTTTCAGCTCCATATTAGGGGCTTCCTCTACTAATGGTTTTAGCCTTTTAACAATAGACTTAAATAAGTCAAAAGGTTCCGTATGAGGTCTGGCTTTTCTAAATTTAGGACTAGATTCTAACTAGTTCAGGAACTCCAAGAATTCATCATCCTCACTTTCATCTATTAAGACTATAGAGGCTTCCCATGCATCTAATGGCACTAGATTATGTAGTGTGTGGTGTGTAATGCAATCTATGGTCTTTATTGACATACACTATGCATCTTCACTAGGGTGTTTTATTGTTTTCAGTATGTTAAATGTCACTTCCTGATCTTGCACTCATGTAGTCATTCACTTTTTTGTAGATAAATTAGTGCCTCACTTGTTGCTAAGAATAGTCTACCTAGGATGAATAGGATGTCGTTATCATCCATGATATCTAAAATGATGAAGTCTACACAGAATATGAATTTTTCTACCTTAACTATTACATCCTCAATGATTCCTTTTGGGAACATTAGGGATCGATCAGCTAATTGCAAGGTAACTGATGTAGGATTAATTTCCTTGAAACCTAATTTTTGAAAGATAGAGAAAGACATCAAATTTATACTTACTCCTAAATCACAGAGAGCTCTACCAAAGAAAACATTACTAATAGAGTAGGGGATGGTGAAGCTTCCTAGATCCTTGAGTTTAAGAGGCAGCTTCTTCCATAGAATTACACTGCACTCTTCTGTTAAAGCCACTGTCTCATGCTCTCCCTGCCTTCTCTTTTTTGTTAGAAAATCTTCCATGAATTTGGTGTATGTCGACATTTGTTTTTGGGCTTCTGTGAATGGGATGTTTACCTATAACTTTTTAAACACTTTGAGAAACTAGTTAAATTATGAGTCCATATTTTTCTGTTTTAATCATTAAGGAAAGGGAATGTTAATTTTCTTATCAGTTAACTCCTTATTCTCTACTATTTCTAGTTTATGCTTATCGATTTCATGTATTTTAAATTTATGTGGGCAGTGTTTAGGTTCAAGATCTTCTAACTATTTTCTACTCCTAAGGCTAGCTAACTTATACTGCTTTTTTCCATATGACCTAGGGTTCAATTCTATGTTACTGGGCAAGGTTCCCTAAGGTCTATTGGCTAATGCATTTACTAACAGCCCCATATATGTCTCCAGGTTTTTTTAGAGAGGCAGCTTGGCTTATTAGTAACTATTTCACCTAATCATGCGAAATGGATTATTCATGTTACTGGTTATACTGCTACCATTTATTCTAAAAACCTAGGGGTGCATATAGTTTAGGGCGAGGTGCATTTGGTTAATTGTTTTTTTAAGAAAAGTTAAGGTAATTTCTCTAACTAGGGTTATAAGTGTTAGACATAGGTTGGTTTCCCCTAAAATAGTTTCCCATATAGTTCACTACTTTTTTAAGATAAGTTAGTAGGCATTGTACACTTAAATGTCCCTCCCTACAATATTCACATGGTTCAGAAACTTTTACCTGATGCACTAGATGGGTTTTCTGTTGTTGACTTCCCAAAGTTAGATTATCTAACTTCTTGTTCATTACTTCCAACTGAGTTGCCACCTTTGCTGAGAATGCAACTAGTTTATCTACCTCAAACATTGCAATAGGCCATTTTTTAGAAGCTCTCTCATAAGTCCTGTAGTTGTTTAAGGTGAGATCTTCTACTATTTCAAAGACATCTTTAGGGTATTGGTTCAGCAATGATCCTCTTGCAACTCCATCCATTTTATTCCTTGAGGACGTGATCAATCAGTTATAGAAGATTCAGATCTGTTGTTGCTCAAAGAAACCAGGGTGAAGACATTTTCTAAGTAATTCTTTAATGCGCTCATAAGCTTCATATAAAGATTCTAAATCAAATTGCTGAAAATTAAAGATGTTTTTTAAAATTTTACAAATTTTAATAAAGGAGAAATACTTGTTCAAAAATTTTTATACTAACTGTGTTTGAGTTGTTATGGATCCACTAGGCTATGAATCAAACCAATCTTTGGCTCTGCCCTCTAAGGAAAACCTAAACAACCTAAGGCGAATGGCTTCAAGATAGATGTCAATTACCTTAAAGTTGTCACAAATTTCTAAAAAAGATCTTAGGTGAGCACTTGGATCCTCAGTGAGTAAGCCATTAAAACAGTTTTCCTTTAGCATCATCACAGTAGCAGAATCTATTTTGAAGTTTATGTTACCAATCTTTAGTCTAGCTATGCCATACTAATACCTTTAAAGGTTAGCATGATGTAGTCCTTGACTTTCCTTCAAGTAGGTGGGTTAGTGTTCTAAATGACAACCTAAGCTTGAGATTCAACCATTAGATCTAGTGCTCCACTATTATCATCAGCCATAACAATTGATTTTTCCTGTTAACTCCTTGGTCGGTTTCTAATTTTTCTGCACCTACATTATATCTCAGAGTATAGGGGCAGAACCTCCACTTTACCTCTTGTATAATGCAAGAACACTTTAAACATAAAAGAACACCTCAAATTTAAGTACTTAAGAATAACCTCAGCAAAATTAAAAATGAAGTCCCCGACAACGACAATAAAAAAAATTATTGGGAGCAAATATGGTTCATGCAATGTCACACGTAAGTGTACATGGTCAAGTAAATAGTATAATGATGAATAAAGTGTCGATCCCTTAGAGACTTGGTTCTAATTGCTACTAGTTACCTTATTCTCAAGCCTTTGATTATAATTATATTAACTAAATGTAAGCAAAAGTTCAAATGTTGATTAATTAAGACTCTTATCTAACAAACCTAGGATTTCAACCCTTACTGCATGCGATGTTCTTTTCTGTTATGGTTATTACTTTGGTTCACTTAATTAGTATATTTTTAACCTAGGAATCTTACTTACCTATATGCTTCTATCAAATTCATATAGTCCAAGTTAATATCCCCTAATTCCCTATATGTCTACGGAACCTAGCAAAGATAATACCTCATAAGCTTTAGACCTAACTGTGGTTGTCAAAGATAGTCAAGTGCTTTCATCTTGACTGTGAATTTCCCTAACGTAAATAGTGACTAGTTGCATTCAAGTCTAAAAGTTAAGCTACCATGTCAGGTTGACCTAATTTCTAAACTCTATCCTATGATGATCAAGCTTAAAAAGCAATAAACGCAAGATGAATAGAAAGAAGTTTTCATTCAAATAAAACTAAAACAAAACTTTAATAGAAAAACAACTTTAACATGGATTCAGTCAAAATCCTAGAAACAACCTACTTAGCCACTCATTAGCATCAATTCTTAATCAAAAGTATGAAAAGAAAACAAAAAAGGAACAAGAAGAGGGAAGAGGGAAAAGTTCAAAAAAGACAACTTTTAATTGAGCAGCCTACTTTGTAGTTAAACCCTTTCCTAGTTGCCTTGAAACCCTACTTAGTTAGTTTTCCCTTTGTAACTGTGAACACCCCACCCAAATTAATAATAATAATAATCACAATAATAATAATAAATAGAATTAAAAAATTCAAAAAAATATAAAATAATAAAGTAATAGTAACAATTAATCAAAACAAAATTGCAAAAGGCAAGCAAAATAAAAGTAATATGAAAAAAAACCAAACATAAGAACCAAAAATGATAAAAAGAAAAATTCAAGATGTATGGCAATCATCTTGTAAAAAAATAAAATGAACAAAGCCACATACTTGAAATAGAATTGCAAGACACTCTCACTAGCTCACACTCACACACTCTCATGCTCACTTGCTCCCACATGATCATTTGCTCTCACCACATGACATACATCACTCTCACACACTCACACTCACACTCTCATCCACGGTCACACACTCACCACATGCATGCACCATGCACACACATGCACAAGGGGACAAAGGGGGACAAAAAAGCAAATAGGAGTGGTTCTGCAACATGGCAGAAGGTGGGGTGGCTGGAGCAGTGAGAGAGGAGTGTGGCGTGGCTGAAAGTGGCAGCAAAAAGTGGAGACCATGTGTAGCAAAGTGGTGGCTGGAAGTGGCAGAAAAAGCAACGGGAAAAGGGAGCCAAAGGGCAGAAAAAAGAAGGTGGCGTTGGAGCATAAAAGGGGGAGCAAAACCGAGAGGAGAGGAGGAGAAAAAACGCTGGGAAGAAACAGGTTTCGGCTGAGAGGAAAAGAGAGCTGGAGGAGAAAAGAGAGGAAGAGAAAAGAAGGGAGAACCACGCTGAAAAGGAGAGCCACGAAGAGAAGAGGAGCTGAAGAAGAAAAGGAGAGCAACAAGGACAGCAGCAAACCGTGAAGAGCAACGCTGAACGAAGGAGGACGAATGAAGGCAGCAACGTGTGGGAGAAACCAAGTTGGATGAAGCAAGGAAGCAAGGCAGCCACATGAGAAAAGGACAACAGGAAGACGAACCAAAAATGAGGCAGCAAACCGAGAGCTAGACTGCAGAAACCGAAAACTGAACAAAGCTGTCCAATGTGCAGAAAAATGGTGGAAATAACGTCCAAAATTCTGGAGTGAATAGGTGTTGAAGTTCAGACCATCCAAGGGGCAGAAAATGGAGAGTTTGGATGCCAAAATGATGTGCATAAACAAGGAAGTCTGAACCCAAAACAAAGTGGCAGCAAAGGGGAGTGATAGAAGCTGAAACATGGATGAAAAAACTCTGTTTTAAGCTCACAAAACAGAGGTGAATAGAGGAGAGCTTAGAAAGCACAAGGAAGAAGAGGAAATGTGGAGAAGAAGAGAAGCTCTCAGCCTCCATCTTCCAACCAAGAAGTAGGGACACCTTCTGCAGAGTTTCCAGCGCTAGAACCAACCAGAAAAAAACCAACAAAGCTGTCCAGCGAAACTCCAAAGAAGCTGTCCATTTTCTGCACTTCCAGTAAGACCAACGGCTTTTAGGGACTGTTGGAGGTTCATCTTCCATTGTTGGGTGAGGAGGAGAAGGTCCTTCTTCATTGGAGCTCAAAAGAGGAGCTGAAACCACCAGGTATGGCTGCACGTTGAGTCTTGGCCGAAAAATTCTGCATGCTGTCACTGTTCACTCGAATTCAAGACAACTTCGTGCATGTGACTGTTCATGTGTTTTAATATGCCATGCTACTGTTCACGTGTTTAATTTAGTGTATTTTGGTTCATTATAATTGTTTAGTCATTAGCTTTGATTAAGTATGGTCATTATGCACGAAATTAGCATGTGGGAATTTTGTTGCTCTTGATTGTTGGGATTATGTGAGTTTTTTTAACCTCCTTAAGTCTTTGCAATTAATCAAATAATTGGAAGACAATGAATACTAATGAAATATTAATAAAAGAATTTTGAAAAAATAATTGAATGGTAATTAATGAATATTGTCATGACGGATAAAAATTATCGTGTGAGAATTTTGTTTACCTCGATTATCGGGGGTTATGTGAGATATTAATCTCCTTAAATCCTCGTAATTAGTTGAATAATGAAAAGTGACAATTAATATTAATGAAATGTTAATTAATAAATGGTGAAAAATAAAGGAATGGCAATATATACTAATGAAATATTAATGAAAGAATTTTGAAAAATAATTGAATGGTAATTAATGAATATTGTCATGACGAATAAAAATTATCGTGTGAGAATTTTGTTCTCCTCGATTACCGGGGATTATGTGAGATATCAATCTCCTTAAATCCCTACAATGAATTGGATAATTAAAAAAGTAGTAATGGTACAAATGAAATATTAATGGGGATTGATGGAAAATAAATCAATGATAATTAAAGGTGGAATTTGGATTAAATCATAATAGTCATAATCAAAATGCTTGCTTTAATATGGTGTTTGTGGAATTATCGTGTGAGAATATCATTCTCCTCGATATCGGGGATTATGTGAGATATTAATCTCCTTAAATCCCTACAATGAATTGGATAGTTAAAAAGTAGCAATGATATGAATGAAATATTAATGGGTGAATGGTAGAAATAAATTAACCATAATTAAATGATAAATTCGGATTAAATCATCATAATAATCATAATCAAAATGCTTGCCTTAGTAAACATTTCCTAACGTTTGCGAAATTATCGTGTGAGAATATTGTTCTCCTCGATTGTGCGGGATTATGTGAGATATTAATCTCCTTAAATTCCTATAATTAATTCAGAAATGACAATAGTATTAATAATAATACAAAAATGAATAATTGGACAATAATTAAATATTAACTTTGATTAAATATTTATGCAAGATGGATCGTGTGAGAATACTTGTCTCCTCGACTTCCCGGGCTCGTGTGAGATTTTAATCTCCATAGAACCCGAAAATTAGCATATATTCGTTCAAAGACAAACAGATAAACCAATAAATAATAGCACTTAAATTAAATTGTTTACCAATAATAAATAATAATAACAATAAATATTTATCAACAATAAATTCAAAAAAATCATAAAATAAAAAAATATATTCATTTCATTATAAATTATGCATTAATTCCCGAAATATAAACTCTCAAAACTAAAAAAATAATAATAAAATCGACAAAAAAAATTTTAAAAGAGAAAATGTGAAGAGTTCAGGGGAACGAGGTTAATCAGATTGTAGTAAATTAAAACATACAAACCAAATTCCTATCCCGTTTTGTTTACAATAATCTGTTTTAATTAACATTCTCCTATTCTCATCACAAATAAAATAAAAATCACCAATCACAAAACATGCCTTTTGGTCGAACTACGTGGACTTTGATCCCCATCGCAGGGTACGTACGCCCTAGGCTCTCATCCTAGGTCAAGTCCATCCTTTGTAAATATCCATCAGTTTGCATGCATTTTCACTTTTTTTGTCTCCTAGGTCTAACGTGCATCTATGTTAATAAAAGGGTAATTGAGATTAATTAAAGGCCATATTCTATTTCAACTAACTAACTGAAGGTAACCGCCCTTATGGGCGGGTGTTGTGGGGTGCCTAACACCTTCCCCACACTCAAATAGACTCCCAAACCCATCTCTGACCTCGCAGACCATTTCGCCTCCCTTTTTCGTTTTATTTAAATTGGTTTTCCAAAGTTTTCCGTTAAAAATTTTGGTGGCGACTCCAAATGAAATCGATTTTCAAAATTCTATTTTTGGGAACCGGTTTTAAAACATATATTTTTCAATCCCGCTGAAAGGTCGGTTACGACAGTAACGTCTCTAGTACTCTCTTTAGCTTGATGTCATGTTTCACACCCTTATGGTCCTATTTATGAGATTCAGAAACCCCTAGAGTTTGAGTTTAAGTGGTGCAAGGAGTCTCAATTCATCTAAAACTCTAATTATACCATTTAGGGTTTTTAACGGCACACCCAGGCAAGCCCCATCTAGCTCCTAGGTGTCAACTCTATGTTTTTGGCACTTAGGCACCACTTCTATAGCATTTGGCTAATGAAATCTGCACTGTGGAATGGTGCCTAGGCAATTAATCCATGGCGCCTGAGTGTGAAGTGTCTGGTTTTAACACCCCTGCATGGAGATCCTAGCGCTTCGGCATTATTTCCCCTGACTTGGATATGGACTTCCTCAGTAACTATCGTCTGGACGTTGATATTGTGGCACTTGGGCACCACTTCTCTGATTTTGGCGCCCAGGCACTGAAATGTTATAGCCTAGGGACTGGAATTATTCCATGTTTTTCTAACTTATTCTCCTTGTTTCTACTACTATAGTTTCGGCTTCATTTCTTGAAAATTCATTAATAAAAAATGCTTAAGTCATTGCTAAATAAAGGTTAGAGGTGAATTTCTAAGTTATAGATGCAATCCTCTTAAATTAGCAAGGTTTTATCAAGGTTTTAATTGTTTCTACTACTAACATTGCTCTACATAACTCTTTTTCATAGAGTTATCATTCATTGAAATTTCATCTAACAATTTAGAGGAATTATGTCATGATACAAACTCTCAGTGGACTTGAAAAGCCCTCTAAAATGTGCATTAGAAATTATATTAATAGCCTCGACCCTAGAGTGGATGCACTTATTACACTTAGAACCAAATTCCATTGTATTTAGAAAGCCTTTCTTGGATTATGACACCACATCATTAGAGTGTTTATGTGTATGTAAGAAGGCATTAATGGAAAAATAGCAGAATATGTAAAGGCCACTAGGGAGAAGGTTTATATAACTTGATATGGCTTAAAAAGGGTCATGAGCGCTTCTAATTTGAAAACACTTGGTTTGAAAGAGTGTTTAATGTTAAAGAAAACACATATTTAAGCTCATGTATATTATTAGAGAGCTTAAATTCATCAATCTTGTTTTAAGTGATAACCCTTACATCTGACACATTTTTTGATATCTCTTATCACAGTATGACTTCTGAAGGCTTCACTCAAAACCTAACTAGATAATTGAATAGTCAAATGAACCGATTGAGTTTGTTCCTTAAAAGAAGGAACTCAAAGGAAATGGGTAATACTCCATTGTAAATTCTCTGAATTCTGGATCCAGTTGTGAGTTGAATGCAAGTTTGCAAAGAACTAAAAGCCTAAGTTCTAATCAATAACAACAATGGTGCACAGTAAGTCAATGCAATATTTAAGTTGGCTATTTTGGGACCTTGTAAGGGCAAAAGAATTTTTTTGTAGTAATTGGATCATAAGATAATAGACTATTACATTTGTCCCTCTAGCTCTAGCTAATTTGAACCCAATGTTGTTGAGTTAGTACTTTTTAACTATTTTAGTTTTGGGATTTGACCATTAAATCTAATATTGCAATACTCTTAGTGTTATGGCAACTCATGTAGTATTGATATTGGATTTATATACAGATGATATTAACATTTATACCTTTCTAGAGCTAGGTGCTAAAAGACAAGTGGGAGTATGAGATTGTTGTGATAATCGCAAACATGAAAGTTGGTGACTTTTAGTCCTTTATTATGTTTATGATATATTATAATATGATATATTAGACACCTAAAATTTCTAGCTACTAATATGGTATATTTATAGAACATATTTTATTGTGACTGATGCTTTAAATGTATCTTTCTTTTCACTAAGAATCGTTCCTAAAGTATCCCTATGTTTGAGAAATTTTAAGAATTTGCATTTGGCTATTTGAAACTAGTGATTATGAGTAGGTCTTTAAGATCCTAATGGAATTCCAAAAGAAAATATAGAAAGGGGTTTTAAGCCCAATATGATCATAGTAGTTGTAATAAGGGTAGAAGGAATTGGTTGTTCCCATACCTTTCATCAATGTCCATTAAAAGACACTCTTCAAATGATTATAAAGTAAATTGTACTTTTGATTAGATATAAGCAAACCTTAATGGATGGTTTTATGAAATCATGCACTGAGCACTTGATATGTAAATTGATTGATCCATCTTGAGTTGAAACATGCTTCTGGGCAATATTATCTTAAATTTTACAAGGTTATTATTGCTTTTGCAACTATTCATATCAATATATAGTTAAGACAATGGATTAAGCAACTTCTTTGCTTTTGTTATGTACATTTGATGATGTGTTGTTAACTTATATTGGTGTTAACCTCTTGTGTGCTACTAGCCTTTTAGTTAACCTAACATGGTATATATTAATGAGACCTCTTATGTCTTTAAAACCCACTTTCATCCTGACAAGTCTCGTGTTTTTCAAGAAATTCTAGTTAACTGAATGCTCATAAAATTCCAAAGGCATTCTTATTCCTTTTGTGGTGCACCTATTTAGATAAGTGAAAGGGATGTCGTTCAGATCTCGAGTCCTTAATGTAACAAAGAAAGGATAGAGATAGAAAGAAATTTTCATTTGCTTTCATTGTTGGCAGCTTAATGTATATTCAAATAAGCACTTGTATTGATATAACTTGTAGTATAACATGTTTGGTATATACTTAAGTAATTATATTTTGGATTATTGAAAAGTTGCTTAGATAGTTATGTTATACCAACAAGGTATAAGTAATTGCATATTCTGTTATAGTGAATGTGACTTACTTATAATCATTACTTATTTATATTTAAATTATGAGATTACCATAAATTATTTAAAATCTATTTTGTATATATATCTTATGATGTTTTAGGAGGAACTATTATATGGCAAAGTATCAAATAGACACTTATAGCTATCTCAAGTTATACATATATCTATGTAATGTTTTGGAGATGTCTCATTGGAAAATATCATGTAAACACTTACAATTGCCTCAACCTTTGCATACTTCTTTATGATGTTTAAAGGAGTTGTTCTATTGAGATGTATCAAATGGACACTTACCGCAACCTTATATATATGAGTGAAGAGTATGTCACTTGTTTTCTGATGGCCATTTGTCAAGGAATGTGGTCAAGGAAATAAATTTCTATTGTACACATATATTGAGTCTTGAACATTTTTATTGCAACAATGACTTTATTATAGGCTTTTCTCAAAACTACAAGAGTTTTAGTTGCATTGAACTTTTGATACTCAATTATGTTCATTGGAGAGAAGATTTGTGAATCTCATACGCATTGAATATTTTGGTAGATCTATTCACCAAGACTAACCCTTTATAGTTTTGGAAACTTTTAACTCTTGGGTGTTTCAAACTTTTTGATGTTTTGTTTTGAGAGTCTGACTTGTGTTTCTATGAGACGCTTTGACGTTTTTTAGCATTTATAACATTTATTTCCCTATCAAATTCAATGTTCTTTATTGTGCTAAATTTTTTAATATAATTCATAATTGAAACTTTGCTGGCATTCATAATATTATTTTCCTTATCAAATTTGATGTTCTTGATTCATGGTTTCATTTCTAAATTTTCCTTATCTCAAATTCATGTGGTTGACATTCATAGTGAACATATGCTTGTAGATCCATTAACCAAAGGCCTACCCATTGGAACTCATATCAATCTTGTATAATCCCTGAAGTAGCTTAGTCTAGTGGAAGAATGAGTTGAGTACTTAAGGGGCTTTTGTGATGTATTATGACATCTAGAATGTTTGTATATTGAAATTAAGTTGATGATAATATTAACATAAGTTTTTTCCCTATCGGATTCAATAATCTTATACAATTTCATTTATAAACATGGCATGGTTCAATATATATATATTGGTTGCTAAATTTGTTCGTTAAATTAATTGTTTTAATAATCGATTAATATTATCCAAGTGCAAAATTGTTAAAATAATTTTATATTATGTTATGGATTAGCATTAATTTATTATTAATACAATTTTGTAAGTCAATTAATTAAGTAGCCAATCTTGATATTTATCAAATATAGATTAGGTTTGTGTTATTTGTAAATAACTAATGATAAATTGGATTACTCACAAATTTATTAAATAAAAACTCTAACCTACAGTCTAATTTTTAACAGTACTCATCTTATCAAATTATTGACTAAGAGATAAAAGAAATTTTTAAGTCTATTTAAGTATTTAATTATTATTTAAGAGAGTTAGAGAAGTGGGATTAATTTTTTGAATAAATAAATTAAATTTATTTATTATCAAATCAGATAACTGATGATTTGATATCCGTTAACTCCTAGCTTTTCTTATCTCTTAGAATACGCTGTGACTCTATCTTGATTATTCTTTTCTCTTTAAAATATTGGATATTACAGATTACTGATTCTTTGTTGTTGTTCTTTCTTTGTTAATTATTCATAACTCAAATTGGTTCTTTCCTTCCAGTATGTTTTCTGTGATCCACCATTACAACATATATCCAATTATGCATTTCATTAAATTGCAGAAGATTTTTAGTTCATATGCATGCTCTAGTCAAACCGAAATTTGCCGAGGTAGAAATTAATGACTAGACTCGACGGTAATTTCACATATTTGCCATGAGCTTGTGTTACACCGTTCTAGTGCTTACGTTTGAAAAAATTATTCAGTCTTTGTATTTAAGTTCTAAAATAAAAAACCGGAATCAATTGGGCAGCGGACCTAGTGGTCACCTCTTAGGCCATCAAGAGAATCCCCTGATCAATGATCATCGAAGGAATGATTATTCTGGTATATTTAGTATTTTTATATTTATTAATTATATAATACAACAAGTATTAAATATTTATTTAATCATTATTAAAAGAGCTAAATTCTTAAATTTAAAGTAAACTAAATTAATAATTTCTAACTCAAAATAATTGAATTTGAATATAATAAATAATATTTTTAATAAAAATAATACTATTTTAAAATTTTTGAATCATATTCTAACTTTATATGTTTTTATAATAAAAAAGAATTCTACATAATTTAAGTATCTCTTTCAAAAATAAGGAATTTGCTCTAATCTATTTATATTTACATCTAATCTAACCTAACTCGTACAATTGATAATATATTTGGTTTGATATTTGAAAGATTTAAGAGCCTGTTTATATGTCTAAACAAGAGTCTACTTTACATACAGTTACGATTTGATATTTGGTTTTATCCAAAGTCATTTTTATCTTTCAAACTTTAGTTTGCCAAAAAGTTTAAAAGAAAAATTACTTTTACATTTAATATTTTAAAAGTTTTTAAATATAAAACACAGTCATATAAAAAATCAATGTTTCACTAAAAGTAATCTAAAATTAATTTTGTTCACCAATTCAAAGAGTACATGTTGGGTTCTTACTATGTCCCTGAGATGAGCTCACTTGCAGCTCCTTTCGTGTCTCTGATGCTAATTTA
This sequence comes from Delonix regia, assembly GCA_037074485.1. NCBI lineage: Eukaryota > Viridiplantae > Streptophyta > Magnoliopsida > Fabales > Fabaceae > Delonix > Delonix regia. The sequence goes on from CM073454.1 coordinate 36,530,560, forward strand.
GTGTTTGTATCTATATCAGTGTCTGATTTCTATTGCATCCTCTGGGAATACGAGTTAGGAAGCTTCTTAAGATTCATAGTATCATTTAATCTTGAGTCCATAATTAAAAAGAAACAGACTGATATGAAAGCAATACACCTTGAGATGCTTTGAATCAGCCTTTCATTTTGTTTTATGAGGAAATATTAGAATCTTTCATTTAGTACATCCATCTCTTCACCTCAAATTTACTTGAATTGAATGGTAGAAGCAGCTTGGTTGTTGATGGAGAAGTATCATTCTTTTTTTTTTTTTTCCTTTAATTTTAAGAATTTGAAGTCTGGTAAGATGGAAATACATTCATCATATACTTCTTTCCAATGATTGTCATGGTAGCGAAAAAGTTTAGTTGGAAAACAAGTGATCTATTAAACTTTAAAATTAATATTCAGAAATTGCTAATATTTACACTAGTTATATGAAAAATTCGCATCTGATCTTTGTACTATAATACTTTTGCTTTTTCACTCAAAAAAAGAGTATTTAATTCATTTTCTTACAAAATTATATTTAATGCTGAAATATTTAGCTCATTTTTTATGCACAAAAAATATAAAATTATGATAAAAAAAAACCCAAATACCTTCTTATAGTCTTATTTTTCTACTATATAAAAAGTACTTCTTCCCCATTTTCCATTTACATATGATTTGATGGCCAGGGAATTTTTACAATTTTTTGCAATACATATTTGAACTATTAAATTTTTATTTAATGATTCTGCTTTACTATTATCAAAAAAAATTTTAATAAAAAATTTCCAGACCCCCAAATGCTACTGCAGTGGGATATATAAATTATAAGCGAATTTATCGCTGTACAGTAGTCATGCTCTACAATGCTAAATCACTCCAAAAAAAAAAATAACAATTAAAAATTAAAAAAAAAATTGTATGTGTAACAACAGTTGATCTGGATTCATATAAATTGAGACCATCAGATAACAACAGAGAAAACCATTCCATTTACAGCACCAATAAAGATATTCATACAGTTGTTTCGTCTAAACACAACATAAAGCTTCCCCAGTACTTTCGTGAAATTAATACGAAGCAACAAGATAGGGTTTTCAATATTTGAGACTCCTTGTCTTGCCTGCATTTTTCATTGCTCCAGTGCGTACTGCAGAAGCTGGATTGATGGCCTTTCGTATCTTAACAACATTCCAAGCAGTGTTAGCCGCATGCCCTGCTGTCGCAAGAACATGCTCTGTAGCCTCCCCTGCATTCTCCCCAAACCTGTTCATCCATAGGTCCACACCAAATCATATATATATATATAAGGTTCATGATTGATCATAGTAATATCTCTAACATGCCCTTCATATGATTTGTTATGCTATGCAATTACTTTCATGGCTTTCACCTGTTAGAGACCATTCTGGTGGCAGCTTGGGAGGTGGCAGAAAGGGTTTGTTTCTCAGCAGCTTCGGCTGCATCGAGAACCTTGTCTGTGACAATGGAAGAATGAGAAATGTTGAAAGTTGGTTTGATGCTGAAAGAATGAGATTAGAATGACTTACTGACAGCATCGAGAGAAGCCAACAACACCTCTCCAGGAAGCATCTTTAGGAAAGCCTTCCCTGGTTTGGAATTGACCACAGGACCCATCACTGATCCACTAACTATTCCAACTCCATTCAGCAATGATTTGCTTAACTTCTCTGTCATTTTGGATACATTCCTCACCCTATGTTGCAAACAAACAGCAACATTCGTTTATACTGATTCTTGTAAATAAAACTCTGTCTTAGTCCTCGTAGCAGTTATTTTCAATTTAGTCTAATACATGTAAGATATTTCTCAATATAGAATTATCTTTTCAGTTTGATTCTTTATATATGGATAATTTTTTAATTTTATTTTTCATAAATAAAATTATTATTATTAATAATGTCCTTCATTTTGTTTTTATATTGGCAAAATTGGAAAATGGCCAAATGTGGATGATCAAATTGACAAGGTAATTTTAGGAGAGACTAAATTGAAATATATCTTACTTATAAAAGATCAAATTGAAAAGACAATTCAACGAGAAACTAAATTGAGCAATACTCCGAGATTAGAAACAGAAGTTTCATTCTAGGAATATGTTTGTATATATGGATGAAGTATCAATTTCTGGATACCGTTTCAGGTTGTTGTTGATATTGTTCTTGTTGGTGGCATTGTTGCTCCCACTGTCTCTGCCCATCAGACCAGTTTTCTCATTAGCGCCATTTTTAAGGATCGTTTCTCCTCCTTTCTGGATCTGCTTTTTCCCAACAAGTTTCAGATCAAAATAATATCATGCATTCTACTATCTAGACTTATTCATTGCCGACCAGAGTCATATAGCTAGGGAATTATTAATCTTAAATTTCACCCTGTCCATTACATGAAACTGAACAATATGAAAAAATGCTTATGATTCTCTTTCTACCTTTTCTTGTGCCCAACGATTTTATCGTTTTAATACAGACATGTCTCTCAATGTTCCTACTTTCTTGAATCTGAAGTGATTTGATAATGACAAGTAAGAAAACAAAAGGAAAGCAGTACATTATTCCACTGATTTTAGCAGAAATTAAAATTAGAAGGACTTGTACATTTTGGTTCTTGTAAGATATATGCCTAAATTATTTGTTTCTAATTTTAAAAGACATTTCCTCTGAAAATAAACTACAAAACCTGGTTGGTGTAGGCATTGCTACACATGAAGATACCCTTCACAATCTGACCAGTGCCTCCGGCGATTGCCCTGGCCAGAAAATGATTGTAATGGTCAACCCTGGGAGCGAACTCCTTCCAATCAAGATCGTTCTTCTTCCCACTCACTTTCAACCCAGAAAAGCAAGAGTGCTCCGTCAAGAACGAATCCAGCAAACCCAAAATCCCGAGGCTTTGTTCTGAGAACGTCACTCCGTAGCTCAGAGGCTCTCCATCTTTCACGGCCAGTGAGAACAGGTAATTCAGAGCAGTTAGCTTCACGACTGGCTCGTCTTTCGTCAAAGGCCATTGAAGATCCTCACCCACTTTCACGATTGTCGCTAGACACACATTCTCGTCGAAGATTTTGACGATCACGAAGTGGCCATGTGCCAGCTCGAGAGCTTCTCCATCGTCCATAAGGTGAACTCTGCATCCTGGAATCTGTATAAGAACTTCTTGTCTGAGATTTCGGGGAGGTTCTGGGTATTCTTCTACTGCAGTTTCCATGGGAGGCAGGGTTCTGGAGCCACGGAAGCAGCAAGCCATCTCTGTGCGTTTGCTTCTGTTGCTTTCCTTCACTGGGACCGCTCGATCGGAATATCAATGGCGATGAAGGCAAAGGAGGAAGGAAAGTTTTTTCAAGTAAGGGATGGATGCTTTTGTTCGCTTTATTCTGTTCCTGATAAACTAGTGTTGCATAAAAGGTGATGTGACTTTCGGTTTCGGCGGAATATCTCAACCAAAAATCCAGAGCTTTTATTGAACAATGTGCAAAGTGTAATACAGCAAGCTCATATATCAGTGTGAATCAAGGTTTAGAACATTGAAGGTGAACCGTCGTTCTTTAGGCAAAAAAATTTTGAATAAAAAAATTTTAAAAAAAATCTGTGGTAAAAAATCTACATGCTGTACGGTGTAAGATCTAAACTTAAATAAGTGCGAAACCAAGGCCTTTCGTATAACCTTTAATGCAATATTGGAGTCTTATGCCCGAATATATTTCCTCTGAAAATGTAGGATCACTCGGATCGACAATGGAGGCCATTTATTTTCTCTTTTTTTAGAGGAATATTAATATTGTGTTGTTGTATTTATATATGCAAAAATTTATAGTAAAAGATTAGAAGTTTTTATTATAAAAGGTGCTAAAATTTATAATTATTAATTTAAAGATTCAAAGATAAAATGTTCTTACTCTTATCTTCAGACTTGAATCTAAGACTTTCTTTTAATACATCTTTCCACTGTTTTAGAGTCAATAAATTCTCAAATTCTTAAAACCAACTTTAAAATTTAAAATCTTGAGAGAATTAATTATTTGATTTTTATGTTATACATCAATTTTTATTATGATTCTATAGTTCTTCTTTTTAAATAACTTCTTATACTTTTCAAGTGTTTAAATATCAGTCTTTGTTGTTCATTTGTATTATAACACTGTTTAAATGTTGATGAGATGTCTAAGGTAATTATGTATCATGTCAACATGGAGCAGAAATGCCAAGTCGGTCTTCTTCTTGGTTAAATTCCTTCTTCTTCTAACCCAGAAATTTACGTATCATTGTGAGTGTGCGTCCGTCCTTCTTCTTTTTCTTAATCAACATCATGATAACACTAATAAAGGTAACCTTTTGCAAAAATTTTTGATTCTCTACTTAACAGTTTTTTCGACTGTAAGCAGGAACAGTTAGATCAAAATAAGGCTCACAAGACTCCACTTAACCTAATCGTCCTTGATATACAATTGACAGGCTGTGTACAGTAAGGGATTCAGAACCAAGATATGATAAACATGATTTCTTGGTATAGTTTTAACATAGGAGTTTACGCGTGGACATAATTATGACCTAAAATCAAAGCACCATATACACATGACATATATAGGGAGTCACTTAAGGAAAAAAAACTATAAGGACGATTTTAAAAATTTGTGTAAATTATAAGGAATTTTCCCCTAAAATGTTTTATAATAAGGATCCGTTTGGTTTTTAGAATTGATACAATGAAAATAAAAATAGAAATAGGAGTAGGAGTGAAAATAAGAATATTAAAATGTTGTTTGGTTGGGAAAGAATGCAAATGGACATGTCTCCCTTTATTTCGTCTGATTAGTAGATTACATATATCAATCAATTAGGTAATATGCATATTTTACCATATTATTCTTTATCATAAAACAAAAAAAAGATACACATCTATTTGAATTATTAATTAATAATATAATTATATATTAATATATACTTAATTAATAATATAATAATTTTAATTAATAAAATAATAATATAATAATATATATTTAATAAATTAATAATAATTAATAATTAATAATAGATTAAATAAATAATAACAAATTAAAAATCATAATTTAATAATAAATAATTAATAGTTAATAAATAATAATAAATCAAATAAATAATAAATTAGAGTTTTAATGTATTACAAAAGTATTTTTGTCTAAAAATTATTATAAATAGAAATATTTTTTTTCAATATATTTTATTTCCAAAAGAATAGTCTAATTTCATCATTTTAATTAAATAAAGAACTTTTCCTTATATGATAGAGAATAGGTTTCCCAAGAAATGGGAATAGAGTTCCAATCTGTAAATCAAACATGGTAGTGGGAACCATTCTCATTCTCATTCTCATTCCCTCATGTTAATTACAACAACCAAACAGGGCCTAAATATTTTATTTTTAATTACAGAATGATTTTGAAATTCTGGGCGCACTGGAATATATGTGCTGGCCTCTTAACTTTTGCAATGTTCTAATTAATGGGTGTTATTACCAATCGTTAGTCTTGAATAATTTGCAGTATCAAGTTCCGATTCTTTCCTTTCTTTCTACCGTTTCTCAGTGTTGTATAATGCTTATAATTTTCTTTTCCTGAAGGATGCTTTACTTCCAATGAAGGAGAAGACAAACCTTTATATATACGTACTCTGCATCTTATACGTGTTATTCTTTAATTTAGTAAATATGCTATTCAACTCCACGAATGTTTTTTTTATTTTTAGTAGGCACCCTCACTTCACAAGATTAAACAAGTTCTAACTTTTAACCACACTTTTATTTAACAATTTTAACTCTTTCACTAAATGATTTTATTATATAAATTTTCGAATGAATAGAGCAGTAAAACTATTATAACTTTGTTTCCCTGTATGTAACTAAATTTCCTCTATGTATAGCTCCTAAAGTATATTTAATGTTTTTTCTTCCAAATAAATTTACAAACGTCAAAAACAGCTTTTGATTGGATAGGCCGCTTTCTTTTTCCACCACCAAACCTAAAAGCATTATGGAGCATAAATGGAAACATTACAAGCAGATGTCACGCCCCTAAAATTAGAGATGTGATCGGTGCAATAAACAAGAGAAAACTCTGATTTTGCAAGCCCACACTAAATAAAAAATAAATTGCATACGAGTTTTAATTACTACATCGTTCAATATGCTAATAATTCTCATTTGATTTGGATAACTAATCTATATATAAAGTGTAGATTTTGTAGACATTTTGTAAATGAGACCTCTCAATATTTTTACAATAACTTGTCAACCTAATCAATCAAATCAAATAGAGAGCTCTACTCTTAACAGTAGCAAAAAGAAGCAAAATATCCACTCTATCATTAAGATATACATCTAAAGTGAACAAAAAAAATATCCACTCTAAACATATATATACATCCCAAAAAGGGTATAGATGAAAAAAAAAAAAAAAAAATAGATATTGCCCTCGCAAAGCAAAGCGGGGCTCACTGAAATAAATCCACAATCACTCCTATGTTCCCTTGGGTAGGTTAGCAGCTCTACTATTTGAAACAACAATAATTTTTTAGTAAATAGCATTCCAAAATCAGTAACCAAATAATTTATATAATTAGGCAATTTAAAAAAAGAAAATGATTAAATATAATGAGATAAAATTTCAAATAACGTAAATATTTTTAAGAATATATTTAAGTTATCTAAAAAAACATAAAAAAACATCATTTCTACTGAAATTAAGATAAATTCAATGGCTCTTCTCAAGTGTAAAATAGTTAGTTTCTAAAATTCGTTTGAGGGAAGGACTACCCTAGACTAGCAACTAGATATCCGACGTGGGCACATAGCCCACAAGGATAAATCACAACTAGCAAAGACATATAATCTTTAAGAATAAGTAACCAATTGGCGTAAGACTATAGCTCACGAAATCTACCATCCCTTCCTATCCACATGTCATGGCTATCACATAGGGCTAATATATCCAATAGCCCTGATAGCTGGGTATTCTTTAAGAGCACTAAGGACTAACAGAGTTGTTGTTAGCTTCCATTGTTCTAAACTAATCCTTCCAAAACCATGGAAATAAAACTAGTGTGTATGGAATTTGGTGATTGTATATATAACCAACAAATCTGGTAATTGCATACAACCATACAAATAAGTTCTCAATTGTCTGTACTAATTCCATACACAACATAGTTATGCAAATCACTTTTAGAAAACAATCTAATAAGGAAGAACAATAATGTGTAAATAACAATGATAATAATAATCATAAACGTATTCTAGTAAAGAAAAGGGAATGTAATTCTCATAAAGGAGTTGGAAGTGTTATTTATGCACTTGAACATTGTTAATTATCAAGCAATTTAATTTTCTTTAACTTAGATAGACATTACTTAACTAAGAAGTCCTTATATCAATAAAAAATGATGAAAAGTTAATAAACCACCATTAGAGGAAATTTAAATTAATTCCTCATCTTATTCCACACACTTTTAGTAAAAAATTGTATAACATAAATCTTGTTAAAAGTGCTATAATAACCAATAATCCACAACTCTTAAATGAAGTTTTCATCTCCATCAAACATAACATCTTAACATAGAATTTAAGAATTTCTTTTACTCTGTTCTAATCACTATCTACATTAAGTTTTCTTAAGAGCACTCACAACTTATAAGGAGATAGAATCTTATAAATATAACCAAGTGAGAACATATATTCAAGTAGAATTTTAATTCCCAAATCAATCATTGCTAAGTTTCAATCCAATTATTCTCTTAGTACAATTCCACTCTTAAATTTCTCATAACATAATAAGACAATTATTCATTTCCAATAGGTTCTTCCAACACAATTTTTTTTTTTATCTACTCATCCAAAAGCATGAAAATTTAAGGAAAATTGGAAAAAAATCATTAATTCAACTTACCTCTCAAAACAAAAATGTTCAATTACTCCAATCACTTCTCCTTTGATATTAATTGAAGCCAAAAGACTTAGAATTCTGAATTGGTCCTTTAAGTACCCAAATCACATTGAAAATTGGGCACTTTCTAAAATTAGCTTAGATTTCTTGATGTAACTTCAAATTGGGAGAGGGAAAGGGATGAAAATCTTATGATGAGTAAAAGGCACATATCAATTTTGAAAATCACTCACCAATGTGTCAAATCAAAAGAAATTTGAAATTACTTGCCTTTTTTTAAACCCTAACATATACAAAAGATAAATCAATGATTTAGAGCAAATTTTTTCATGTTAATGCTCAAAATTCATAGGGAGACACTGAAATTGAGCTCAAAAATGAAAACCCTAACCTAATTTCGAGGACCATTGAATCGAACAAAAATGCCTCTTCTCGAGCTCTACACGTTGACGAAAATAGGGGGTTCAAGTGATTTATGAGAAAGCACGAAGGATATAGATGGTGTGCAAAAATTGTCTTGTCACCTATTATGATGCCACATGTCAACTTAAGAAGAAAAAACAAAAGAGCAAAAGTGGGGGAAGTTGAGTTTTAAACCCCTGCCCTCTTGATAATGAAAGTGAGCCCTAACCATTATATTAGTCTCAATTTTAAAATATGTTTTCACCTTAAATAATGTTATATCTTGCCTAACTCTCATAAAAAATTTCCCCTTTTTAATATTGATTTGAATTTATTCTTTACCCATCATTAATCCTACCTATTTTTCCCAAACTTAAGCATCTAGCTAGGATTTAGCTCGTAAATTTAAATGCATATATTCTTTGGGTATTACAATATATTTAAATCAACAGCATTCTATCACCATAAGAGGTTTAATTATATCTTTGAAGCTATGTTTAAATTGGGAATATACAACAATGAAATTATATATATAATTGGTTAAATGAATAATTATCAATTAAAATTGATCAAGTAAATTAAAGAAAATTACACAATATGATTTTATCTCATGGGATAAAATGTATGAAAGAAAAGATGAAGCAAATTACACAAGGTTAGAGATTGGGAACAATTACCAAAACTCTTCTAGCCACCTCCTGCACGTTGGTCTTTATTATTTTCATTTTTTTTCTGTTCTCATGCTAAGAAGCAAGGTTGCCACCTCCTCCTTTTAATTTGCTTAAAGAAATTATTATTATTATTATTATTATTATTATTATTATTATTATTATTATTATTATTATCATTGTTTTGTTCACTTCATGTGCTTAATTTAATGCTCCCTATTAGACTTAAATTTCGTAGTCTATTGTCCAGTATGTCATATTCTTGGTTTTCAACCGAATACTTGATGTAGTTTTGAGGTCAGTTGATATATATATATATATATATATATATATAAAATTATGTTTTCATAAGGGTTTATCTAAGATTTACTTAAGTTTTCCTTTCAATAAAATCTTACCCATTGACATCATTTACAAATTCTTGGCTAATGATGACTATGTGAATTTTCTTAAGTGATGTAGTTTGGTTAATCTAAACTTAGTTTAAATGTCACATAATTAACCTAAAAATGTCTTTTACGAAATTAAAGGAATTTTAAACTAATTAAGGTCATATAAATTTCTAACATATATGGGCCTTATTTCATTTATATATATAGCTTATAGATCTTGAAATTGATCAAATCTTCATTCACAATACAACATACTAAACTAATTTTAAATTAAAGAACTAATGACTTTGGTAACTATAAATATGTAAATAAATAAATAAATATAATCTATCATAAAAGTTGCTAGGGTCTGTGTATATTTATTTAAAATTAGAAAATATTTTTAAAAATTTTTCTTATTGACATCATCGGCTTTTTCTGGATTTTACAATGTTTCTCTCTTGTTTCAGTAATATAGCATTTCTTTACATTAAAAAAACCAAAGAAGTAAATAACAACAAATTTTTTAATGCATTCTCAAAGTCCTGACGCAATAAAAAGGAAAATAACAATAATAATATGTCAATATATGTTAACTAAATGATAACTTGAAATAATTTATTATATTTATATTTTATTTCTAAACCCAAGTTAATATTGATTTCATAATATTAAAAAGTTGAAGATATAATGAGAAATTTTTAGGAAAATTATATTTTTAATTCCAATAATTTTATTCAATTTTTAATTTGATACTTATAGTTGAAAAATTGTAATTGAGTTCTTACAATTTACAAATATTTTTCATTAAATTGAAAATATATGGGGCGAAGTTATGTGCATGTGTTTGGATTTAAATTGTACAAATTTAATCTTAAATTGACATGCATGATTTGTAAATTAAATTTTGGTTAAATTTTAATTTATATGATTGTAATTTATGTTTAAAAAATTTTATTTAAAAAATAAATTTCTCTATAATATAATTTATACAAGACAAAAACAATGTTTTTTCAATTTTATGTAAAATGAGTTTGGAAAACAAATATAATTTCAATAAAAGATCTAATACAAGACTAGCAAACTTCTAATTTTTTTTTTTTAAGTGCAAAGAAGCTTTTGATTAAACATATCAAATGCTAAATCAAATTAACACGCTGAGTATTATCTTAACCAATCAATCATCATAAAAGTCAAGCAAATTAAATTACACAACATGAGCGTGAAAATTAAAATTAAGTGACACAACAGCTTTTAATGATATTTTCCAACTTCAAACCCGTTGTCTTCTTCACTGCGCTTTTCTGGAACATACTCGATTGCTGGGATGGGCCTGGGGTTAGGGGCTGGAACTGTGGTGAAGGTAGCCCACATAAGATCGAAGTAGAGTGGGAACTGTGAAAAAACGAAGAGTATGACCGGGAAGGAAGTGAGGAGATAAACAGGAAGCGCAGCCTTTTGGAGCGGACCCTTGAGCTCGAAGAAATGGCCAGCACAGAAAGTGACCCACATGGAAGCAATGGCGAGGAACAAGGAGGTCAAACCTATGATAAGCTTTCTGGGAAGGTCCTTCTCAAAAGCAAACATCTGATAACGAGAAGTGAGTATGGAAAGGAACATGACGGTGGAGGTGAGGGAGCTGCAAAGGGCGATCAGTGATGAGACTGCAAACAATCTGAATGTTGGCTCGTTTTCCAGGTTTGGGTGGCCCGTGTCTTCTTTAACGCTGCCGGGCAAGGCGGTGGACGTGGCAAAGGCCACCGTCGCAACCAGCGTCGACACCACCGAGCATGCTTGCGAGACCTGATCCAACCACTTTGCTCCTCCTTTCGCCAGGGCCGCATGAGTATCTTTAAATATCTGTTCTGGGGTATCGCCGGAAGTGTGGTTGCATGGTCTCAGAAACACATCGCGCGGCATTGAGTCTTTTACATACTGCATCATGAGCATGATCGCCATGAAGGACGGAATTAATTAATTATTTAGTTAAACTCGTGATGGTAAATTTAAATGATAGGTACGTATACGTACGTACGTACCTTGAACCACTTGACTTCCCATTGCATTTGAAGTGCTTCCCCAGCAAAATTGTGCCACTCCTCTTTGCCACTAAGCTTGGCAGCCAAGTGCAATGCGGTGTTTCCATGTACATCTCTCAGGCGAAAGAGACTTTCTTTAAGGAACCCCTTGTTCTTCAACAACTCATACAACTTGGGTTGCCTATTCTCTGCAGCCAGTAGCACTATGTTCTTGTGTTCCTCATTCACTTCGTCTATAGTCCTCGGAAATGATTCCAGAATTCTCTCCACCACTTCCATCACACCGTTCTTTGCAGCCGTCAATAGAAATGTCGCCCGTGATAACGTCGTCCGTTCTGGTTTCTTTTCCAGTTCTAGGTCGCTACCTGCACATCACACACTATTTATTGCAATCTTCTTTTTTTAAACATAGAAAAAGGCACCAATGTTATTTCAACTAAGAAATTCATGTTAAAAATCAATCTTACTACAAGTCCACAGTTAACCAATAACAAATATATACTTGTAATAATTTAAAACTCAATTAAGTTGATTGATGATTGGAAGGTGAATTTGACATTAATCATATATAAATGATCTTTACTTCCTAGAATGTTAAGTTCTTACAACTATGCTTTGTCAGTTAAGCTTTTTGATTTTGCTGCTACAACAAAAATAATTAATGATTCTAAACTTGCTACCATAATAATTTTTTATTGTTTTTAAATAATTGTATTAACATAAATTTTTGTTAATTTAGTCTGTTGAGATTTAGATAAATTTAGTAATAGTAAGCCAAAATTTAAAAACTTTATTCCTGCAAATAGTCAAAGAAAAATAAAATGAAATGCAACCCACAAAACTAATAAAAATTACATTTTGAATCAGCAATAGTCGATAGGGTTACTGAATCAATACCTAATTGACCAGGGAGTCCCTGCGGGACATCGTCTCCGATTGGTTCCTGAGGATTTCTCCCTTCGTCACTATACAAATACCCGAACTCTTCAACCCCAGCAATAAGTTCATCTGTTATTTGAACAGACCACGTATAGATCTCCTTCTTTTTTCGTATGTCATTTATTTTGCTCCATCCTGGATATATTACTGTATATACATATAGATACGAAAATAGATATAGCACATTACTTCCAATTACTTAATATAAAATTTTAAGACAGTGTGCTTATGTTGACATGGCGTACGTACCTTGTCCAAGAATTACCAGCAGTAACAGATATAAATACTTGACCAAAACATACCAGATTCTGTAACGATTAGCTCGCCCATGGCCATGAGCTTCTGATCCTAATTAAACATGTATATTAGGGTAATATGTCATATATTGTTATTATTTTAATTAACCTGCAATCAATTGTCTCAGATTAATCCAAAACAGTCAAAATTCTGACCTCCAGCGGCAGTAGTACTATATATTCCTTCTTCGGGATCATTTGCATTTGCGTTTTCTCTTTTTCCTACAAATTTGTCTGTCAAAGATTTATTAGTTGCTTATATATATATATATATATATATATATATATATATATATATTTATATTTATATATATTTTATCAATTATGTATTGTCATTAGTACTGATATTATGTATAATTAAATTAATACATTGTAGAAACTACAGATTGCGGTTTGCACTCTATTTACAGAGTGTTGAAAAGAAAAAGGTGTTTAAACGAATGTCGGTCGTGATGAAAATCGAATTACTTCACAAAATAAGAAAGAAAATAGCTAGGGTGCATGTAATATATACGTACGAATCAGGTTGAGCGCAGATTCTGTGAAGCTTGGTTTGTGTTCTTTCAAATTGACATGCTGCATATCTGGCTCCTGCATATCTGGCCCCTTCAGCTTCTCAACTTGTATACCTTTCAAGTTCCATAACAAAGCACGGATATTGTATGCAATGAATAATCCAGGAGGACGAGAGAATTCAAATTAATTAATACAGCCTTGAGCCTTCCTTTAAATGGTTATGGTACTACTTACAATGATAAATGAGATAATCCAATGGTCCAAGGTGGTTACAACTTCTGAAAGCAGAAGGCATTGATGCTACGAGATGGAGTGGAGTCAACCCTTCCTCGTTCAACGCCGCGGCTTTCACAAGGTCTTTATAAAGGTGAATTATTACGAATGCCAGCTCTATCAAATGAAAGCAGCATCATTAATATATTGATTACATGACTCAAATGCCCGTAATCAGAAATAGAAATGAATTTTAATTTACCAAAATGCTGTCCAATAATTGCACAATGAAGAATAGTATCACCGTTTTTCCTTCTGCAGAGAGTGTAAACATCACCATAACGGCTAGAGAATTTATGAAGCCAAATAAAAGCTTTCATATGGCCATGCAGTGCCGCCAGAAAGAGGGGTGTCTCGCCGTCCACGTTACGTGCATTCACTAAGAAGTGGTGTACATTACATATTTTCCTACACATTCCCACGTTCCCTCTTGAAGCAGCTAAATGCAGGGGTGTGTTCAGTCTCTCGTTCACAACTTCCAGGGTCCCTTTGGAAGCTAAGTCCACCAATTCTGACACCACCTTCTCATTCCCATCAGTCACTGCCATGTGCAACGCTGTGTCTTGTAACGCCGTTATCTTAGCATCGCGAAGCCTTCGATCTTCCCTGTACATTTCAATCACATCTTTCCACTTGCCTTTCATGGCAACTTTAGCCAGTTTGTCCATTTTCCCCTCCAGCTCCAGCACCTTCTGGTCGTTCGTAGGCATATACATAGCCATTGCCTCTTAGTACAATATAATTCTACTTCAAATGGATTACACAGTTGTCATGACTCGTTTATATATATATATATATATATAATGTACATGAGGCAAGGATTATCACTATTTGTGCAGGGTTAGCTCAGTTGTCAAGTTATTCTTTCCAATCCATCAAGGGCAAGAATAGTTGAAATCTTGTAATCTTGTCCACTAAAAGTGAATAATTGTGTCTCGTGTGCATGGGGAATCTCCATTCCGGCAGACAAACAAAGTAGGTCATATATATAACACGTGTAACACGGTCGTGTTACGTACAAATTGGTAATGAAGCTGCAATACTTTTTAAAAGAAATCACTTCTTAGCAGGAAAGTGCATTTGGAGTGAGTGAGTAAATCTCTACACAAAAACATACCATACAGAGATCATAAAATGCTGTTATATTTGCATGCAAAATGCTTTTATTCACCAGTTTGTTTGAACGAAGGGTATTAACTAATAACATGAAAATTGTAAATGGGAGTGGGACAGCGTTAATTTGAAATGAGAAGAGGCTGAAAGGAGTTTATTTCATACTACTTGAAGAAGCCAAAGGGGAACATCCAGCGATGCTGTAGAATCTTTTGCTTTCGTTTTGGGCGCGTCATTGTGTCGAACATGTGAGCTGGATATCAGAGCGAGGGGGAAGAGATAGAGTGAACAAAGAGAAAGGGTTGAACATTGTATAGAGTCATCGATAATAATCAATCGAAGCCAATTGCAGTTGGCCCTTTGAATCAGAAGCCTCCGGTGGGTCATGGCATGGTGTTTCCTGTCGTTACCAGCTTCCTGTTATTCCTATCTTGATGGCACACCAGAAGCGATCTCCATAATTCCTTTTCTAGAAAACACCACCTGCAATGAAATTTTAGTGATTCTATCTAAAAGTTGCAAAAGTTAATCTATTTCCTATACGGTATCATGTGCAGAAATAAGTCAACTCTTACATATTTCTACTCTTAGTGTTATTTTTCTCAGCTATTTTTAAATAGAAAAAGTATCGATACAATACTTAATACAATACATTTATATAAATATTATAAAGCTTTTCTATAAGATACATTTTAAAATAAGTTAAAATGGTATTGAATTGGTGTTTTGATCATTTTTTTTATTAGTTGGAATATTGTTTTATTATTTTATCTTTTATTTTAATATTTTTTTTTACTATATTTCACATAATCTTTTTTTATCACTAATCTTATTTGTTAAAATATATAAACATATACACACAAATACATCTATACTTATATTCTAAAAGTTTTAAATTGACATATCTCATATATCGTATTATGTCGTATCTAATATTTGTACGCATATTATTACTTCATAGTCTACATGATATATTTGGCTACAGAAAATTTATATATAGTGACTCATATGCAACCAAAATTTGCTGAAGCGGAAATTAATGACTGGACTCAAGTATAATTTCTTATATTCGTGATGAGCTCGTGTTACATCGCTCAAGTGTTAAAAGTTTGAAAAGATTATTCAGTCTTTGTATTCGCGTTCTAAAATAAAAAGCTGGAATCCATTTTAGGCCATCAAGTGAATCCCATGAACAATGATCAGATATGATTATTCTGGTATAAAGACTTGTGATTGCTGTAAGTATATGCTATGTAATAGATAACTATCAATATGTAGAGAAGTGGGCAGGAGATTGAGCCAAACCGAATACGAATAAATAAATTGTGTGTGTGTGTGTGTGAAGAGCTTTACAAATTTACATTTTCCAAAAATTGAAAAATATGTTACATACATCACATTTTTTTTTACCAAAATATTTTTACATTTATTAATTATACAATGTAAAAATTATTATATATTTATTTAATCATTATTAAAACAGTCAAATTCTTAAGTTTAAAATAAAATAAAATATTAATTTTTAATGCAAAGTAAATGAATTTGAAAATAAAATTTTTATAAATATTTTTAATAAATTATATTTTCAATAAAAAAATATTTTAACATATTCTAACTTGACTGAAATTTGTATATGCTTTGATAATAAAATTTAAAAAAAAATCTACATAATTTAAGTCTCCCTTTCAGAAAATTTACTCCAACCTATTTAAACTTGTGTCCGATCTAAGCCAACTTATACAACAGGGTAATTGGCCTGCTCGCATTTTTTTTTTTTTTTTTTGGTTTGTTTGTTGGTTTTTTTTTTTTTTTTTTTGGGACAGCCTCATGCTGCTCATCCCAAAAACCCATAGTATTTCGTAGATGCGTCTATTGAGAGCAGGCGCTTTTGAATTCTTGCTATGTCCGTGAGCCTCACTTGCACCTTCTTTCGCTGTTTCTGATACTGTAAGCTTACTTACATTTGCTCTAGATTATAGCGTCGAATGAATATTAACCTTTCTGCGGCATTTTCGTCTCATGCCCGTCTTTACTCATTTCCTTTTTCACTTTATCAGATTTGATTAGGTAGTGAAGGCGCTGAATTAATAACAATATGGTACTGATAGTTGCGGTAGCATTGGTTCTGGGTGTCGTACTGGGTGTTTTTATTTTGACTCCGCGAGCCCGCAAATCTGGTTCGTATTTTTACTCCCTCATAATTTCTGATGAATTCTGTACACAATTTTGGTAATTTAGTGTTTGTATCTACATCAATGTCTGATTTCTATTGCATCCTCAGGGCACACGAGAGGTGTTCAGTCCAACTTAAACGATAAGAAGGTATTTGCCGTTGCAGGAAATTATGAGCTTAGTACTTTTTCTTTGGTTTCTTTTGTGGCAAATTCTACAATATTGAACCATTAGGTTCAACCATTTTGATTTCTGGTTTGTCACTATTTATTGGAAGAAAGGTAGTAACTGAAGAAGAGTGGAATCCTGCGGCTTAAGATTCTTAAACGAGTTAGGAAGCTTCTTAAGATTCAGCTTCATTAAATGTTTGAGTCCATAATTAAGAAGAAACAGACTGATATAGATGACATGGCTCGATAACTTACCTCGGACTTCTATTTTATTTGTCTTGGGCACGTCTTTGGACCAAGCTTCTTTGGTTTCCTAGTAATTTGCTAGTTGATGTCATTGCACTGAATGGATGCCTAAATAACAGGGTATGAAGTACACCTTGAAATCCTTTAAATCCGCTTTTCATTTTGTTTTATGACGAAATATCAGAACTTTACCATTTAGTACTTCAGGTTGGAAGTCTGATGGAAGTCCAGAAGCTGGATAGCTCTGCCTTAAAGGCTCTCTCATTTAGTACAGCCATCTCTTCACCTTAAATTTAATTGAATTGAGTAATGCAGCTTGGTTTTAGATGGAAAAGTACCATTCTTTTTTTTTCAAAAAAAAAAAAAAAAAAGAATTTGAAGTTAGTCTAGTAAGATGTTTATCATATCCTTCTTTCCAATAATTGTCACGATAATGAAATAGTTTAGTTGGACTGCAAGTAATTAAGTATATGTAGGTAGGGTTTAGAATTTTTGGGTAAAACCATAAAAGTAATGTGAGTGCTACAAAGCCCAAAAAGACTTCTAAGGGGTTCAAATGTAAGTTTGAGTATTGTTTAAATATGCTACATAGATGCTAAATTAATTGTTTACATGTACTGTATGCTCTATTTTGCTCTTAGGCATCAAAAACCTACAGCAAAGCTGAAGTCTTATTGCATAACAAGAGAACAGATTGCTGGATAATCATCAAGAACAAGGTTTGGTCTAATATTGCAGCTTTATACACCTTTACAAACTTGAAACAGCAGGCAGTTCTAATCCCAAAAATTTGTGTCACATATGTAAGGTTTTTGGTCAAAAACCAAAAGGCATCTCCAAATTAATTCTTCCATATTTACCCATCAGTCCTAAGGCTACATTCTATGCTTTAAGATTAATTTTGCATTTGCCCCTTCATAACTGATTCATAATTTACATTTATTTGGGTTTTATCTTCCTGTAGGTTTATGATGTTACCTCTTACGTAGAGGAACATCCAGGTGGTGATGCCATTCTAACACATGCAGGAGATGATTCAACTGAAGGGTTTTATGGGTATGCATCTTTTTTGCTTTGAGATTTTCCTCTTTACCTCTTGGTTGGCAAGTAACAAATATACTTTTCTCATTTTACCTCTATTCATTTTTATTAAGTCAATATTCTAAATGAATTTTCCAATAAGCTCTTTATGGTTCCTAGCTCTTCATGGTTCCTTGTTCGTATATAACTGAATAAAAAATAAACTGAAGGGCTGTTGTTGCACTTATAGGTTAACTGCTTAGGTTAGCCAACAAAAGTTTGACTATAACTTGTATGTATACTTTCTTCCTTAACTACGTATGTTGCCCTCTCCTGTGGACATAGAAACATTGCCACAAAGAACTTCCAGATTTGCATGAAGGGTTGGACTCCTATCTGTGTGCCAAAAGCAAAGCCAATCATCAAATATAGTGTCAGCCTAAATTTATCTCCTACTTTCTGTTTGTCACAGTGATGTTCAAAGACTTTAATAATGGTCATCTGCCATAGGAAGTATATCTCTGCTCTTTTGGTAATAAATAACGTGTGTATTAAGCTACTAGTTGTGGTTGATTAATGAAAGGTGCAGGTGGTTAGCAGGAAGTCCTACGTTCAAATCCTTGCTTTGTTACCACAAAATAAACATGTGTATCTGACTACAATTCTGAAATAAAAGTCCTTTTGCAAGCCAGAATAATTCTTTACATTATGTATAAGATGCTACTGTAATCTCATCCTCATCATCTCAGATAAGTGCCTTATATTTTTATCATTCACATGGTCTACCGTTTAAGCTCATGAACAGGCTTTTGTTATTTCATGGTCAGTATGCTGCTATAACTTGTATTTTCTACCACAGAATCTAGGAATTCCCCAAGATGTTGATAAAAGATGGTATGTAGTTCAAATTAGAACACTATCTATGATACCGCTGCATTGCCGGCATGAATCATTGAGCACTTCTCTAATTCCTTATAAGCTTCATCCGCCGCCTGATCGTCAATGCATTTCTAATTGAATGATTTGAATCTGTTCTATTGTCTTAGATGTGAGCTCATGAACCACTCTTTTTGTCCCTCTCCTCACCCTCTTGTATGACTCTTTACTACCACATGGCAGGCCACAACATGCAACCCGAGTCTTTGACATGATTGAAGACTTCTATATTGGAGACTTGGAGCATTAGCTGAATCTGTGGCTTGTAACAATTTTAGAGATGCATGACCTTCTCCAATTTTTTATGCCTTGTCTGTCGAATTAGCTTCGTAAGATACAACTTGAGGAAGACTTTGTCCATTGTGGGTACTAGACGAGTTTAATTGGATAGTATTATCTTTAACCAGCCCCTGATTAGTACAACTTCATGAACCTTGGATACTTTTGTTGCCTGTAATAACCACTTGCGACCTGTTGTTTTCAAGGCGGCGCGTATGATTAGTTTACTGAATTTTTTAGGTGGACCTATTGGTTACTGAATTTTTTAAATGAACTCAGGTCCACGAGGATTAACGTGTTTCAGAACGTTGACGAGAATCTTGCAATGCGTATAACTCAGGTAATCTTGAACAACAGATTTGTTGTTGATAATAGAATTTAACATGGATCTTCCAAGAATTAACGTTTCTTAACCATTCTATTGTCCTGCTTCCCAAGTGCTTGGCTATGGCTCTTCCAGTGCGTCCACAATTTATGCCATATGTGGCGGCGAGGGATGGATATAAAATACGAATGTGAAATCAACCATAGCATTAACTTGGCGATTTTTGATCAATGTATAAATTACAAGACTGGATTGTTACAACTACAAATCAGCCTCCAATAAGAAAATGGTTGGGCTGAAAAATCGTATGAATCGAATAACTAACAAATGGGGCTAGGATTCTAACAGCCTCATAAATTAATCATGGATGCATCAAACGACAAACGAGACTAATTGCTGCTCATCGACCCTCAAAAAGTAGGGCAAAGAGGCACGAGAAGAGAGACTGAATTTATTTACTGGATGAAGCATATTTCCCTATATATCATATTTCTTGGGTTGACGCCATTGCGCCAAATTTCTGGACAAAGAACCGAGGAATGAGCCACTTCGAGTTAATCCTTTCTTTCCGTATAAACTTTTTCCTCCCAAGTCCGTGAAAACCGGACCCATATCCTTGCTTCTTTTAAGTCTTTCAATCTGCACAACAAAACAAAAACACTTTGGTTCTGCAGAGTACTTGATTCCAACTTTCTACTTGTTATTCGTACTAATTACTGCAATTCTCTCCCAATTGCCATTTGCCATTATGCTTAGAAAGCAATTCTATCTCAATTACACATTCTACATTCAACATGGTTCATCTGGTATATACTGTAACATGCAATTTTGCATCTGTGCCGATTGGATAGTCAAATAATGTTTCATTGAAGTTGACATAAAGCCTTGACCAACTTACCTTGCTTACTTTTCCATTTTCCAGATGGTACACAATACCAGACCAATTGATAGATTGAGAAAAATGAGAACGAATCGCACATACAGGATATAGAAAGTTACCCACCAGCATCGCAATGAACACCTGCTCAAAAGAAATCAATGTTACTTTATCAGCAAGTAATTTTAGATTCTTTGGTATAAACAGGATCCTATATATCAACATGTTTACATTCGTCAATCCTTGCGGTGTCATGTTTCCCGTGTACTTACCAAATTTAACTCTCCACCTAGACCTGCACTTCTAGCAAATTCAGTCTGAATTAATATTTTTTTTTGTTGTACCAACTTGTATTATTTTCTAAAGTCTTAAAGGTTAAAGCACTATGTCACTGTTATCATTACAATTATATCAAAACTACAGCAGAAATGAGCAAGGCATCTAGAACTAGAAAAAACATCACTAAAATCCATCCATATATAAAGGAACCTAGGAGAAATACTTACAAGACACCAGTTATAGGAAGCAAGAGAAAGCCGGGGTGCCTCTGGGGACAACAGGTTGCACAGATGAACTTCTATCCTTGTCAAGTTCCACATTGAAAAGAGTGCAATGGAAGTGCATAAAGTTAAGAAGCTCACCAGCGATAGCCCTGGGCAAAGGCATAAATCAAAATTCAAGAAATGAGGAGGTGAAGCTCAGCGAGAAAGTTAATAATGCATTTCTCTTATGTTAGATGTTTCTTCTCATTTTCACGAGCCTTGTCAACTCGTCATAAATTCATTAATATCAGTAGTGGATATGCAACTTATAAACTATGGGGAAGACATTGCTCTTGTTAGCATTAAATTTCATGTCATCTTACTGAATTATCGGAACAAGATTATCCACCCCATTAGATCACAGTAAAATAGGAGATCACGTTTTCCTTTTCTTAATTTTACCCTGCAGTGGTGATCATGTAATGCAATAACTAATAATAGTATGAATAAACTAATTATTTAAAAAAGGATGTGCCTGTGTGTGCAAGAAAAAGTAGAATGATCACCATAGGTCATTTCCTCAGATGAGTACCCCTTAACGTAAAATCTTAGTGCTGCCGCAACATGAATCAATGCCATAACGAATGGGGTTACATATCCCCATGACAGATAGCAGTGAGATGCAAATAATATTCGGTTCATAATCCTGTTAACCTTTGTTGTATATGACTCCAAAACAAATGTTTGTTTCCGTAAGTAATTCCAGTACCTGATCATGTTTAAAAAAACTCAAACAGAGAATAGAAATTATTCCTCAACTTTAGATGAGTAAATATCACAAACCTTCCAAAATTAAGATCACTTGCAAGGGGATGAGGAAAGACAGCAACTGGAGGAGAGGTAATGAGCTTTTTGTGAGCCCCTGAAAGGGACAATATTATAGTAATATATGATAAAACAAAATGAAATTGAGCCAAAATAAATAAATAGAACATAGTGGGAGACTAGGTAATAATTTGTTCGAAAGGAACAATTTATATACAGTTATTTATATTTTTGCTGTGTTATTTTTTAATTAAAACATGACAAATATATAATTTTTTAATAATACCAAAAAATGTGTATGTTTATTGTAGAAAACCGTATAATTTTGTAATTAAATAATACACCTTTTATATAATTATGGATTAACTAATACAAGAATTAAATAACAAAGATATAAAGAACTGTATATAAGTCTAATTCTTTTTAAAGAAAATGTTAGTCAATGCTAGTTGAATTACTGGAAGCTCATGGCACCTCCTCCCCAAAATGATCACAAATCAGCAATGCTATTTTTAACTAAAAGACTAGCACGAAAAACAAAATACGGACCAGTATACCGAACCAATGACGGATTCTCGCTTAGTTTTTCTTTCTGAAAAATTTGATAAGAGAAGCAAAGGTTTACCCGCTATAGCTGCAAGAGTCATATCATCAGAATATCCACCATCTCGGAGTCCTGAGACTACACCACAACGGTCTTGCCTAAAGTCATCAGCATGCATCTACAGACATTTAAATAGTTAAAATCTACTTTTCTTTTTCCGATGCACCACCCAAAGAAAAAGAAAGTAGAAGCTACTTGCCATCATGCACCCTCCCCACAGAAAAAAAGTTTTTCCACCAGTGGCAAAGCCCATTGAACAAGGCTGTTAAATGAAAAGAAAAAAACTGAGTTAGCAAGTAATATGATGTTATCAGAGCCGCATGGAAAGCCTATAGGCCGTCATTGACATGTGACAATCATAACTGCCAACTACTAGCATACAGATGAAGTGTCTAATGATTTCTGAATGCTGCAGCCAAATTCAATTAGTGAGGCTTCTTACAGTGGATTATCTATCAACAAGTTAAAGACAAATAAAAAATGATAAAAACATAAAATCGTATAACAAGGCATGGGCAAAAGCGATTCAAGATACAAAAACAGAGGCAGTTGGGTACCATATGGTATTCATAGATGCAGTAACTCCCTAGACTTCCAGAGGGCAGATCGAGAGGGTATCCAGTTTGAATAAATATCTGTTAACCATCAGAACAGTTGAGAGTATAATCATATAATTAAGGCAAGTGGAACCACTACTTTTCATTTAAAGAACAAAAAAAGAAGGACATGAAACAAATTTAAGTTATACCTCAGGGTTTTTCTCCATCTCTTGAGTGAGTGCTCCAATTGATCCAGGGTGTAGCCTAACATCATCATCCAAAAACAAAACATACTTGCTGTCTTTACGCATATTTTCAACTCCAACCTGCCCAGGTGCTAACAGTGCGTATTACTAGTGTAATTGGTAAAATTCTTCTAGAGAGAACAACCAAAAAAATTAACAGAGATGAAAAAGCCCCTAATATTTCCATACCAACGTGTAAATGTAGATGACTCCTTCATACCAATATTTGATTAGCAAATGTCATCTAGAGCAGATGCTATCCTACAACTAGCCATTGAACCAGCAGAAATGCACCAAATTTTCCACATAGCTTTACACATTCATATTGATTCCAATTAAATGTCCAGAAGAAAAGGCTAACATCCCCAATGCAGAACGGTCCTACTTTGCATTTGAAAAGACTATCAAATTAAATGTAAGAAACGTCCATACCAATTGGTTGTGAATTTTTTGACTACAAGTTGTTGCAAAACCAGCTACAATAATCCTAGCATCAACATAATCCTGCGTGCATCAGTAAATCATCAAAGTTGGTGAGATACAGACAACGGTATCAAAAGAGGCCCAAAAAACAATTAAATCATGCAAGCACACCAACAAGCCAAGAATCTAGTCTTAACAAGGAATTTTCACTTTTTCCAGGCCAGGTTAGGGAGAGAAATACTTGCTAAAATGAATTTATAGATCAGATTGCTGAACATTACAGCTAAATTATAAACATTTATGTGAAAAAGGGAAATAAATTTAATATTACATGGACTTATTTATACCTCAAATTCTGATAGTAGTCGTGATACAGCATGGTAAGCAGGATCCTCAGTACCTTCTACCACAAAAAGAAATTCTAGAGGGCCGCCATAAAGAGATGTTATCTGCATTCATAAAAGAACAGAAGGAACTGAAATGTTCTATTAAAAGAAAAAGCTCAATAAAAAGCATAATGGTACTACAAAAATGGCAAACAGAATATACCTCAAGTTATATAAACACCACAGTTGGTATATGTGCACAATACCAAGATAACATACAACTCAAATTTCAATAAGAAATAAAATTAGTTATACAACCTATAGTGAATTATTCCCAGATGTAGGATAAACACAAATATAAGTGTGTGCGTGTGTGTATGAGCACATATAAGGGTCAAGTAAGAGAAGAAGTTTCCAATTTATAAAGGACCGATAAAGCACCAAAAAGAAGCCCAACAAATAGCATTTTAAGGAAGAAAAGTATCATCAAAGAAGAAAGAGTGGGTCGTACCACGAAAAAACAAAAAAAACAAAAGGAAGTTCCAGTGGACATGTGTCCAATATGCTTACCTGACTTCTCCAATTGTGTAAATTGTGTTCTCCAAACCCTTTCAGCGGCATAATAACTGTTACTCTTGGTAGGTTGACCTGATTGGAGTGCTCAAGTTCATTGATATTGCGACAAAGGAAAGCAAAGCTGTTGCCACTCCACATACTATCCTTAATTCTTTTTATCTCTTTATTCCTGTAAAGAATTATATATATATATATATATGTACGTATGTAAATATCTCATTAACATGGTACTGAAATTGTTTCCTCGTTTAACATCAATGAGTACCTGACACAAGCAGCAAAAGCCCACCCAATAGCAAGAAGTAACAAAATTACACATCCCTGCGGAGCAGACATAATATTTAGCTTTGAATGGCACAATACCATGTTAGGATTTCTCATAGGCAACAAAGGTAGAGGAATTCAGAACATTTTCATGGCAACTTCTGTAAATGATCAATTGAAAAGCAAGAGTTATATCCCAAATTGATGAGATTTAAGGGAATATGCAAAGCCTGCATTCAGATATCAAGGTTAACGTTTTAAACTACCTCCTTTATTAGTACAATTTAATTCAATGAGTATGCAAATTCATAGGTTGACTTTGATGTGTCCTTACACTCTGGATAAACCTTTTAAGACATCCCGCAAGAAATAAAAGCACGCTGAGTCCCCCCTGGGCACGGTTTTTTGGAAGCAGTTTTAACAGCCATGCAATAATTGAATCCTGAGTGCTGTTACTTGGTAATATTAGATTGAGATACACAATAAATGCATTATACACCTGTCATTACTGAATGACTGAGACAATTAACATAATTCAAGAAAACCAAACCGGCAGCGTTCAAGTACTGTTGATTGGTGCCTATTGACCTGTTAGTCCTAAGTCCTAACGAGAAAGCTTTGCTTTTTATTCCGTTCCTAAACCAAAATAACCAAACCAGTTTCCCATATATACTGCCAGTAGCTAGACAGCTATACCTAACATTAAAATATTAATTCAAAAACTCCCTTCCAAAAATAAGTGAAACTTTCTTTTGTTACAATGTTGCTTGAGTAAAAGTGCCTTCGTGATGTGAATTCAGAGTATATCGGATATCTCAACTGTGGGAATAATTTATTTTAATTCTATGAACATTATATATGAGGACCAATCTCAGCAAGGTGATACAAAAACTATAGTGCATTGAGAATCAAATTTATGTATACAATAAAAAAAACAGAAAATAGAGAAAAAAAAAATCTTCACAAACGGTTCTTCAAATTCCATCGAGAAAGTAGAGATTGTACAGCTGAATATCACCCATTCATATAAAGTTAAATGCCCATTCACATCTACAGATGCCGAACTTCACAAACGGTTCTTCAAATTCCTAATATTCTAATCGAAATTAATAATAATCCAAGGTAAAACAAGATTATTCTCGTAGCATAGTAATAGTGGAGAGCAATAAAAGTTTGCATTATTTTTTTAAAATCCCACGATTCTTCAGGTGATAGGAAACGATATGTCTACCATCGAAAAGCTCAGGAAATGTTTATCAATTGGATGATAAAACATGACCTATTGCTGCTAACGAGCCTAAGGGACCAAATGATACTAGTTGGAAGAAAAAAATACATAAGTGAGTCGAAAGACACCAGCTCAACTGACTTCCAAGCAAACAAAGGATATATATTCATGTTGGAAAATTCTAGAGAAATGCACAAAAGGGGAAAATAAGAAATGAATGTTCATGCTTTTCACCAAATAATTCACACCGCAGGAAAAGCATAGAAAGAAATTAAGAAAAGGAAACCTGCAACTGAATGAAAATAGCGATTGGAGTACAAAAGACTCTGATGAGAGAGAAAAGGAGCAAATCGAAAGAATCCAACCAAGACATTACGATCCTTGTTTCTTGATCAGCAATATATCTACATACAATATGTCTCTCTCAATGCAAAGCTTCGGGATGCTAAAACAGAAACGGCGACGAGAGAATAATCCTTAAATATCAGCCACCATGAAGCGTTTTCCCTACTTTCCTGCGCGTCTACTTATGTCTCTCTCTTCTTCTGCGTGTGATGGGCGTGAACAATATTGAGAAACAGAAGCGGGAAAGAGATAGAAATTGAAGGAGGGAGGAAGAGAGAGAAACGAGGAGGGTGAGAGATGTGAGCGCGTAATTTTATAGTTAAAACTTTAGAGAACAGGCTTGTGCCTGTTTCACCACATATATCAATAATTTTAAAATGGGTATGAAGTGAACGATTCATGAATAACCATTATGATGGTGCTCCATTTATAGTTGAACGAGAATATGCTTAGTCCTAATATTATCATAATAGATCCATTATATATTTCTTTATACATTTTTAATGTCACTTTTTATACATTTACAACTTTAAATATATTAATATACCCAAGTATAATATAAAAATATAATTATAATAATATTAATTAAAAAATAATAATATTATAATTATACATTTACATTATATTAAATATAATAATGTATTTAAAATTATAAATGCACTAAAAATTTTATTTAAATATTTTTATGAATTTTAAAAAATATATAAATACTAAAAGGATAATAAGTGTGTAAGTCTTTACAAAAATTTACAAGAACTTCGACGATTGTAACTTCCAATATTATACCCTTAATTATATCCATGTTATCCCACTTTGGATTGTGATGGCCTCCACCATTTCTTGGACACATCCTCCTTCATCAATTTTATTAAAGTTCCCACATTTGGGACCATAATAACTTCTATGTTTAACCTAACGCCTATCATTCTAGCCCAATTAGTTCATTTTCTAACCTTGAAGTTTTCCACAAGAGAAGTAGCCTTCAAGCCCTACAAGATAGGGTATAGTCAATGCCACGAGATTTGGTTTTTTTCTGCATTTTAATTCTCTGGATTTGATATTTAGACTTTAGACTACTAATTTTATCTAATAATTTAAATTTTAATAAATATTAAACCATTTTTATGTAAATTTTGAATTAATAAATTTTTATTTAATAATTTAAATTTATTCAGCTTCATGTGTATTTAAATTTTCAAATAGAGATAATCCATTTACGAAAACCACGATACCCTCTTGTGCAAAGGTCATTAGTCCATGAAGTTTGGATCCCCTCCAATGAATTGGATTGGACCTTTTTTTTTTTTTGTAACAAAATAGGGTCATTGAATTTAAATTCAATAGTCTTAAATCATAATGATACATAGTTGAAGAAGTAAAATGATTAAATTATTTTTAATATTTCATAATTTATTTTTTATATTTTAGAGTCTATTATTTTTAATTCGATATAATTTTATATACAAAATAATTTAAAATATTAATATAACTTTATTTTTTAACATAATTCATTTTTATTTTTCTAATAAAATATATATTATAAAAAATTTAGGCCCATCCTTATTTTGTTACAGGAGAAAAAATCTCCTCCTAGCCCATGGGTTTGGATGATGAAAAAAAGAAAGATGGAGGCTGTTTAGAAAATCTTACCCTAGTAGTATAGTGGGGCTGGCATTTAAAATTCTTTTAGTGTGGAGTGAGTTAAGTTTATGTGCATGTGTAATTTGGATGTTTTGTACTCTCATTTTAATTGTGTAGATTATTTAAAATTAAAAAATTAAAAATAATAACATCTACAAAGTTAATGTGATTATCTATATTAAACAAACTTTACAATCAGTGCGTGGTTAATTTGGCCAGATATAGATAATCCAAATTTGTGTTTGTGTTTGTGATCTCATGTGGAGTGTGCTCAAAGTCATTTTAGAGAGTATTTTGGGGTGCATTTGAAACGTGTACAGAGGGTGTTTGGAGGCAAGGCGTTCAAGGACGATCGATTAAGTCATTTGGTCAATGCAGAGACTAAGTATTAATCACTTTTAGGTTGATAAGTTAATTTGAGGGTTTAGTTTCACGAGAGCAGATCCATCGTTGTGCGATTCTATTGTACAAAAAAATATTGATAATAATAAAATTACTGTATGGCTGCATATCAGAACTTAGTTTGATAAGTTAAAAAATAAACTTTTCGTTTACACATTAGGCTAAATCCAGGGCGCTCAGCTAGGGTGAAAAATCCATGAGTTTGGACCTTATTGATGTCGTAGAATTTTTTATATTGTGAATTTTGTGTTTGTTGCTATTTTGTTGATAATAACTTTTTGTTTGCCTTGTAATAATTTTAAATAAGAAAAATATATTTTAATTATTTACTTATCACAAAATTATTTTTTTAGTTATTTACTTATTGAAATATCTAAAATATTCTTCTATTTATTGAAAATCATCAAATTTCATCCCTCGCTCTTCAAAAAATATAAATTTTAGTATCTTAAATTTAAAATTTGAGGTTTGACAAAAAAATTAAATTTAGTCATTTAAAAAAAAATTAAGTGTGATATTTTTCAATAAGTAAGGGACCAAAATAATAATTTTATAATAAGTAAGAGACTAAAAGTGAGTTTTTTTTAATTATAAATTATTTGATAAAAATTTAATAATTCCAATTTATAATTAGTAAAATAATAGCATGTTCTTAGGAGACTACATGTGATTATTGCTCAAAATTGTTGCTGCATATAGTGTTGCACTCTTTTTATCGTTTGCCCCTTCAATGGCGTAATTACAGGTAATATAAATATAGTGCTCAATTAGATTTACTTAGATTTTGTGTTTTCAAATAAATGAGGTTTAAAGTTGTATATTTAAAAACTTTTTATAAATTTAGAAGAGAAGGTGATGCAAATGAGTGGATATACATAAATTTTTTTTTTTATTCATTTCACTGCTTTTTTTCTTCTTCTTTTCACTTTAAAATTTACCAAAAAAGTTATAAAAATTTTAAATAATCCTTATACGTGACCAACGCCATGACTTAATTAACTTTATCATTAAAAGAATCTCTAATGTTACATGTTTAATTCTAATCACAAGGAGTTCAGAAATATCTTTTCTTATTGTAGAGAAATGTCCTATAATTTACATATGTCTCAACAATGGAAAATTTAATTTATTATTTTTTAACATTAATCTATATCTTTTGATTTGAAAATATTTCTGAGGTGTGTGGAATGTGGATCATATATATGCTAAATTATTCAATTTTTATTACATTTAAAATGATTAAATATTGGGTAAGATAAGCTAACGTAATTTTTAAAATTAATTTTAATTAAACATAATTTTATATTATTATGATTTATATTTAATAATTTTTACTAAAAAATTAATTTTTATAATCTATATGTTTCGTTCAATTAAAAGCAAACCTTTTCTTCTTACTGCAAATGAAGTTTTAAAAGGTAAAATTAATTTTTTAAAAATTAAATGCAAAGCAGACTTATACAAACCGAACTTTAAATTTTTCAAAGCTTAAACCAACGTCACTAGTATTGCATTGCGTGATTAATTGTGATTAATTTTGATAGAATATCGCATAATATTTTTTTTTTAAATTTATTAAGATATTATATTTTATTTATTTATAAATGATGCTTATTAAATAATAATATAATAATAATTTCAAAAATTACTACTAAATACTAATTATAGCTTAGCTAATATTTTTTTAAAAAATTAGACTATTATATGATATAGAAGATATATAAAAAAAATATTTTATAGAAATTTAAAATGTTATGAGAATAATATTTGCCAAATATTTTATGATTGCATTAAAAAGAAGATTTAAGTTGTAAATTTTTAAAATATATTTAATACATTGTGAATATCTCATTTGATTAATTATTTTAACTAAAATTTAATTAATTTTTATTATAAAAAAAATATATAAATCTCCTACTTTAAATTATTTATCATTTAAATTTTCAAACATCTATAACTTTTTTAGTTCTTACTTAACCACGGTAATACTACCGATTTGATTCCTACGAACCAAAGCCAAAGGGCACACATGTGGCTCGTACTATTTTTTGGACCAAAACCAAAATTGCTCAGTGGTTATAATGCGATGGTCCACGTCGTCAAGACGACAAACAAATCAGAAGGGGAGATGCCGTTGCCTTCACAAACGAGAAAATGAAATAATTTGGCAGATAAGATAAAGAAAAGAAATGCCACTGGCTCTTCTACGGTCACTTCACCACCGCTGCCGGCCCTCCTACTCTCTCTGTCCGCGTCACACTTCCGATATCTCCCTCGCCTTTGTTACCCTCCTCCGCCGCTTCATGGCCGCAGTCGCTGATGCCGTGCCGGTAAGCCCATCAAACACCCGTGTGGGATGGATCGGCACCGGCGTCATGGGGCAGTCCATGTGCGCCCACCTCATTCGAGCTGGCTACAAGCTCACTGTCTTTAATCGCACTGTCTCTAAAGCCCAACCCCTTCTCGATATGGGTGCTCAGCTAGCTCAGTCCCCTCTCGCCGTGGCTTCTCAATCGGACGTCGTTTTCTCTATCGTCGGCTACCCCTCTGATGTGCGTTCGGTCCTTCTGGACCCCCATTCGGGCGCTCTCTCAGGACTTAGGTCCGGCGGAGTTCTCGTGGACATGACTACATCAGAACCCTCCCTCGCTGTGGAAATCGCTTCAGCTGCGGCCTCCAAAGGCTGCTACTCAATTGATGCCCCTGTCTCCGGCGGCGATCGTGGTGCTAAGAATGGAACCCTAGCAATCTTCGCAGGAGGAGACGAATCTGTAGTTCACCGACTAAGCCCATTATTTTCCCTCCTGGGAAAGGTTAATTATATGGGTAGTAGTGGGAAAGGGCAGTTCGCGAAGTTAGCTAATCAGATTACCATTGCTTCCACCATGGTGGGGCTGGTGGAGGGCATGGTGTACGCTCACAAGGCTGGACTTGATGTGAGTTCATACTTGGATGCAATAGCGACGGGAGCGGCGGGTTCGAAGTCGCTAGATTTGTATGGGCATAGAATCTTAAGGAGGGATTTTGCGCCGGGATTCTATGTGAATCACTTTGTGAAGGACTTGGGGATTTGTTTGAAGGAGTGCCAGAACATGGGTATTGCTTTGCCTGGGCTGGCACTTGCTCAGCAACTTTATGTGTCGCTTAAGGCTCACGGCGAAGGTACTTTGGGTACTCAAGCACTAATTTTGGTTCTAGAGCGACTCAACAATGTTACTCTTGCACCAGTGGCTCCGGCAACTGCATCGACTTAGATTGGTAACTTTTAAAGCTGATTAAGTCATCCATTGTGGGGAACGGGGATAATTCTCGATGCTAATGAACATAGGGATACTACATTATCCCTTCAGTTGAATGACATCTGATGCTAGAAGCATAAGATTACTTAAATGTGGTTTGTGTTCTTTGGAGTCATAGCATATAGTATGATGTGATAAATCTTGCTTCTGAATTTTGGCTTATCGTGCGGTTGTTTTGTACTTTACTTAAATATAGTACTTGATCTGGTATCTATGTCTAAATGATTATAAATTTTGCCAATTCTTATATTGGCCATTAACTGGCTACAGAAGAGGTGACGAGTAACAATGGTAAGAGAAGATCAAATCTGTCTTTCTTTGCCAAGGAGACAACAAGCCAACAGTGAGCACTCTTGCAATGGATAGAATTTTTTATCATTGCCAACAGAATCTAAACCTTTAATGTTATGAACTGAGATTTATTATAGTATGAACAAAGTGTTCAATTTATAGGATATCAGTACTATTTAAGTTAAGAAAACATGGGTTGATCGGGATTGGGGCATAATCAATTTCAATTCATTTAAATAGGAAGATCTTATCTTTACAGAATTAGATTCAATTATTAGAATGGAGCCTTTAGTTAATTGTAGATCAGTTATGGGTAACTAGCGGTAGTCTTTGCTTTTCCTGTGGCTGAATTGACTGCGAACTGAGGGTTAGCTTAGTTAATTCACTCCTTTCTTTATTTTTTATTTTTTTCCAAGAAGCTGGGAGCGGACCCTTCTTAACCAGTTTCAAGGGAAGTTTAAAGTGGCTCATTTGACTTTGTATTGACCAATCTACGCCCTATGAGATGATGTGGTAAAACCATTGAACGATATAGTTACTAGCTTTATCTACTGAAATTCCCCTTGAACAGGAAATTAGGAGATAAAGATTTTGGAAATGTTGAAAGGAAAAATTTTATTTGTAAGGTTGAAATTGAAAATGATGGGTCATAGCATCATTTCATCAGATTCAGTTCTATAGAGGTAATTTTCATTTGTATTTGACCCAGTCTTATGTTGTCTTAGAGAATCTATGGCCCTGTGATTGGAATGGAGTTCTTCATGAAACTCCATTAATGATGTGATAAAGGAAAAACAAGAAAACATAAGCTTAAAAAGCAAAGAAACGTCGAAAAAGTTATCTGAATCAGATCAGTTCCTATTTCAGTTGCTTCATGAGCTAAATCTCCTCATATGTATGTGTTAGACTGTAGTAAGTCTAGTGGGGTCTGTGCAGTTCATTTTCTAACTTTAGCTACATTTGTGAATTGAGACTTAAAAGTTTCTTCTAAGAGGCTGCAGTCGGGCTTGAGTTGTACTTCAATTCTGGTTATTAGGCCATCTGACTGTAATTTTTGAGTTGTTTAGTGGGTCTTAATGGTGGAAGCATCTGAATCGTGATGGAATAGACTTCCTATCCTTATCCTGGATTTTAGAAACTCTTCCTAATCAAATGTAATGCTTTACTATATTACTCTCAATGATAAGTATTTTCGAGTATTTTGTCTTCTTGGTTGTGCTTCTTAAATGTCTAAGGTTCACTTGATGTTTAAGCCTGATATAATTCTCTTTTTGGTGCTTTCCCTATTATAATATATTCTTCTGAAGTTAAAGGTCCCTTGTAACTAAACCCTTTTTAGTTCTCTTTTCAAGGTAATCCCTAAAACTTAAATACCAGAAATGTGTAGGTGGATATCATATTAGGGAGTAAGTAATTGACAGATTAGGGGATGCCTTCTGTTGGAGTTATTCGCAGGAAATAGATCCTCTAAAGTGTTTTAGTAGATTCAGTTAGATAGGGCGAGGGAGAGACAGGTGGGTAATAAATAGAACCCCAATGAATGGGTTTCCCTTTCCCCTTAGACTCCATCTATCTCTCCAATTTTACGTGTAAATTTTTTTTCCCCTAAAATTAAAAGGATCCAAGTCCCTTTTTCACTTGATGTTTAAACTATAATATAATTTTGTTTTCTCTTTTGTGCTTTCCCTATTTTAATATGTTCTTCTACTCTATAAAATCCCTTATAATTGAACTTTTAGTTCTCTTTTCCTGATAATCCTTGGAAGTATAAGTACCAGAAAAGTTTAGGTGGATATCTTATTAGGGAGTAATTGGCAGATTAGGAGACCTTCTGCAGGAGTTGTTCATGGAAATAAATCCTTCTGAGTATTTTACAAGATACAGTTGGAGAGAGAAGGGAGGTGGGGGGGAAGTGATAGCTGGGTTCCAAATAGAACCCTAATGAATGGGCTCCCCGTTCCCCCTTGTCTGGTTATCTCTCTTCAATTTTTTCCTGGAAATTTTTTCTTAAAAGAAAAAAAACTTAGAAGATTCAAAAGTAATTGGTACACCTATACAACCTAAATCCCAGTGCTGCACAGCACATTATGGAATCCGTGCTCCAAACTAAAGTAATTGTTTGCATGATTTTCTTCTAACCCAACTTTGTTCACATGCCTAACGAGAGCATTAGAGGTTGACATTTGTTGTCCCACCAGCTTTCTCTGCAATACGATATTTTTAATCTAAATCTATCACTTAGATCTCGTTTTTTTTATCATTTAGATCTTGAACTTGTGCTAAATTATTCTTTGTGTTACATGTTTCATAATTTTTGTAGAATACTTGTTGGTAACAAAAACCAGATCTAAATGATAGATTTAGATTAAAAGTAGAGAAAAATGTCAACCTTTGTTACCTTCCTATTCTCGAGACTTGTGGTGCTAAATCATTTTTGTAGTGTACTTGTTGGTGATTTGTGAATTGTCATTAGATAGATGGCAATGGAAAATTCTGGGATATAATTAGATGCACCGCAAAAATTGATTGTATTTGTTGTGGACGTCATCAGGATTTTCTACAATTTTTTCTCTTTTTTGTAAATTTTGAAGAAAGGAGAGAAAAGAAAGACAAATAGGTGAAAGAAAGATAATGAGTCCGACATAGCCTCTCTCTGGGGCTTTTTTTTATAGTAATTATTATCCTTAGGCACAGCCGCTAAAATTATTTATTGAAATGTTATTTTTTTTATTATCACAAAATATTGGCTTGGTCTAAGACGTAATTTTGTTGGTGGCATAAAAAATCAAAGCTACAACTAGTGGAGCTTCCATGAAGTCACAACTAGTTTCATTTTTTTAAAAAAAATTAATTTGAGTTGTGGTGTTGGGCCACAATTCATGAAATTTTTTTTTCTTCAAATCTCAATTGGGGTGTACTTAACTTAGGCTAGGCTACAACCTTTAAATTTATTTTTTTAATTTAAATTAATTACTTAAAATTAATTGAAATAATTGAGTAATAATTTTATTTTATTTTATAAAATAATTTTGTTGTCAAATAATTACTTAAAATCCATAAACTTTAAAAAGTAAGTATGTACTTTGCTTTAAGTGTGAATGATATAAATATATGTTGATAAATTATGAAATTATTATATTTAAAAACTCATATATATATGAACAATAATATATATAAACTATAAAGCATAAGATTTTAGTTAATTTAAAGTTCAATGAAAAAAAAAAAACATCTAATAAAAGTAATGACTATCTGTTTCACATTAAAGAGGTCAACAAACTCGTTGAAGCCTACAATGTTATTAGGTTGCGAAAATTAAGATGGACCAACACTCTCTAATCCAACTGACTAATCTTACAGGTTTTAGCAATATTAATGCTCCATTTTATGCTCCACTCGCCTTGTTGTCTCTCTTGCCAGTTTATGATCTATGACACAATCGATTATGCACTAGGGTTCCTTCTCAGCATTGTTAGCCAATCTATTTGCCTTTAGTTTTCAGTATTAATCTTTCAATGTTGAAGGACCATTACACTTACAACTTTATGGCCTTGTCACTCTGCATCAGCCGATTCTTCCAATTCAGTCACCTCGGTAGGATTTGAATTCTCTACCTATTGCAACTTTAATTGCCCTTGAGGAAAACAATAACAAAGATGAGGATCAAGAGGAGGAGTTACAACCTGAGCATTGCCATCTACAACAAGTTCGTTAAGCTTCTCAATCCGAGATTGGTAAAGCTCCTCAATCTGGGATTGGTAGCCATTACTTCCATTAATTTTTTTTCCTTTTTCATTGAACTTTAAATTAGCTGAGGTCTTATACTTTTTAATTTATATATATTTTTGTTTTTATCTATGAGTTTTCAAATATATTAATTTCATAATCTACCAACATATATTTAATAACTTAAAAAAAAAGATTAAATGTGATATTTTTTAATAAGTAAAAGGCCAAAATAATAATTTTGTAATAAGTAAGCGACGTATTTTTCTTAATTTTAAATTATTTGATAAAAAATTAATAATTCTAATTTATAAATAGTAAAATAATAGCATGTTATTATGAGACTACATGTGGTCATTGCTCAAAATTGTTGCTGCATATAGTGTTGCACTCTTTTTATCGTTTGCCCCTTCAATGGCGCAATTACAGGTAATATAAATATAGTGCTCAATTAGATTTACTTAGCTTTTGTGTTTTCAAATAAAGGAGGTTTAAAGTTGTATATTTAAAAACTTTTTATAAATTTAGAAGAGAAAGTGACGCAAATGAGTGGATATACATAAATTTTTTTTTTTATTCATTTCACTGCTTTTTTTTTTCTTCTTTTCACTTTAAAATTTACCAAAAAAGTTATAAAAATTTTAAATAATCCTTATACGTGAGCAGCACCTTGACTTGATTAAACTTTATCATTAAAAGAATCTCTAATGTTAAATGTTTAATTCTAATCACAAGGAGTTCAGAAATATCTTTTCTTATTGTAGAGAAATGTCCTATAATTTACATGTCTCAATAATGGAAAAATTAATTTATTATTTTTTAACATTAATCTATATCTTTTGATTTAAAAATATTTCTCGGGTGTGTGGAATGTGGATCATATATTTGCTAAATTATTCATTTTTTATTGCATTTATAATAATTAAATATTAGGTAAGATAAGCTAACGTAATTTTAAATTAACTTAATTTTTAAAATTAATTTTATTTAAACACAATTTATATTATTGTGATTTATATTTTAAAACTTTTATTAAAAAAATTAATTTTTATAATCTATAAGTTTCGTTCAATTAAAAGCAAACTTTTTCACCTTACTGCAGATGAAGTTTTAAAAAGTAAAATTAAGTTTAAAAAAATTAAATATTAATCTGAACAAAAATATTTTTAAAAAGCAAACTTATACAAACCAAGGTTTAAATTTTTCAAAGCTTAAACCAAAAACACTAGTATTGCATTGCGTTATTAACTCAAACATCTATAGATTTTCTTTTTAGTTCTTACTTAACTACAGTAATACTAACGATTTGATTCCCGCGAACCAAAGGCGAAGGTGCATGAGCCCAATTAATTCGGTTTGATCTAATTATATTGGGTTAGATTATAATTAAACCAAATAAAAAAATTTACAAATTTTATTGATATGAATCGAATCTCAAAAATAACAAAAGACTCGACCGATTCAATATGATATTTATTTTAAATTTTTTAGAAATTTTTTATAATATATTTTTTATTTAATTTAAAATAAATTTTAAAATATCAATTTTTTAACTCTTTATTATTTTTCATTTTGAATTTTAAAATTTTTTTAATTTAATTTTATTTTTTTTCAATTTTTTTTGTTTAAAAAAATTATTTTTACTAAATAATTTATATTTTATTTTTAAAAAAATTATAGATCCAATCTAAATTCAATTTAATCCAATTTAACTTGATCAATAATCAAGTCAAATTAGATTTAAAATTTAAAAAATTAACCCAATATAAAATTATATCAAGTCTTAAATAGACAAAATAATCCGGCCCAACGAAGCCGTGCAGACTGCTAGCCAAAGGGCACATGTGGCTCGTACTATTTTTTGGACCAAAACCAAAATTGCTCGGTGCTTATAGTACTATGGTCCACGTCGTCAAGACGACAAACAAATCCGAAGGAGAGATGCCGTCGGGCGTCGCTTCACAAACAAGAAAATGAAATAATTTGGCAGATAAGATAAAGAAAAGAAATGCCATTGGCTCTTCTACGGTCACTTCACCACAGTTGCCGGCCCTCCTACTCTCTCTGTCCGTGTCACACTTCCGATCTCTCCCTCGCCTTTGTTACCCTCCTCCGCCGCTTCATGGCCGCAGTCGCTGATGCCGTGCCGGTAAGCCCATCAAACACCCGTGTGGGATGGATCGGCACCGGCGTCATGGGGGAGTCCATGTGCGCCCACCTCATTCGAGCTGGCTACAAGCTCACTGTCTTTAATCGCACTGTCTCTAAAGCCCAACCCCTTCTCGATATGGGTGCTCAGTTAGCTCAGTCCCCTCTCGCCGTGGCTTCTCAATCGGACGTCGTTTTCTCTATTGTCGGTTACCCCTCTGATGTGCGTTCGGTCCTTCTGGACCCCCATTCGGGCGCTCTCTCAGGACTTAGGTCGGGCGGAGTTCTCGTGGACATGACTACATCAGAACCCTCCCTCGCTGTGGAAATCGCTTCAGCTGCGGCCTCCAAAGGCTGCTACTCGATTGATGCCCCTGTCTCCGGCGGCGATCGTGGTGCTAAGAATGGAACCCTCGCAATCTTCGCAGGAGGAGACGAGTCTGTAGTTCACTGGCTGAGCCCATTATTTTCCCTCCTGGGAAAGGTTAATTATATGGGTAGCAGTGGGAAAGGGCAGTTAGCGAAGTTAGCTAATCAGATTACCATTGCTTCCACCATGGTGGGGCTGGTGGAGGGCATGGTGTACGCTCACAAGGCTGGACTTGATGTGAGTTCATACTTGGATGCAATAGCGACGGGAGCGGCGGGTTCGAAGTCGCTGGATTTGCATGGGCATAGAATCTTAAGGAGGGATTTTGCGCCGGGATTCTACGTGAATCACTTTGTGAAGGACTTGGGAATTTGTTTGAAGGAGTGCCAGAACATGGGTATTGCTTTGCCTGGGTTGGCACTAGCTCAGCAGCTTTATGTGTCGCTTAAGGCTCACGGCGAAGGTACTTTGGGTACTCAAGCACTAATTTTGGTTCTAGAGCGACTCAACAATGTTACTCTTGCACCAGTGGCTCCGGCAACTGCATCGACTTAGATTGGTAACTTTTAAAGCTGATTTAGTCATCCATTGTGGGGAACGGGGATAATTCTCGATAATAATGAACATAGGGATACTACATTATCCCTTCAGTTGAATGACATCTGATGCTAGAAGCATAAGATTACTTAAATGTGGTTTGTGTTCTTTGGAGTCATAGTATATAGTATGATGTGATAAATCTTGCTTCTGAATTTTGGCTTATCGTGCGGTTGTATTGTACTTTACTTAAATATAATACTTGATCTGGTATCTATGTCTAAACGATTATAAATTTTGCCAATTCTTATATTGGCCATTAACTGGCTACAGAAGAGGTGATGAGTAACAATAGTAAGAGAAGATCAAATCTGTCTTTCTTTGCCACGGTGACAACAAGCCAACAGTGAGCACTCTTGCAATGGATAGAAGTTTTTTTCATTGCCAACAGAATCTAAACCTTTAATGTTATAAACTGAGATTTATTATAGTATGAACAAAGTGTTCAGTTTATAGGATACCAGTACTATTTAAGTTAAGAAAAACTGGGTTGATCGGGATTGGGGCATAATCAATTTCAATTCATTTAATTAAAAAGATCTTATCTTTACAGAATTAGATTCAATTACTAGAATGGAACCTTTAGTTAATTGTAGATCAGCTATGGGTAACTAGCGGTAGTCTTTGCTTTTCCTGTGGCTGAATTGACTGCGAACTGAGGGTTAGCTTAGTCAATTCACTCCTTTTTTTTTTTTTTTTCCAAGAAGCTGGGAGCGGACCCTTCTTAACCAGTTTCAAGGGAAGTTTAAAGTGGCTCATTTGACTTTGTATTGACCAATCTACGTCCTATGAGATGATGTGGTAAAACCATTGAACGATATAGTTACTAGCTTTATCTATTGAAATTCCCCTTGAACAGGAAATTAGGAGATAAAGATTTAGGAAATGTTGAAAGGAAAAAATTTATTTGTAAGGTTGAAATCGAAAATGATGGGCCATAGCATCATTTCATCAGATTCAGTTCTATAGAGGTAATTTTCTTCCGTATTTGACCCAGTCTTCTGTTGTCTTAGAGAATCTATGGCCCTGTGATTGGAATGGAGTTCTTCATGAAACTCCATTAATGGTGTGATAAAGGAAAACAAGAAAACATAAGCTTAAAAAGCAAAGAAACGTCTAAAAAGTTATCTGAATCAGATCAGTTCCTATTTCAGTTGCTTCATGAGCTAAATCTCCTCATATGTATGTGTTAGACTGTAGCAAGTCTAGTGGGGTCTGTGCAGTTCATTTTCTAATTTTAGCTACATTTGTGAACTGAGACTTAAAAGTTTCTCATCAGAGGCTGCAATTGAGCTTGAGTTGTACTTCAATTCTGGTTATTTGGCCATCTGACTGTAATGTTTGGGTTGTTTAGTGGGTCTTAATGGTGGAAGCATCTGAATCGTGATGGAATAGACTTCCTATCCTTATCCTGGATTTTAGAAACTCTTCCTAATGATGTAATGTAATGCTTTACTATATTACTCGCCATGATAAGTATTTTCGAGTATTTTGTCTTCTTGGTTGTGCTTCTTAAATGTCTAAGGTTCACTTGATGTTTAAGCCTGATATAATTCTCTTTTTGGTGCTTTCCCTATTATAATATATTCTTCTGAAGTTAAAGGTCCCTTGTAACTAAACCCTTTTTAGTTCTCTTTTCAAGGTAATCCCTAAAACTTAAATACCAGAAATGTGTAGGTGGATATCATATTAGGGAGTAAGTAATTGACAGATTAGGGGATGCCTTCTGTTGGAGTTATTCGCAGGAAATAGATCCTCTAAAGTATTTTAGTAGATTCAGTTAGATAGGGCGAGGGAGAGACAGGTGGGTAATAAATAGAACCCCAGTGAATGGGTTTCCCTTTCCCCTTACACTCCATCTATCTCTCCAATTTTACGAGTAAATTTTTTTTCCCCTAAAATTAAAAGGATCCAAGTCCCTTGTTCACTTGATGTTTAAACTATAATATAATTTTGTTTTCTCTTTTGTGCTTTCCCTATTTTAATATGTTCTTCTACTCTATAAAATCCCTTATAATTGAACTTTTAGTTCTCTTTTCCTGATAATCCTTGGAAGTATACGTACCAGAAAAGTTTAGGTGGATATCTTATTAGGGAGTAATTGGCAGATTAGGAGACCTTCTGCAGGAGTTGTTCATGGAAATAAATCCATCTGAGTATTTTGCAGGATACAGTTGGAGAGAGAAGGGGGGTGGGGGGGATGTGATAGCTGGGTTCCAAATAGAACCCTAATGAATGGGCTCCCCGTTCCCCCTTGTCTGGTTATCTCTCTTCAATTTTTTCCTGGAAATTTTTTCTTAAAAGGAAAAAAACTTAGAAGATTCAAAAGTAATTGGTACACCTATACAACCTAAATCCCAGTGCTGCGCAGCACATTTTGGAATCCGTGCTCTAAACTAAAGTAATTGTTTGCATGATTTTCTTCTAAGCCAACTTTGTTCACATGCCTAACGAGAGCATTAGAGGTTGACATTTGTTGTCCCACCAGCTTTCTCAGCAATACGATATTTTTAATCTAAATCTATCGTTTAGATCTCATTTTTGTTATCATTTAGATCTTGAACTTGTGCTAAATTATTTCTTTGTGTTACATGTTTCATAATTTTTGTAGAATACTTGTTGGTAACAAAAACCAGATCTAAATGATAGATTTAGATTAAAAGTAGAAAAAAATGTCAACCTTTGTTACCTTCCTATTCTCGAGACTCGTGGTGCTAAATCATTTTTGTAGTATACTTGTTGGTGATTTGAGAATTGTTCATTAGATAGATGGCAATGGGAAATTCTGGGATATAATTTTATGCACCGCAAAAATTGATTGTATTTGTTGTGGACGTCATCAGGATTTTCTACAATTTTTTCTTTTTTTTTGTAAATTTTGAAGAAAGAAGAGAAAAGAATGACAAATAGGTGAAAGAAAGATAATGACTCCGACATAGCCTCTCACTGGGGCTTTTTTTTATAGTAATTATTATCCTCCAGGCACAGCCGCTAAAATTTTTTATTGAAATGTTATTTTTTTTATTATCACAAAATATTGGCTTGGTCTAAGACGTAATTTTGTTGGTGGCATAAAAAATCAAAGCTACAACCAGTGGGCCTTCCATGAAGTCACAACTAGTTTCATTTTTTTAAACAAAATGAATTTGAGTTGAGGTGTTGGGCCACGATTCATGAAATTTTTTATTTTCAAATCTCAATTGGGGTGTAGTTAACTTAGGTTAGGCTACAACCTTTAAATTTATTTTTTTAATTTAAATTAATTCTTAAAATTAATTGAAATAATTGAGTAATAATTTTATTTTTTTGTTATAAAATAATTTTGTTGTCAAATAATTAAAAAATAATTACTTAAAATTCATAAAATTTAAAAAGTGAATATGTATTTTATTTTAAGTGTGAATGATATAAATATATGTTGGTAAATTATGAAATTAATATATTTGAAAACTCATATATATATATATATATATATGAACAATAATATATATAAATTATAAAGCATAAGATTTTAGCTAATTTAAAGTTCAATCAAAAAGGAAAAATATCTAATGAATGTAATGACTACCAGTTTGATATCAAGGAGCTTGACAAACTCGTTGAAGCCTATAATGTTAGTAGGCTTAGAAAATGAAAATGGACCAACACTCGCTAACCCAGTTGACTAACCTTATAGGCTTTAACAATATTAATGCTCCATTTACACT
The DNA here is from genome assembly GCA_037074485.1 of Delonix regia. Taxonomy (NCBI): domain Eukaryota; kingdom Viridiplantae; phylum Streptophyta; class Magnoliopsida; order Fabales; family Fabaceae; genus Delonix; species Delonix regia. The sequence continues at coordinate 36,573,181 of CM073454.1, forward strand.
CACTCCCCTTGTAGTTTCTCTTGTTAGGTTATGATCCATCCTATTTCATTATGACACAATCGCTTATGCACTAGGGTTCCCTCTCAGCATTGTTAGCCAATCTATTTGCCTTTTGTTCGCAGTATCAATCTTTTAATGTTGAATGATCATCGCACTCACAACTTCACGGCTTTGTCACTTTGCATCAATCGATTCTTTCAAATCAGTCACCTTGGTAGGATTTGAATTCTCCACTTATTGCAACTTTAATCACCCTTGAGGAAAAAGATAACAAAGATGAGGATCAAGAGGAGGATGGGGATGAAAACCAAGGAGAAGAGGAGGAGCTACAACCTGAACATTGTCATTCGAAGCAAGTTTGTTAAGCTCCTCGAGGTGGGACTGATAACCACTACTTCCGTTAAATTTTTTTCCTTTTCATTGAACTTTAAATTAGTTGAAGTCTTATACTTTGCAGTTTATATATATTTGTGTTCTTATCTATGAGTTTTTAAATATATTAATTTTATAATCTACCAACATATATTTATATCATTTACACTTAAAATAAAATAAATATTTAATTTTTAAATTTTATGAATTTTAAGTAATTATTTTCTAATTATGTGACAACAAAATTATTTTTTAACAAAAAATAAAATTATTGCTTAATTATTTCAATTAATTTAGATTAAAAAGTAAATTTAAAGGGTAGGCTACAACTCAATTGAGATTTAAGAAAAGAAATAATTTCATGAATTGTGGTCGCATAGGCCGCAACTCAAATTTATTTAAAAATAAAAAAGAAACTAAAAAGTTACAACTGATTGTGGCCTGACATAACCAATAGAGTTGTGTTTTGGACTAAGCCTCTACTTTGTAATAACCAAGAAAAAAATCTCAGTGATTACTTTTGGCAACAAAGCATATGAAATAATAATTATCCTTGTGATTGCACTACAATAAAACAGCCCTGGATTTTGACTCTTTTTCAAAGTTTTCAAAACATTTAAAAAAATTGTGAAGGATATATTTTGTATTTGATGTGAGAGCATGTTCTACTGAGCAATGTATCTCTGACACGTTAGTATCGAGTCCCATATTATTCCTATATCTAAATTGAAAAAACAAAAGATCTAGAATCAATGGTCTATATCATTAATGAAAAATGTGTGGTCGATAACTTTATTGTAGTGAATCAAATCTCCCTTGCAGAGTGTTTCTACAATGTAGATGATATTAAATCCTCTTGAGTTATTTATTGCAGATTCTTCGTTAATGATATGAATTTTTAAATTCAGATTTAATTGTCTATATTTTTTATTTAAATTTTTTTAAAATATATAAACTATTGGATATTCCTCTGGTCTCCCCTAGCAGCTATAAGTGCCTTGGCTAGGTTTGCATTTGGGACCCTTTGAATCATAACAAAGGGGCCACCATTATGCTAAAATGGGCGTGTATAAAATTCTTTTTATTATTCTATAAATACTTTTAGAGAATAGACCGCATGTTTATATGCACAAGTAAAAGGGTAAAAGGGGTTAATAATGCATCAACTTAAATTTTTCTGTATTTAATAATGTTAGTAGTATATATGATTTTGATATTATTTTTATTTGACTTATAGTTTATATGTTGAAAAATAAAAATCTAACTTGGCCAGGATTGAGATATGACCTTATGATATTTATAAGTATGTTTTTATCTTCATTTGGCTATATTTAATTTTTTTCCAGGTAAATCCGTCTGAGATTTAGTGCGCAGTCACATTTTAATTTTCGGAATCGTAAAAAACAAACACACAAATTGTATTACTTGACATGGTTTTAATTCCACATATGGATTTTTTTTTAAGAAATTTCACAGCTTATAAATATATTAAATTTTTCCAAAATGAAAAAGAAAATTAACTATGAAACTAGGTGCCAATAGCAATACCATCCAATTCTTTGCCAGATTGGTTGTGGAAACTTCCGTTCTGTAATGGTCTACGTTCTATAATGGCGGCTGTCTGCTTATTTTAACTTGATGTGTTGTGATGAATAATATTGTTGAAAATTATAATTAAGTGTTTAAAACTTTTATTTAAAAAATTTTAAATTTTAAACTTATTTTTAAAAGATTTAACAATTTATTTTTATTTTAAAAGAAATAACATTATAAAGAGGCCTTTAAGGATATATCATTCAGAACCAAAAAAAAAATCTGTGAATTCTTTAAAATAATTTTAAAATTTAAAAACTTCCATAATACATATCTTATCCTTAACTACAAATGTTTCCAAAATTAATCTAATTTCTTGAATCATTTTCTAGTTGACTCTCCACACCCCCATAATCATAAAATTGGTCAGTAGTGCCACCTCCACTGAAAAGCATTCACCATTAAATTCAACAGCCACTGATTTTTGGATTTTAGACAATAGTTAAATGGAGAATTTGGTTTATACACATTCACTATAAATTCTAATTAATTAGACTGTCAAGAAGCACTCGTGTGCAATTGCGGAAAAGTGAATCCAGCGGAGAAAACAAGTGACAAGCACATAATTACTCTTCACGAACTTATTCCACTAGAAATTCACGAACCCACAAAACTTCCTGGAAAAGGGGTTAACTATAAAAAAGTCCGTTGACTAATTTTCCATCTAGAAGTTTTGTTAGTTTTTATCGCGAGGGATAATGTTTCATTTGCAATCAACCAATCCCCATGTTTGTGTGGGCCCACAAAAGGCTAAACGTTTTTGACCCGTCAAATATTTAAATAGTTGAAAGTCCAAGTTTGAAAGGAAGCCATCGTTTTCCAATCTTCCTGTGTGTGAATTCCGAGATTGCTGACAAATAATGTGAACAGACATCCATGGTCATCATCTTCTTCTCCTTGATTTCATTTCCTATCTTTCTACCTCCTCTTCAATAACATTGTGAGAATACATGCACCACATGAATTCACACACCCAGATGGCAAAATCAACTCCATTGTCGTGTCTCCGAATCCCAATTTACTCCATTTTCTGCTTTTTCTTCTTCCTGAGCTATGCAAAGTCTCAGTCTGAACTGTATGATCAAGAACATGCAGTTCTACTGAAGATTAAGCATTACTTTCAAGACCCATATTTTCTGAGTGACTGGACCCCATCAAACTCATCCCATTGTTCTTGGCCAAAGATCACCTGCACCACTAACTCTGTCACAAAACTGGCTCTAATAAACACCAACATCACCCAGACAATACCACCTTTCATATGTGACCTTAAAAACCTCACTTCCCTTGATCTTCAATGGAATTTATTTCCCGGGGAGTTTCCAACATATCTCTACAACTGCTCTAAGCTGGAGTACCTGGACCTCTCTAATAATTACTTTGTTGGTAAGATTCCAGATGACATTGACCGATTGGCCAACCTGCGTTTTCTTAACCTTGGTGGCAACAACTTTTCCGGTGACATTCCAGTGAGCATCGGACGGTTAAAGGAGCTCACAAGTCTTCAGCTTAATGCTTGTCAATTTAACGGCACTTTCCCGGATGAAATAGGCAACTTGACCAATCTTGAAGTCTTAAGTATGGCCCAAAACAGAGTGCTCCCTCCTTCAAAGTTGCCGTCCAGCTTCACCAAGCTCAAGAAATTGAAGGATTTTCAGATGTATGAGTCCCACTTGATTGGTGAAATCCCAGAAACTGTTGGAGAAATGGTAGCTTTGGAGCACTTGGATTTATCCATAAATAATTTAAGTGGTCAAATTCCAAGTAGTTTGTTTATGCTAAAGAATCTAAGCATACTGTTTCTTTCAAGGAATAAGCTTTCTGGGGAGCTACCTGAAGTGACTGAAGCCTTAGACCTGACCATCCTTGATCTTATGGAAAACAATCTCACTGGGAAAATACCTGATAGCTTTGGAAATCTCCATAAGTTAACGGGTTTGAACTTAGGTAAGAATCAATTCTCAGGCGAGATGCCAGAAAGCCTAGGCCGTCTTCCATCCATAATAGATTTTGGTGTTATTTTCAACAATTTATCAGGTACTCTTCCTCCAGAATTTGGTCTCCATTCAAATCTTAGAAGATTTGAGGTTGCATCAAACAGTTTCACAGGAAGTCTGCCTCAGAACTTGTGCTATAATGGCAATTTATTTCGATTAACAGCTTATGACAACAAAATAAGTGGGGCGTTTCCAGAATCGCTAGGAAATTGTAGTAGCCTGCAAGAGTTACGGATTTACAATAATGAGCTTCAAGGCAACATTCCTAGCGGCCTCTGGGCGTCTCTGAACTTGACAACCTTTATGATCAATCAGAATAAGTTCACAGGTGAACTTCCTGAAACATTGCCTAGGAATGTTTCACTCATGGCCATTAGTTACAATCAGTTTTCTGGTCGAATTCCTGCAGGAATATCTTCCATGAGGAATCTGGTGGTGTTCAATGCCAGTAAAAACCTCTTTAATGGAAGCGTTCCGCAAGAGCTAACGAGTCTTTCCCAACTAGCAACTTTGTTGCTTGATCAGAACCAACTTTCGGGCCCACTTCCATCCCAAATTATATCATGGAAGTCTCTGAGAAATCTGAACTTGAGCCAAAATCAACTCTCTGGAGAAATCCCAGATTCAATTGGTCGTTTGCCTGTTCTTACACAGCTAGACTTGTCCGAAAATCAATTCTCTGGCCAAATTCCACCTCAACTAGGCCTTCTGAGACCCACCAATCTGAACCTCTCCTCCAACCATTTGACAGGGAGCATTCCTAGTGAACTTGAAAATCTTGTTTATGCCACCAGCTTTTTGAACAATTCTGGTCTTTGTACTGATATGGTGGGATTAAACCTTGCCTTATGCAATTCTGGTTCTGGCCCTCAAAAGTCAAGAACGGGCTCATCTGTCTCTCTTGCTTTGATCATAGGCCTGGTTGTAATAGCCTCTGTAGCGGTTTGCTTGTTCTCACTCTTGATAATCAGATTATATCAAAAGAGAAAGCAAGAGTTTGATACTTCATGGAAGCTGACTTCCTTCCAGAGGCTGAGTTTCACAGAATCAAACATCGTGTCATCCATGACAGACTATAACATTATAGGCAAAGGTGGGTACGGCACAGTATACCGTGTGGCTATCAATGATATAGGCTATGTTGCTGTGAAAAGGATATGCAGTGACAGGAAGTTAGAACGGAAGCTTGAGAATGCTTTTTTGGCAGAAGTTGAAATTTTGAGCGCTATTCGTCACAACAACATAGTGAAGTTGCTGTGCTGTATTTCTAATGAGAATTCTCTGCTTCTTGTGTATGAGTATCTGGAAAACCGTAGTCTTGACAGGTGGCTGTACAAGAAGAGTGGGTCATCGGGTGTGTCAGGTTCAGTTCATAATGTTGCTCTCGATTGGCGAAAGAGACTGCAGATAGCCATTGGAGCTGCACAAGGCCTGAGCTACATGCACCATGACAACTCACCACCCATTATTCATCGTGACATAAAAACAAGCAACATTCTTTTGGATTCTCAGTTCAATGCAAAAGTCGCAGATTTTGGTCTGGCCACTATGTTGATCAAGCCAGGACAACTTGATACCATGTCAGCTGTGGTTGGCTCTTTTGGGTATATTGCTCCAGGTGAATATTTGCACTCATTATTTCTCAATAAACTAACAATTTGGTCCTTGAATTGTTAGGTCTATATAGCTCTAATCTCTGAAAATCAATTAATATGCGGTTTAGTCTCCAAAAATTACAAATTTATTGCATTCTGTCATCCTCGAGTCACTTAACAAAATGATTAATGAGCAACTGATTTGTTATTTTCATAGACTGACTTGTACATTTGTTGACAAAGTTGTTAGTTTACTCAATAATCTTTTGTTTACTTACTTACAGACCAAATTAGTTTCCCTCATTTTAATTGGCATGAACTGACGTTTGAAACATGATTTTGCAGAATATGCTCAGACAAAAAGAGTGAACGAGAAGGTTGATGTGTTTAGCTTTGGGGTTATCCTATTGGAACTGACGACTGGAAAAGAAGCTAACTATGGAGATGAACACTCATCTCTTGCAGAATGGGCGTGGCGTCAGATTCACTTAGCAAACAACATAGAACAACTTCTTGACAAAGAGATTAAGGAACCCAATTACTTGGAGGAAATGTGCAGTGTATTTAAACTTGGGGTGATGTGTACAACCAAAGAGCCAGCTGGTAGGCCTTCCATGAAGGAGGTACTACAAATATTGCTCCGTTTGAGCGATCCATCTTCTGTAGAGAAGAACGTTGCCCCCGTTGATGTTGTTCCCCTCCTAAAGAATTCTAAAAGGGAGAGTAGGTTGGATATTGACAATGATAGCTAGACAGATTAACCAGCTAGGTTTTCGTGTAATATATATATGTACTTTACTTCCTGTTGTCATCACAGGTTTTTAGAAAGTAGGAACGCTTGATGCTTATGAAGAGCTTTCTTTTTCTTCTTTACCAATAATGTAAGCTATTTTAAAGCCTCTCAGATTTGTTCCATTAGCCAGGCCCTAAAATACTAGAGATTATCAAGTAGAGATGATGTATCATGTATACACTCGCTTTTTTACAATAAACTAATCACTTGGTTTGACAAAATCTACTTGACCTAGTTAGTATTATCATTAAACTCCAGGACAGAGGATATGTTATGTATTAGTTCTACAACTCGTTTCTTTCTATTTGCAACACGTGGTGGTGATTCGTGTGAATTGATGACTATGAGTGGGGCAAAAATTGTTCATTTTGGAAGCAATGTGCAGTGGAATCTAAACCGTTTTGGAAGCATGCATCTGTAGTTTGTCAAAGTCTTTTGGAGTCCTGAAGTTTTGTCCTCTTAATCAATTTCTTAGGCCCTTCTTAACATACCTTGGAAAATTGGTATCATCTCCAATTCTCTTCCCCTTCACTCCTTTTGCTCCAACATATCCAAAAGGAAAGGTCTAATTCTTAATGACCTGTAATTCGAACGTGACCGATGAGTACAAATTATGACCCATTCCTTTTCTTCCAAGTCGAAGTCTTTTGAGGAGTAAATTCCAAGCAGAGTTGATTGACAAACTACTCAAAATTACTTTCAAATTCATGGGTCTTTAAAGGCTTGTTAACAATAGTCTTTCTAATGCTTAAGTTTCTAGGATGTTAATCCTTACGATTTTTAACATATTTTGGTATTTTCTTATTAAATTATTTAATAATAATATATTTTAAATAATCAATGATATGATGATGAATTATAAAATATAGAGTAAATTATACAAACCTCCCATTTATTTTTAAAATACACAAAAACTTTCTTTAAAACAAACAGTTACCCTACGCATTAATCAAATTCAATTTTTTGGGACAAAATTACCCTTTATTTTAAATTTCTTTAAAGTTAAAAAAGATTCATTTAGATTAATAAAGAATACTAGTAAAAAATTGCTTAGATTAAGTTAAAGGTTTTGTTTAGTTGTTAAAATTGATACAATGAGAATGTGAATAAGAATAGATATGAGAGTAAGAGTATGAATGAAAATATTAAAATGTTGTTTGGTTGAGAAGGAATGATAATAAACATGTCTCCCTTTACTTCGTTTAGTTATTAGATTATACATGAGAATCAATTAAATAATGTGTTTATTTTACTATATTATTCTTTATCATAAAATCAAAGAAAAAAGGCAAACATCTCTTCGAGTGATTAATTAATAATATAATTATATATTAATATATATATATATACTTAATAATATAATAATTTTAATAATTAATATAATTATATATTTAATAAATAAATAATAATAAATTAAAAATAATAATATAGTAATAAATTATAGTTTTGTTATATCACAATGATATTTTTGTTTAAAAATTATTATAAATAGAGATATTTTTGTCAAATATATTTTTATTCTCAATGGACCAATCTCATTCTATAACTTTAGATAGAGAGAAAATTTTTTCTTATATAAAGGAAAGTAGATTTCTTATAAAATGAGAATAAAAATTTAATCTGTCAACTAAATATAAAAATGTGAGTGTCTTCTATTTTTATTTTTATTTTTTCGTCTTGATTCTAGCAACTAAATGACTTAAAAATGTAAGATAACTTTAGGATTTATGGGAGGCGAGTATAATTTCAGTAACATTTAAGAGATTTTATGTAATTTACTCTAATATAACTTTTTAAAAAAAGATAATATATACTTAAAAGTTTCACTTTTTTTTTCCTAGTTATAATTATATATGTCAAGTTAAATTTAAAATTTTGTCTATAAAAGTACAGCATTCTGGGCCAGTTCCATTGATTTGACATGTTTGTTAGGAAAGCAAATACACAAATGCAGTAGTTATTTTCTTGGTGGGTGTAATGGTCAGAAAAAAAACAGTCGTCTGTGAGGAGGGCTCACAACCGAACTTGTGATTCTGTATAGAGACATAAGTGGTTGACTCGAAGCTTATTTTGTCTTTTGCCCTCAATGGTCTTACATTGCTATCATTTATTGCCATAGAAAAGTAAAGAGAAGTAGTACAACTACCCTGATCCATCATCGTCCATCTCAGGTCAGAACAAATACTAGAGAAAGTGCTGTGTTTCCTTTGTTGATATGAATGAGCTGCGAGAAAGAAAATGACTTCAAAAATCATACGAATCTTGTAATTTCATTACAAATAGATAATTAAAAATTAAGTTGAATAAAATGCATAATTATGATATGTTCAAGTTAAATATAAACAAATAGATATATCTCAAGTTTATGCTAAATATATTTAATCAAATAAAATAATTTGACATATTATTTTTATTTTATAAAATAAATAAAATTTAAAAAATATTTATTTTTTCATGATATAGTACTAAATAAAGTTGTAACTTGAGAAAAATATATTTTTAATTTTTTATTTATTATAAAATTGTCAGTTTAATCTATCACTTATCAAAATATTTAAATAATTTTTTATGTATTAAAAAATATTACATTTGATTTTTTATTTTTTTTAAAAATTAAATATAAATTATTTATCAAACTTTAAACGTTAAATATAAATAATTAAATTTAATATTTTTTAAAAAATAAAAAATTAAATGTGATATTTTGTAATAAATAAAAATTATAATAAATATTTTAATAAATAATAAATTGAATAATAATTTTATAATAAACGAGAAACAAATATATATTACACTCATTATAACTTATTTGTATTTTTTTTGGGACTATTTATCTTTTTCCATTCCATACCAAACATGAAAACAAATCATTTTTATATTTTGATTTTTTATTTCCTCTTTTAAAAAAGAGATCTTTTTCTTTTTTTCTCTCTTAAAAAATTGAGAAAAATAATAAAGAAGAGTCAAATTCTACCAAACAATGAGAAAACATTGAGTGGGAGATTGAATTGCAACGTGGAACAACCCAATTTGAGAGCATAATATTAAACAAGCGCTTGAAGAAAATGAGGTGGTGCGTTGGTCAAAGTCTTCGTCCACGCCACTTTCCATCACCATCAACAATGGCGTGCTTCTTCTCTTTTTGCTTCGCTGTGACACCAACTTTTTCAAACCTGCACGTTAACTATGGGTTAGTATTCAACACTGGGGGGCTGCACCTAAATCAGATAGACTATCTGTGATTCGTCGTAATCAATCAAATAAGAAAAGCCACTTGCGTTCTATTTACAATAATATTCTTTGTAATAATTATCCATGGCCATGTGAGGCCAATAAATATGTTGGGAGATTTTCATTGGAAATATATAAAAAAAGATTAGTTTAAAAAATGTTCATATTATTACTCTACAAGTTGTTTACTTTTAAGTCATTGAAACAAATTAATTATAGGTAATGATTAATAATTAAAAAAATATATTATATCTATCAAAATTTGAATTCAAAATTACTCAAAAAATTGCTCATATTATAAACATAGTATAACAGCGGTTGGGCAAGTATGTTCCCATCATCTAATGGTCAGAACATTTCTCTTTCAAGGAGGCAGCGGGGATTTGACTTCCTTTGGGGGCAGGGTACTACGAAAGGAAGTTGATCGTGAATTATCAATAAAGATGGAAATTGATTCTTCCTGAGTTGATGCTCGAGCGATTAATGGGGATGAACTGTAAATTCCTTGGCAATATGTCTACGCTAGTTCAAATCCAACTCGACCCAATAATTTGCCAATTCACCATGAAATGATGTAGCCTTTTGTTGTTATTTGAAAATGCCCGATGTGTTCTGATACAGAAAATTTCAAATTTAATACATCCCTCCAACTATTTATTTTATTACGTATTTTTTTCAAGAACGTGAAGAGCCTACACTATACTATTATTTTTATGCTCAATAAGACATCTCATCTTAATTTTTGAGTAAGATTTTAAAATCTTAACATAGGTATCTATGACTAAAATAAATTTACTCATTGGTCCTTTAAAATAATTCTAATATTTAAAATTCTTTGTAATAAAGTTTTCGAACTTAGGATTCTTTATAGTAATCTTCTCTATACTTTGCTATCTTCTCAAACTTACGATTCATATTTAATTTCATTTTCTTTTCTCAGTAACAAACATAAACACTTTCAACTTCTTTTTCATTAAGATGTACATAATTTTTGAATTTTTGGTCACCTTCGATATTGTTTACTTTCAAAACTTGACAATAGACTCTCAAATTAAAATTATGTACAAATAATTCTTATAATTAATTAATCTATTAATTTATTAGCAGAAACGTAATATATTAATAATTAATTTTGTATGACCTAAAATTAAAAAAAATTATAGATACATAGTTCACAATCAGAAGGTTAGAATAAAGTTTATAAGATTTATTTAATCTGACAAGTTACTAGTATTTCCTCAAAAAAAAAAAAAAGTAGTGCTTATTGAATAATGCAATTCATATAATATAGATTGTTAATTAAAATTTAAGATCGGATACAATTAATATTAAAATATTTTAATCATACGCCATTACCCAAATTTAACTGTTACGTATGCTCCTCCAAATACAGGGAGTCAACCTCAAATGCTAACGACGATGGCTCCACTCACTCACTCACTGACCCACGAAGTTATCCGAGTCTGTGTGTAAGTCCGAAGACTGCTGACTGCATCTTCGCATATATCTTCTTCTTCCCGAGCAAATTAGCAACTTCAATGATTTAGTGAGTGAATCATTAGAACTTGAAAACCCAGAAGGCAAAAATAATCCATATTTGTACCAAAATGTCATTTTACTTTCACTCCCTTCTCTTCATCCTTTTCCTGAGCCATGGTAACTGTGAGTCTGATCTCTATGATCAAGAACATGCAGTCCTACTGAAGATAAAACATTACCTTCAGCCATTCCTCACTGACTGGACCCCATCAAATTCCTCCCATTGTTACTGGCCAGGGATCAACTGCATCAATGACTCTGTCACAGAATTAGCTCTAGGGAACTTCAACATCACCCAAACAATACCACCTTTCATCTGTGACCTCAAAAATCTAACCGTTATTGATTTTAATTTAAATTACATTCCTGGGGAGTTCCCAAAATCCCTCTACAGCTGCACCAAACTCGAGTACCTCGACCTCTCGCAGAACTTCTTTGTGGGTAAGATTCCAGACGACATTGACCGACTGGCCAACCTGCGTTTTCTTAGTCTCGGTGCCAACAACTTCTCCGGCGACATTCCGGCTAGCATCGGAAGGCTAAAGGAGCTGAGAAATCTTCAACTTTACCAGTGTCGATTAAACGGCACAATCCCGGATGAAATAGGCAACTTGTCCAATCTTGAGTTCTTATTCATAGCCCTTCACAGCGTTCTCCCTCCTACGAGGTTGCCGTCGAGCTTCACCCGGTTGAAAAAATTGAAGCGTTTGCAGATGTACTTGACGAACTTGATTGGGGAAATCCCAGAAAGCATTGGAGAAATGGAGGCTTTGGAGTATTTGGATTTATCGGGAAATGGCTTAAGTGGGAAAATTCCAAGTGGTTTGTTTGATCTGAAGAATCTAAGCACATTGTATCTTTACAATAACAGGCTATCTGGGGAAATACCTGGAGAAATTGAAGCTTTAAACTTGAATGTCCTCGATCTTTCGCAAAATAATCTTAGTGGAAAAATCCCAGATGGTTTAGGGAAGCTCGAAATGCTAAGGGGTTTGAGTTTGTCAATGAATCAACTATCAGGCGAGATACCCAAAAGCCTTGCTCATCTACCAGCTCTGATAGATTTTGGTGTTTTCAGCAACAATCTATCAGGTTTCCTTCCTCAAGACTTCGGTCGCTACTCGGCTCTCGAAACCTTCGAGGTTGCATCTAATAGATTTACGGGGGAATTGCCAGAGTATTTATGCTATCATGGCAAGCTTTTCGGTGTAAGTGCTTTTGACAACAATTTAAGCGGGGAGCTACCAGAATCGCTAGGAAATTGCAGAAGCCTGAACCAATTATATCTTTACAATAACAAGTTTTCTGGAAAAATTCCTAGCGGCCTTTGGACGTCACTTAATTTGACTAAGTTAATGATCAGCGACAATAAGTTCACCGGGGAGCTTCCTCAAAGGCTGTCTTGGAACCTTTCACTCTTGTCCATTAGTTACAATCAGTTTTCTGGTAGGATTCCAGCAGGAGCATCTTCCTGGAGGAATCTGGTGGTGTTTAACGCCAGTAAGAATCTCTTCAGTGGAAGTATTCCACAAGAGCTGACAAGCCTTTCCCAGCTAACAAAGCTGTTGCTTGATCAGAACCAGCTAACAGGGCCACTTCCATCAGAAATCATATCATGGAAGTCTCTCAATTTTTTAAATTTGAGCCACAATCAACTCTCTGGACAAATCCCAGATTCAATTGGTCGTTTACCTGTCCTTGGGCAGCTAGATTTGTCAGAAAATCAATTCTCTGGCCATGTTCCACCTCAACTTGGTCATTTGGCAATGACACTCACAAACCTCAATCTCTCCTCCAATCGTTTCACGGGGAGGATTCCTAGTGAATTTGATAATCTTGTTTACTCCCACAGCTTTCTGAACAATTCTGGTCTCTGTGCTGATAACAAAATACTAAACCTTACCTTGTGCAATTCTGGTCCTGGCCTTGAAAGGTTAAGCAAGGGGTCACCTGTGTCTCCTGCTTTGATCATAAGCCTGGTAGTGGTGGCCTCTTTAGCGGCTTTCTTGTTGTTACTCTTGATGATCAGAGTATACAAAACAAGAAAGCAAGAATTGGATACTTCTTGGAAGCTGACTTCCTTTCAGAGGCTGAATTTCACAGAAGCAAACATTGTGTCATCGATGACAGATCATAATGTTATAGGCAGAGGTGGGTATGGTACAGTTTACCGAGTTGCTGTCAATGATTCAGGCTATGTTGCTGTGAAAAAGATATTAAATAACAGGAAGTTGGAGCAGAAGCTTGAGAATGCATTCCTAGCAGAAGTTAAGATTTTGAGCAATATTCGTCATAACAATATTGTGAAGCTGCTGTGCTGTATTTCTAATGAGGATTCTCTGCTGCTTGTGTATGAATATCTGGAAAACCATAGCCTCGATCAGTGGTTGAACAAGAAGAATAGGTCAATCCATAATGTTCTTGATTGGCCAAAGAGATTGCAGATAGCCATTGGAGCTGCACAAGGTCTGAGCTATATGCACCATGATTGCTCACCTCCCATTGTTCATCGCGATGTGAAAGCAAGTAACATCCTTTTGGATTCTGAGTTCAATGCAAAAGTTGCAGATTTTGGCCTGGCTCGAATGTTGATCAAGGCCAGTGAACTTACTATGTCAGCAGTGGCGGGCTCATTTGGCTATATTGCTCCGGGTGAATTGCTTGCACAATATTTCTATCCCTGTACATTTTTCATAGGCATATATAGGTTCATTCTAACTGGGAATTTTCACTTTGCAATGCAGAGTATATTCAAACAACAAAAATCAACGAGAAGATTGATGTGTATAGCTTTGGGGTTGTGCTATTGGAACTGACTACTGGAAAAGAAGCTAATTATGGAGATGAACACTCATCTCTTGCAGAATGGGCATGGCGTCACGTGCAGGTTGGTGGAGATGTAGAAGAAGTTCTAGACGAAGAAATTAAGGAAGCATGCTATTTGGTTGAAATATGCCGTGTCTTCAGACTCGGGGTGATGTGCACTGCACTACTGCCAGCCAATAGGCCTTCCATGACGGAGGTGTTGCAAATACTGCATCGTTGCAGGGACCCATTTGGTTATGGAGAAAAGCATGTTGATATCCTTGACGCTGTCCCTCTCCTTGAGAATTGAAAAATGGATAGTATGTTAGATACTGATAATGGTAGCTAGTAATATTGGCCTCACAGGTTAAGTATCGTTTCAGACAGGAAGAAGACAAACGAAATCGGTTTCAACTTTCAAGAAAAGTTTGTCCTGAATCTGGTGTTAATGGAACTCAAATGCCAGTTGATTTAGACAGTGACTCGAGAGTAAGGGATAATCAGATCGAGTAGAATTACTTCTAACTGCCAATTAGTGAGTTGGCGATTGCTGAGGTTTTCAAGAAATAGAGAAGTGGAAAATGCCTTCTCTGTTTGTTTTTCTTGGTATGGTGTGTGCAATTCAGAATTGTTCACTCATGATTACCAATATGTAATATCACCATTCTTGTCTTTCTAAGCAAGGTCGTTGAGAAGGAATCATTTTCAAGTTTGTTTCTTCTTCAATGATCTATTGTCAGCGCAAGTGAAAATGAAAATTCTAAATCAGGAAAGTGAATTTTACATTACCATCATCTGCTCAAATCTCAAATGGGGTTTGTGACCTAAGGCTGAGTTTTGAAGTAGGTAATCCATAAAGCAAGGTGGATAATCATCACAATAGAAAGTTTTGGCAAGTAATCAATAATAAAAATAGGTAAAGGAAAAATAAAACATTTCGTTAATAACTAAGTTTGTAACTATAATCATTCAGCTATGGACGCCACAAAAAAATAACATTAGTAATAATAATAAAAACAACAATCAGCCTTGTTTATACATGAAAAGTCCTGAGTTACTCCAGTTGCCAGAAGGTTACACTCCGCAAAAATATTAACTACTCAGTTTAGTTTACATCTCCCATTTTATTCTTTGACATAGGAGAGAAACACTGCAACCAAAACAATGCCCAACCCATCTGCAAGGGAGCAGCATCAATGGCTGCAGTACCATTCTTTTTCTCCCTGGGCAATGGATGCAGCATAAAACCAGAGAGCACTATGGGACCTGGTCGGTTCTTTGGATAAAAGCTCCGTAAGACCAGTAACTATGAGGGTTCACTGCTTCCATCTGTTGACCTATTTGGGACACACAAATTGAAACTACTACTTCATGTAGGGATTAACCTTATTCTCAGAAGTCATCCACTCCCAAATACTCTGAGTGAGAAGCTGCCAGTAGAGCTGCTCCAATGCCAGAACCATCGTTAGAATGCTCAATATCAATGGTCTCAGCCGCCTCATCTCCCAACAACTCCTCTAGAGTACTCTCCAAGCAAGTTCTGAATTTAGAGTAATGTTCAAATAATCCTCCATCCATTGCTATCACCGATTTTTGCTTCTCCCCAGCCTTAACTGTGTCCCTTCCTATTTTCTTGAGAACGCCAAAAATGCCAGAGGCAGCTAGGCGGGCCCCACGAGTAGCAACGATGTCACAGAGTTCCACAACAACCTTCCTCGTTTTCAGGGATGTATTAGAGATCTGAGAAAAGTCAAGTTATAAGAAAACCTCACCACTTTTTATGGGAAAAATGCCAATGCTTATTGTCCATATTATAATATGCATGCTTTTATATAAAATGACAGATCACAGCCAATAGATCCCAATAGTTTGGGTTATAATTAACTTTTCCTGCATCCAATTAGGAAAATAATTCACAGGATGGAAAAGTAAGATCAGACAATTATATGTATTTATATGTATTCAACATGATCAATAGAGCATACGTACCTCTAATACATCCCTCAATTTGCTTCCAACCACTTTGAGATCTGATGATGCGTCGTGGTGCATGGCAGACATGTCAGGTGTCCTACACATCTCATTAATAAGAACAATTGAACATTCTGAAAGCTCTAACATGCCACAAAACTAATGCATTACCATGCGAATTAAATTCATAAAGGATGTAATTTGAGATATAGTGAACTTATGACCACACACAAGTTTGATTAGTGTTATAAGCAACTTCAGTGCTGTTTACCCTTCCGAACAATTATCCTGAATTACCTCCACGAATTTTCCCTATTTTACCTACAGGCTTAAATATCCAAAATAAGACAATAGAACCGTACAGGCTTTTTTGGTAAGATAATAGGAAGGAAGCAATGAACAATTGGGTGGCTGCTATATGTATTCTATTTTCAAAATTTGAATCAAAGTATAATGTTAAGCAAAATAAAATCATACTTTTGCTGGTTAACCTTTGTTTTAGTTATTGTCAATGAAAGCGTTTTAATATATTTATTTTTAGATGAAAAGGATTTATGGTTTTTATCAGTATAAAACATCATCATTCCTCTGTTTTCACCGTTAACAAACTAGAGAGATCGAAAAAAAATTTTATTCATAACATATCCTACAATTTTTACCAAGCATGAACTAGAGAAATGTAAAATCTTCCCATCCCTCTTCAATTCACTTTCCTTCTATTTCCCACCTTTCCAAGCTAACAAGCACAGCTAAAAGGCAACGACCATTTGATTCTGGTAAACGGATTTTAATGTACGAAAAAGGCAAATGTGCCAATAGTCTGGCCACCAATTAACAGAAGCAATAAGATTTATGACATGAGAAATAAGATATAAGTAGACAAAAATTGGAGGTTGATACCATGTCAACATCAAAACAATTGCACAAAAACAGACCGTGTGAAGAAGTCTGAACAGACAACAGAGGATACATGTTCAACGTCCTAACTTCAGCAATAAAATAGCAGGCTAAAATATCTCAATCATTGCTGGCCAGGTGGATATGCAAGCAAACTCCTCCAACAAAAACACAAGACCAGATAGCAATATGAACATTTATAATTCCAGAGGACCAAGAGGGAGGAAAAAAGTCAAGGTTTGGTTGGATAAATGATCAAACCTAAGTATGAAAGGAATTTTTAACTTCGGGGGAACAGACTCTCCAAAGAAGTCAGCTTCTTCGGCCATCTTCAATAAAACTCTCCTTACAATTTCCCCCAAATACATACCAGAAATCAACTTCTCAAAAATCTGCAAACAGTCGGGGAAGTGTGTTACATATCCACATTAGTCATTTGAGCTAATAACAGATGACTGTTACCTGCTCTCCAGGGTTTAAGCTCTCAAAATCTAAAGCTTGATCATATTCTGTTAGAGGAAGATGCAAGGATCGGAAATTACCCCACTCCATGTTTATAACCTATATCATCAAAATAAAAATCAATATGGTATGACAGCAACCTATCATTACCTACCTCTGTTTCATAATAATAATATAACTATCACACACAAGATCAAATAACAGTCAATAATATACAAAACCTACTAACCATCTCTCCTGATTTTGGTAGAAGACCAGGCCACTTTGGAATTGCATGGGCACGCTCAACGTATGCAGCGTTTGTGCCAGTACCTAGAATGACAGCAGCAATGACATCCTGATTGTAGAATCTACCTCCGGCTAATGTACCAATGGTATCATTAACCTGAATCACATTATTTTGTCAGTTTTGTTTCCAGTTTAAGATATTAAATCACCAAGCATAATCTGATTCAAACCATAGAACCTCACAACTCCAAATTTGTCATCAGAGATAAACTGTAAATCATAATTTGTTACAATGTCTGATGTAACAAATAAAATAAACATAAAATACTAAAAGAGGGGAGTGAACTCACTAGAGCTGAGACTCGCATATCCAGGTCAATCTTTTCCATGGACTTGGTTAGTGCTCCCACCACATCTTCTCCAACCTATAAACAATCCAGCAGAAGCCACAAAGGACTAATTGTCAGGTTACTTTACCATGGCCAACAAATGAATAGCTGGAAAATGAAGAATAAAACCAGTAGGAGAATTCTCTCTTCAAAAAGAGTTCAAATGTTGCGTGTGTGAATCATGATGTGATAAGCATAGTAACTCTGACAGAGAGTATGCTCATGCATGTCTCTGGACCATGCAACATAATCATTATTAACACAAATGCCTACAAACACGAATGTGATTTTAAAAACGAAATAGAATTCAAGTCAGAGTCAGGTCAAGGTAACAAGAATCACCGCATCTTCAATATTGAAACCCTTGGTCCACTTAATTAGATTCCCTGAAGCAATTGATGTTTGCCTCACAGGGAATGAGAAGGTAAATCCCAGTTCTCTTTGCCTGCCAGGGAGAGGACGAAAATCTTCAGGCTCTGAATCAACAAATTTTGCAAGAGCTGCTGCTATAAAATCAAATAATGCCTGTAAGGACATAAACTAGCATAATTGAGAGAGGCAATTTTGTAGGCAGGCCATATAATGATGGATATTTTATAAAAGACTTACATCAGAAGAACCAGTCATCAAATGAGGAGGAATCGAAACTTCTTCAAATTCTTGGCTGACAACACCTTTTTCTTTTCCACCCAACTGTACACGAAGTACACGGAAGTTTGTCCCACCAAGATCCAATGCATAAAAAAGTCCTTTCTCATCCCTGGAAACAATGGGACAAAGTGAGAGAACTCCCATGAAGGAAGATACCTTTTGAAAAGTTCGAGTTTATATGATGAAAAACTTATATTCATTCTAATAATGGGAATACAAAGTAATTATCACCCTTAAACTTTTCCATTGCTGTATCTTGTGTCTAGACTCTCCTATCAAATGCTTTTTAGAAGTAAAGCCTTATGATTTAGTAAGACTGAACAACCAAGTATATAATTATATTAAAATGACTGATTAATAAAAAAAAAATCTTAAATTACATTGAAGCCATCAGTCTTTATATTTAAACACCAATAACTTGGGTAATTCTTTTGCTAAAACAAAAATCATTATTACCACGAATAAATTTTAAAAAGTTGGGGAAAACATTTGAAAAGTCGTATAAAAATATGTCAAACAAATCAAATAAACGAACAAAATCAATTTTCCAAGTTGAAAGAAAAAGAGATGGTTCTTAAGTCCGAATCAAAGTTTGATGTTTTTTAGATATTCAAACAACTAGCCCTCTCTATTCAATAGATTATTCTAAATTGTCTCCCTCGAATTGTGCTTATTGGAAGTATTAAAATCATGAAAAGCTTCAAAGCAATCACAAATAGTCGCAAATTATTTAAGAGAACATAAATTTACGAACCCAGTTGGGAGATTATCGACATAGCTGATCAACATCTTGAGCTTGCTCCCACCTACAGATGCGAGACCCGCATGCATCTCAACGTCCATGGCGTCAGCTAACTGTCTAAGCTTGCCAATTGGGGTCCCACCCTTCTCCTCAAACTCCTTCAGTACAGCTCTTGCACGGGCCAAATTCCTGGAGCTAATCATCCGGTGGCGCACCACCAGTGCCGCCGCCGCACAAACCGCCGCGGCGCACACCACTGCAACTCCCACCGCTACTTTCCCCATCAGCTCCTTCACTAACAATCACAGTCCCAGTTTAGCCACTCAATCAATCAATGAGAATCCCGAAAAGTCCCAAACTTTTGCTTCAACGAAGAAAATCCCAGTTTGGTAAATTCAAATTTCAATGGGAAATCTCCTCTTGAAAGCTCAAAGCTTCCTATTCATATGGTATGGAAGCGAGTTAGAACATGACAAACAGCTGATTACCCCAATTATTTAGGAGTCTACTGAAGCCACAAAAGATTCGGGAAGGTGATCATCCAATTGGCGGGATCAATATCATTTATAATAAATAATTATGAGCGAAAATTATTTTGTTCGGTTACAAATAAAAATAAAATATGGGATTTGCACTTTTAGAACAGTTAACTAATAAAATTAGTGGATTTTATTTATTGTATTTAATAATAATAATAATAAATTAATTTTATTGATTAAGAATTATTTATTATATGTAATAAATTTTTTTAATTAGTTGTTAGCAAAAGTCAAAAAATATTTAGATATGTGTAAGTAGTTAAATATCTATTACTTAATGAAACAATTAAATTTAAACATAATATTTAATCATTTTAATTGGGATGTTTTAAATACCTCATAGTTATCTGACAAACTAGAAATATTAAACTGGTATGAGTCGAGAATGGCTATATAAAAGAGAGTGTTATAGAGAGTGGCAAAATTGTATTGCTTGAAGTTGGTACAATGATACCAAGATTACAATATAGATCATATTAGGGTATGTTTGGTACAACAGAATGAATTTAATAAGAATGGAAAAGAAAATGAATCTAATGAAATAGAATCAAATAGTTTGTGATTATGTTTAGTATGTAATGAAATGCAATGAAAATAATAATATTCTTTTTATTTGGTGAGTTGAAAAAATAAAACAAAAACATTTAGTAAAAGACAAAAAAAAAAAAAAACCCTAACTGGGCACTTCCATCTCCTTAACACAACGTTGTAAAGGCCCTTCCATTCCTCTTTCTTCTTTTCCTTCTGTCTCTTTCAACCCATTATCTTGGATGAAACTACAAGAATGGATTTGCAGGCTGATGATGCCAGGGAAGGAGTGTGTACGGGTTAATGGAGATCCAGTGTGATTATTGCTAAAGCTCGTGTGAGATCAACATTCTCAGCCATGGATGGAAAGAGGAAGTTTGCCGGTGGAGGACGGAGGTGTGGGTGGATGTTTGTCAATGGAAAATGGAGGTGTAGGTGAAGGTTCTATCATGGCTGGCAGCAGAAGGTCTTCATCTCTTTCCCTTAGAGCAAAGGGTATTTTTTCATCCCATGGAATGGGAAACATTCCATTATATTTGTGATGGAAACACATGCAATTGGCTTTCTGATGGAATATCATGGGCTTTCTTATCTTTCTTATCATGTACACATATTCTCGTTTTCTTTTTATATTAAGAGGCTATTCATGTCTATCAAACATATCCATAGTATTTTATCTTTAATTTTTAAGTGCATTTTAAAATGTCTACCAAACATGCTCATAGTATTTTATCTTTAATTTTTAAGTGCATTTTAAAATTAGACGCATAGAATAACTTTTAACATTTTAAAGTGCATGCCTAACATTTGATGCATATTCGATTTTATTTTTAATTTGATTTAAGAATTTCTTCATGCCATTCTCAAGAGTACTCTTTTTAACAAAGATATTTCATCAAAGGAAGTAAGACATTTATTTAAAAATAAGCAGACAATATTAAATTTTGAATAAATGTTAGTTGTATTGTATTTTTATAAACATTTTCCACATGTTCATTGGCTTTCAAATATTCGTCAAATTTGTTTATATCACCAAACTCGCTTTATGTTAGCTTGTCAAAAATGAAAAAGTGGGTCAAAATCTGGATACACTAAATTTTAATTTTTCACCTATGTTAATTAGATATGATAGAAATAATATCTTAAGCAAAATAATTCGAATATATATTTAATATAAAGTATCATTGATTTAAACAAAAAAAGATTAATAAAGTATTTTTTGGACATTACAGCGATGACACTTGTCTCTGTCCCATGTCATTTTGCCATATATAAAGGCGAACTTGGTGCGTGTATTTATTATTATTATTATTATTATTTTGTCCTTAGTTTTCAGCTTGTCACGTGGTCTTACTTCGGTTTTGAAAAAATGAAATTAAAATAAAATAAATTTAAAAAATTTGTTTTATAATATAAATCAAGTTCAAATTCTTGTTTAAAATTTGACCCGATTTTTAAAAGTTTGAATCAATATTTTATTTAATAAAAAAATTATTATTTAATGTAACATGATATTTAAAAAAAAAATAATAGTCTTTATTTAAATATTTATAATAATACAACAACTCATTTGTATTTATAATTTTTATATATTTCACATTATAAATAATTAAAATAATTAGTTGTATTATTTATCTCATAATTTAAATAATAAATAAATTTTATCATAATTTTAAAAAATTCACTTGGCCTGGCCAAAAAATTATAAATAAAAATCAATCAAAAAATTGAGTTTAAACTTTTTTTTAAGCACAAATTCAAGATTTTTAAAATATTGGTGATTGAATCTAATTATAATGATCTTTTTTATATTTTAAAGAAAATTATATATATATATATATATATATCTCTCTCTCTCTAAAAAATTACTTTTATTTATTTATGGTATACTAACTTAATGAACAAGGAAAAAATACAATACTTCAAATTAAAATATCCAAATTGTCATTTTTCATGGACATTGCGGCAGCAGTATGAATTTAAATGACGCGGATCCTATAACGTCAAGTTTTTTAAAAAGATTTAATAGTGAATATTAATTTATACAGAAAATATAATGGTTTATATTTAAAATTGAAATTTTAAAATTCATAATTATTGAAAATAGAATATAATAAAAAATAAAAATTTTTAATTTGACAACCATAATTTACTAATAAATAAATTGAACAATATATATATATATATATATATATATATATTAGAAAAATTAATCATTTGATTCTTATAGTTTACTTTAATTTTTAATTTAGTTTTTATAGTTTAATTTTTTAAAAACCAATCCTTATATTTTCCAAATATTAAAATTTGGTCCCTACCGGTTGTTTTAATTCTGACACTGTTAAAGACTATCCTATCGGGCAAAATTTTTGCAAGGGAGATTCTCTAATAAGTTTTAGATCATTAGATCCTTAATCCAATGATCCAAAATTTATTAAAATTAAATTTAAAAAATTATATTATAAATTTTTTACCATTGAACCAAAATCAAATAATCCAAAAATTACTGAGATGGATATATAAAGCCATGTGGATCAGACAAAAAGCTCCATGCAAGCAAAAACCTTAGCTTTATATGCCAACTTAAGAATAACCCCTCTGTGGTGTAAAGACAAAAGAGAAGTCGATTTAGGAAGCAGCATGGAAAGCAAGCCACCTTACCTTGGACGTGGGTGACCGAGGAAGAGGAGACTAAATTCACAAGGCTTACCACTCGAAATCTTTCCGTTTCATACAAATAAAACAGAACCGTGAATACACATTCTTGCACACCACTGAAGCCTAGGAGAATATTATTCAGTATTTACAAATTATTGGAGAAGACCCATGCCACAGCCACTTATGCAGAAGAAACTTTTGGAAACAAACGAAGATGTAAATCAAGCAAAATGTCAAAACCAAGAGATTAATACCATATAAAGACCCATAGCACTAGTTTCTTCATGTTAGAATATCGTATAATATCTAGAGTTTAAATTTATTAAAATATTATATAATGTCACTTATAAGAATAAAATAATAATTATAGAAATTATTACTAAACTCTAACATTAACTATTCTTTTATAAATAAAGTTAGACTATTATATAATATATAAAAAAATACAGACTAATATAGATACCTTGAGAGAAATACCTATAAAATATTCTGTAGTCGCATTTGAAAGGAGATTTAGATTAAAAAAACTTGAGATACACCCAATACACTATAAATATCTTATTCGATTAGTAATTTTAACCAAAGTTCAATTAGTTTCTATAAACATAAAAAATATGTAAGTCTCATGCTCTAAATTATCTATAAATGTGTTCATTATTTTAATTACCTTCACTTATAAAGAACCCGAAGGCCATCCTGTTTTCCTATACTTGCATATTCTTTCCAAAACTACACGCTCTAAAGCAACAAATAGAAGTGGCAGAGATGTACTGCCAATCACCAAATCCAAAATACAAAACCATATTAAATTTCATCTTCCCATGCATTTACTCCTAAGGGTGCGTTTAAGAGGCAATGGCGGTATCAATTATACTTCTCAAAATGGAGCCGTAGAAGTCCGATACAGAGGATTCTTCTTCTTATGAGTGGCCGAGGCTTTACACTACTGCAAGTAATAATTAACACAACACACTATATATATTAATGAAAGTTATATAAAAGGTAAAAGACCTGAGTATATAAGTTGGGTGGAAAAAGCAGAGCATAAGACACATCTACTCCTGCTGTTTTCTGAGTCTCTCATTTTCTTTATACAAGTAACAACTTTTTGCTCCAACTTACTAGTGTAAGCCTGTAGGAAAAGAACCACACACATTAAACAAAAGAAAAAAAACAAACCCATTTTCAATCCATATAGCAATGAAGAGATTAAGTAGTCTTTTCTTGCTTTCTGGCTCTAGATCTCGTAGCAGATTCCCAATTCTTATTCATGCGCTTATGTCACACGTTCCTAGAGCTATATTTGTTCTTACTAATACTTACCCACAACTGATTATGCATTTATTTCTTTGAATCCTTGGCAACTCCTCATTATACATAGGGTCTTCTATAATAAATTTATAAATGCTGAATAATATTCTTACAGGTTTGGGTGGTGTGCGGGAGTGTGTATTCATGGTTCTGTTCTATTCGTATGAAACAGGGGAGGATTTCGAGTGCCTTACCTCGCGAATTTAGTCTCTTCTTCCTCAGTCACCCACGTCCTCAGTGGCTTGCTTTCCATGCCGATTCCTAAGTCGACTTCTCTTTTGTCTTGACACCACAGTGGTGTGGTGTCCAGCTAAATAACTTTTTTAAACATGTTAAAGTTTCGTTTGAAATATTGTGTACGTAGACTTTGAAATATGTATACCATACATGTATAAGGCGAATAGTGAGTTGTTTTATATGACTAAAAGCTTTTATGTATAGAAGATTATTCTTATTCATTTGAATCGTTAAACCTTATATAATAAGTGAGTGAGAGAATTATTTTTTGAGTATGAGAAGAATATGGAATGTGAGTAAATTTAAGAGTGTAAGGTGTGAGAAAAATACACCAAGAATATTTTTAGGTATTACCTCTATTTCTCCTAATATTTCAATTATAATAAAATTGTAGTATCTGAAAAGAAAAGGTCTAACTAGGAAACACTATATTTACCTCTTGTGTGTGAGAGTGTGAAAAGGATATTTTGTAATTATCCTGAATATAATTAAATATTTTTTGGAGTTTGTCTTATGATTTTTTGCTTGGTATTTAAGGGTTTTTCACATTAAATTTTGGTATTCATTTTATGGTTGTTTTGTATATATTTTATTTTTGTTGTACTGTGTTATTGGTAGATTTAATTCTATTAGGTCTATTTAGTGCTCATTGCTACATTGACATAATTATAATTTACACTATAAATCCATCCCATAGCTTAACAATTGGTATCAGAGCTTGGTTGAGATCAGGTGGGTTGTACTGTATAAATTATGGAGGAGAATATAAATACCATAATCAAATTGATAGTTGCAAATTATTTTATTTGGAAACAAAAAATAGAGGATATCCTTTACTATAAGGATCTATATGATCTTGTAAATAAAGGAAAGCAAAGCCAAATGATGTCACTATTGACGAATAGATAAAACAACACCGAAAGGCCATTAAATTAATTAGGCAGTGGGCGAATATTAGCATGTTCCACCATGTGGCCCAAGAGACTAATGCCCATACTGTGTGGAAGAATTTAAAGGATCTCTACAAGAGAAAGACTGCATAGAATAAAGCATTCGTAGTTAGAAAGCAAGTGAATCTCAAGTATTGAGATGAAAGATTTGTTGTTGAGCACTTGAGTGATTTCCACGATAAGGTAAATCAATTAAATACTATGAAGATAGTGCTAGATGATGAATTACAAGCCTGATTACTTTTAAGTTCTTTACCAAATAGTTAGGAAACCTTGGTGATATCTTTAAGCAATTCTGCATCAAATGGAAAACTGTCTTTAATCCAAGTCAAAGACAATATGTTCAATGAAGAAACTAGAAGGAAAGATTTAGGGACATATAATTTCCATGTCTTTGTCATAGAGAACAAGGGAAGAAGTGAAAGCAGAGGACGTTATAGAAAATCCAAAGATCAATTGCAATCCCAGTCTAGAAAAAAGTTCAATTGCTACTATTGCGGTGAAGAAGGACACATCAAAAGAAATTGTAAGACTTGGAAGAACTAAGATAAGAAAAATCAATGGAATCAAGAAACAACTAATGATAAAAATTCCACAAGGTCTGTGACAGAAGGGGAAGTGGTGATACTTTCTGTTACAGAATAAGAGTGCCATGTTGTAGATTCATGTGCATAATAGGTCATTGACTCAGCAGCATCATATCGTGTTACTCATAACTAGGAATTCTTTACTGTGTACAAAACATGAGACTTTGGCAAAGTAAAGATGGGTAATAGCAGCAATACAAACATTGTGGGTGTTAGTGATGTGTGCCTTCAAACTAATGTCAATTACACACTAACATTGAAGGACATGCTATATGTGTTAAATTTATGCTTGAATTTGATCTCTGTGCATGCTCTGGATTTAATTAGATACTGCAACAACTTTGGTGATGGCAAATGAAGCTTTCCAAAGACTTGATGGTTGTTACTAGGGGAATGGTATCTAATACACTATATAAGACTCAAGTTAAGCATATTGGAGGGTTGAATGTAGTCGAAAATGATGCTTCGCCAAATTTATGGTATAAAAGATTAGCTCATTTAAGTGAAAAAGGATTGTAGATTTTGGCTAGGAACTCCATCATTCCTTATACCAAAGATACAAGGCTAAATCATTGTGATTACTATTTGCTTGGCAAGCATCATAGGGTGCCTTTCAGTAAAACATTAAAGCTAAAAGAGAATATTTTGGTTATGGTTTACTCTAATGTATGTAGACCTATAGAGGTGGAGACTTTGGGTGTTAACATATATTTTGTAACGCTCATTAATGATGTCTCACAGAAGGTGTGGGTGTATTTCCTGAAGAGGAAGGATTAAGTGTTTTAATACTTCAAGAGGTTTCATACCATGTTGAGGAGAAAAACTGGGAAACCTTTGAAGTGTCTTTGGGGTAACAATGTGGTTAAGTATACTTTTAATGAATTCAATAACTATTGCATTGAACATGACATCAGAAATGAAAAGACGGTTTCTAACACCCCACGGAATAATAGTGTGGTTAAAAGAATCAACAAAACTATTATAGAAAAAGTCATATGTATATTGAGAATGGTTAAATTGCCTAAGCCATTCTGGGGTAAAGTTATTCAAATGACATGCTACCTGATTAACATATCTCTGTTTGTTCCTTTGGGCTTTGATATTTTGGAGAAAGTATGGTCCGGACATGATATTAGTTACTCTCATTTGAAAGTATTTAGATGCAAAGCCTTTGCTTATATAAGTAAGGAATAGAGACCAAAGCTTGAGGATAGGGTCATTTCTTACATATTTATGGGCTATGGAGATGAGGAATTTGGCTACAGACTATGGGATCCAAAAAAAAAAAAAGGATTATTTAAAGTAGAGACATAGTGTTTCATGAGTTAGAAAATATGCCAGATTCTGCAATTTCTAAGAAAACCAATAAACGTGATAGTAAGATTGATTTGACACTAGTTTTTCTTTCTAAAGAAAATGCCACAAAAAGGAGAGTACATGAACAAGGGGTTAATGATAAGCTAGCTATTGATGATACTAGAGATAGAGAAGGTGTTGAGTAGGGGGAGCAAACTATTTCATCACAGCTCAAGAGATCAGACAAAGAGTGTTGTCCATCCAGTTGATACCCTAGTTCAATGTATATCCTTCTCATCGATGAGGGGGAGCTAGAGAATCTTATAGAAGTTCAAACTTATAAGGATAGAGCTACTGGATGAGAGCCATGCAGGAAAAAATGTTCCCTACAAAAGAACGACACTTATAAGCTTGTGAAGCTTCCTGAAGGCAAAAAGGCTTTGAAGTATAAGTGGGCGTTCAAACTTTAAAAAGATGGCAACAAGCTGGGGAAGTATAAGGTTTGCTTAGTCATGAAAGGATTTGGACAAAAGTGAGGAATAGATTTTGATGAGATCTTCTCTCTAATTGTCAAAATGAATTCTATTCGAGGTATACTTGGATTAGCAATTAGCTTGGACTTAGAGCTTGAGCAATTAGATGTAAAGACTACATTTCTCCATAGAGATTTGGAGGAAGAGATCTACATGAATCAACTAGAAGGATTTAAGGAAGCTGGGAATGAGCACATGGTTTGCAAATTGCAGAAAAATTTGTACTGATTAAAGCAAGCTCCTAGACAATGGTACAAGAAATTTGACTCATTCATGGTAGGTTATGGATATACCAAGAGTGATGTAGATCATTGTGTATATGTCGAGAAATTTCCTGGTGATAAGTTTATCATCGTTTTGTTGTATGTAAATGATATGTTGGTAGTAGGACAAGATACAAAGATGATTGGTGATTTGAATAAGGAGTTATCTAAGTCATTTGATATGAAAGATCTAGGCCCTGCAAAGTAAATTCAGGGTATACAAATTTTGCGAGATTAAAAGGCTGAAAAACTTTAGTTGTCACAGGAACGATATGTGGAATGGGTTTTAAAAAGATTCAATATGAAGAATGCTAAGCCAACTAGCATACCATTAGTCAATCACTTCAAACTCAGTAAAAGAAGTTGTCCCACTATTGATGATGAAAATAAGAAATTGGCTACTGTACCTTACTCCTCTACAGTTAGGAGTTTGATGTATGTCATGGTTTGTACACAACCAGATATCACTTATGCGGTAAGAGTTATTAGCAAGTTCCTTTCTAATCTTGGTAAAGACCACCAGGAAGCTATAAAGTGGATATTGAGATATCTGAAAGGTAGTTTAAGAATGTGCTTTAGTTTTAGAGGATCATAATAAATTCTTTAGAGTTATGCTTATACGAATATGGCAAGTGATCTAGATGGCAAAAAATCTACCTCTGGATTTTTATTTACTTTTGCTTGGGGATTAGTGAAGGAATAATAGTTCAAGGTAGAAAAGATTCACACTGATAAAAATCTTGTGGATATGATGACAAAGGTTATCCTATGAGAAAAGCTAAAATTTTATGCCAAGTTGATCGACATGAATCCCTGATGGTTATTTCCAAGATTATTTTCTCCATTGGCTAGAGGGGGAGAATTGTGGGGTCTAGTGAAATAATTTTTCAAACATGTTAAAGTTTAGTTTGAAATGTTTCAAATATGTTGAAGTTTAGTTTGAAATATTGTAAACATCTAATCAAATAATGTCAAACCATTTTTCAAACATGTCGAAGTTTGGCTTGAAATATTGTACATACAGAGTTTGAAAAATGCATACCATACATGTGCAAGTCAAATAATGTGTTGTCATACATGACTGTGAGCTTCTATAAATAGAAGCTTATTCTTATTCATTTGAATTATTAAGTAGCAAGGAGTTCAGCTATATAGTGAGTAAGTGAGAGAGTTATTCTCTGAGTGTGAGAGGAATAAAGAGTATGAGTAAATCTCAAAGAGTATAAGGTGTGGGAAAATATATCGGAGATTTTTTTGGCATCACCTCTATTTCTCCTTCGTACTACAATTATGATAAAATTGTACTATTTGAAAAAGAGTGGTCTCATTGGGAAACACTATATTTATCTCTTATATGTGAAAGTGTTAAAATAATATTTTGTAATTATCTTGAATATAATAAAATATTTTTCAGAGTTTGTCCCATAGGTTTTCCCTGGATATTTGGGGGTTTTCCATGTAAAATTTCAATGTTCTTTTTCTAGTTGCTTTGCACACATTTTATTTATGCTATACTATGTTATTAGTAGATTTAATTTTATCAAGTCTATTTAGTGTTTATTACCACATTGGCATAATTATAATTTACACTATGAATCAATCTCAGTCTAACAAATGGGGTGGCTTGTATTGATTCTCAAGTTGATATATAGAGCATCGGATCCTGCTTGCATGGAGCTTTTTGTCTAACCCACGTGGCTTTATATATCCATCTCAGCTCCACTTGTGCAAAGATTTTGCTACATAGGATAGTCTTTAACGGTATTAGAATTAAAACAAATGGTAGGGACCAAATTTTAAAGTTTGGAAAGTATAAGGATTGGTTTGAAAAAATTAAACTTTAAGGACCACATTAAAAATTAAAGTGAATTACAAGGATCAAATGATTAATTTTTCATATATATTATTACATAATACATTAAAATAATTCTATACTAAAAAGAAAAGTATTGAACTAATCATCACATGTGAGCTCGTAATAACTACAAAGAAAGATCGTCTCTTTAACAAGCAGATAATAATGAGGTTAATTAAAAAAAAATACATAACACTAAATTAAAAGTAACTTTTGGCTTACAATGAAATGAAACGAATAAGCTATGACATACAGTTTTAAGAATTTTTTATGACAATTGTTTTAAGGAAAGTTAAGTACGAGATATGTGACCCTTAATTTGCCAATATTATTTTTAAGAGTGAAATTTAAATTTTTATTCTGTCCATCCAAGCAAGAATTTCCGCTCATTATTTGCATAATACTTAATTTATGTTAAGCTTTTAAAAGTTATTCAGACTAAGGATACCTTACCAAATCTTCTAAATATCTTTTGTCAAAGCAGCAAGGGTTTTCATTGGAATCATTTTGAATATAATAATAATAATAATAATAATAATAAAGAATACCTTACCAATTTAAACCATGCACCCTTTCTTAATAATATTAATCACAGTTACCTTTGAATACCTATTAATTGAGGACACCATTTGTTTACTTTAATGATTTTATTTACGTTGTAAAGAAGGTGTAGCAATCTCATGATTCCTTGAAAGAAGAAGAAAAAAAGATAGGTAAGATAACATCTGGTAGAGTCATACTGTTGAAGCTTTCTTTTTTTCAAAAAATCAAAATAAAAAATTAAAAAAAAAATTTTACTCTTTCATTTTTTATCTTAAAATTAATTTAGTTTTCTAAAAATAAAAAGTATGAAAATGGTCCTCTAAAAATGAAATCTTTCATAAAATAAAGGTCTTTCAAAAAATAATTTATTTCTCTATAAAAATTGAATTTAATTATTTATTTCATATTTAGAAGATTATTTTAGAAGGCTAAATTAATATTTTAACTAAAAAGAGGGATCAAAATTATATTTTTTTAATATAAAATTTGGTAAATTAATATTGGATTCGATGGCACAAATTAATTATATCAATTAGGGCAACCCCGCATATTAATTTAGATTAAGAAAACGACAGTTAACATGTGAGACAGCTGTTAGTTCCCTTTCAATGTCTCTGATATTTGTATACCAAACAAGTTGCTTTTGGAATGCAAACCCAGCTATTTAATAGGAATATTAATTATATTTAAAGGTGATAATTTCTCATCTACATTATAAAAATACCTTCAATTTAAAAAATTATTACCCAATATATAGATTTGAAATCCTAAATCTTAATTTTCAAAAGTTCCAAATCATATTAGATTCCTCTAAAGTATATAAAATTTGACCACAGAAGTTTTTAAAAATAATTTTAAAATCCATTTAAAATCTTCATAGTCATAATATTAAATTTATGGTTTATAAATATAATTTAATCTATTCAATATGTAGGCTCCAAGTTGCCTGGCTTTTTTTAGCACTCTTCGAACCTCTTAGTTGAGAGTTTAAGTCTCTTGATTCCTTTTGACTTCCATCATAT
The DNA here is from genome assembly GCA_037074485.1 of Delonix regia. NCBI lineage: Eukaryota > Viridiplantae > Streptophyta > Magnoliopsida > Fabales > Fabaceae > Delonix > Delonix regia. The sequence goes on from CM073454.1 coordinate 36,604,768, forward strand.
AATGATCTAATAATTACCATGTGCATGTGCATGTGCGCTTAGTTTTGGCTTTGTCAATTCCAGAATCTGATTCTGATAATTTCAAATTCTCTCTCTACATCTCATCATATATGATCGATGAATAAAAAAGGAAAAGAGTGCAATTATTTTGACATCTGGAACATGTAATTTCCCAAGATTAAGATGAAAGTGACAGAATCGTTGGTGGTGATAATGCAATATCGAAACTATTCAAACAGTTTTATTTACAGTTTACTGGATTAAGATTTTACTTTCGAATAACTTCTAAATTGGACTTTAGAAGAATAAAAGAGATAAGTTACTGCATTAATTCTTCGGTGAGTTCATAAGAGTTCTCTGAGGTTTAATAATTATCCGACCAATATGCAGTATGAAGAGTATGATGAATGTGAAATGTACAACAAATGTGAAGAAAGAGATCATTACTGAGCTAGAAATTCAAATTTGAGCTATCATTTTTACCATGCCTTTCATATCGATCAAATGTGCAGAGAAATTCATGCATTATGTGAAGATAATTAAAAAGTCTCCCAGTATCTGTAAAAATTTTAGCAAGGTTATGCAAATCGAAATACCTAAATTTTGATGTGAGCTTATTGAAGACGTTCAACTACATTTATCAAAGTACCTAACAAATATTCAAAGTAACTTATTTTCCCAAGTCTCTCAGCTTAATTGAAAAGTTTTTCTCTCTCAAATGTACGTAGCATTATATTCCTTTTCTTCATATCTTTTCACTTATTTTTACATCTGAAGAACATACTTTCATTATATCCAATATAGAACCTCGAAGAAAAAATTTTGCATTGAATAATCAAACCTTTGCTAAACTAATTGAAGGAATTAAAAAGATAAATTAAATCTATTGAATTAAGGAGACTTACGAATTTCTCCTTTGTAACGGAAGCTGAATTTGATAAAGATTAGAATCATTGATCAAATGAGATTTTCATGGTATGTCAGAGATATTTCAAGGTTTCTACAACCTAAATTCTTCTTTCGTAATTGCAATGTAATTGTCGTCTCAAAGGCTATAGATTGATAAGATTATGTTTATTGTATATCAAGCTTGACTTATATAGTGGGCTAGTTAGGATTTAGTGGTAATTTTTCAAATTATCATTCTACCCTTACTTAAAGTATACCCCTTATAGGTAGATTTTTTTATACTATATCTGACATCTTCCACTCACACAAAATGAGAGTGATCATACACTATAAACCCAAGAAACATATTTTCAGTAAACTATGAGAATGCTTTCTCTTTATAATCTGTAGTCGTTCATACAAAGAAAGTAGGTTGTGCGACTAGCATACCGTGAGAGCATCAATGCTATAGATCAGTTACGAGTATATAGTCTCTCGTCTAAAAAAACACATATGTAGATTATAAACTTAAAGTATGCATGCATCCTAAATCATAAGAATCACATTCAGATATCTCATAATGATCTCATCTATTATAATATCTTGTATTCACAATCATGACTCATAAATTTTCACTAGTATATCAGTGAATACAGAATAATGAGATTCTCTTTATAATCGTCCCCTACTGATGATCCTATCAACACAAATTTAGCTCATTTGTCTAGACATATTCTACGAAACCGAATCATTATACATAGTCCTTTAGGCAACAAGTTAAGAAAGCGAACATTGAGTTGCATTTCAAGTACCTAATTGGTACAAATATAGAGCCAATACAAAGGCTCAAGGTTCTTAAACAACTTAAGTTAAAATCATACTCATGTTAACCTAGATGATTGTTACTTGCACATACAGTATGAAATATATACTACAACATTCTTTCTTTTCTTGTCGAGTATATGTCTATTTTGCAAGTAATGTTGTACAGATGATATTTCGACACCATAAGTCTAAAACTGATTTTTTAAATATACACAATGTCTTGAACTCGCGTCTGACTACTAAGGTAGAATGGAAATGATAAATTCATTTAACCAAATTAATCATAATGACCGTATGTCACTAATTAGACAACTTAAATGATTTTATGTACAATTTCTTTCATATTATCCACTTGATAATTGCACTTAAATCATGTCTCATCTCTATTGTCGTAAAGATACTAAGGCGGTTACTTATGTGAAAATGCTAACCTTTTTGCCTTCCCTACATACTTAACAACAACAATAAATAAACAAAGAATTTACATAACACTTAAACAAATATATGTAAGCATAGAAATCAAACTTTATTCATTGTCAAAGAACATTAAAACAATTGTCTCAGTAAACAATGGGAAAATGATAAAGAAAAACAAATGAAGTATCCTAAATTCTACGCAATCATAGAGACCTAATGTGTTTTACAAACACATTTATAGAAACTGGCTTGGTCAACAGATTTGCCAACATCTCATGCGTAGATATATATTTCACGTTCATAGTCTTGCATGTAACCATGTCCTTGAAATAATGATATTTAATATCTATGTGTTTGGTTTTGCAATGATACTTTGGGTCATTGGTATATATAATTGTAACCTCACTATAACAATAAATCAACACTGGTTCAATGTATTCTACTTTGCACAACAAATGTTCCAAAAACTTCTTTTAACCACATAGCTCCGTATTTGCTAAAAAAAGTGCCACAAACTTAGGCTCCATCATGGACAAGGATATGCAAGATTGTTTCTTACTATTCTATGATATGATGTTATCACTAAGTAAAAAAACATATCCTAAAATAGACTTTTGCCCATCTAAATCTCTTCCATGCTTAACATCTGTATAAATTATCAATTGCATATCTCTATCACCTTAATAGCAAGGCACATAATCATTAGTTCCCTTCATATATCTTAAGATCTTTTTTACTAGTTCCCAATGTTTAGGATTTGGTTTAGTTTGATATCTACTCACTAAGCTAACTACTTGACAGATATTAGGTCTAGTAAACATCACAACATACATTACATAACTGACTACATTCTTATAAGGAGTTCGACTCATATACACTCTTTTGTTGACAGCCTTAGGACCTATTTTGACACTCAAGATTCGACTTATATTGATAAGAGTGTTTATAGGGTTACAACTATTCATACTAAAACTTTCCAAAACTTTTATGATGAAATTCTCTTGCGAGTGATACAATAGTTACTTAGAATGATTTCTTGAAATCTTAACTCCACCTATATCTCTCATCTCAAAAGGAGATAATAACCAGGTCTTTACCTCGTTGATGAACTCCAGATCATTTCAAACTATGAGTATGCCATTAACATATAATGTCATAATCGCAAACTTGTCTTTAGTTCATTTGGTATATACACAATTATCTTCACTCATTAAAGTGAAACCACTGGAGATGACAGTATTATGAAATAAATATATCACTTCTTTGAAGATAATTTAAGGCCATAGATAAACTTTGAAAGTCTACAAACTTTTTCTTCTTAACCTTCTGTAATGAAACCATCAGGTTGTTCCATATAAATCTCTTTATTTAATTCTCCATTGAGAAAGACAATTTTTACGTCCATATGATGAAATTCAAGATCTAAACAAGGCACTATAGCTAGAAATAGGTGAACAGAGGTAAATCATAGTCAATTCCTTCCGGTTGTGTCTACTTATTTACCACCAGTTGAGCCTTAAATTTTTTGATTGTGCCATCAACTCTTTTCTTGATCTTGAGAACCCACTTGTTCCCAATATCCTTATGTTCTTTTAAGAGGTTCACAAGTTTCCAAACATTGTTAATTCTCATAGACTCTTTTTTTTCTTTCACGACTTTAGTCTATTTATCATTAAAAGAGGATAAGAGAGCTTATTTCAAATTTCTCGCCTTATCTTCATTTTGTAAGAGCATTGTAAAAAGTTTTCCATCTTCGATCTCATATTGTCAGCAATGAATCTTTTTACGTGAACCATGTCTAAGTTATAATTCATTGAATTTACTTCATTGTTCCTATTTGGATTAACGTTGTTTCTACATGGATCAGGAATCATGGTCTCGCTCTCCCTTGGATCAAGATCCATTTAGTCACTCCCACTTAGAACAACTGCTTAAGAATACTTTCATTCACATCTAATGATGAAGAAGGTTACTGATAAGAAATTAATTCATTATCTGCTATAATCCTCCCACTCAAATGAAGTGGTTCTGATACCAATGAAGGAATAAAAAAAGATAAATTAAATCAATTGAATTAAGGAGACATACGAATTTCTCCTTCGTAGTGGAAGTTGGATCTGATAAGGATTAGTATCATTGATTGAATAAGATTCTCACGGTATGTCAGATATATCTCAAGGTTTCCATAACCTAAATTCCTCTCTCGTAATTGTAGTATAATTGCTAGTGTTTTTAATTGAGTGTCTTGAAGGCTGTAGACTGATAGGATTATATTTATTCTATATCAGACTTGCCTTATATAATAGGCTAGCTAAGGTTTAGTGGTAATTCCTCAAATTACCTTTATACTCTTACTTAATGAGCACCCTTTATAAGTGAATTTATTATACAATATTCAACACTAACATTATATAAAATAATGTTCAAAATGGGAGATCATATAAATAGAAAATTTGACTTGGAGATGAACAACCTATAGTGTCCAATGCTCAAAGGAAGCAATAGAGCTAGAGATAAAGAGAAATAGTTTTAAGGCTTTGTTTCTTTTGGAAAGGTTGCTTCTTTTAAAAAGGTCCCCTAAACCATTTATATATAGTAAATTTTAATAATAATAAAAGGTTTTAATATCCTTTAATCCAATCATTTAAACAACAGTTAAATAAGTTTAATCTCTCTTCATTAGCTCTTAATCAGCAATTTGATGGGATGATCACTAGTTAATAATGTGTTGTAGTTTGAGGTCTTTACCCATTGGACTTGTGGTTAATCTAACCTATAACTAACAACAATTAACATGAACCCAATCTATTATTGGCTTAAATTAATATTGATTGTCTAATTAACAATAAATAAAATCGTTTGATAATAAGATTAATGCTGATCACTTAGATAGCCTTAATAAATTATTAGGATAATTAATCAATCAACAATATTAATTAATCAATATTTGTAAGAAAATATAGATGTGCATATTTACTAAACCATGCCAAGTTCATAAATGAAACTATACAAGATCATTTGAGACAATAAAGAAACAAGTGATGTTAAAATTGTCACAAACTTAGTTTCAATACTTGAATACTTTGTGTTATATTACATTAAAAAAGTCCCTTAAGAAGTCAACTTAGACTCTCACTAAACTAAAGTTACATCAAAATTTTCAATAGTACTCATATAAGTAACTTTTCCTCTAAACAATTCATTCAAACTTCATAAAGATGTATTTAGAAGTGGATTTATAATCATCAATACACAATGCATAGTCTAAATTAGAATATCTTGCTATTTCAAGTAGTTTAGACTTCATAAAAATTAGCATGCGATGCTCTATACCCTGAAAGTACCTCATAACTTTCTTTGTAACCTTCCAATGATCATACCCAAGATCACTTAGGTATCTATCGAGCAAACTAATAACAAAAGTAATGTCTAGATGTGTGTATACATGGGCATACATCAAACTACTAACAATATATGCATATTGAACTTTGTCCATTAAAGTCCTTCCATAATCATTTTTAGGACACGATAATTTTGACAACCTAGCATCTTTCTACATAGGTACGGCATAAGGAATGTAAAAATGCATGTTAAATTTCTTTAGCACTCGATCTATGTAGGTTACTTGAGACAAACTAAGAATGTCATAAGATCTATCACGGTGAATATAAATTCCTAAAATAAAAAGAAGCTTCACCTAAAACTTTTATGTCAAAGTGCCTAGACAAGATGTATTTTGTCTCATTCAATAAACTCACTAAGTTACTGGCTAATAAAATGTCTTCAACATAGAGCACAAAGATTATAAAATTGTTTCTTTCAAATTTCTAATAAATACACTAATAAGAAACATTATTTATGTATCTAACTGAGGTGATTTACTCACTAAATTTCAAATACCATTGCCTTGAAGCTTATTTTAGCCTATAAATGGATTTATTTAGCTTACACACCAAGTGTTCTTTCTGAAATTCATCATATCGATCAGGTTGTCTTATGTATATATCCTCATGCAAAACTCCATTCAAAAATATTATTTTAACATCTATTTGATGAAATTCAAGGTTTTATTGTGCAACAAAAGCTATCAAAACTTTAAAGGTATTTTTAGTAGAGACTAATGAGAAAGTCCTTGTGTTGACAATCTCTTCCCTATGATTATAGCTTTTAGCTATAAATCTAATTTTGTACTTTTTAACCTCACCATCGTCCCCTCTTTTGGTCTTAAAGAACCACTTGCAGCCAATAAGCTTGCGTGCATCTAGTAACTTAGCAAGTTCATACACATAATTATGATACATAAAGGTAATTTCATTATTCAAGCCTCCAACCACTTAAATGAATGAGGACTTAACACAGTTTCATCATAAGAGATATGGTCTATGTTATTATTAACATCTAACTCAAGTTCCTGCAAGTATACAATATAATCATCTAGAATTGCAAGCCTAAGAATCCTTTGTGGCTGTCTTAATTCAATAACTAGTTCCTCCATATCAACTACAAAAAATTCCAATCATCAAAGAGGTAGTTCCAATAATAACGAAATTATAGAAAATATCAATTCTTTTATTTCCCTGCCAAAAGGAATAACCATGTTTGTCCACTATAGAACCTGAAATCAAATTTCTTCTTTGTGAAGCTACATAAACAACATTACTTAAAGTCAAACAATATCCATAATATAAATTGAAAACTATAACTTCTATGCAACCGACTGCAATTGAACTTCCTTCCATTCCTAGGATAATCCTTTCCCTTTCACTTGCACTCCTCTTATTTTAAGCCCATGCAAGAAATTAGTTACATGAACAATTGGTCCAGAATCTAACCACCAAGATCCTAAAGAGGTTTCAAAACTATTGGATTCAAAATAAACCAAAGCTAAAGGAGTAGTATGAAAAGAGATACCTTCTTTTTCTCACTTATTCATTAACTTAAAACAATTAGTAATCTTATGCCCAAGCTTTTTACAGTAATGACATTCACCCTTGAATGATTTCTTCTTTTAATCTTTGTGATTCTTATTGCTCCTATTAGGTCTAAAAGGTTTTTTGTCACTAGCCTTGCCCTTGCTCTTCTTTCCTTTTTGTTTCTAATTTCTAGCTTTCTTGCATGAACCCTATGAAATGTAATTCATAAATTGCATATAAGAATTCAGCTCTTTATTGACTCTTCTTCTTGAGTCACTATAGAAATCATCTGATTAATGGTCCATTCAACCTCTTGGGAATTACAAGTGGTTCTCAGAACCCCGTATTTAGCTAGAAACGATTGAAGAACTTAGTAGACTAGGTAACTCTCACCCAAGTTCACATTTTATGACTTCAAATTGTTGAAATAGTTAACAAGATTTATTATATGTTCATGCACACATGACATCGTAGTTATTATAGTGAGTGTTGTCTAACAAAGAAAAATAATAAGTCTTTTGAGTCTTATCAAATTTTTTGAATTTTTTATTGACTACTTTGAGATATTTGATTGCAATGTCTTTCTTACAAATGCTCTATCAGATAGCCTTCTAAATTGTGTACCTCATGACTGCTAAACAAAACCTATTAGACTTATGTCATTATCCGTGGTAAACCTTATCAGCAGCGCTAAATTCAGTTGTGAAATCTGCTGGCTTAGGTTTCCTCATAACCAAATCTTCCTTGGTAATTGTCAGATACATATCAAATGACTTACTCCAATCATCATAATTTGCCCTCTTTAGAATTTTCACCACTGACAGTTATTGAAACACAAAAGTAGAAGAGAACAAATAAAAAATATTAATTATGTCCAAGAAACATAATTATAAAACAAGGTTTCCATCACAAAACTTAGTTTATGCAACTGTATAACAAGATTTTTTCATAATCCCACCTAAAGGTCTTAGACTACAATAAATCAAAAAAACTCATGTATACAAGAGGATTACACCATCATAAGGAACAACACAAAATGCATACACTGTTACCATATTGATAAAATACAAGCAACTATAAATACATCAAATAAAGAAACACTGCTAATAGGTTGTAATTAGTCCTAATCCATAAAAATTATATGAACAGTATCATATTGATTGGGCATGTCCGTTGTCAATATAAAAGGTACTATTTCTTGTGAGTTGTTTCAACAATTAACCTCATTTCTAATAATGATAATACTTATTTAAAGAGTAATTAGATGAAAACCATAATAATAGTGGTTCACAAAGGTAACACCATTATTATTGAGCCTACGATAGGTGAACACATAACTATTAGGTGTAGATGACACAATATGGTCCCAAATACATTCCATTTATTCATTCTTATGTGAAAATTACGAATAAAAATTTACTAATTACGCAAACAAATTTATTTTATTTTCTCATAGTATTATTAGGGAGAGTGAGCATAATATGTTGCTCCTTGTTATATATGGCTGACATACAAATATTTCTAGGTCAAAACAATGCAATTTCACTATATTTTAAGGCTTCAAATCTCTAAGAAATTTCAAAATTTCTATTTCCATGGCTCAAAAAATTCTAGAAAATACCAAAAATTTCCAAAAAAATTTAGGTCAAAACAATGCAATTTCATTGTATTTTGAAACTTCAAATCTTTAAGAAATTTCAAAACTCCTATTATCAGGGGTCAAAAAATTCTAGAAAATCCCCAAAAATATAAAATGACATGTAGAGTGGAACAATGAAAGTTTAGGGACTAGAGGACTAGTGCTTGAGGCATACTTGCTTGCACGTTCGTGGCTTGGGCATGGCATCACCTCACCACCAGCCCCTCCCTTTCCTCTAAACCAGGTTTACAAATTGGGTTCTTTAACCCATTTTCAACCGAACATCTAATCTAATGATTTCTTGAATTTTAACATGCAAAATGGGTACCAACTCCTTCATCATCTCATGATCTACAAAATCTCTCATGAAATTTTAGCCAAAACCAAAGCAATATAGAGAAATGTGGAATGAAAAGTTCAAGGGTTTTGCATGTCCATGAGCTTCAATGGTAGGCATTGTTATCGTGACTTTTAGGGAGTGAAATGGGCATCATTTTGCTCAAAATTTCTCAACAAGAGAAACCCTTAAACTAATTTCAAAAGATCACTTTAATCATTTAAGGAATTTGCTTCGAAAATTTCATGGTATGCATCAATAAACACCGTGTATGTTCATCACATTTTGGGGCATGTGTTGGATACCATTTTGTTCCAAATCTCCTAATTTATAAAACCCTAAATTTTATTTAGAAAGAATCCCTATGATATGAAGCAATTTCCATTTGAAAATTTTAAGATTCTTACTTGTTCATGGAGGTTTCTTACACTAGTTCATCCATAGCAGAAGGGAAGCAAGCTAATCTAGAACTCTAACTTTGATACTATTTGCTAAACTAACATTATACAAAATAATGTTTGAAATGAGAGGTCATATGAATAGAAAATCTGACCTAGAGATGAAGATACATTAGTCATAGCTTAACTAACTAGTAGAGATGAACAACCTATAATGCCCAGTGTTCCGAGGAAGCAATAAAGTTGAAGATGAAGAGAAGCACACCTGGGGCTTTGCTTCTTTTGGAAATGTTGCCTCTTATGAAAAGGTCCCATAAGCCAACTCTATATATAGTAACTTTTAATAATAAAATAGGTTTTAATAAAAAATAAGTCCACTCATTAACTTATTTAAACTAAATTAAATGAGCACAATCTCTTTTCATTAACTGTTAATCAACAATTTAATATGATAATTACTAATCAACAGTGGGATATACGTTGGAGTCTTTACCCGTTGAGTTTGTGATTAATTTAACTCATAATTGATTAGCCACAATCAATATTGATCCAATTCATTTTATTTAGATTAATATTGATTGTCTAATTAACAATTTTATAAAATTATTCTAATAATAAAATTAATGATAATTCACAAAATAATTTAAAATTATTCCCAGAGTCAACGGCATTATCAGCAACATCACTCAAAAGTAGTTAAACTTGCATATATGTTTATTCCCGTCTTCCGATACATAAGTATATAATATCGGCTGCACCAACAGACACTTTGAAGGCGCAAAATAGAATGCGAAAGATTCTCATACAGAAGAGAATACATGAGAGGAAATATTCAAGATCTATTATCAATGTCTGGACGCTAGAGAGCTAATCCGTCGAGAATCCTCCAATTAAGAAAGCTTATCCAAGTTCTATGTTCGATCTTGTTCAGGTTAAAAAATTTTTAACCTTTTCTTCTAGTGACAGTTTAAATAATCACAGTTTTCTTTTATCAAAATCCTTCAATGCTAGCACTTCAGAGAAATTTCTCTAGGCTGCTGTTACTATCAGTATTAGTATAATCAATAGAATTTAATATAACAAATCTTCCATGGGAGGACTCACTGAGAATTGGATTAGTCTCAGGACCAGACTCAGATTAACTCAAACTGTTTTCAGTTTATCTTAGCCCGTGAACAGAATGAAAAGAACCAAGTTATCTTAATCTCCTTTCGTAAAATAAAAGGCATACAATTTTAAATTGATCCAATAACGAATTACAGGGCTAGTTCTGCACGAGTTGGAATTATAGGCAAAAGAAAATTGCCAAAGGGTGAATCAAAGATCCTGTAGTTTCCAGTGCAACCATCTTGTTGTGCTTGTGCTACTGCAAAGTTTTTGGCCTGTTGAATCCTGAAATTGAATCCACTGGTTTGAGCTATAGGAACCTGCATAGGACAGATCAGGTAGGGAATTAAGATTATACAGTTTCACAGATAAAAATATAGAATTCCACAATGAGAGAGCTATGGAAGGAGATATACCTGCAACACAACTGGTGCAGCAGTTTTGTCGTTCTTTGCATCAGATGAAGCTGCAATACTGCAAGTAAATAAATGGGGATTCGGAATTTAGCTTCTTTTTTTTGTCACAAATGGAGCAAGAGTTAAGGTTTAAGAAGAAAAAGATACTGATCCGAGCATCAATATATCTTTGAATAAACTCCACTAGAAAGGAAGGGATGTGAGTTTTGGGAGAATTCATGTGTTGTTTTTCTCCAGCAAATCTCAAACACATAGAAAATAGCCTTAATTATTAAGACAGTTATTTAACTTGAAGTACAACATAATAGAATCCGAAGCTGCACAAGGGAGAATCTTATGACTGCTTTATGATGTAACCCAGAAATATGCTACAAAACTCCTAATCCTATAACGAGCAGGAAAAAGCAAAAAAAGAAAAAAAAAATGCTGAAAAAGAATATGAAAGATAATTCCTTCTTTATCAAGCGTTCGGTGCTTCACGATTAACAATAATAATTCTAACAAGAACCCACGAAGTAAATACAAAAGATTTTCGCATTGCTTTTCCACGATTATCTTCAAATCCCACGAACTAATCAGCCTGAGCTCAAAACTTAAACCGCAGCATAGTCAACGTCCAACCCCAAGTTGTAAAATTCGTACTAAAGAAAGAGAAAGAGAGTGATACAAGACACAAATGTTGGAGGCGTCAAGGGACTTACCCGCGAGACGGTTGCTTATCGATCTTCCTTCTCTTTGGATCAGACGCCATTGTGGCCGTCAGGTGTATGTCCCCCGTCTTTGCTTCTTTTCTTTCATTATTTCTTTCAACCTAGTTTTTTTGAGTTTCACATATGAAATTTCTAAATAGAGTATATTTCATTATAGGCTTATAAATTTTTATATATATATATATATATATATATATATATTATGATTAAATTTTTATAAAAATTTTCTTCTCAACATATAAGATATTATTTTTAATTTAGTCCCTTACAAAATTGTTTTATTAATTTTTTATTATATATTGGTATTTATCAATATGGTATGTCACAAATAAAACTGATGTTTTTCATAATTTAAAATTTATATTTTCAAAAAATTAATTGATAATAATTTTAATTATGATAAAATAAATTAAAAAATACTTTTTGATGAATTAAATTAAAAAATAGTTATATCATAAACTAAATTAAGAAATACATCAATTATAGAAGATAAAAATAAAACTTCAATTTGGGACCAATGTTGACCAAATGGAAAAACTGTGACCCATAAGTTTGAGGGCCCATAAGCCCACATAATAAAGGACCATATTTCAATTATCGACAAAAACACTGAATAGTGAGTAGTAAGCATATATATATATATATGCGCGCGCGCGTGCATAATATAAGCAAATAAAATTTAAGCTATCAAATAAGGTGAGTATAACTTTTAATGGGCCTGCCCCTTATCAGTGTAGTAGTATTGTCGTATTCCAAAATAACCCAAAACATTCAATTTGCAAACCCTTTATTACTAAAGAACAACATAGTTAGTGTTCACAATTATTGCCCAAAACAGCTTGATCAGGGGCTTCATAATAGCACACAAATATAGAGGACACAGAGGGATGGAGTTGATTCAACATTATTACATTGTTAAAGAAAGAAAATAAATATGCTAATGAACTCAATTATTATCAAAATTGGTTCTCAGGACCAATTATTTTTTAAACTTAAAAGGAAACGGTTTGGATGGCAGTAAAAGAGAGGTAAGAAAATAGATGGAGGTGCATCTTAATTTGGTGAGTGAAAACACCCCACAATTATTTAGTGGCAAGAAAATGAGGAAACGTTAGAAGTGTAGTGTGCTAGAGTATGGTTGAAAATGGAAGGATAAAACAGAAAGAAAGTAAAAGATAGAAAATTTGAAAAGATAAATGACGTTAGTGAGCCTGCATCATATATAAATAGTCAAACCCATATTTGAGTACTATTTCCGTAAATTTTCTAATTTCATGCTTTTGAATGTGAATGGTCCATACTCCCTCTTACTTTCGCTCAATTTTCAGTTTCATTTTAATAGTTTAATTTTTTGTAGTTTTATAACTTTTAATTTAGAAACTTTTGACATGAATAAAGTTTTATAATGGAGTGAAATTGATATATATATATATATATATGAAATATGTTGCAACACATCTTAAGTTGTTGAGTATAATAATTTTTGGCCTCTCATGTATTTAAAAAAATTATTATTTTAATCACTTACTTATTGAAATGTTTAAAATTATATTCTCATTAATTGAAAAATACCATGTTTAATTTTTTATTTTTTAAAAAAATAATAATTGAATAAAATGTTTAGGATTTAATAGATAGACTAAATTTGATATTTTTATAAAAGTGAAAGAACAATGGTGACATTTTTCAATCAATGAGGTATCATTTTTTAGCATTGCAATAAGTAACGAACCAAATGTTAATTTTGTAATAAGTGAGAGACAAAACAATATTTTCTCTTAAGCTATTTGGGTGAATTTGATTAAATGATATATATTTATATTGCTAAGATAATATATAATCAGTTAGGTATGTAAATTTTAGTAAAGTAATATTTTTGAAAGTTTAACACTAGGGACAAAATTTAAAAAATATGTAAATTATAAGAATTTAATTACAAATTTATAAATATTAGGGATTAAATTGAGAAAGATTGTGATAAAATCACAAAACTAAGAAGAAGAAGAAAGAAATAAAATCTATATTTAATAATATGTTGTGACAATCTTACATTTATATTTGTTTTGAGTAACAGAACATGATTGAAACTAACTAACATAACAAAACTGAGCTAACACAATAGATCTCTCAACATTCCCTGCATAACTTAAACCTTCTTCTTGATCTCTTAACATTCCCTACATGACTTTAGCCTTCTTGTTTTTAATTCTAATGTTCTTCCCACTACTCTCAGTTGGTCCTTTTCCCTATATCTCTGGTCAATCTCTAACAGTAAGCTTGCTGCGAAGTTCATAGAATCTTATTGAAAATAAAGGTTTAGTTAAGACATCTGCAACCTGAGCAAAGTTGGAATCTGTCTCATGTCTACCACTTTTGAAATAGCCTTCTCCCTGACGAAATGGAGATCAAAGTCAAGGTGTTTTGTTTTAGAATGTAGTATAAGATTTGCATTCATAATAAAAGTGCATCTATTATCACAAAATATTATAAGTGTTAAAGGAATTTAAACATGTAACTCATGTAACAAAGATTTTAACCACATGACTTCTATGATAGTATAGGCTAAGCTTATGTAATTCACCTTCGATGTAGAACGAGAAACAATCGATTACTTCTTTAAGCTCCATGAAATAAGATTGGAACTATGATAAACTACAAAACCTGGTGTACTTCTTCAATGATCCACATATGATGCCCAATCTGCATCACAGAATGTTGTAAGTGCATGGTTTGAAGCTTTTTTTTTATTACTAAGCCATAGTGTAAAGTGCCAACTAGATGCCTCAATATACGTTTGACAACTTTCTAGTGAGTTTCTAAAGGATTCTACATAAACTAACAAACTTTATTCACTACAAAAGAGATTTCTAGTTGAGTGATCGTGGCACATTGCAAGGCACTTATTATAGACCTGTAGAGTGAAGGATCTGATACTGGGTCACCTCCATTCTTAGACAACTTTGAACTTGAAACCATGGGAGTGGAAATGCCTTTTGTCCTATCTATCTTAGGTTTGCGTAAAAGATCATTTATGTACTTAGTTTAAGATAAATGTAAGTTGCCATCATCTTGAAATTTCACCTGTACTCCAAGAAAATAGTTAAGTTCCCCTAAATCTTTGACTGAAAATCTGAAATTCAATTACTTCACAAGGGATTGAATTACTTCAATAGAACTACCTGTAACAATTATATCATAAACATATACCAATACCAAGGTTGTATGTTGAGAAGTCATCCTAATGAACAATGATCGATCACACTTATTGTGTGAAAACCCAAGTTGCACAAAAGCTGACACCAATCGTTCATACTAAGCCCGGGGTGCCTGCTTCAAACCATATAGAGCCTTTTGTAATCTATAAACCAAAGTTTTATCTGTATGTTCATACCCTTGTGGCTGCTGCATATAAACTTCTTCATGTAAAATGCCATTGAGAAAAGCATTATTAACATTGAGTAATTGTATGTTCCATTGTCAAGTCAAAGCAAGGCTTAAAATTGTACGAATTGTTGGTGGCTTTACAACAGGGCTAAATGTTTTTGAGTAATTAAATCCTTCTAGCTGATGAAAGCCCTTAGCCACTAAACGAGCTTTATGCCTTTGAACAGTTCCATTTGCATTATACTTCACTCTAAACACCCACTTGCATCCTATAGCTTTGCAATTATGAGGTAACTTGACAAGAGACCAGGTTTGATTATTCAAAAGTGCATTATATTCCTCATTCATTGCTTGTCTCCATTTTGGAACACAAATTTCTTCAGCTACAAATGTAGGTTCCTGACAAGCCATGAGAACTCTTGGTTTAAATACTTTAGCTTTAGTTCTTATTATCATTTGATGTGTAGGCCTTTTATTTAACTGACTAACATCACATTCAATGGATAAGACTTGAGCTTGTAAGGTTATTTGAGCCTAAACCTCAGTTGGAACTAGTACATTGATACAACTTGAGTTCGTATATAATCTTCATTCGAAGTTAATTCCTCTTATTCACCTGTATCACAATTAGAACCATTTTGCAGATCAATGAAACATGTATTAAAAGCATTTGATAATGGTAAAATAGAACTCTTGTCTTTCACACATAAAAGAGAGGGATTAGCAGTAGGTAGAAGAGTAGTATATGAGATACTTGCAAATGGGATTTGACTCAAGGACTAAGAAGCATAGGGAAATTAAGTTTTGTCAAATATAATACCTCTGGAAATATACACGCGACCATCAACTATTTGGCACATATAACCTTTATGAGATGGATTATAGCCAAGGAAAATACATTGTTGAGATGTAAACTCTAGTTTATGTCAATTAAAAGGACGTGTGTGAGGAAAACAATGGCAACCAAAAGTTTTAAGAAAAGAATAGTTAGGTTGTTTATTAAACAAGGCTTCATAAAGGGATATATGATCAAGAATAGGTGTTGATAGTCTATTTATAAGATAAACTGCTATGTTAAAGGTTGTATCCTAGAATTTTAGAGGTAATGATGCATTTGCTAAAAATGTAAGACTCATCTCAACAACATGTCGATGCTTTCTTTCTGCTAATCCATTCTACTGATGAGAGTGAGGACAACTCCTTCTATGATTTATTCTTGTTTTTGTATGAAACTAAAAAAATACTCAAAATTTTCCCCCCTAATCTAACTAAACAACAATAATCTTTTACTCAAACTGAAGTTCTACACTTGCTTTAAACTCTTTGAAGGCTGCAAGAGCTCGTGACTTGGTTTAAAGATGGTGAATCCATGTCAATCGAGTAAAATAATATGTAAAATGAATGTAATAGCTGAAACCTTTAAAGCTACTCGTAGTAGCTGGCCCCCAAACATCCATATGAATCAATTCTAAAGGCTTAGAATACACAATATTTTTATTGCTGTAGGAAATGTTACATTGATGAAGTATATCATAAATAGTCTTAGTATATGGGTGCCCTAGCTTATTGTGCCCCAACTAAAATGCATTTTTATCTATAGCTTTATTTTCTACATTTGAACTATATAGCATTCTTGAATTCAAATCTTTCACTGCTGAAGAATTAATGTTGTGAATGTTGTGATTGGCTTCCAGTTTTCCTCCAGAAGAACTTCTTGAAGTATTGCTACCTTCTTTATAAATACTAAAATTTTCAAAGGCATATAAGCCATCCTTAATCCTCTTTTGTAAAAGGATCTTGTAGGAATCCTGCTCTTTCACAAAACAAAATTCTAGGTGAAATTCAAAATAGACATTGTTGTCTTAGGTAAACTTAAACACACTTAAGAGATTTTTTGTGATAGTAGGGACATGTAATAGATTTTTCAAGTTAGAGTTCTAGGATGAAAGGGTGACTTTATGTGTGAAAAACCAAAGTTTTAACTTTCCAAACCTGTGCCATTTGCTATATGTATCTTATCTTTTCCATCACAAGTGGTTCTGTGTTAAAGATTCCCTAAATCTGGTATAAGATGTGTATTTGCTCCTACATTAGGATACCAAGCTACTTCTTCTGTTTCTTCTTGAGCTGAGTAAGCAACCATATTACTTTGAGGCTTTGTATAATCCTAAATGAATGCCTCATCAAAAGGATTGATCAAATATGTAAAAACATTGTCATGTCTGATAACTTATTCTGCCACATAATTAATAAACTACACCATACCTTGAGTTAGATATTCTTCTACCACGCCTGCCATGCTGATTTTGACTTCTACCACCTACGTGAAAAGCATTGAAACTTCCTCTACCATATGACATATCCTGCCTTGTTGAGAATTATATTGTATCTTTCCTTGTTGAACTTGTGCAAGATTTATTGTCAAACCAGTGGTATCATTCATAGACTTATTGTTCTTTCTATTTTACTTTCTTGAGCAAAAATCAAATATTCCACTTCTGTAGCTGAATAAGGATCTAATCTTGACATAGTAGATGTCACAAATGCATCATATTCTTCACCAAGATCCTTAAAGATCGCCTCTATATGGTCATTAGCAAAAAACCAGGTAACCAACTGACATTAAAGCATCCACTGTTGACTTTACTTTTAAAAGATATTCATTAGCCAACAAGGTTCCCTTCTTTACTCCTTTTAACTGTGCTTTAAACTGTTTTATCTTTGCTCTAGTCTGAGACATGAAAAATGCATTGAGTTGATTCCACACCTATGATGAGTTTTCACAGCCAACCACTCTTGTCAACACTGACTGTGATAAAGAAGATAACAACCATGATATTAAGAGTTGATCTTGTCTTCACCACTTCAAAAATTCTAAATTTATCTTCTCAGCTAATTCATCAGCTTCACTAGTAAACTTTGTAGGAATTCTCAGCTCTTTTTCAATAAAATGTTCTAACTCATAACCACAAATCACTGCCCCTACCTGTTGTTTCCAGAAAAAGATAATTGCCTTCATCGAGTTTCACTGAGATGAGAAGATTGAATGCTACAAAGTCTTTTTGTACTATTGCTATTGAACTCCATGATGGAATTAAAGTTCTGATACCATGATAAAATCACATAACAGAGAAGAAGAAGAAAGAAATAAAGGCGTAAAATCTATCTGTAATAATATGCTCTAACAATCTTACATTTATACTTGTTCTAAGTAACAAAACAGAACTAAAACTAACAGAATAACGTTAAACCTTAAATTCTAAATTCTAAACTTTAAACTGAGCTAACATAATAGATCTCTCAACCTTCCTTGCATGACTAAGCCTTCTTTTTTATCTCTCAAATAGATCGAAAGAATAATTTGGCCTTTTTCTATCCCACTTATTCTCTTTTGCTTTCTCGGATTCAGAGGGTTTAAAAAAAGTTTAAAGAAGTACTATATTTTGGGAAGAATAGAAAAGAATGAAGGGTTTTATTTGGCAAAAAAAAAAAAAAGGTTTTACTTTGCATGTAAACCAAACTTTACCACAAATGTCATGCAAAACAAATTGGAAAAGCTATCTTTAATTTTTAAATATAAAAGTTATTATGTTTTTTAAATGAGTTTATTACTCAAATCTTTAACAAATATTCACCAACTCAGAATTTGAGTCCCTTATATGAAACTGACATTCAAGGGCTAAAGTGAGATCTATTATTGATGAGTCTCTCTACCCTGGACCCTCCGAGTCTCTTGCATTATACTCATATGTGTATAATTTATCTTCCAAATTTATCAAACAGAATTATAATTAAATATTATAAATAGAACATTTTTAATTATAAGTGACTTTAAATTTAACGATTATTTTGAAGAACTTGAGGACTAATTTTGAAAATGCTAATAAAAGATTTCAGAGTACGATCCAAAACTTGATCATAACAGAGTGTTTTAGAAAAAAAAAAAAAAAATTGATCTCTGAACAGATCAAAAAAATTTTTAAATCGTAATAAAAATTTTAAACTTCCAATTCTAGTATGTAATATTCTCAAATTTATGAAGATGTTGCAAACTGCTATGTAAAAGCACATTAGTAGAATGAGGACCTCTGGTACTCAACTTTTAGGCTATGGTTTCAGAGTTGCAGAGAAAGACAGTAAAAACAAACAGGAGAGTTAAAACGAGTACACAAATAATGGAGGAAAGGGAAAACAGTCAAACAGAAGAATCAAAAAAGGAACTCTATCATACCCTTAGATGCTGCCATAGATGGAAAGAACTTTTCAAACCCCAAAAGAGAGAAAGAAAAGCTACTGGGTCAGACAAGAACAATAATAGTGTTCATTTGCTTCCATTGGCTCTGCTCTAACACAGAGAAGGATATAGCATTACGCATCATGCACACCCAGTTTTGTTTGGATTCGGGACTTAGAAGCTGAAGAGAGAAAGGGTTCAGATGCGACAACAGAATATCACAGCTTCTTTAATGCACTCATTCATTGTGATGATGAAGAAGAGGGAAGGAAGGGAGAAAGAAAAAGTGAGAAAGAGTTGCTGAGAGAGCAGAGAGCAGAGAGCAGAGGAAGTTGATTAGTGATGGAAGAAGCAGAAGCAGAAGCAGATATATAAAAATAGGGATTCTTCGAGACTGTGTCAGACATGGTAGGACACTGAGGTATCTTTGGTTTCCTAAGACACGTCGCTCCACAAGGTAATGGGAGACAGATGGAGATAGGGATTTTACGGTGCCTCTGTTCCCTTATTTATTTATTTATTTTTTTTTTGAGGAAATTCAATTTTCTCACCATTAATAAATTTTTTAATATATGCGTTTTAAGAATTAATGTGCAAGAAATTTTTAAATTTTGAATTATGTGTTTTGAAAATTTAAAATCTAAACAACTCAGGTAGAGATGGGTGCAGATCAAAACGAATTTTTTACTGCCTATTCACTTATAACCTGCCCCATACTTCCACAATTTATATATATATATATATATATATATATATATATATATATATATTTAAAGATTTTTCTCCATCCTGAACCTCGTAGGATTTGGGGCAACGCCGAACAGAACAGTTGTTCATAGCAAATCTAGTTGAAGTACAAAATATACGGTGTAAGAAACAGTACTAGAATAGATGACTTGAACGACCACGTATATGAAACAACTTCACAATATTATATTAACATTTAAATGAAGCTAAATAAATTAACCACATGATTAATATCAAAGAATAGATTAGGAGCATATATGTTTAAACTGGGGCCATTGGACCATCAAAATACACAATTACGACATGTGATAATTAATGATCTAAAATTTTAAAATATATACTGTAACATTCAAATTAGTTTTACTAGATTCAACTTTGAATATATATATATTCAAATTTCCCAAAAAAAAAAATTTCAATGTTCGATGAACAATCAAATTATTTAACCTAAACAAGTTAAACCAAGTTAGCTCAAAGCACGTCAAACCAAAATTACCATTCAAATCGAAATGTCCAAAGTACACTTCTTTTTTCCTTTTCCCCTTTTTGAAAAAATATTATACTTTAAAGCAGGGCTGTTTCCTGAGGTTTTTCATTGGAGGAGCGGTAACAAAACTTGGGAAGGGGGCTTCACTTTCCATCTTTTTTCCTTTTTAACATTTTAAATTACTTTTCTCTCGAGAATCTGATTCTACCAAGGTGGGTTTGTGTGATTATTTAACTTCTTTTCATTGTTTAATAGCAGCTTACTTTGATAGTCTAAATGTAACTCCCCACTCTATTTTATTCTATAAAAAGAAAATTATATTTCTTTTTTTTACATTTTTTTTTTAAATTTGTTTGAGCTCGTTTATAATCCCCTGCATGTTCTCTCGGCACGGTTTTGTCATGTAATGCAGAGTTTCACGAGGCCTTGACAGAGTTTTTTCCGTTTCTTGTTTTCACAATTCTTTTTTCTCCTTTGTACCAAGGCAGAGATTTTCACATTCACATCGTACGTCCTTCATTGTTTCCTTTTCTTCTTCTTCTTCTTCTTCTTCGTTCACTCTTGTTTCTCATTTTTCTTTTGGGAGGGTCTAAAAGAGGGTATTCTATAACTACTCTGTTTCACCATTTTCCTCCAAAATGGAAAGAAATGGCCCAAATTTGTGAGCTGCAAGCTGTAACAACCTCTACTTTTCTCTAAAATCTCTCATTGTTTCAACTCTCTTTTTTCCTTTTTATCTTCTGTACCCATTTTCCAACTTTCAAAATCTCCTCTGGAGAAATGGGAAGAACCACCAGGTGGTTGAAGAGCTTGTTTGGGATGAAGAAAGACAGAGAGAAAAAACACAATTCAAACTCCGACCACCGTAGGAACATGACATCTGCACCACCACCACCACCTCCTCCTCCCAATATTTCACCTGCAGAAACTGCTTGGCTACAATCATTCTACACACAAACAGAGAAGGAGCAGAACAGGCACGCAATTGCGGTGGCCGCAGCCACCGCAGCAGCTGCCGATGCAGCCGTGGCCGCTGCACAGGCGGCGGTGGCAGTAGTGAGGCTGACCAGCCACGGCAGAGGCACCATGTTCGGCGGTGGGCACGAGAAATGGGCCGCCGTCAAGATTCAAACGGTATTCAGGGGATTCTTGGTAAGCTAACCTTTCTTCATTATGTCTCAAAACACAGACAAAAACCTTATACTTTTTTGCATTGTTTTCATCTTCGATTGATGTTTTTGGGTTGAACTAGGCAAGGAAGGCACTGAGAGCCTTGAAAGGATTAGTGAAGATACAAGCACTTGTCAGAGGATTTCTAGTTCGGAAGCAAGCGACTGCAACCTTGCATAGTATGCAAGCTCTCATAAGAGCTCAAGCCACAGTTCGGTCTCATAAAGCTTGTCGGGTTACGAACAAAAAGAACGAAGCCTACAGATTTGAAACCCAAGCACGAAGATCCACGGTAAAGATCGCAACTTTCAGAATCATACTATTCGCTAAATAAAATCTATGGATTGTTTCTTCAAATTTTATATTTTATCCTTTTTCAGGAGAGATTTGATGAGATCAGGAGGTTATCCTCTTCTTTCGATGCTACGATCAATAATGCTAACAGCATTGATGGGAGCCCAAAGATAGTGGAAGTGGACACAGGTTGCCGGCCGAAATCGAGGTCTCGCCGGAGCAACACATCAATGTCAGATTTTGGCGATGACCCATCATTCCAAACACTGTCTTCTCCGCTCCCAATCCCACAAATTCGAACCCCAGCTCAGTTATCAATGGCGGATCGCAGGATTTTGCAGGACTCAGAGTGGGGGCTAACGGGGGAAGAATGTAAGTTCTCTACAGCGCAGAGCACCCCACGATTCGCCAATTCTTGTTCTTGTGGGTCTGTTACCACGCCCAAGAGCGTTTGTGCAGACAGACTGTTCTGGCAATATGGGAACTTCCCGAATTACATGGCGAATACTCAGTCTTCCAAGGCGAAATTGAGGTCTCGCAGTGCTCCAAAGCAGCGGCCAGAAGCAGGAGGTGTGAGGAAGAGGCTTTCTCTGAATGAAATGATGGAGTCTAGGAGTAGTTTGAGTGGGGTTAAAATGCAGAGGTCTTGCTCGCAAGTTCAGGACGCCATTAATTTCAAGAATGCAGTGATGGGTAAGCTTGAAAGGTCCAGAGAGTTTGGTAGGGACACAAATAGAGACGGTTACCACTTGCTGAGGAGGTGGTGATTGGCGATTTGCAGACATATAGTGGATAGGGAACAGAGGTGTGAGGACAAAAATAGAAGAGAAATGAAAAGGTCGCTATTGTATACTGATGAAAAGTTCAGACAAGGAATTATCTCTTCATATATTGAAATGTCATTGATTGATATGAAATGCAAGTGCGTTTAAATTTGCCCACGCAAAATCTATCAATTTTATTCTGTTTCGTTTTGTTGTTTATAGGTGAGCTTGTTTCGCTGGTCAAAAACATAGAATAAGACCTGAATTATAGCTGACAAAAGTAAATTTCCACCATGATTTAGAAAGTACTCGCACGAGCTGTTGTATTTGGCATACAAAATTCGGTAACAATTTCGTAGGTTATTCATGTTGCGTGAATTTGAATTCTTTAGCGTTATAAAATTTATGTCATAATCAACAATTTTTACCTCAGCAAGTTCTATCTCTATATGTTGATCTATGTACTGTCAAGTAGTGAGAAATTGACAAATGTGACCATAAACTTAAAAAAGAAAAAAAAAATTAAATCTTGAATGAAAGCGAAATTTATCCTCATTATTATTTTTATTATTAAAAGAAAAAATATACTTTTAATTTTTTATTTATCACAAAATTATTATTTTAATCCATCACTTATTAAAATATTCAAAATAGCCCTCCAATCATTAGAATATGTCATATTTAATTTTTTTATTTTTCAAAAAATATCAGATTTAAATTTTTAGATGTAAGATTTATAATTTGAAAAATGAATTAAATTTAGTAATTTTTTTTAAATGCAACTAAGTATAGTATTGAAATCCAATAAGTGAAAAACTATTATATGTATTTCAATCAATAAGAAATCAAAATGAAAATTTTATAATAAATAAGGAATCAAAATTGTATTTTTCTCGTAATTAAAATTAATACTAAAAAAATTAAAAGTGGGAGGAATAGATTAAAATAAAAAAGAACAATAACAACAAAGAGGGGATAAAATAGCCTAAAAGGTTTTTTGCACTTGGTACAACAAAATGACTTGCTAATATTTTCTGTTAAATATAAGGTAACGAAATGGTTTTTCAAATCTTTTCCCATTCTTCTAGAGGTGTATGCTAAAGCTTAATTCTACCTTTTAAAGATATTGAACCTTTTCATATATGCATCTTGACATGTTAGTCCATGATAAGAGAATCAGAAATTGCTAAGCAATTTTCACTACAAAAGCTCCGCCACTGTGTTAAAGTTTATAATTAGACCCACTTTATATGGTGGTTTCAGATCATAACAGTACTTCTAGTTATAAGTATTAGGGTTTGAAGTTTCCTAGGAGCTGCCCATTAATCTAGAGCTCGAAGAAAACTCTCATAGAAGGTATCATGCTGACCTAAGAAAGATAGTTTCCTTGAGATCCATATGCATGTTCTTCAAAAATAGGTCAATACTCTCTAGTTTCAAATCATTTAACTCTCGGCAAATTTTTTATTTAATTATTATTACATCTCAATTTAGTGTATTTATTTTTATTAGAATTCAATTTGAGATCACTAAAATGAATACGAGAAACTTTATTACAGGATTACTCTTATTATACTTTGGCAATTTGATGAACTACTTTCAAGACAATGGTTGTTTGATATGTAAAATTAGTCTGTATAAAATTTTTATATTATGTAGTATTGATATTAAGAACATACAACGGTGTAAAATTAGAATATATTTTTATTAATTTATTATTTATATAAATAGATAAACAATAATACAATGATAAACAGTACTAAGTAAAATTCACTTTATAAACTTATATAATAATATAGAATGTGTATCAAACTACATTAAATCAATTTTAAAAAATTAATATTGTACTGTGTGCGAAACTGTGTTCTGAAAATCTGCTTAGGAGTTATGAAGTGAAAACCATTGAGAGGAAGATTGCTTCCAAACCACGTGAGTCACATAAACCACTAATTATTTCAGCTTTTTAATTTCAACTATCATTAGCAGCTAATGATTGGAGATTTCAGCTGAATTGATTGTGAATGAGCAAGTGAATCTTAAATGTCACAGGGTGAAATGAAATGCAATTTACATCACCTGCCATTCTCAGGATTTTATGTTAGAATATTTTAACATTATATAAATTAACATAATTATGCTATTAAAATTAATATTATAATCGATAAACTAAGAATAGATTGAGTTTATATTCATTGTAGGTAATTAGTGATAGGTTATATTATCCACAAACCCACTGAATAGAGATCCCAACCTATAGTCCAAAAAGATTAGTAATTATTCTATCAGATTGTTAATTAAAAGTTAATTACTAATAGAGAATTAATGGGTTTCCTTTTTAAAAAAATAAGATAGGAAACTATTATATATATATATATGAGAGTTTTATTTTATTATTATAATTAATTATTATTATTAAAATAAAACCTTATAAATTATTTTGACGTAAACCTTAATTTGAATTACAACGATAATTTTTTTTTTGGTGGTTGCCTACTTTAAAAAATTTTTTTTAGGTATTGTAGGTTGACATCTTTCTATAAGACTACATTATGTCATCCTTAATATCATGTCAAATCTTTATATTTTAATATTTTTTAATTTTATATTTATGTATTGTGAATAAATTATTACAAAACTTCATTTTATTGCTAACTTTGAATTTGAATTTTGAATGTCAGGATTTACTTGTTTGTATTAAAAACTACTTGGTGATGCGTGTCTCTTGGATCTTTTAAAAATTGATCTTATGTTTCTTAGTATTATTATTATTCTACGTCTGCCATGTAAATTTGAGCTAATTGGGTCAAACAATATTTGATTTTGTCTTATGACAACAGATTCAAGTATTCAATGAAAAAAATAAATGAAGCAGAACTCAAGGTTTATAATAAGTCACATACATATAATATACATGACACATCAGTATCAAGCTCCTATTTCGATGCCAAACAACTTCAAATAGCCATTATTTATAGTTTAAGATAGATTTAATATATATTATATGTTGCTTATACATATAAAAAAAAATTGTAAATTACTAGGGTAAATTTAGTGGTGAAGTTTTGAAAAATTTTGCACAAAAATTTTAAAATTTGAATCTTCTTGTCATTATTGTATAAGTAAGTAGTATCAAGTTAATATAATTAAATACTGATCAACCGCACAAAAAAAAATGTAGACAGAAAATGTTACAATGGGCTTCAAAACATACAATATCTTACATATAATAAACCAAATAGAAAGTGGCCCCAATGTTTACAAATTTCAGGCCCATATTATTTGGACTACTAAATCTACTGGTGTACATGTGTGTGTGTATATATATATATATATATTATTTATATTCCTTCATCTCTATGTTCATATTTTCTGCAGCGCAAGAGGAATCAAAGCTTCGGAGTGCTTATACATAACATGAACTATTACTTACCTAAAGCCTAAACAATTATAATAATTAATTATCGTTAAAATTTTTAATACACTTAATTATAATATAAAGATATAATTATAATAATATTAATAAAAAAATAATGATATTATAATTATATTTATATATTATAATTAAAAGTACTGAGATACTCAAAATTATTAATTTACTAAAGATGACACTTTAATTATCATAAACTCATGCTTCATAAAGTAAATAAGATTTAGACTGACACTTAAGCAAGTGGGGTTATGGTTAGAATTCTCAGGTTCAAGTAGTAAAATTGTAATATTAAAAGAAAAAAAACCAAGGTGAATCAGTTGGATAATGAGAGAACTCAAGTAAAATAATGATTTGTGATTCTACCCAATGCAAGGAGTTGAGAACTTTGGAAGCAAGTATGAAACTGTAAAATATAAATAATTTTATACATCAAAATTTGGTGGGTAAAGAAATGAATAGAGGGAGTGTTGAACTACATTTTGATCCACTCATTGCCATCAATGAAGGAAAGCGAGATAAAAGGTTTGGCTTCCTCATCGGTGAGTTCTCTCGACCATGAAACTCTACCTGCGAAGCTGGCTCCTGGTCCTGTGCATTTGTACTGTCCATAATATACAGTCCTGTGGGCCCATGAAAACACAAGTCACCCACACGCGCATATGCTAATATACCTAGTAAACTAGAAAGCAGAAACAGACGAAGCCATGGGATTAGGTGGGTGTCTGAGGTTGAGGCTCTTTTCTGAATTCAGACATTATATATATGCGCATGCTTCTCTGGCTTGTCCATGTGGGCAAGACACAGACGTACCTAGTTCTGTGTATTTCATCCAAAACTGTTAAATTTTCTGTCACTCAAAAAGTTGGGATCTTTTTATATTTTGTAGGGTGGATGACAGGTAGGTTTGCACCATGTAGAGGGAGTGTTGTTTCTTCCTGGACTCACATTGCTGTAACTACCTACGTACCTAATACACTCACTCATCATATGGATGGTGATATTAGGATCATTCATTAAAAAAAGGCTGATATACTGTATGATAGAGACGGGTATAGATCAGGCTTGTCACTTAGCATTAAAGCTTATATAGAAGGATGGGAAAAAGGCTGTTTCTAAATTCTCCACATCAGGAAGAACATGGCAAAACTTCATACCCTACCTCCTACAGGCTTGTCACTTAGTATTAGTATTAGAATATGGTGTAATATTAAGGTTTAAATTTATTAAAATATTATATAGTGTCTATTTATAAAAAATACTTATTAAGTAAAGGTAAAATAATAATTATAAGAATTACTACTAAATTTTAATTTTAACTAATTTTTTATAAATAGAGTTAGACTATTATATTATAGATAAGAGATCACAAGAGAGACTTAAGACATTATGAGACAAATACTTGCCAAATATTTTACAATTATATTCGAGAGAGAATTTAGATTGTAAAAATTTGAGATTCGTTTGATATATTATATCTTATTTGATCAGTGATCTCAACCAAACTAAATTAACTTTCACAGCTAAGATAAGTATGGAAAAAAAGCTGTTTCTAAAATCTCCACTTCAGGAAGAACATGACAAAACTTCATAACCTATCTCCTATGGCTTGCGCAACTGATTAAAGAAAAAGGCACCGCCCCATTGTCCCCCTCTACTATGGTCCAAAAATGGGTTAAAGTTCAAAGAATGAAACTCATGACACCACAGCAGAACTAGGTTCACATATGGAAGTGGATAAAAAAAAAAAAAAAAAAGGAGAGTAAATTAGACGGAGTTCTCTTGTTTTGCTGAAATTATACATGCTTTAGATTCGGTTTTAAAATATACACGAATCTTCTCTAAATTACCTTACATTTTAATTTGATTTAAAATTTATTTTGTTAGAATATGCTCCATTAATCTAGATGCATATTTTTTTAATTTTAAAAAAAATAAGATAAAGGGTATTTTATTTTTAAAAAATTTTAAATTGAATCAAAGTATATAGGTAATCTTTTGAGAAAATAGCCATTTTGGTACCCAGTTTTTGCCTTAGCTATAATTAAGTCATTCACAAATTTGTAATGCTAAAATAATTCTTTAAAAATTCAATAATAATAAAAAGTAGTCTTTCAAAATAGTTAATTGACTTTTCTTGGCTTATTATTAAAGAACTGTTTCTAATAAGTTTTAAAGTTTTTTAAACTTTGACATTACAAATTGGTAGATGACCAAATTAATATTAAAGTAAAAGGCAGAAATCAAAACCATAATTTTCTAATAATCCTTTGTTTTGGGAGAGGTTTGTATAATTTGAGCAATACTCTAAGGATGTTCATATAATTTGCAATTAAAACCTGGTTGTAGTCTTCCATACATAAAGTATTTTTCAATTTAGCCCCTGAGTTATTTATCAATGTGGTCATATAAAATTGCATTTTCAATTTAGTTCCTTATAAATGAGTATTTTTTTTAATTTAGTTTATCACAAGTAAAATTATTATCAATAATATATTTTAAAAATATTTGAATTTCAATAAAAATAAATGACATTATTAATAACAATTTTATTTATCAAAGACCAAATTTATAAATATTTATATGTAAAGGTTCAAATTAAAAAAAATACCTCATTTGTAAAGAACTAAATTAATAAGATAATTTTATACTGGATTAAATAAAAAAAAATAGACCATTTGTAAGAAATGGTTTCACTCCTTAATTTCCAAAAAAAAAAAGACCACAGGACAGAAAGTTCCCAGTTTGTGAGGCTGCTTTTCATCTAATCTGAGATGGTATCTACTGTAACCAATTAATAAGATGCCTCTCAGTTTAAATTTGAAGTGTAAATGAACTTCTATATGTATATGAATGCAATGATAAGAGAGAAAGAGAGATCAAGAAAGAAAGAGAGATCAGTAAGAAAGAGAGGGAGTAATGAAGTTACATTTCACGACTAGGGTCGCCCCAGTTATACCAGCCCTTGGGAATGATGATGTTGTCCATGTAAGTGTAGGCAAAGACCACGCGAGAAAAGGGACCCCAAGCCCTTCCAAGGTATAGTGCCCCTGAGCCCGTGACCTTACAGTGCACAAATGAGAACCCCGTGTCCTCCAATATGCTGCTTCTTCCTTGTGCTGTTACGGCCCCTAGGTTCTGTGCTATTGCATGCACGTGACATCCCTGCTCTCTCCCCATCATCAACACTCTTAATATGAATCCCCAACATAAGAAATTCTAGTATAGGAATAGGATTCCGATGATCTAACCTCAAACAGAGACAGCGCGTTGCCGAATATGAAATCAACTGACCCTTCAATGTAACAATCTTTGTAATAATGCCTTCCCACATGGTCATACAGTGTGTCCTGTGCTCCGAGGAATTTGCATCCCAGGAATGCTGCTGTGTCTGCTGATATTCTCAATGCCACTGCCTGCTTCCCAACTGCTCCTGGTGGAGGAACTGGGTTTGTGTTCTGCATTTACAGTCACAATCTTGAGTTGCTTGTAATTTGGAAACAGATAGGAATATATCTTTACTTTTACTTACTTTGAATGTTATGTTTTTGGCAATGAAAAATGGTGCATTCACCGCAAAAGTTGCAGAACTATATGTTCCCAATGGCTGCCCTCTTGGACCTGGTGTTTGAGCAGTGTCACCCCATTGAACTATAGTTGTATCTGCCCCTGCTCCTTCTATAGTTATGAAGGACTTCATAGGAGGAATGTTCACTTTCTCCCTGAAAAAGAAGAAAACAACGCAAGGTTTCATTCAATCCAATGCACAAGAGACACTGACAGAAGAAAGGACAGTCATCAACTCAAGTCTTCTTTAGTCAAACTCCAATCTCACAGTATTCGAATCCGAAGGAAAAAGACAGAGGAACAAACAAAAGTTATTTAGCGTCTACTTATAGCACTGTTTAAAAAGAAAAAAAAAAACTTAGTATAGAGACAAATACCACAATCCCTGTCCTGCAATTTGACACAGGCATGAACAAAGGGCACGAAGAAAAAGGATCAGAAAGTGGCAGAATTTAAATAGAATTACTTGAAAAATAGCATCATTAGTATTACTTACGTGTAAACCCCTGCATGGACCTTAATGACCACTCTCACGAGATTCATTAATGGAAGGGAATCAATGGCTTCTTGAATGGTGGTAAAATCTCCGACCGCCGGATTCTTAGAGACGTGCAAAGTGTAAGATGGAAAAAGCTTGTTTTTTGCCGCCTTAAAAACAGAGTGTTTGAGGCTACCAACAAAATTGACCCATTTCATGAATTGCTGCTCTGAAGACTGGACTCGAGTCATATTGTTGGATAGTCCAATTCCTGAAAAACGCCTGGGTTTAACTCCTTTGGTATGGCATAATGTTGAAGTGGGATTGTGCAGAAGAAGAAGAAGGAGAAAAACTAAGAAAATATAATGAAAATTTGACATTCTCAAACAGAACGTGGCTCGGAATTTGGACTGTTAAAGAAAATGGTTTCTGTTGTGGGTTTATATACAAGTTAATAAGTGCTTGAGTTTAGGTGGGAAAGTGGAGGTAAAGTAGAGAACGCATGACAAAGAAAGAGAGGTCACGGGTGCTTCCACAGGCATCCATGTAGAGAGAGAAAGAGAGAGAGGGAGACGAACAATCTAAACCACAGAGACAATTTAACTTTTTGCATATAAAATTGTTGTCTCTCAAACATTTTTGGCCACTTTTTCTTTGTTGTTGTTGTTTGGTGTTGCCCGTGAGCACCCCTCTTCCTGTTTGCGTGTGATTGTGATAATATTCTCGTTAGGTTATGCTAATGCTCCTTGTACTTGTTTAAATATTTACTCATTAGTCATAAACAACTCTCTGCCTCTTATGCTCATTACCTACCATGAACCAATAATAGGAAAGTGAGTATATATTTTACGAGAAAATGTCACTTTGTTTGTCTCAACTATTCAATTGCAGAATCTTAAAATATACGATTGAATGCTTCAGAATTTTTAACTCATTATTCGTTAACACGTTAAAATATCATATAATAGGTTCCCAATTCGGAAGTCCAAGTAATTCGGGAAGCAGAGAAACTCTGTGGGCTCCTCTTAAGAAGGATTTGGAAGAAGCAACAATAGTGCAGGCCAAAGTTATAACTCCAGTGATGTGAAATTATTCGTGCCAACGCAAAAGTTACTAATTGCTTTTGGTTTTGGGGTCCCATCAATCTCCCTCTCCTCTTTTCTGAGCTTTTGTTCTAAGGCAGTGCCAATTTTCTTCTGGTAGATTCCATACCAGTTGATCCTTAGTCCCCACTGTTCTTGCTGGATGATATTTGGTTCTCTCCTAAGAGACATCACAAGCTTTTAAAGCTATCATCCAAATGTGAATTAATTACTCTACCAAAAGCTTTTAATTTAAATTATTGGGAACAAGCGGTTAGGTATTAGCACTGCATTCTTCAAATGATGCCCAGAAACAAACCAGTTTAAACTTCTCTAAGAAGTGCAGGTTATTTAATT
This sequence comes from Delonix regia, assembly GCA_037074485.1. Taxonomy (NCBI): domain Eukaryota; kingdom Viridiplantae; phylum Streptophyta; class Magnoliopsida; order Fabales; family Fabaceae; genus Delonix; species Delonix regia. Next base: position 36,636,409 of record CM073454.1, read on the forward strand.
ACAGAGTCGGCTAATTTAATGGTGAAGATAAAGAATGTGATATATGGTTAAGTATATTATTATTGGTTCAAATTCTAACCATAGCATAAATAATTAGTCTCTTAAGTTGGATACAAATTTTTCCAACAACACATCCTAAATTGATAGCTGCTTTTACAAAGACCCTCAGATTAATCTTTAGGAAATAAAAAGGATATTAAACGTGTTGATTGATGATAGAAGACAACTAATATTATGATCCGTGAATGCATGCGTCCAAATAATTCCGACCACAACGCCAACTACAACATCTGTATGCGGAAATTGTGTATTTGAGTCTCATGAGTCAGACTCACAAGACATATGGGCAAACATTCGATGAACAACGAACTATCATGTTCTAGCCCATCCATTTTTTTATATTTAAATATTTATAGGATTTATATGATTTTTGTAGAGAAAATAGACACCGAATAAAAATAAAATTGTAGCAAATAATTTGGTATAACACACAAAATTTTACATAAAAAACTTTAATAGGGTAAAAATCACGAACAATGAAGAAATGACTTCCTTATGAAAAAATAGTAGTTACATATTCTCTATATAGTAAGGATAATATAATATTTTTATATCTTTGGTTAATAAGAAAATACTAATATCACAACTTTCTATATATCTCACAACTCTATTTCTCTAATCGCTTATTTCTTGGTTATAAGAAATGAGGTTTTGGAACTCTCTATTTATAAGAAAATATGAATGGCTCCAATGTAATTTTCAAAGGACTAAATTGTAATTACAAAAATTTTTCCCTTCCTCTTTTCCATGGTTGGCCACCAACCAAGAGAAATATTGTCACATAATATTCACCTACCATTGATAATTTTCCACTTGAAGATTTGATTGAAATTTAATCAATCTTTACACCATTCTTCCTTCCTTGTCATCTCTCGTTGCTCATGTCTCTATTAGGCCAATGGAAGATCTACACTATATAAACTTATCAGTGTTCACTTACTTTGTCAGTGTATCTGCTAGGTTATCTTTAGTATGGAATTTTTACATATCTATACTTCTTTCTTCCACCTTTTCTCGGACAACGTGACATTGAACTTGTATGTGTTTAGTCTTAAAATCGAATGCTGAATTTTTTGCTAAATAGAGAGCAACTTGATTATCAAATAATAGTGTAATCTTTCCAGGATTATACCCAAGCTCTTCTAATAGTATATACAACCAAATTGATGCTTTGCTAGCTTGTGTAACTGCAATATATTTTAGCTCAGTCGTTGAAATGGCCACAATAGGTTGCAATTTTGAATCCTAGCTTACAGCTTTGTTTGCAAGAGTAAATACATAACCACTGGTAGATTTGTGATTGTCACTATCACCTGCAAAATCTGAATCTGTATAGCCTATGGTGAAATCTAATCCTTCGTAATGCAATGCAACATCTGTGGTCCCTTTAATGTATCTTAGGAATCTTTTTATAGCATTTCAATGCTCTCGCCCAGGATTTGTTATATATCAACTAACCACTCCCACTGCTTGTACAATGTATGATCTTGAGCAAATCATAATGAACATTAGACTATCCATTGTTGATGTATACGGTACTTAAGACATTTCCTTCCACTCTTCTTCACTACTTGGGCTCATGCTTGAAGATAACTTAAAATTAACAAGAAGTAGGGTAGAGATTAACTTACAGTCTTGCATATTGAAGCGTTGCATGATTTTCTTTAAATAATTCTTTTAAGAAAGCTAAATCTTCATATTATTTCTGTCTCGGTGAATCTTTTTCCCTATAATCTTGTTTGTTGGTCCCAAGTCCTTCATATCAAATTTCTTAGCCCATTGTGCTTTTAATTTATTGATACGATCTTTGTTGGAACCTGCTACCAGCATGTCATTTACATACAACAACAAAATAATGAAATCATTTCCACCAAACCTCTTGATATATGCACAAGAGTCTACATTAAGTTTGTTGTATCCTAAGCCTATGATCAAGGAATCAAATCTCTTATACTAACATCTCGACATCTGTTTGAGACCATATAGAGATTTGTTCAACTTGCCAAATAAGTTCTCTTTTCCTTTTTCTTCAAACCCTTCTGGCTGGAGCATATAATTTTCTTCTTCAAGATCTCCATGAAGAAATACAATTTTTACATTTAACTACTCTATATGTAAGTAAAGTGTAGCACACATTGCTAAGACCATTCAAATCGTTGTGAGTTAAACAACCAGAGAAAATATCTCATTGTAATCAATGCTTTCTTTCTTAGCAAATCCTTTTACCACCAGTCTAGCACGATATCGTTCAACTTGATCATCACTAGTTCTTTTAATCTTATACACCCATTTGTTCTCGATGACTTTTCGTCCTTTTAGTAGTAGAACAAGATCTCATATCTTGTTCTTATGAAAGGCTTCAATTTCTTCTTGCATTACTACTAACCATAGGGAAGTTTCGAAGCTTTCTATAGCTCTTGAAAAATCAAAGGCTCTCTATCTTCTGTGAGTAGACAATATGCAATATTCCCTTCCATAATATAATCTAAATGCCAAATCGGTTCTTTCCTCTCTTGATTTGACTGTCAAACTTGTGGAGCTACAAGATCAGATTGTTCTTATTCATCGTACTCTGGTGCTACGTTAGAAGAAGCTGATACTTATGTTTTATTTTCTTCTCCTTTAATCAGCACTATAGTGGTTTCTACTATTTTTTTTGAAGTGCTATCACCGTTATGTATATGTTGTTTCTCTCCAAGAAAGATGACATCCCTACTAACTATAATCTTGTGGTTAGTGAGATCCCAAAGGCAATACCCTTTTACTTTGTCAGCATATCCTAAGAGTAAGCATATTCTATATTTTAGATCTAGCTTTATAACTTCTTGGACATTGTACATGTAAAATTCCAAAATTTTACATTTAAAATTTTTTATCTTGAGAGTTATTATATTAATTTAAGTAACCAAATTTATAAATTCTAGGTTAGCTCAAGTGGCTAAGCCTAACCTAAGATTCCATTGGGACATGTGTTCGACTTTCCTCTCTTGCATCTGAGTATGATTTTTGCTATGCTACCACGTGTCCACATACAATAAAATTACTAAAATACCCTCCATTTCATCTTCTTCTTCATTTTTTTCTTCTCCTCCCCGATACTTCCTCCCTCTCTTTCTCCATCCATTTTCAAATTTCAAGCTCTTTCGCGACCAAATTGCATCGACACCACCATCCCAACACTTCACTGTCAACCTTGGTTGCTTGGGGTGGCCAGAAAACCTCCAGAAATCCAGTGAAAGTGGTGGTGAAAGTAAGTTATTTCTTTAAGATAAAAGTTGTGATTTGGGCAAATTTAATTCGATTTTAATGGGGGGTTTTGATGCTAATCATCATTTCAACTTATTCTCCATAGATTTTAGCCTTTAATTTCATGAAAATTGATCAGAAATCAAGCTTCTTTTGGGCTTTCCATCGTAGATGAATAGTGCATAAACAGTAATGTCGAGATTGAAATTTGGCCAAATTCAGGTGAAATTTCATGGATTTGCTTGAAGGCTTTGATTTAGAAATGATTTTTGTGTTGTTCTCTACCCATTTGAGCTTCCAATTTCGTGAATTAGTGCTTAAATTTATAAATCCCTAATTTTTTGATGAAGAATATGAATAGTGACATGAACAGTGTCATTGGCTTGAAATTAAAAATTGAGGCATGATTTGGAGTTGTTTTGGGAAAATTCTTTAAGGGTTTTAATCCTAAGTGAGGTTCTAACAATTTCTTTGTATTAATTTGATAATTGGATTACTCAATTAAAAACCCCTTTTTTCTTAGTAGGGTTAAAGTGTGTCAAATGATGATATATGGAGAATTCTTAATTTCTCAGTGTCATTAGAAGGAGAACAAGTTGAGTTGTTGGAAATTATTGTTGAAGTGGTAAGTCACTTGGGAATTTTCCTCAAATTATGTTATATGTGATTGTTGATTAGAAGAAACTCGATGAATGAAAGCATATTGGAAGTGATTATAATTTACTGAATAAATTATTTGGTTATTGTTTAAATAAATGTTGACCTAATGGGTAAAAGAGACAATGGGAATTAAGTAAAATTTTTAGGCAATGAGCATTTTTAAAGACATTGAAATATTTTAATGTAAATTAATTGAGTTAGCTGGTGAAAAGGATGAAATAGTAAATTCATGGGTCATTTGGGTGGCCAAATTAATTGTATTGTATATGCACAATTTTGTATTAATTATGAGCATTGAAATCATCATGAGAAATAACATATGACTTTAGAGAAAAGCATGAAGTATCGCAATTGATATTAAAGGCCAATTCATTGTGGGGATTTGTTAAAATTATATGTATCTTAGAATAAGATATTAAATGTATATTATTTGTATTTAGGGTTATAGTAGTTGCACTTTACGTTGCACTAATAGAAGTTGAATTGTGTGTACTTTGATCAAGTGAATAGATAACCCTAATTATACAAGTTTTTGTTTTGAATTATATATTTTCATATATACATTTTTGTTATCTCTGGTACCTTATGGGCAGACTTCTGAACTTATAAATTTTATTGCATATTCTAATACTTGGAAAATTTGTTGGCTTATGGACTTATGATTCTGCATTTTTTGAATCATCTGAATAATTAAATATGAAATTCTAAAGTGTTATGACTATGAAATTTTGATTTTTGAATATGTATATTTTTTTTTGGTATATTTAAGAAACTTTTAGGAATATGTCTAAAACAGAACCCTATACCTAACGGCAATAGACGTTAGTCATAGTGCATTGCGATTAGTATTCAGATATTTAGTTTGAGGCCAAAGGCCATTAGTATAATTATTCAGAGCTTAAGGCCGATAATGGGTAAATGCTTTTGATGCTTTTGATCTAATTTCATTAGCTTAGGGCTAGTTCTGTATTTTGAACATTAGTTAGTTCTGTAGGAGATTTTCAATGTATTATGCTAATGGTTTTTCTCTACTTTTGGAACTGTTAATTTATGTCTATAAGTTATCTAGTTTTAAATGTTGAAAGTTTTAAGTGATAAACTTTACCATTGTTAGTCTGTTCCTTTTCTTGTATTATTAGTATTATTTGCTCATTGAGTTTTTACTCACCCCACTATTTAACATTTTTCAGATCCCAACGTTGACCCAGAACACCCATCTATAGAGTAAGAATTATGGTATTTTTATTCTTTTGGTGAGCCTAGCCTGTTGTCAGAGCAACGGTTTTCTTATGGTATATTTTGTAATTAAACTTAGTTGCTCCCTTGTATACAGACTGGATGTCTTAATGTAATTTCCATAGTTATGGGCTGTGTTGTATGCATATGTGGAAAAGTAGAGCTATCCATTCTGTTATATGTCAAATTGTTTTGGTATAGAAATTTTAGATGAGGATCTATGTATCAATCTAAGTTTTGTTATCTTTAAGATATTTGATAGGCTGACGAGGACGAGGGATACCTTGTACCTCATGCCAATCATGTCCTGTCGAATAAGGTCGTGACAGATCATCATGAATATTAGATTTCTAAACATATAGAGGTTTGTATAATCAGCTGGCATATTAGTCTATATCTCCACTGAGGTCTTTAGATCAATTGTAGTATACTTCTGTCCAAAATGAATTGGCCAATCTAGCAGTTCTTAACATTGTCTTTGTCTTTTTTAATAATTCATGTTTATTCGCTCTGCCACTCTATTATGCTATAGAGTCTACGCCACTGTGAATTGTCTTTTGATACCTTCTTGTTGATAGATAATATTAAATTCATCACTGGTATATTCTCCTTCATTGTTTGATTTCAAGCATTCAATCATTTTCTGAGATTCACATTCCACATGCGCTTTGAAGGTTTTGAAAACTTTAAACACATTTCTCTTTCTCTTGATTAGATACACACAACATCTCCTAGAATAGTCATTGATAAATAATACAAAATACTTTACTCCTTTTAGGGATAAGACCAGTGCTTGCCAAACATTAGAGTGCACTATGTTTAAGATAATTTTACTTCTCTCTTTAGAGCTCTTGAACTTCAACCTATGTTGCTTACTTCTAACACAATGTTCACAAAAAGGTAAAGAAACATTTTTGAGTCTGGGAAAAAGATTCTATTTTGCAAAAACCATCTATCCACGTTCTGACATGTGGCCAAGTTTATGGTGTCATGATATCGTTAATTCCTTAACTACTAGATCAGTTGATACGACTGAGACTTCTCCTTATTGTTGTGTTTCTTCTTCAAGCATATATAGGTTGGCCGCTATCTTTTTTGCTTTCATAACTACAAGTGCGCCTTTAATGACTTTTAAAATATCATCCTGTATATGGGTTTTATACCTATTGCTATCGAATTGTCTTAAAGAAAATAAATTTTTCTGAAGACCCTTTACATGCCGAACCTCCTAGATGCTGCGAGTCGTACCATCATACATCTTTAGTTTGATAGTGTCTATTCCAACAATTTCTAAGAAATAATCATCTCCCGTAAATATATATCCTTTAAAGGTAGGTTTATATTGGTGAACCACTCTCTCCGTGAGGTAATGTGCTACATTATTACTGAGTCTATGAGACAGATATCACTTAACCTTTTTTTGTCATCAGCAACTATTGTTGCCTCGCTTTATAAGACTTCTCTGTCATCTGAGGTACTTGCAACGCATCCTTGAATACTTAACGACTCAGTATCTTTACTTTTGGCCTCTACAGTATTCTTCAAATGACAACACTCATTTTTATAGTGTCCCTTTTTATTATATTTAAAACACCTATTATTTTTTTTGCTTTTTGATTTTGATCTACCTTGATTCTAACTCCCACTTAAGCCACATTCTATTGATCTTCCTTTCGTCACGACCAACGCTTCCACTTGTTGTAAACAAATCAACATGTCTTCTTTATTTTTGCATCAATTTTCTTTTTCCAAAATAGTCGGTGCAATGTCATAAAAAATTAGGTAGTCTACGAGAATATTATTAGTCAAGTTGATGACGAGTTGGTCATAAGAATCAAGTAAGTTTTGAAGTAAAATTTTAGCACGTTCATTCACATCTATTTTGTGACCCAGCGATATAAGTTAAGAAAATAGAGTATTCAAAATGTTGATATGCTATATTACTAAAATAGTTTCAGACATCCACAGAGTGCATAATTTTCTTTTAAGGAAAATTTTGTTATGTAGTGACTTGGCCTCATACAATTTGGTTAAATGATTTCAAATTTCTTTTGCTGTCTTCTTCTCCTCTATGATGAATAATATCTTATTTACAAGTGCTAGATGAAGATTTGTAATTGCATTCTCATACATCTCGTTCCATTTATTTTCATTTGTCAATTCTACAGGTCTTTCACTAATAGCTGCAAGACAATTATTTTTTTTTCGAGATGATCGTTTATCTTATCTTCAGCTTCTATAGTGAGAAATTACTGTTGTTGAACTTTTTAATATCAAATTTCGATGTCATTACTTTAATCATAGTCTATTTGTGAGTAAAAATAGATCTTACTATTTTTTGTGAATAGTAACTATACGTATAAACATTAACAGTATGTATGGATAATTCATCATACATGTGAATAATATCTAATACCTTATAATGGGTAAAATAATTTTATTTATTTTCTGATGTGGAGGATCCACTATAATAGTAGCAGCCATAGAACATATGATAAATAGATAATAACACATTCAAATAGACTTTAATATTAATTGTAAAAAAAAATAAACAACAAATAAAAGTAAAATTATAACAAATAATTCGAGATAACACAAAAATTTTTACTGTGAAAAAATTTTACCAGAATAAAATAACTTATATTATAAAAAAAATATGAGTTCTCTTATACATATTTTTTATATAGGAAAATAATACAGCAATACCGTTTGACAATCATCAATCGGGAGACTTCGTTTGAAGTATTGATGAATGAGAACTTACAAGTAAGACTGAATTTCAAACATTGTGACGGAGCTACCATCTCCTCGTACTGGGCTTTATTAGGATTGGAAAAAAAAATGAGACTCTATGAAGAATCGGTGCCTGAACCTTAGTAATGCATCATAACAGACAAAGATTCTGCCTTTCTCTTTCACTTCATAGCTGACCAAAATCGTTTTACAGAGAAACCAATCAGAGAGGCCAGGAGTCTGCTCAAGATTAAGCAAAAGAATTACTCACGAATCGAGTAGTAGAATCGAAGTTGATATCTCTGAAGTAAACATGATCAAGACAGGCACTGCTACCTTACTAGCCGTAGCCACCTCTTATCTCTTTCTTTTCATTACTCCGCTTCCAAAATCTACATATCATTCCCTCTTCATATCTGACTCGCTCGCAGACAATAACTCTATAGCCCATCACCTCCGCATCCTCACGCGCCGCCCCCACGCTGCCGGCTCCGAAGCCAACGCCGAGGCTGCAGCTTATGTTCTCTCAATTCTTAGCTCCTTCGATATTTCATCCCACCTAGTTTCTTATGAGGTTTCCCTCACATACCCACTTTCGCGCTCCTTATTGCTGATAAACCCACCTCCTGAACCACCCACTAGCTTCACTCTGCGCCAAGAAACCTACGACGGCGATCCTTATGCCGATGTCGAAGACGAGGTTCTACCCACATATCACGCGTATGCTAAGTCAGGCTCTGTAAGTGGTCCTGTGGTTTATGTCAACTATGGGCGCGTGGAGGACTATTTGACGCTGAGAGAAAAGGGGGTGAATGTTTCAAGTACTATTGTATTGGCACGCTGTGGGAAAATTTACAGAGGGGACATTTTGAAAAATGCGTATGAGGAAGGAGCTATTGGGGTGGTGATATATACAGATAGGAAGGATTACGGCGGCGCCGGGGAGGCACGGTGGTTCCCGGACGACAAGTGGATGCCACCGAGTGGTGTTCAGGTCGGAACGATGTACAATGGGGCGGGTGATCGTACGACTCCTGGTTGGGCGTGTACAGATGATGATGAGTGTGAGAGGCTATCCAAGGATGAAGTAGAGAGAACAGGGGATGTTCCTCTTATACCATCTTTACCAGTATCAGCAGCAGATGGTGAAAAGATAATCAGGTCAATTGGTGGTCCAATTGCAGAGGATGATTGGCAGGGAAGCAAAGATGCACCTACCTACCGGGTTGGACCAGGTCCAGGAATTCTCAATCTCAGTTACACAGTAAGTATCTAGCTAGTTGATGTTCAGCAAGGTCATTACTTCAGAAGCATTGTTATGTCAATGTTATTGTCAATTATGTGATTGTGAAAATGTCAGACAGAAAGAGTCACAAAATCACCATTGCTGAATTGGTAATTGAATGTTTGATTTTCAGGGGGAGCAGATATTAGCTAAGGCTGAGAATGTTATTGGTGTGATTAAGGGAGCAGAAGAACCTGACCGGTGTCTAAGAATTTCCTTTCTTTGTAACTTGGCATATATATGCGTGTGTGTGTAATGATTATGCAACCATTTGCATTCGACAAACAATGATTTAGACTGTTGCTACTACCTGTAGGTATGTCATCCTCGGTAACCATAGGGATGCATGGACATTTGGAGCTGTTGATCCCAATAGTGGTACTGCAACTCTACTTGAGGTAATGTTGGCTTCGCAGACATGGTTTTGCTTAGACTAAACCCATTTTGGTTTTCTAAGGATGAAACTGATGGAGTTCACTCTCCATCTCCCTCATCTTTTACTTGTGAATGAGACTCTTTCTTCACTTCCGAGAATTGATTGGCTCTAATACCAATTAATACTCAGTAATGCCCAAAACTTAGATAAAAACGTATTATTCAACACAATGCCATCTTAACAGATACATGAGCAACGACTTCTAATTAAAGTCGTTATACTAACTACCTCTAACAAAATTACCCACCTAACTAATGCAACTTGACACGTAACAGATCAAGTATCAACTAGTTTTCTCAATTGTATCATTTACTACTTAAAATTTTGATTGAATATTTTGATCCTCAGAAGATTGTATTATATCAAATTAGTTCTTCTCGAAGGATGAAACTGAAAAAAGAGTACACTCTCAAGGATATAAGAAAAAAAATCTTAGTGAACTAATTGATACTGGGTTTGTGTCTAGTGGATGAAAATTATATATCCTAGCCTTCCCACTGACTGAAGGGATATGGCCATAATGGCTCAACAGCACAAGTGATCCATGTGTAATGCAGGTTGCTCATAGACTGGGAGAGCTTCAGAAAAGAGGGTGGAAACCTAGAAGAACGATAATCTTGTGCAATTGGGATGCAGAGGAATATGGCCTTGTATTTTTCTTCCTCTCTGTATTCTCTTTTCTTACACACAGCAATAGTTTGATTTCATCACTCCCTCCAGATAGGATCCACCGAATGGGTAGAAGAGAATAGAGAAATTCTTGCTTCAAGGGCAGTTGCTTACTTGAATGTTGACAGTGCAGTAAAGGGACCGGGGTTCTGTGCTCTTGCCACTCCACAGCTTGATGAATTGATCAAACGAGCAACTCAGCAGGTATTATAAAATTAATCATGGAAAGATTATAAATGTGGGTAATGATTTAATTCCAGTGTGTCTGCATTTCAATTTCTTTCCTGGTTGCAGCTAACCATTGCTTTTCAATATTGTTATTGATTCTTTTGAAGGTCAAGGACCCAGATAACTCATCATTGACTATCTATGAATCATGGGCTGGTTCTCGTAGTTCTCCTCTGGTAAGCATATTGCAGTTGCTTACTTCTCCATATATAAATTACTAATGCTTAGGGAAAGGGTTGAGGAGAGATACTGAGAGAAGAAATCACTTCATTTCTAATTTCAATGAACTAGCCAATGATTAATGGGAATTAAACGTCGGGATATTTGTATAATCTGAATATCTATGCTCATAAAAAACTTATCTCTTCATGGAAAGTTTGGAAGATTAGGAGGTGGAGGATCCGATTATGCAGCTTTTGTGCAGCATGTGGGAATTCCATCAACTGACATGTTTTTTGGAAGAGGTAAAAGTCATAATTGTTTCATTAATAATTCTGTTAATTGTCCAGATGCCAGTTTAGCAATAGGATCCTTTATACAATTATATACATGTCAAGGTTCTGGTGAAACAAGCATTAATAAAAATTTCAAAAACAAAAGGAATGAAAGAAGTCAATGATTTTTAGTTCAACTGTTTGTTTCTGAAGAAGCAGCTCAAACTAAGACAACAAAATTTACGACACCTTGCCATTTAAGAATTTAAGATGAAAATATTATTGGCTGAATATATTTAATGATTATACTAGAAATTCTGGATTGAATCCCTAACAAGAAAAGTTTTGACGCCAAAGGAAAGGATGGTAATTAAAAATATTTTTTTTCAGAAAAAAGTGAATATTTCTTAGTGCCCCATCTATATTTGAATATTGTCCAACACATATTTGTGGAACATGCATTTCTCATGTCTTCTAGTGCAAACTAACATTTGGTGTGCTTGATAATAGTAGCCTACGTCAAGAACTAAGACATCTTGAACGTGTGTCATTTACTGTTGATTCAATGGTAAAATATCAGTCTAACTACTTCGACTTAAAAGCAAGGGATGGGCTGATGCTTACCAATGCATTAAGGAAGTCTATAACATTGGTTTAAAAAAATGCTTCGTGTCTATGTATACCTTGTGGTTTTATAAATGTCAATCATTTATATACCATACCTTTATGCTGAAATCAGTCCCTCGGAGAATTATATCAGATTAATTAGGGGAATATCACTTTTCTTTTTCTGGGGTTTCTGAAGACTTATACTTGATTCAAATTATTTGCAGACTACCCAGTATACCACTCAATGTATGATAATTTTATCTGGATGGAGAAATTCGGAGACCCTATGTTTCATAGGCATGTAGCAGGTTAATCTTATGAGCTTCCTTTACATCATCTGATCAATAAGTCTTAAATCTCCTTAGTTGGCTCATGGTTATAACCAGTCATAACTGCGTATGTTATGGAAATTACCAGTGGCAAGTGTTTGGGGTCTAGTAGCACTTTGGCTAGCAGATGAAGAGTTCTTGCCTTTTGACTATCTCTCCTATGCTAAAGAACTCCAGGTATGCCCACATTAGATGGTAATTTATTCATTTATGTCTCATACTAGGACCATTCTGAATTTCAGGCCGAGTTATGATCTTGAACAATGATTACAACATCAAATATTTATATCGCAGATTGGCACAAAGAACCTGAAAAATGAGATTTTAAATAAAAACATAAGCTTGTCTCCCATACTCAAGTCCATCAGAGAACTTGAGAAAGCAGCAATTGAGATAGATTACCAGCGCAAGGTAGCTCTTGAGTATCTTTAGACAACCACTTTCTTCAATACCAGAAGCAATAATGTCTTTTTCTTAAGGGATTTTTCTTTTCTTAAATTAAAACATGATTCTTCAAGGCAATAGAAGAGAGTAAAGGGTGGATAACAACATGGAAGAACGACCAGTTGAAAGTGAGAGAGCTCAATGATAGACTGATGATGGCTGAGCGTGCATTTACTGACAGAGATGGCCTTTTTGGAATGACATGGTATAAGCATTTGGTAAGAAGTCAATTTCAGGCCCCCCTCCCTCATCCTTCTTTCTGCTTCTTGACTCCATATTCATACAGAAGATATATAATTTGGTTAAAGCAAGAGAATGTAGTAAAGATGACGATTGAAAAAACAGAGAAAAGGAACAAAAATTGCCAATATTTCTATCCCATACTCTCGTTTGTACTCTTATCTGGCATATCCATATAAATTTGTTGTTGACATGATTAACACATTAAACCATCAACTTTCCATTTTCCAGGTCTATGGACCATCTAAACATAATGCCTATGGATCACAATCCTTTCCTGGGATAGTTGATGCCGTTAAAATTGCAGAAAATCTGAAGACTGCAGAATCATGGCATTGTGTGCAACACGAAGTTTGGAGAGTATCGAGAGCCATCAGACACGCCTCCTTAGTTCTAAAGGGTCAACCAACATGAATATTTACTTATGCAATTCCCATTAATGTGAACTTACTGATGCAGATATTTAGTAGATGTGGTAGAGCGCTTATAAGTGTTGCCTCACAAGTTATTCAGTGTTTTCCCCACCTAGCATCTGTCAAATGCCATTTTGAAGATTAGTTGCAGCTTGATTTCTCTTATTCTTACTTAGTGGAAGACAGTGAAATCTAAGGTAAAGAAGCCAACGTCTGGAACCCTGGTCCATGATAGATGTTCCCAATGTATAAATGTGAGCTAGCTGTAATAAAATCTTCGCAGTCTGCACTACTTAGTCTTTATTTCTATCTTTCATTCTTAATTTGATATGAACTAGGGGTATCTTGACAAAGAACTTTTTTTTTTAAACACTAAGCTAATCTCTTAAGGTTGTATTATTTTTATAAATTAACACATGCCAAACAATTGGACACATTATTTACTAATGATCTAATTGATATCAACAAAATATGTGACTAGGTAATGGATAATTGGCGTTATTAAAACGAGTTGGTTATAGGTTGACTTGGTTAGCTTTTGAACTTGTATGTATTAATCTGTTTGAAAGGACTTGGACGAAATAACTCCTTTAGTTTTCAGGCTAACCTATAAAAACAATAAATAAATAAATAAGTGATGAAAAATTAATATAAAGTAGGTTAAAATGTAGATGAACATGTAGATGGGTTATAATTTGAAAAGGCAGAATGCCTGAAAATAGCCTTACCCTATTTAGATTAATAGCGACTATATGTGTTGAAGGATAATATTTTTTTCTTATCGTATGAAAAAGTAATAATTGAAAAAAATAATAATAATGAGTGGTTTAAACTGAAGACGATAATAGTTTTAAGAAATACATAGACTAATATAGACATGTTATTTTTTATCATAATAAATTTGATTTACTTTTATTTGTCAGATAAATTGTAAAAAATAAAAATTCATTAATATTCATTTTCATCCATGCTTGAATATAATGAAAAAATATCTGCCCATGGACCTATATGGATGAAGATAGACATCATTATGTCAAACCATTTACTAATGCCTAATCTATTTTGACAGTGTTACAGACAACATGATTTGAGTTGTGTAATCAAATAAATTCAAGTATTAAAACTTTGAGATAGTATATATATATATATATATATATATATATTTGTATGTACGTAAGGTAAATTCCTTTTCACGTGAGAATTTTGTTTGATAAATGAAAAGTTTTTTTTTTTATCAAACTTTTAGCACCTGCCTTTATTCTATGTGTATTAAAAAAATTTTAAAGTGTGTAAGTTATCTAGTAGTAACAAAAAAAATAAAATGAATTAATTAACTATATTTTAAATAGGAAATTTTTTGAAGTCCAAAGATTTTTTGAAGTGAACAAGAATAATAATAAATTAATAAATTACTTACCTTTTAAATTTTTCTATTGAGTGACTATAAATATAACTTGATATGGTTTAAAATTAAAACAAAAAGAAAGAATATATGATTTATTTAACAATTTGGATTGTTTATCGTTATATATCATTTAGAGTCAAAGACAAAGTTAAATGTGGTTCCATATATTTATAAGATTTAAGAGTTATTGAGAAGAGTACCAATGAGAGTTACTTTGTATAACAAAAAATATATGTTGTATTGATACTGTCCCAATAAGCTCATTGTGTTCATTTCTCTGTCACTAATATTACATAACTAGTTTTATGCACTTTTTCAAATTTATTATGTTTTTTTATATTACAATATATTACTAAATTTAATTTTTTTACAACTTTTATAAATATTAATGATTTAAAATATATTAGTATATAACAAAATAGACTAATTTTCATTAAGACATGTGTAACACAAGCAAATAAAACTAGTTTTATTAATTAAATTTTGTATTTCTTTAGGTAAACAAATAATACGTATATGTTAGTTTTAATACTTATTAATCAATAGAGGCATCAAAATGGGTCCAACCAACTAGGTCGAGCCCATATAACTCACATAAGAGGTGGATTAGGTTGAGAGGTTCTTTTGAGAATTCCTTTAGTATACTTCTATTAGCTCGGTTCCTTTAATTCGCGAGTTAAACGAGTCAACTCACGAGTTAAACAAGTTGCCCATTTTTTTTTTAAATTTTTTTCACTCACTTAGTCCAGCGCTCTAACTTATTGCACTTTCTTGTTTAAAAAAATTAACCCTAATGTATATGTTGTGTTGTCTATATATTTTTTGTAATTTGTTAGATTTGAATATTTTGCTCATAATCATATTCTTATTATTAATGAATCATTAAATTATTAGATTATTCTACTTGTTTTAATTGGTTGAAATTTGCCTTTTATTTAGTTTTTTTTGTTTATTTATACTAATATAGAAATTGATTGATTAAATAAGACATGTGCTTAAAGAAAAGCCACATTTTAATTTTTATAATTTTTTTATTTTATTTTTATTTTTTTAATTTTTTTGGTGGGTTAAATAGGTCAGCTCGCTTAACCCACCAGGTAGGATAAGTTGATATTTTCAAACCACTATCTTATAGTGGATTAAATATGCTAATTCGTTTAACCTACCAACTTGGGTGAGTCAGCTCGGGTGAGATGAGTTGACCCACTTTAACAGCTCTATTAATCAAGATGCTAATAATGTTTGAAATTTAACATAAATAGCTCTATAAGTCTTATCAATTCTTTTTTGTCCATTGAGTGAAGTTGTGTTATGTAATTTAATCCATGAGTTGTCAAATAAACTTGATCACAAGCTAGACCTTTACAAAAATGAGTTAGGCCTTTAATTGAGTTTATTATTATTATTTTTGTCCAAGCTTAGGCTTAATCTTAATTTTTTTTTTCTATTTTTAGGCTCGAGTCCAGCCCAATAAAAGCTCAAAAAGCCCGAATTGAATCCTTTTTTTTTTTTTGTAATGTATTATTTTTACTTTAATAAGAAAAAAATAATGTCCACGAAAAAAAGTTTAGTTAAAATGAAGGATTTAAATTAAGAACCATAAGAAGAATCTCATTAGTTAAAGACATAATTAATAAATTTAATATAAAAGACAAACAAATATATTTTTTGCAATATATATATATATATATATATAATTCAAGTGAAGTTGAAATTTGAAATAAAGCCCAAACTCAGCTTTTTTTTTTGTTCATTTGGGCCTATTTTCGGGCTAGACATTTTGGCCCGAACTCAAATCCGTTTTTTTAGATCGGGTTCATCAGACCGGGCAAGGTTTCATGCAGATGATTCGGTTTATTGTCAAATTGCGTATTTAGTAAAAACAAAAAATTTCGTGGACGGTGTCTGCTTTTCCCTCTAATGTCGGACGGTGATTGGCTAACGTAACAGAGTACACAAAACGGCCAAACTGAAAACTAAAACGACATAAGGAGCGTGGCGAGGCTCAAAGAGGCGGGGCATCAGAATCAGAAGCGCACAGATAGAGAGAGAGGCGAGGGAGATGGAAAAAGTGGAATTTTAAAGAACCAAAAATTATTAAAAAAAGGAAAAAGAAAAAGAATTTAAGACAGTAAAATGTTAGGGTGTAGTAGCAGTTGTAGTTGCATAGCTCATATTGTAGCGCCGTTTTCTCAATCTCCACTCAATCGCCTCTCTCACTTTACCTCGCCTCCTTCTCTGCCGCTCGCCGGTCAGCTTCCACTCTCTCTTTCTCTCACTCCCACCCTCAATGTTTTGAGTTCAATTCGTTATCTATTTCGCTTCTTAATCTCTTATTCATTTTGGTAAAGATTAATAGAGTTTTTGGAGGAAGCGGATTCGCCGTTTATGAGGAGCTTAGGTGTTTACATATGCTCATTTTGAATTTCCTTTGATTTGATAGATTTTCCCACCTTTTTCTTTTCTCTGGGCAATTCGTGTTTTTATACTGATTGCTTTACAACGTTGAAGTTCATGGGTCATGACATTCTTATATTCTCATTTGGCATTATTTTGCTCTAATTAGAACTGTACGCCCGCATTTTTCATATGGGGTTTTGAGGTCATTTTTTCTTTCTTTCTTTATTTTTTATCCTGTGAAGTTGAAGAAAAACTTTTACATTGCTAACCTGAAACAATATCTTTTACATAACATTCATTGCTTTTCACCCCTTCACTTTGTGCATAATGATCATGAAGTGTGAGCACCTGTGGCCTGGATTTCCTTTCAAAACCAAAGTTTCCCTGCCTAAAATACTCCTGATTAATTATTATTTTGTTTCAATTGAAAATTTAGTATTGTGTGCAGTTCTTGTAACAATTTAATGTTGTACTAGACAGATTTACTGAAGGTTGCATCTAGAAGACTCACTTTTGCAACAAAGACACAATCCATATCCACCATGGCAGTTGTTGTAAGTTAATTCAACTAGTCAATATATAATTTTTCTACCTTTTTGTAGTTGCAAGTTGCAAGGACGACACATTCTCTAGTTCTACCACAAAATGTGGTAGCATCGTGTAATATACATGCCTATTCTTTGTGATAAGAGTATAAAACTAATTTTCATTGTTTGGATCCAGGATGAAGATAATGTGGGCAATGTCAAGCGACAATTAGCAAAACTGTTTGAGGCATCTCTAAAGGCAACTGTACCTGACGAGCCTGATGTGGAGCCTTTAATTGCTGCCTGCACTGGAAAATTTGGTGATTACCAATGGTGGGTTAAACTTTTCTCCTAGTCAACACTTACGGGAATTTGAGAATCTCAATTTATTGTATATCACTTTAGAGCAGGACTACCAGAAAACATTTTTTCTTTTATAAACTGTCTTCATCTTACTTTTTAAAGCTAAACTAGGTTATCTTGCTATGTGCAGTAATAATGCAATGGGCCTATGGTCTAAAATGAAAGGAAAGCAGACAGAATTTAGGGGTCCTCCATCTGTTGGACAGGTATAGCCAGTGATCATTTCTTTACCTTTTTATTCCTCACCATTATGCATTTTCCTTATAACCCATACTAATTGTTGATTTCAGAATTTGATTTTTATTTGTTAGTCGGATGATTATCTTTATGTTATGTTTTGTAGGCCATCATGAAGAATCTTCCGCCATCTGAAATTGTAGAATCATGCTCTGTGGCTGGGCCTGGATTTGTGAATGTTGTCTTATCAAAGAATTGGATAGCGCAGGTGATTGCATTTTCTATCTCATAGTTTAAAATTGCGACTCATTTGTACCCAGTGTTTTTGTCCATTTTTGTCTTTCACTTTATTCAGTTATTGGAAGAAGCTGCTGAACTTTTTTCACTTTGTTTGATTTACTTTAGCTTCTTCAAGTAACCTGTTAATACTTACAGTAAAAGTTCCTGGTACAGAATTTGCAGAGGATGCTAATTGACGGTATAGATACGTGGGCACCACGACTTCCACTCAAGAGGGCGGTGGTTGATTTTTCATCACCCAATATAGCAAAAGAAATGCATGTTGGTCACCTGAGATCTACCATTATTGGGGATACATTAGCTCGTATGCTTGAATTTTCTCATGTCGAAGTTCTCCGCCGGAATCATGTTGGTGATTGGGGAACACAGGTAAATTTGATTCCTGAGATATGCATTTTGTGCCCTAAAAGTAGTGCATGTTCAATCTGAGGTTAAATTGTTCATGACTTAGTGTCATTGTAACTAGTGCCTTGGCTCTAGGTAGTTCAATTGTACCCAATATTTAACTTCATGACTTTGTGGTTCATTACCATTTACATGGTCTTTTGAGAACTACATAAGATGCTCTATTTACTGTCGTTGTGATAAAGATCAATAACATATGGTAGATTCCTCCTAATTTGAGTTTATGTTGTCTGCTATTCTTTGTTGTCCAAGTGTCATGCAATGTTAAAATAGAGGATGTTTAAGTATCATAGATATTGACTATTTTAATGAGTTGCAGGATTAGCATTGTCTATTGATTTGTTAAAGAGATATCCTTCCCTCAAAAATTGATTGAATTATAATATATTCTGTTGGAATTTTGATAATTTCTCCTTTTGGTCATGATACCATATTGCTCAAGCCTCTAATTTAATGTATTTGATTTGCAGTTCGGTATGCTGATTGAATTCCTTTTTGAAAAATTTCCAAACCCAGATGATGTTAATGAAGCAGCCATTGGAGATCTTCAGGTAATAAAATAAATACAATTCCATTATTCTTGCTTATATATTTTTATATTGTATTTTGTTGGGATTTTTTTGTTCAGCTATGAACTTTTGATAAACATTGTTTTTAACTCATTAACTGCATGCCCTTCTTCTAATTATGGAAGTCAGTATTGAGTATGATTGTTTATAAATAGCATTTAATCTATCTAAGAAAATATAGTTGCTGTCAAAAGTAGCTAAATTCTTTTTCTGCAAGTAGCATTGCAAATAGTTGTTTTTGCTTCGTTTTTTTATTTTTTGGATTTGGATGAATAAACTCTTGTATGTAATTGGCTGTTTTCTGTTTAAAAAATAATTGTCGTCATTTTTATAAGTAGGTTAAGGAGTGAAGTTAAGCATCATTGCTTGAATATAGGTTTCATTGAAAAGACTGCTCTTTTCAATGCTTGCAAATGAACATTCAACCTTGGGATGGCAATATATATAGGCCTTGAGAATAACATCTGATTAATAGTCACTGTGTTTGTGTTTCTCTTTATGGTTGTTGTTATGCATATCTATTTGATACTTCAATCATGTAGCATCTTCCTTTACATTGCTATGAAGTGACTTATGGTTGGTTATTTCCTAATGCTCTTGTGTGCTCTACTATGTTAGGCATTCTACAAGGCCTCAAAACAGAGATTTGATAGTGATCCCGACTTTAAGCAGAGGGCACAACAGGCAGTGGTCCGTCTTCAGGTAAATTATTCCAATTTTCTGTTTAAGTATTTTCCTATTTTACTACTCTTGTGAGATCTTGGAAAACTAGGTTGTAAATTGCTTGAATTTATTTTGATTTCAGGGTGGAGAAACCAAATATCGTAAGGCATGGGCACAGATTTGTGAAATTAGTCGGACTGAATTCCAAAGGGTCTATCAACGGCTTGGAGTTCATTTGGAGGAAAAGGTACATGTTCTGGTTTATTTCTAATTGACTCTGGGAGGGTAACCATGATGTCTTCTCTATGATGCCTACCAGAAGGATTTACTGCTGGGATTTCTATACATGCTTATTATTCCTTGAGTTTGCTAGAAAATCTAGCATTTGCAATGCTTAAGATTCTATTCATTGAATGGCTTAGATTTTGATCTGATCTTGTATCTTTTTTCTCATTTTATTATGCTTGAAAGTTTGATGATTTGCATAAGTTGGCATTAGGAATCTGCATAATTACTCTTCCACTCAGTGTTTGGTTTTCCTTACATTCTGAACGAAGGTTGAAATTTTGAAATAGGGCTTTTGTATGTAACAGGACTCCTCTAGGTACTTTATCAATTCTAGGATTTAGCACATGCGATGAATATTTTGAAAAAAAAATTGCTGTTGGATGGACATTGTTTGTGTGCCAGCCGACTGTCTCAGTCATTATTCATTTGCTTCAAAATGTAATGATAGCATTTTCTACAATGCACTGAATGATATTATTGTTTTTAACAGGGAGAGAGCTTTTATAATCCATATATCCCTGGGGTTTTAGAGGAACTGAATAAAAAAGGACTGATCGAAGAAAGCGAAGGAGCTCGTGTGATATTTCTTGAAGGGGTAAACATACCACTTATTGTTGTGAAGAGTGATGGTGGCTACAACTATGCTTCAACCGATCTAGCAGCACTTTGGTAAGATTTCTTTCTTATACTGGTTTGTTTAGACACATTCTTGAAAATTCTTTGAAAGTTGACAACTCTCTAAACTCTCAAGTAGTCCATTTTTCATGATAAATTTGTTTGCCATTTTTTTTATAAATTGTATTCTCTGCTATTCATGTTGAATTTGGGATATCTAATATATTACAAACTAAATACAAATTATCTTTCTAACTGTTTCATGTTACTTGAATGTCTAGTTTGCTCGTGCAATGGGATTTTTTATCGCCTTTGGAGTTAATATGATGGCACAATAAATTTTAACTTGTTCCATGAAAATTGAAACAGTTAAATCTGGAAATCAGAAGTGGCTGAAACATAAAATTATTGTTTATTGATTCAATAAACTCTGAGTTATTTCAACAAGAATTTCTTATTAGAATGTCATTCACATCTCTATTGTAACAAGAATACAAGGGGGTGGAATTCAGTTTTGTCTATGCCTTGAGTCTTCTTACTATTGCAACCTTAAAAGTCTTGTTTCCCAAGTATATTTTGTGGCCAACAAGTACATTTGATATAGTATTTTATTTTGAATTGATTGAAGAATACTTTCTTTAGGCTGCAATAACAATGCTTACAAACATTAGGTATAATGCACATTATTTTGCCTAACTAATGACATGTATCATTAATCGAACTTGTTCGGTATAGCAAATATAAAAGCTTTTTTTTTTCCATCTTCAGTCCTCATGTTTGTATCTGTTTATCTAATTATCTCTATTTCTGTCTGATTACAGCAGTGGAAATATCTCAAGGAAAAGAAAAACTGATTACACTAATGTGCTGCTTAATTTATGTAGGTATAGACTCAACGAAGAAAAAGCTGATTGGATTATATATGTTACGGATGTAGGGCAACAGCAGCACTTTGATATGGTATTTAAGGTATTTCTCAGATGCTAATGTCTATAGTATTATATGGTTCCTGCTTTTTTTTGTTCACATAAATTACTTTTGCCAATAGAGTTGCTCTTATTGATTGTCTTTTCTGACTTTAAATAATTATTTTATATTTTCTACTACTCTACTTACTTTTCTCTGATTTATTAATTAATCAATGACAGCTTATAATATTTTTATCCTTAAAAAAGAAGTCTGTGACTTAAGAAGCACAGACATGGACTCTGAGATGACAAATGTGAAATGCTCTGGTGCAATTAAGTGTTACATCATGTTTGATATGAGTGCCAGACATGGACTGGAATCCATTTTGAAGTATTTGTGCTTCATAGGTCATGATGAATTGCTGCTACCAATGTTTCAATGAGATAAAATGTCAGGCATCCCCTTCCATTTTTATTTCAGGCTGTTAAGCGTGCGGGTTGGCTGCCAGAAGATGATATTTTATATCCCAAAGCTACTCATGTAGGCTTTGGTCTTGTTCTTGGGGAAGATGGAAAACGTTTTCGAACACGCAACACAGAAGTTGTTCGATTGGTTGACTTGCTTGATGAAGCTAAGAATCGCAGTAAAAGTGCCCTTATTGAGCGTGGTAAATTACTAGATGCCTACACTATGCTTGCCATACATTAAATTTCTTGTTCATCCTTATGTGCATGCAAGACTTGTTGCAGCATATCCACATATTGTCAACTAGCACTTTTATTAGTCTCACTCTTGTATTTATTAATCCAACTAGTAGTTAGTAGTTCAACTATTGTATTTATTAGCCTCATTTTTAGGTGTAGATTTTGTATATAAATATCCATGTTGTCTATGTAATTCAACAAGGTGAAATACAAGTTCTTTCCCTTCACTACATGACTATATGGCAAAATATTTTATAGATTGAGATTAACGAGTGCATGTGCCTATTTTGATAACATTTATTGAGATTCTAAGCACTAGACAGATAACCTTCCAAATTCTTTATGTTCATTAGAGACAGCTAAAGATTGGTCTGAGGAGGAGGTTGAGAAGACTGCAGAGGCTGTTGGTTACGGTGCTGTTAAGTAAGCTACTTTTACTTTTTCTTTAAAAAGTATTTCCACGTTTACCTTGTTGAACTATAAAATGGTATAAAGTATAACCAGTCCATTCTTAAATTTTTTTCCCACTTTAGAGCAAAACTGGCATTCTGTCCTGTGATGCTGAGTTGTATGATATATATTGCTATCTGGTGTTACTTTGGATATAGCTGTATTGACTAGCAAAATCTCAGACTAAATTTATAAAAGCTATATTTGGGGTGCTTTCAAATTTAAATTTGAGCCACAAATCTGAATTTTGTTGGCATATACAAATATTGCTAAGTAAATACATCATGCCATTATAGAACAGGTTTAATCCTTCCAAGTGTCCAGCCCGGTTACTAATTTCTGTGCCACAGTACGAAGTTTGGTTTTAGTAACATATGGTTAATCTAAATTGCTTATGATTTTGCTTTAACATTGCAAATTCTATGCATTTAGCTGATGTTAACATTGAGAATGCTAAATGAGTGGCAGCCCTTTATTTGTTTCTTTAATATGTCTTGACAGGTATGCTGACCTGAAGAACAACCGGTTGACAAATTACACTTTCAACTTTGATCAGATGCTTAGTGATAAGGTGAGTTAACGGCATGCAAATTTTTAGTATATTCTATTGAAGCTTCATGGAAGAAGCTAGTGGATTTCAGGACAATAATCCCTATGCCCATTTTTGGCAACTATAATCTTTTGCTCCTTTCTATTTAACAAATTTTTGAAAACATTAAAAAGTTACACTTAAATGTGCATATATTAAACTTCTGTTAGTAGTTGCCAAACTCTTGTCCCCTAAAAGATTATTGGTTCTAATGTTAACATTGTCTTACCTTCGTCTTGTGAAACAGGGCAATACTGCTGTTTATTTACTGTATGCTCATGCTAGGATCTGTTCCATTATCAGGAAATCTGGTAAAGACATAGAAGAATTAAAGAGAGTAAGTTTCTTTGTCTTCCTGGGATGCTACCTATGGATTTTGATATTATCTACCAAATATGTAAAATTAAGCATGGTCATGAATCCCAAATTGGATTGACTTTTGAAATGATCTTTTGACTCATTGAATGCTTTGATGCTGGCCATTTAAAATTGAATAATGATTTAATTGTTGGTGTGAAAATTGCTCACTGACTAGTATTGTCATATACAATATTCCATTTATGTTTATATATAGTCAGTGCTAAATAACCAACTTGTACGACTTATTTTGCATTTCATGTTTATCTACTCGTTGTGACAGGTTGGGAAAATAGCGCTCGATCATCAAGATGAGCGTGTATTAGGGCTTCATTTGCTACACTTCTCTGAGGTAGGATATGCGCCCGTAACCCGTGATACTTTTACACCTGTGTACCATACTTGATATTTATAACTTGGTCATTTGTGCCTCTTCATTTTCTTGAATTACGAGAGACTCTAATGGCTGCATTGTGTTCCAGCTTATTAATTAATTATCCAAAAAGATACTTACATTCCTTTTTTGGGATTTTCTGCTGCGTTACTTTTCAGGTTGTTGAGGAGGCATGCACCAATTTATTACCCAACGTGTTGTGTGAATACCTATATAACTTATCAGAGATCTTTACAAAAAAATTTTATTCCAATTGTCAGGTATGGTTCTAACACTCATTTCATAATTTAGAATTTATATTTATGCTTTTCATGTTAGTGTTGGCGGCGACGGCCAGAGAGTGGAGAATATCAAGCTGCTGAGTGCCAACTAGCACATTTCCAATATTTCTTGTGGATAACAGCTAAAAAATGGCTCCTGTCTTTTATACCATTGTCCAATTATAATTATGAGAGTTCCAGTTGGTTGGTTTATCAGCTAAAAGCTGTCCTCAACCAAGAAGTTTTCTGGAGTGTTGCTTCCTGTGGAACGTCATTAACCACGTAGCGTCCATACTAAGATGTAGTTAAAGAATACCTAGTCGTGACTCCAAGCCATCTGATGCAGGTTGTTGGGTCGCCTGAGGAAACAAGCAGACTCTTGCTATGCGAAGCAACGGCAACTGTGATGAGAAAGTGCTTTTATCTACTTGGAATTGTACCTGTCTACAAGATATGATCCATCCGAAGGTGTTACTACACAATTTTGCAACTGTCATTTTTTGTACACACAAATTGTATACTTTCGAAACTTATAAATTAAGAACTTTTCTGGCAAATTCTCTCCCGGTGGTGTTGTTTTTCCAGTTATGTCCACTTAGGTGGAAACAGGGAAATAGCCAAGTGCTTGATAGTGTTGTTGCATTGTAATATTCTTATTGACGCTAATTTAGCATGATAGGCCTCTCATGCTTGTATTTTCTTCATTTAGTGGCAGTGGGTGCTTACAAATATTCTGCTACGTCTAAAGATTATGGTAGAAAACTTGTTTTGAAAAAATTGCATTTACACACGTCATCCTTTGTCTCAAATTGCAATGCCTCTCCAATCCAAGAAAGAGCACAATTAATTTTCTGAATTATTATTCATTTTAATTCAATCCCGTAGCCTCCAACTGTATTTATTAAATAATTTTAACTATGCAAAATGACTAAAATATTCTTGTTACGTAGGTAATAAGCCTCTAACTTCAAGTCTTGCTTCCGTTTTTCAGTTTCTTCTTGTGGGGTGTGAACTAAAGTTCAATTATTAGAGAACGTTTGTGGTGGACTGCATATTGCATATTATTTGAGTAATTTGAGTTTTAGGAAATGTTATTGTCAATCTTTTTCATCGTACAATGAAAATTTCTTCAAATTATGTTATTCGCATATACTTTGATGCCCACTTTTTGAAGTTAGTTAGTGTTTGATTTTTTTTAATTATTACGTCTTTGTTGTAGTTCACTAAGTCAATACTTTGTCTTTGATTTCGAATTTGAATATCAAATTATCAGATAATACAAGTTTAATAAAAAGATATTGACCACGCATTGAGATAATTGAATAACTAAAATGAATAAATAAAAAATAATTTTTTTTAAATTTTAATTTTGCTTTAATGTCTATCAATTAAAAACTTGTAATTAAATTTTATTTGCATATATTTTGATGCACGCTAGTTTTTTAAGTTAGTTGGTATTTGATTTTTTTTTTGAATTATCATGTTTTTGTTGTAGTTGACTGGGTCAACACTTTGCTTTTGATTTTAAATTTGAATATCAAATTACCAGATAATGCAAGTTTAATGAAAAGATGTTGACCATACATTGAGATAATTGAATAACTAAAATGAATAAATAAAAAATAATTTTTTCTTAAATTTTAATTTTGCTTTAGTGTCTGTAATTAAAAACTTGTAATTAAATTTAATTCGTGTATACTTTGATGTGCACTAGTTTTTGAAGTTAGTTGGTGTTTGATTTTTTTTTTTTAATTATCATGTTTTTGTTGTAGTTGATTGGGTCAACACTTTGCTTTTAATTTTGAGTTTGAATATCAAATTATCAGATAATGCAAGTTTAATGAAAAGATGTTGACCACGCATTGAGATAATTGAATAACTAAAATGAATAAACAAAAAATAAATTTTTTCAAATTTTAATTTTGCTTTAGTGTCTATCAATTAAAAACTTGTAATTAAATTTTATTCGTGTGTACTTTGATGCGTGTTAGTTCTTGAAGTTAGTTGGTGTTTGATTTTTTTTAATTATCACGTCTTTGTTGTAGTTGACTAGGTCAACATTTTGCTTTTGATTTTGAATTTGAATATCAAATTATTAGATAATGCAAGTTTAATGAAAAGATATTGACCACATATTGAGAAAATTGAATAACTAAAATGAATAAATAAAAAAATATATTTATTTTATTTTTTCTTTAGTATCTATTAATTAAAAACTTGTAATTAAGTTGTTATAGTTTACAATTTTTTAAATTTAATTTCTATTCTGAAATTATATTGATTGTTTTATTGATGTAATTAATTATTAATTATTTTGATATTATGAATATGTATAATTTATGTTGAAAAAGAAAGATAATGAAATAAAATTAACTTACATATATAATAAAAATTAATAAAAATATAATTAAATAAACTACACTAAAAATGGTTTAAATAATAAAATAAAATTTTAATAGTGATTTAAAAAAAAAAAAAAATCAAAGGAACAGATTTACTTTGACAATTAAAGTTTCTTTAGTTTAACTAGAATACATACTATGAAATGAGTTATATAAATACACCATATAAACGCGCAAATTAAATTACGTGTGTGTGTGTGTATATATATAGTTTTTATTTTCTTTATGAATAAAAGTAAAATTGATGAGATAATCCAATACAAAATTCATAAATCGAATTTAAATAGTCATATCTTTTCGAATAATCAAAACAATATATTTACTTGGATAACGGCATTACTATAGTTTGAATACAACACAAACTCTAAAACAAGTTTTATAAATACACCATGCAAATACTTGCATATAAAATTTGTTCATTGCATTGCTCAGAAATATCTGGGTTACTCAATGGCTTCCGATAATAACCTTGATGAAGAAGTTTTGGAGGCAGCTAATATTTTGCTTTCTATAAAACATAGATCGATAAGCATTAAAGAAGCAAGGAAATTACAAGAACTGAAGGCAAAGAATGAAGATCGCATTAAGCGAAGAAGACTGAATATAGAAGAGAGTGATGAAGTCCCCAGAGACTTTCCTGTGGCCGCTCTGAAATGCTTTGTCAAAAAGTGTAGCATTGCAATGGAGAAACAATTGACCAAGAGCGATACAAAGGATGATCAAAACAGACTGAATCTAACTAAGAAAGTTGTGGAAGAACAATTTTTGCTTTTGTTAAAAGATGATGAAGATTTGATAAAAGGAATCCCTGTGACCATATATGACATATATGGTAATGAATATGCCATGAAATTTAATTATTGGGCACAGAAGTATTATGTACTTAATGGAAGCTGGAAGAGGTTCGTGAAGGAACATGGATTGCGTCCTAATGAAGATTGGGTCAAGGTGTGGATGTTTCGCCATTCACAAACCAATAAGCTGTGTTTTGTTATTACTTGTGAAAGAAAATAGTAGTTGAAAATCAGGATCACTTGTGGGATAGCAGGTCTATTGTTTTGTTTATCATTGTAATCAAATCATGAATTGAAAAATATATTTTTGAATCACAAATCATATAATGTATTGAATCATAAAATTTAATAACAAATAAAAAATAACTTAAAATATAAAATATGGCATATGTAATATGCAAAAATATTTAAAATAAAACTTTGAGAATTTTATTAACTATGTGATTTGTTAATAATTAATTCTTAAAATAAATTTAAATAATATGTTCTTTGCTTTCTTTATAAAAAGTATATATTATGCTTACAACAATACAATACTATCATACTAATTCATTGATTTTTTACATTTTTTAATTGCAAAGTCATATTATTATACCATATTAGCTTAAATTACATTATTCATACTTAATTCAGCGATTTATTTATAATATTAGCTTTGTGACTTGCTAAGAATCGTATGATATAGAATTACTTCCGATTCAGCCAACGATTTATATCGTTGGCTTTATAACTCATTTCGAATCGTAAAATTTGAATTGAAAATTGTAAGATTCTGATTTCTATATTGTTTATTACTTTGTAGATAATAGATTTACTGTCCTACAAATCATCTTTTTAATGTTTTATAATTTATTTTTTATTTAAATTTTGTCCCTTATTATGGGATAAAGATTTTGGAGAAATTTTTGTAAGTTGTTGTCTCTGTTGCAACCAAATTTAATTTTTTTTTTTTTAATTTGGTGATGTTCACCATAGATGTATTTCTAGTGATATATGTGATGGTTCTTTCTCAAATTTTCCAGTTTTTGGTTTAACATTTTTAACTAAGAGGATTTTTGTTTTGCTGTGAAATATATATAATTTTAATATCGACAAAGGAGCTTTTTATTTATTAAAACTTTTAACAAAAATAATGATACCGAAAATTTGGCGTAAAAATTGGCGTTTTGCAATAGGAG
Source organism: Delonix regia (assembly GCA_037074485.1). NCBI lineage: Eukaryota > Viridiplantae > Streptophyta > Magnoliopsida > Fabales > Fabaceae > Delonix > Delonix regia. The sequence continues at coordinate 36,665,180 of CM073454.1, forward strand.
TGTTCACTGTTCAATAATTTTAGTTTCAGTCAACTTTCAGTTTGAACGATCTATCACATTTGGGTGCCTTAAGTCTAATTTTTTTCACTAGTTTTGATCCCAGACAATTTAGGCTAAATTATATATATATATATATATATATATATGTATAAAATAAAACTAAGCAATCTCACGTTACAAACTATTATAATGGATTGGGAATTTGGTATCATGATTAATTGTTAATTATTGAACAAGAACATCAACTAAATAAATCATCAATATAATTCCCTTAGGCTACGTTTGGATGGAGGATCAGAGAGGGAGTGGGAAGAAATGGAATAATCAAATTAGAATGAATGTATGTCTGGATGTTTCCATGAGGCGGGAGACTCTCCAAAACCATCCAAAATATTATTTTTGTTGTCCCCTCAAACTCAAATTGGGGATTATAGATGGAAGGGAGTAGCTCATCAATTAAAAATATTATTATACCCTTCCAAATTTATTAAAATTACAAGTTTATCTAATATTTATATCGTGAATCATTTCTCTTAAAAATTTCTTTCTTTTAGCACTCTTCACACATTAATTAAAATATCAAATTTATTTATTTTAAAAAAATTTAAACAAGTAATTTTTACATATTATAAATTGTTTACATAATATATATATATATATATATATAAATTTATTTTAAAATTATATTGTATTATGTGAGTTGAGAAATCAAAAGAAAGATAAAATAGAAAAAATAGTAAAAAAATATAAACAGAAAAATGAGTCACATTCTTATTTTATGTATTAAACAAACATAAAATTATTAATTATGTGTTTATGTTATAAGGAATAATGTTAAAAAAATAATTAATAAATCATTATATTCCATTCATTTAATTGTAACTTCCAAACATAGTCTTAAGATTAATTATATTCATTATATTTTATGTCATTCTATTAATGATTATTCCATTTCATCCTCTATTACACTTCCAAACATAGCCTTAGGAGTAATTATGGACCCACACGTTTTCTGCTTCCACTCGGTGTGATTCTTGGTTTTCTTTTTTCCGTTTTTGCTCCTGGAAAATTACTCTGATATCTATCCGATCACCAAAGAAAAAATGCACTATATATATACTTGCATTTCCAAATCAACCCACCAAGATTTCTCCATTTTGTACATCAAAATAAGCGCTCTGTAACTGGTCTGGATATATCACAAGTTCCTGCATACGGCAATGGAGGATGGCCTATAACCTTCCAAAAACCTCCATCTGAACCATTTGTAGTTTGGATGAGAACTACATCATGTATAGTTTGAGAGATATATAGAAAAAAAGAAGTGCTAAAAATAAATAAATTTCATACACAATCACAATTCTATTTTATGCCACTCATTCTCTATTTTATTTTTTGTTTTAACATCTAACTACACGTCTATATTAATTTTCTACCTAATCCCTAGAGAATTCATTCAGAAGAAATTCACTTGTTTATTGGGAAACACCATGGATGCTCTTGAAGCTTTCTTTGATATTGTAGGCTTGGGACTATGTGATATTTTGTGGCTGTCCAAGCCTCCTCCATAGCTTTTGCTTGACTTGATCATTCTGTTTCTGTAAGGAGTGGCTTTCTTAGGAAGATCTTCTATGCTCCCCACTCTTGCTAAACAAGTGAATGACTCAGACTTCCCTTCATAAAACTTAGATAGCCCTCTCCTGCATATTTGCACCCATCTCAGTAATTCTCAACATCCATGCTCCATTGATGATATATAAAACACTTAATTCAAAAAGGCCTAAAAGAAATAGGCTGAAATGCAAATTCCAACATTTATATATACGTCATAAATAATATATTTATGATGATTGTTTTTCGCATGTGCTGAAGCTAAATACAAGGCAAGAAATTGCTGACTTTATAGGAAGATGGTTCATGAGGTGGGAGAGTTCATATAAAGGCCCATTTGAATGTGAGGATGAAGATGATGATGTTGAAGAGTCTGCCTCCTCAGTCAACTCTGATGAAGAGGATGAACTCACAGAGTTCATTGAATCTTCTGAGATGGAATCGCAGATATCATCATCAGCTTCGCCATTTTTGAAAACCCAGTTTGTGTTTCCATGATCTCCATTATCATCTTTTCTCTTGGTATTCATTTTCAGAAAAAGGTTTGATTGATTTGTCTTCTCGCCGATTAATATGTCCACAAGAGCAAGAACAGTTCTTCAGCAATGAGTGAGCATGTATGTATCTTTATGCAAATCCCACATATACTTTGATTCTCAGATAAGGATGGGTCCTATATATACAGGACAACCAGTGAAAAGTTGGATAATTTGACCAATGTTGTTTTTATTATAATAAGGTTTGTTTATATAATATGCTTTATATTAAAATTTGTCATTATCAAATCATGTTATATGGTGAGAAATTAGTTGCTTCTTCCTCGCTAAGGATAGAGGATAAGATCGAAATTTGAAGATATCCAAACTCTGAGTCACCATCTACACTCTTATTATTTTTATTTTTCATTTTGAGTGAATCTAAGGCCCCTGCACGCCAACTTTGTTTCCCAACGGTAGGTATATTCCTTCCCTTTTTGGTGCATCATTTATCACGCGTTATGGATGAACTTTATGATTTTTTTAGTTTACCTACTTTTAGATTGTTTAGTTTATTTAATGTGAATTGTCATATTAAATTTTTAAATTTTACTAATTTTAGTTACCCAAAAATATTAATTTTAATTTCTCAATTTTGAATCGTTATATTTATAAATAAAATACTCTTTTGATTTTTCATATGTCTTAAATTTGTTATTTTAATCTCTTACTTATTGTTATATCGAAAATAGTCTTCCATTTTTTAAAGGAAAAAAATCACTAAATCCAATCCTTCTATCAAACTCTTAAATTAAATCCAAGAGACTATATTTGATAATTTTTTAATAGTAAAAGGCATGCTACATTTTTTAATATGTGAGGAATTATTTTGGGTATTATAATAAGTAAAGTCTTAAAATAGCAATTACACAATTCTTTTCATATTAATGCTTGAATTAACTAGGGATGACACTCCCCATATTTGGGGATCCCAGTGGATATTGTCCCATTTAAGCACTCGCATTTGGAGATTTTTTTTTTTTTTTTATGGAGATCAGGGGAAAATCTCCCCAAAGGTAGTTTGGGCATTATGAGTTGGGGATTATGATAGTTTGAGGATTATAACAAGAATCATGCTTCTCACCCCATGAGGTTCCATCCTTGACAATTTGACCTAAATATTTTTAAATATAAATAAATTTATATATATATATATATATATATATTACTAGTAGTAATTTTACTACATCTTCAAGTTTAACAAATGTGAATTCTCATACGAAGACAAAAAACTAAAAGTGCAACTATATCTAATACATAGAAGAAAATGTTTCAACCAGTATTATCAAATCAAAATTAAACTATTAGTTAGACGAGCATGTCCTAATTGATGTTTCAAATATACAAATTTTTGGCATATTAAAATGGTAGAAACAAAATATATTAAAATATCCAACTTACACATAATAAAGAAACAATAATAAAGGCTTCACATATGGTAAAAAAGATGTATTAATGTGACATGATGTTTTAAATTTGTTAAAGTTATTACTTCTTTTAAGTTTTTATAATATTTAGAACTTATGTACACTTGTCATTTGAATTTTTTGTATTTTTTTTAAAATTTGATTAGAGCATATTGGTAACATAAACAATGAATTCAAGCTTTAATTTTATTTCTTTCAATATGTTCATACTTTTTATCTTTATTAACATTTTATTTTTGCATTTTTTTTTAAATTTGAGGTCCCCATGGTGATCCGCATCCTGAAAGAATGGAAATGAGAGAAAAAATTTTCCAATAGTGAGGAATAGGAATAGGAATGGAGATAAGGACACAAATAATAATAGGAACGGAAAGTGGAGAGGCAACCCCCTCTCCTATCCTACAAAATTGACATCCTTATATTAACACATTTGAAACAAAAATAAAGGAAATATATAGGAAAGTTAAAGAATATGAAAAAGAAAGTAGGAGAAAATACTGCAACAAACCTAGTTTTGGCATGACGTTGCCATTTAATTTGTTTCTTATAGAGTGGCATAAAAATTTTCCTTCATTTTGGAAATTACAATTGCAACGGAATTCCCTTTACCTTGGGTATATTCCAATTTTTTCCTCATTAAAGAATCTCCATTGAATTGACAAATTCTGCAAGACTATTATGTGGCTTATTGTCAAATGGTGATTGCTCACTTGACCCAGAAATTCCTGCCCATATAAATTTTATTAATAAAAGATGCTACTTCCTCCCCTCGCACGTGTTGTCCGACTATTGTATAACATGAAAAAGAAGAAAAAGAGGATCATTGTTGTTTTATACGTAAAATGTTCACGATATGAACATAAATATTTTTTAATTTAGAAAAAAAGAAAACAATAAAAAGGAAGGTATGTTATGTAGAAGGAATGAACGAGAAGGACATGAAGATAAGGAGGTTGACTTCGGGACAAGCGGTGCTTGGATAGGCAATCAAACCGTCCCCCATGTTATTATTATTATCGTACGTATATCGTGTTTATTGATTTGTTGTATTCACTTTAAAGAAATTATTTTTTTAATAATTTTTATTTTGTATAATTTTATTAAAATTAGTACACTAAATTTTTTTTTTATTTTTCAAAGAAACCTTTCCATTTTATTTGGATGGTTTTCTAAATTTCTAACCACTGCCCCCAGCTTGCCTCCTACATTATGTTATGACCCTATCTCTTTTTTATATTGACACCAATTTTAAGATAAAGTATATTATAGAAGTAACCATTTTGCCCAATAAAAAATACGTTCCTAATTGCATCAACTTTTACCTTGTATAAATTTTTAGCTGTCAAATAGACCGTATATTTAAATAATAATAATAATAATAATAATAAAGAAAGAAAATATATATGAATTAACTTCTTTCTTTTATCTTTTCGTCTCTATGCAATATATATTTGGCCGTAAAAGATGATTTTAGAAGATTTATCATTCTAATAATAAAGGAGATGGAGTCATGATGGCTTCGTGGGCCTATAAACCATAATCTGCTTCTCATTGCAAGAAACTAGATTGAAGAAATGGCAACCCCTGATAATAAGCTGTTGCACTTGCATGATTTTTCTGATTAAGTAGGTGGAGGGCCATGAAGACCGTCTCTGTTGATATTGTAGTCGCCCAGATTCTTGATGTTGATTTTGGGGATTTGGTTGCATCCCCAAATTCTTACATATTCATAAACTAATCAATTCCTTTGTTTTTGGTGAAGTGGTCCACTGAAAACTAAAACTATGAACGGCAACACCTAAACTATGGGCTTCTCTAATAAATAACTAGTTTAACAATTAATTTATAAACGTGTGCGCAAAAATGCATTTAAAATTAAATACCTCTGCTTCTGCTATTAATCAAGCAACTTGGTTAAGTTGGACTAAATTATTATTTTGGTCCTATATTTTTTTAGTCTCATTTTTATCTCTTATTTATGATTTTAGTCTTAATTTAGTATTTTGTTTGTCCAATATTAATTTAATTTCTCACTAATATGAATATTAATATATTTAGTATAAATTCAGTTGAGTTTGAAAAACTAAATATATTAACTTTTATATTTATAAAAAATTGAATTGAGATTAACCTCGTTAAGTCACGAATCAAAATAATGAATTAATTTGACATCTCTTATCGGATATTGGTTAGACCAAAAGCAGCCCACTGAAATTAAATATGGCAACCTTTAACTTGTTGTAATCTCAAAAAAATCACTGTTCCAAGGGAAACACGCTATAATCAAATTTCACTTTAGTAGAGAAGTTGAACAAGCTAATGAAGTGATTTTGGTTCATTGCATCAACTAAGGCTTTGCCCAATGACAAATCTGAATCATACAAAAAGAATTAATGTTTGTTCCTGAAGTGCCAAAGAAGAGTATCGAAGATATTGGCACATTATCAACAAACTTATAAATGCTGTGATCACATTGTCAAAAAAACAAATGACATTCACATTGACGGTAAGAGGAAATCAAAGACAATAAGCATGATTTTAGAAAATTTTTATTCTTGAAAGACTTTTGTAGTTTCAAGTGGTTATAATACTACATTTTTAAATTTATAAATATTTATTTATATTGAAGAAAGATACCCAATCTTTTTGCAATTAGTGTTTCCTTAGCCTAATGTTGACCTCCTTTCTTGTTAGTATTGGGCACACTGAAAGTTTTTGTGATCTAAGGAAGGTGGCAAGAAGAGGGAAAAACCTACCAATGCAATGGGATATCACTTTGAAAGTAGGTGACCAAAAGAATATTTTGATGCTCAACAGTTGGCTTGGAGATAATGATGTGGCGAGATTAGTAGGTGGTTAAATAGAAATAAATGTCAATCAAAGGCAGCCGAGATTTGCAGAGCATGAATCACGAAATGTAAACAGAAGGGAGATAAGTACAACAACTGTTTTGGCATTAAGTATAGAGGCAAGTACAACAAATTTCTCAAGGCAAAACAAGGGAATTATTCTGCATCAGAATATGTCAAGTGGGTCAGGCCCAATTTGCTACGTAGATGAAGAAGGTCCACTGAAACAAGCTGATAATAAGAAAAGGCCCAAAGGTAATGATAAGCGATGTACCAATGGGTCCAACAAGATTCCTTGGAGGAAATCAACATGAATAAGAGCCCCTTCACTGACAACTTATCTATGGGCCCTACAGAGCAGGCTCGTCAGGTCCAATGATTCTACTAAGTTGGAATTGCTAGGAGTTCGGGCTCTAAAGGAGCTTTACAAAAGACACAGGCCCAACATACTCTATGTGATCGAGACACTTGTTAGCAATAAGCGTATGAAATAGATAAGTAAAACTATCTACTTTGATTATTACTTTGTGGTTGATTGTAAAGGAAGAAGTGAAGGATTAGCTTTACCCTGGAATAAGGATATAAACCTGAAAATTCTTAACTACTTTCGCTAGTTTATTAATGTCTGAGTCCATTCATAGAATGAGCAGGAGTGGTGTTTTACTAGTTAATACAAATACCTCAAGAGAAGCAGACGTAGGGAGGCATGGCAAATGATTCGTGAGCTCTCTAAAATGGACAAGCTTCCATGGTTGTGCTTTGGAGATTACAATGATCTCTTTAGCTCTTACATTAAGGAGGGTGATGGTAACATCCTAAATTTCCTTCTCTCAGGTTTTAAAGATGCCATTGAAGAAAGCAATTTGAATGATCTACAGTCAAGATGTACACCTTTACCTGGGAAAGAAGAACAATGGCCAACAATATTGTGAAAGAAAGATGCCAATGGTGATTGGTTTCACATATTCCCAAATAGTACATCAAAAGCCCTGGTTGTATCATACTTAAATCACTCTCTGCTAAAGGTGTGCATAAACCCAAAGCAATCCAGGAAAGGCTGAAAAAGATTTAGATTTGAGAATTCTTGGATTTTACAAAAAGACATAGCCGACGTGGTCAACAGAAGCTAGAATATGGAGTCACATATATAAATCAATAAAAGATTAGCTAATTGTCAAAGAAATTTAAAGGAATAGAGTCAAAACATAAATACAGATTAGTGGAATCAAGCAAAGGACATAGAAAAGAAGTTGAATGCATTATGCTATAGCTCAGAGGAAAACTAAAACAGTAGTTTTATAGGCTAAAAGAGGAAAAAGAAATTACTGCAGTAAGCAAAGATGAAATGAAGACAATTATTAAAGCTACATTGGCTTAAAGGAGGGGATCGTAATATAAAATTTTTCCATACCCATGCTTCAACACGAAAAACTAATAGGATCATAGAACTGATTAACAAGGATGTGGTTTGTATTTTTGATCATGAAGGTATGCAAAATTTAATTCTTGATCACTTTGAACAAGTGTACAAAGCATCTAAAGTTCAATCAGATTATGTTTTAAATTTAATAAAGAAAGTGGTGACTAATTGGGACATTGATATGCTAACAAAACAATTTGATGCTTCTGAATTCACGAAAGCCACCTTTCAAATGCATTAGACAAATCTCCTTCCCCTGACAAGTTTAATCCAGCCTTTTTCCAGAAGTTCTAGTATATCATTGGAGATAAAGTGTTGAAAAGTTATACTAGCTGGCTGACTAATGGTTTTTTTCTAGAAGACTTAGCAGCAATGATAGTGGTCCTTATTCCCAAATCCAGCTCCCCTATTAGCTTAAAAGATTATAGACCCAAATCTATGTGTAATGTGCTCTACAACATTATGGCAAAGGCTCTTGCTAATAGATTGAAAAAAAATCCTGCCTGTTCTGATTTTCGAGTATTAGTCAGCTTTTATCTCAAAACGCCTGATTATAAATAACATTTTAGTATCTTCCAAGCTCATCCATTCCATGGAACAATAAATGAGAGTCAATGAAGGCTATGTAGCCATTAAAACACATGTCAATAAGGCGTACGATAGAGTAAACTGATGTTTTCATAAAGGAATGATGGAAAGAATAGGTTTTAATACTAAATGGATTGGCTAGATAATGCAGTGTGTACAGAATGTCAAATATTCCTACATCATTAATGGAGACATGATTGGCCCTAATTCTTATAAGAGGGGCTTAAGGCAAGGAGCCCCTTTATCTCCATATCATTTTGTTCTCTGTGAGGAGGTTATTTCAGCTTTGCATAAAAAGGCTAAGCATGAGGGTAACCTACATGGTTGTAAAGCTAGTAGGAATGGGTCTTGTGTCTCATATCTCTTATTTGCTAATGACTCATTGTTTTTCTGCAAAGCTTCTATGCATGATTGTAAAAGTATTAAAGAAATTCTAAATGCCTATGAACAGGCAATAAACTTTCAAAAATATGGAATTTCACATCTTTCTTCTATGAAATCACTGATTAATTGTGAATTTTTGCTTCCAAATTGAAAAACCCTAATTTAAGGGTCTAGGAGCAATTTCAAAATTTAGTGAAATTTGTGTTCTTTGAGCTTCTTAAATTTTGTTATGCATCTAAGGAGTGATTTAGAATTTTTAGAAATTTTAGTTTGAATTTCAGAAAAAATTTCAAATTTTTAGTAATTTTCGAAGATATTTCATTAAGAAAAAGGAAGGAAAATTAGTATTACTTGATTGGATAAACAATAAATATTATTTGAGGTTAAATAGAAAATTTGAAATTTATTAGATGGCTCTTAAGTTAAATTTGTGTTATGATAGGTGTTAAAAATTTAATAACCGCATAATAAATATAAAAATAATGATAATAATAATAGTAATGATGATAATGATGATGGTAATAATAATAATAATAATGATAATAGTAATAACAATGATAATAAGATAATAAATTGAAATATAGGTCATAAGTATTTTAATGTGTTATTTAAGAAAGTGGCCCATAAATTTAAATTTCCAAAAAATTTAGTTAAAAAATAAGTAAATTGGATAAAAGTAAATAAGGAATAATTAATTAGCTCTGTGACAAAATCAAATAATTAAATTAATTATGAGGACTAGATGTTAAGAGTATTTTATTTAATGTTTTTAGGTGACTAGAAAATTGTTAACAGAAGAATTAAAATCAATAATAGAAGGAGGTTAGTATATTCCTCCCAGGTGAGTAGATAATCCTAATTATGCATAATATTATTTTAAATTATTCATGTCGATTTTGAATATTAAGTCATTGGAAATACTGAAATCTCAATTTTGAAGTGATACGATTTTGAAATTTCTGATATCTGTACATGGATAATTATTTATCTTCAAACTATTAGGAATATGTCCAAAATAGAACCTTATAGCTAACGGTAGTTAATGTTAGCCGTAGTGCACTACAATTGGTAATTTGATAAGGTTGAGTATGATACCCTTACTACCATATTCTGTTTGAGGCCGATGACCATTATGATATTTACTCAGAGCCTATAGCCGAATGAGTATAAGTTCTGATCTATTATTACTATCCTTGGGCTAGCTTTGTATTATGTAATTATGATTGGTTTTGTTGGATATTTCCAAATGTATTCTATTAATGATTATTCTCTGTTCAATATTACTGAATTATGACTGTATGATATCTGGTTTAAAATTTTAAAAGGCATACAACTGTAAGCTTGCGCTAATTTTTGCAATATTAGTATTGCCTGCTCATTTAGTTTTCACTCACTCCATTATTTAACATTTTTTATATTCCAACACCATCCAAGAACATCCACCTTTAGAATTTTAATCTTAGTGATTAATTCCTTAGTGAGCCTAACCTACTATTAAAGTTATGTTTTTCATTATTTTAATAATTCAGTTCAGTCGTTCCCTTGTATATAGGCTATATGTTTAATGTATTACTATGATATGTTACAAAATGTCTATATGGAGAGTTATGAGACTTATGCTATTTAATATGAATTTATATAAGTTCTACCGTTATGAGGGTTCACGAAGATGATAGACACCTCATCCCTGTGCCAGTCACCCCTACAGGCTCAGGTCATGACAATTGGAGACTTGATGTGACCCATAACACTCATGCTTATCTGGTTCTTAAATAAAAATACTTCCCAGAAGGGAAATTCCAGTCTACTTGATTAAGGTACAATTTGAGCTTTACATGGAAGAGTATTTAGTCAGCAATTTCTCTATTAAAACAAGGAATGCAATGAAGGATTGGGAATAGACTTACCATTATGATTTGGTTTGACTCGTGGTTGCCTTGTGAGGGACATTTATCCCTACTAACATTCATAATCTTAGAAATAGTGAGGATAGGGTAGCGAGGTTTTTATCTCCATACAAGTAGAAATGGGACTTTGTGAAATTGAATAACATGTTTAGTGTAATATCCTAAGAAATAATACTAATAATAATAGTTAATTTATTTTATTTTAAGAGTTGAAGAATAGGAGAAAATTCACTTGAGATAGGAATAAAATTTACATAATAATGGTATACTCAAAAAGGAACTTTAAGCAGTACTAAATATAGATGCAAATAAAATTTTATTTAAAATAGTAACCAATGTGAGTACTTAAAACTTATCTTATGCAATCCTAGCATTTATAACTTAACAAAGTATAGTAACCAAGTATCTTCAAGGAAAAAAAATTTATCAGATAATGTGAAATACTCCTATTTAAATTACCAAATGCTCTAATTATCTCATTTTCACCATCAGACCCTTATTCCCTCACTATTCTTCTCTTACTTGCATTATTCACTGTGCAAATTCTTTAACAGACTTCAAAGCACTTTTTGGCCACTGTCCAACCTTGTCAGTGATCATCTAGCAACCCAGCACCCGCACCAATGTCCCAGCAACCTCTACCGGCCTCCAAATTGTCGGAAAAGATAACTTCACCGATGTGATATCACGACACGTTTTCTAACTCGAAAATCCATAAAATTAGGTGTGTTTTACTCCGATTTAGCATAAGATTTCAATTCCCCTATTTATTTCAGCCAGTTCTCTATCCTAATCTATGATCAATTTGGTCAAAATAACCACAGATTGAAGAACCCTAACTTGCGGCACTTTTCACTCAAAAAGAGGCAAATTTGAGCTTAATCCGAGGTGATTGCTTAAATTTGAGTTAGAACTTCATATCATAGGTAAATTTTGCATCATTCTTCCATGAAATCACTAATCAATTATGAGTTTAGCTTTTGGATCAAAAAACCCCAAATTATAGGAGTATGTGTAATCTTGCAATGCGGTGAAATTTGAATTTTTAGGGCTTCTCAAATATTATTTTACATCTAGGAAGTGATTTAAAATTTTTGAAAATTTTAATTTGAATTATGAGTTGAATTGCTAATTTTCCTTATTTTTCCAAGATTTTCCATAAAGAAAGAGAGAGGAAATTTAAATAGGAGACCTTATATGACTTGATTACATAGTAATGAACAATAATGCAAGTTGAATGAAGGATTTTGGAATTTGATTGAATACTTTCTATGGTGACATTGGTGCTGATGGTAGGTTATAGAAAATTTAATAAGTGCATAATGGAGTAGATTGAATTAAAGTAAAGGGCATGAGTATTTTGGGGTATTATTAAAGAATGTGGGCCAAAAATTTGATTTCTTGAGATTGTGTGAAGTAAGAAGGGCAAGTGGGATTGAAGAAGTGATTGACTAAAAGTGAATGAATGACTAGATAAATAGGTTGGCAACAGAATTTAAATGATTGAAATTATTCATGAATGTTAGAGGTTAAGAACATTTTATTTAATGTTATAGGTGGCTAGGATTGTTGTCAACAAGGGGATTGTAAACAAGGTTAGGAAGAGGCTAGTATACCCTTCTTAGGTGAGTAGATAATCTTAATTATGCAAGATTTAGATTTTAATGATCTATTTTCAAATATAAATTTTTGTTATCTCTGGTACCTTGAGTAGACTTCTAAATTTATAAATTTCATTTCATATTCTAAAACCAGGGAATTTTATTGACATATGAACTTTGTATTTCTACATTTTTTTAATTATTTAAATTATTGAACTAGGAAATTCTAAAGTGGTTTGACTTTGCAATTTTGATCCCTAAATATGGATGCTTGTATATTTAAGAAACTTTAAGGAATGTGTCCAAACATAACCCTGTAGCTAACGGCAGTAGACGTTAGCTGTTGTGCACTATAATTGGTATTCTAACATGGTTAGATATGATGTCCTTACCTTTATAATTTATTTAAGACTTAAGGCCATTATTATGTTTATTCAAAGCCTATGGAGGATCATGGAGCATTGCTCTGATCTAATTACACAAGCCTTGGTCTAGCTCTGTATTTTGAACATATGATGATTCTATAGGAGATTTCCAATGTATTCTGTTAAATTAGATATTTTAAATTCTTATTATATATTAATTCATTTGAGTTGAGAACATAATTTGAAAATAAGACTGGACTTCTTTGATAGTAAATGGTTTTCTTTATGCTTTTGGAGCTGTTGAGTTATCTCTATAAATTATTCGATTTTGAACAAAGATAGTTTTAGTGGTAAACTCTCGCACTGCTAGTCTACCCCTCCCCTTATATTAGTAGAATTATCTGCTCACTAAGTTTTCACTCACGCTTTTATTTAACATTTTAGATTTTAGCACTGATCCAGAACATCCACGTACTGAGTTTTTTCAATTTTGTACATGAAATTAAAGCAGCTCCTTAACTAGTCTAAATATATCAAGAGTTCTTGCATACAACAATGCAGGAGGGCCTATAGCCATGTTGTCAAAATTGTGATTCTAGACAGACTTGGGAAAGGGAGGCTAGACTCGTAATATAGAATTATAAGATTTTACCTACACATGTTATTTAATAGCTATTGGATATAACTATATCACAAAATTACATAAAATTTCATACATAAGTACTTATTTTACTATCCATAATCAATATTATATACTTCTCATTCAAATCAATATAAAAAGTTCAATAGACTGAATAATCCATAATCTATAATACATGATACATAATACAATAGTGCACATTCATTTAACATAACTAAGGTCAGAAACAAAATCAATAAAGATCACTTTCAGATTCTTTCTTGTGTTGACAAACTATATATAATATTTAAAATTTGCATTAATTTATAATGTAGTTGAACTCACAGGAACTAAACAACGAAACTGATAGACTCAAGAAAAAGAGTGACAACATGTAAATTGAGCTTAGGTATATATAACCTTAATTATTTCATTCCTTCTCTTTACATGTATATGTCATTATCATCTCTTTGACCAAATTTATGCTTATTTATTTATATAAATACCTACATATCTTATCTTATACTACTTGAAAGAAAAAAAACCAAAGGGATTTGCCTTGACTTTACATGGATCACTTTGAAGATTGAAGTATAACTAGTTCACTTCTATAACAAATTACCCAACCCAAACAAAAATCAACATTTAGAACTTCAAATCTTTTATCAAATATACTCATTCTTCATTCATGTAACCAACCATAAGTTTCATCCATGGCAAATCATTGTTAGACCAAACTTTTTGTTCAAATTTATACCATAATCCAACTCTATCAAAGACAAATGAATAGTTAAGATTACATTGTTCCTTTTAATTTAGTGAAGCCACAGAGTACTCTATGTTAAGTTCTTTACCAATATGCTCAACGTCTGAGGCATGGCAGATCGCAATCACATCTCAGAATTGCAAAATTGAAGAGAAGAAGATGGAGGAAACTAGCTGGAGACTTCAGATTGCTGAATTGACATCCATCGAGGTGCCAACATACTAAAAAGCTGCGGTCTCCAACGTAATTCAACTCCAGCTCAAGCGAATGAAGACGAAGCTACTGCGAATTGCAATGCTGCTACGAGTTACAGACGAGAGAGAGCAAGTGAGCAGAGCAACCACAATCCATGAAGATTATCCTGCTCCTGTGTTGTGTGCATTTCGCCGTTCGCGTGAGTTGAGCTTGAGCAAGTCTTGGATAATTAGGATTTAGGTTTGAGGCATCTTTTTGGTTTTTGCTGGGCTTATTTAGGTTTTTGAACTGGGCTTCCATCAAGATAAGTCAAACAAAAGGAATGGACTAAAGAATATTGGAATGAAACATCTGAAACTTTGCAACTTGATAAAATCATGCAAACTCAATATTCTAATGACTCTATACAAGTCAATATCGAGTCTAAATGAGTTTAATTTTGATTTTATATTCAATTTAAATTAAAATCCCTACTCAAGACAGTAAAATCAACAATTTTAACAAATTAAATCATAATTTTAACAATATTGCTGATAGACTTTCAAAAACGTCTTTTGTAATTTGGATGAGAACTACTTTATGTATAGTTTGTGAGATACATAGTACATAGAAACAGGAAGTAATAAAAGAAAAGAAGTAAATCTCGTATGTGATCTCAATATATTTTTTTGTCACTCGCCCTCTATTTTTTGTTTTAATGTAGCTACATGTCTATAATTTTCTACCTAATCCCGAGAGAATTCATTTGGAAGAAATTCACTTGTATCTTTTTTCTCATTTTATTATGTGTGAAAGTTTGATGATTTGCATAAGTTGGCATTAGGAATCTGCATAATTATTTTTCCACTCAGGTGTTTGGTTTTCCTTACATTCTGAACGAAGATCGAAGTTTAGAAATAGGGCTTTTGTATGAAACAGGATCCTCTAGGTACTTTATCAATTCCAGGATTTAGCACATGCGAAGAATATTTAAAAAAAAAAAAAATTGCTGTTGGATGGACATTGTTTGTGTGCCAGCCAACTGTCTCAGTCATTATTCATTTGCTTCAAAATGTAATGATAACATTTTCTAAATGCACTGAATGATATTATTGTTTTTAACAGGGAGAGAGCTTTTATAATCCATATATCCCCGGGGTTTTAGAGGAACTGAATAAAAAAGGACTGATCGAAGAAAGCGAAGGAGCTCGTGTGATATTTGTTGAAGGGGTAAACATACCACTTATTGTTGTGAAGAGTGATGGTGGCTACAACTATGCTTCAACCGATCTAGCAGCACTTTGGTAAGATTTCTTTCTTTCTTATACTGGTTTATTTAGACACATTCTTGAAAATTCTTTAAAAGTTGACAACTCTCTAAACTCTCAGGTAGTCGAATTTTTCATGATAAATTTGTTTGCCATTTTTTTCATCTATTGTATTCTCTGCTATCCATGTTGAATTTGGGATATCTAATATATTACAAACTAAATACAAATTATCCTTCTAACTGTTTCATGTTACTTGAATGTCTAGTTTGCTCGTGCAATGGGATTTTTTATTGCCTTTGGAGTTAACATGATGGCACAATAAATTTTAACTTGTTCCATGAAAATTGAAATAGCTAAATCTGAAAATCAGAAGTGGCTGAAACATAAAATTATTGTTTATTGATTCAATGAACTCTGAGTTATTTCGACAAGAATTTCTTATTAGAATGTCATTCACATCTCTATTGTAACAAGAATACAAGGGGGTGGAATTCAGTTTTGTCAATGCCTTGAGTCTTCTTACTATTGCAACCTTAAAAGTCTTGTTTCCCAAGTATATTTTGTGGCCAACAAGTACATTTGATATAGTATTTTATTTTGAATTGATTGAAGAATACTTTCTTTAGGCTGCAATAACAATGCTTACAAACATTAGGTATAATGCACATTATTTTGCCCAACTAATGACATATATCATTAATCGAACTTGTTAGGTATAGCAAATATAAAAGCTTTTTTTTTTTTTTTTTTTCTTTCATCTTCAGTCCTCATGTTTGTATCTGTTTATCTAATTATCTCTATTTCTGTCTGATTACAGCAGTGGAAATATCTCAAGGAAAAGAAAAACTGATTACACTAATGTGCTGCTTAATTTATGTAGGTATAGACTCAACGAAGAAAAAGCTGATTGGATTATATATGTTACGGATGTAGGGCAACAGCAGCACTTTGATATGGTATTTAAGGTATTTCTCAGATGCTAATGTCTATAGTATTATATGGTTCCTGCATTTTTTTGTTCACATAAATTACTTTTGCCGATAGAGTTGCTCTTATTGATTGTCTTTTCTGACTTTAAATAATTATTTTATATTGTCTACTACTCTACTTACTTTTCTTTGATTTATTAATTAATCAGTGACAGCTTATAATATTTTTATCCTTAAAAAAGAAGTCTGTGACTTAAGAAGCACAGACATGGACTCTGAGATGACAAATGTAAAATGCGCCGGTGCAATTAAGTGATACATCATGTTTGATATGAGTGCCAGACATGGACTGGAATCCATTTTTGAAGTGTTTGTGCTTCATAGGTCATGATGAATTGCTGCTACCAATGTTTCAATGAGATAAAATGTCAGGCATGGGGAAGATGATATTTTATATCCCAAAGCTACTCATGTGGGCTTTGGTCTTGTTCTTGGGGAAGATGGAAAACGTTTTCGAACACGCAACACTGAAGTTGTTCGATTGGTTGACTTGCTTGATGAAGCTAAGAATCGCAGTAAAAGTGCCCTTATTGAGCGTGGTAAATTACTAGATGCCTACTTTATGCTTGCCATATATTAAATTTCTTGTTCATCCTCGTGTGCATGCAAGACTATATGGCATAATATTTTATAGATTGAGATTAATGAGTGCATGTGCCTATTTTGATAACATTTATTGAGATTCTAAGCACTAGACAGATAACAGTTCAAATTCTTTATGTTCATTAGAGAAAGCTAACGATTGGTCTGAGGAGGAGGTTGAGAAGACTGCAGAGGCTGTTGGTTACGGTGCTGTTAAGTAAGCTACTTTTACTTTTTCTTTAAAAAGTATTTCCACGTTTACCTTGAACTATAAAATGGTATAAAGTATAACCAGTCCATTCTTAAATTTTTTTTCCTACTTTGGAGCAAAACTGGCATTCTGCCCTGTGATGCTGAGCTGTATGATATATATTGCTATCTGGTGTTACTTTGGATATAGCTGTATTGACTAGCAAAATCTCAGACTAAATTTTTTAAAGCTATATTTGGGGTGCTTTCAAATTTAAACTTGAACTACAAATCTGAATTTTGTTGGCATATACAAATATTGCTAAGTAAATACATCATGACATTATAGAACAGGTTTATTCCTTCCTAGTGTCCAGCCCGGTTACTAATTACTGTGCCACAGTCATGAAGTTTGGTTTTAGTAACACATGGTTAATCTAAAATTCTTATGATTTTGCTTTAACATTGCAAATTCTATGCGTTTAGCTGAGAAAGTGCTTTTATCTCCTTGGAATTGTACCTGTCTACAAGATATGATCCATCCGAAGGTGTTACTACACAACTTTGGGATTGTCATTTTTTGTACACACAAATTGTATACTTTCGAAACTTATAAATTAAGAACTTTTCTGGCAAATTCTCTCCCAGTGGTTTTGTTTTTCCAGTTATGTCCACTTAGGTGGAAACAGGGAAATAGCCAAGTGCTTGATAGTGTTGTTGCATTGTAATATTCTTATTGACTCTAATTTAGCATGATTGGCCTCTCATGCTTGTATTTTCTTCATTTAGTGGCTGTGGGTGCTTACAAATATTCTGCTACGTCTAAAGATTATGGTAGAAAACTTGTTTTGAAAAAATTGCATTTACACACCTCATCCTTTGTCTCAAATTGCAATGCCTCTCCAATCCAAGAAAGAGCACAATTAATTTTCTGAATTATTATTCGTTTTAATTCAATCCCGTAGCCTCCAACTGTATTTATTAAATAATTTTAACTATGCAAAATGACTAAAATATTCTTGTTATGTAAGTAATAAGCCTCTTAACTTCAAGTCTTGCTTCCGTTTTTCAATTTCTTCTTGTGGGTGTGAACTAAAGTTCACTAATTATTAGAGTACGTTTGTGGTGGACTTCATATTGCATATTATTGTGAGTAATTTGAGTTTTAGGAAATGTTATTGTCAATCTTTTTCATCATACAATGAAAAATTTTTCAAATTATGTTAGTCGTGTATACTTTGCAATTAGTTAGTATTTGATTTTTTTTCAATTATCACATTATTGTTGTAGTTAATTGGGTCAACACTTTGTCCTTGATTTTGAATTTGAATATTAAATTTTTAGATAATGCAAGTTTAATGAAAAATATTGGTCACACATTGAGATAATTGAATAACTAAAATGAATAAATAAAAAATAATTTATTTTAAAATTTTATTTTTACTTTAGTGTCTATCAATTAAAAACTTGTAATTAAATTTTATTCACGTATACTTTGATGCGCGCTAATTTTTTAAGTTAGTTGGTGTTTGATTTTTTTTAATTATCACGTCTTTGTTGTAGTTGACTTGGTCAACACTTTGTTTTTTATTTTAAATTTGAATATCAAATTACTAGATAATGCAAGTTTAATGGAAAGATATTGACCACACATTGAGAAAATTGAATAACTAAAATGAATAAATAAAAAAAATATATTTATTTTATTTTTACTTTAGTATCTATTAATTAAAAACTTGTAATTAAGTTGTTATAGTTTACAATTTTTTAAATTTAATTTCTATTCTGAAATTATATTGATTGTTTTATTGATGTAATTAATTATTAATTATTTTGATATTATGAATATGTATAATTTATGTTGAAAAAGAAAGATAATGAAATAAAATTAACTTACATATATAATAAAAATTAATAAAAATATAATTAAATACACTAAAAATGGTTTAAATAATAAAATAAAATTTTAATAGTGATTTTAAAAAAAAAAAAATCAAAGGAACAGATTTACTTTGACAATTAAAGTTTCTTTAGTTTAACTAGAATACATACTATGAAATGAGTTATATAAATACACCATATAAACGCGCAAATTAAATTACGTGTGTGTGTATATATATATAGTTTTTATTTTCTTTATGAATAAAAGTAAAATTGATGAGATAATCCAATACAAAATTCATAAATCGAATTTAAATAGTCATATCTTTTCGAATAATCAAAACAATATATTTACTTGGATAACGACATTACTATAGTTTGAATACAACACAAACTCTAAAACAAGTTTTATAAATACACCATGCAAATACTTGCATGTAAAATTTGTTCATTGCATTGCTCAGAAATATCTGGGTTACTCAATGGCTTCCGATAATAACCTTGATGAAGAAGTTTTGGAGGCAGCTAATATTTTGCTTTCTATAAAACATAGATCGATGAGCATTAAAGAAGCAAGGAAATTACAAGAACTGAAGGCAAAGAATGAAGATCGCATTAAGCGAAGAAGACTGAATATAGAAGAGAGTGATGAAGTCCCCAGAGACTTTCCTGTGGCCGCTCTGAAATGCTTTGTCAAAAAGTGTAGCATTGCAATGGAGAAACAATTGACCAAGAGCGATACAAAGGATGATCAAAACAGACTGAATCTAACTAAGAAAGTTGTGGAAGAACATTTTTTGCTTTTGTTAAAGGATGATGAAGATTTGATAAAAGGAATCCCTGTGACCTTATATGACATATATGGTAATGAATATGCCATGAAATTTAATTATTGGGCACAGAAGTATTATGTACTGAATGGAAGCTGGAAGAGGTTCGTGAAGGAACATGGATTGCGTCCTAATGAAGATTGGGTCAAGGTGTGGATATTTCGCCATTCACAAACCAATAAGCTGTGTTTTGTTATTACTTGGGAAAGAAAATAGTAGTTGAAAATCAGGATCACTTGTGGGATAGCAGGTCTATTGTTTTGTTTATCATTGTAATTAAATCGTAATATAAATCGTGAACTGAAAGAAATATTTTTGAATCGTAAATCGTATAATGTATTGAATTATAAAATTTAGTAACAAATAAAAAATAACTTGAAATATAAAATATGACATATGTAATATGCGTAAAATATTTAAAATAAATTTTTTAGAGTCTTATCAAACATGTGATTTGTTAATTATTAATTTTTAAAATAAATTTAAATAATATTTTCTTTGCTTTCTTTATAAAAAGCATAGATTGTGTTTAAAACATAGGTTGTGTTTACAACAATACAATACTATTATACTAATTCATTGATTTTTCACATTTTTTAATTGCAAGGTCATGTTATTCTACCATATTAGCTTGAATTACAAGATTTTTTACATTTTTTAATTGTAAAGTCATGTTATTCTACCATATTGGCTTGAATTACATTATCCATACTTGATTCAGCAATTTATTTATATTCTCAACTTTGTGACTTGTTGAGAATTGTACGATTTAAAATTACTTTCGATTCAGCTAGTGATTTGTATTATTAACTTTATAACTTGTTTCGAATCGTAAGATTCGAATTGAAAATCATAAAATTCTGATTTCTATGTTGTTTATTACTTTACAGATAACAGATTTATTATCCTACAAATCATTTTTTTAATGTTTTATAATTTATTTTTATTTAAATTATGTGCCTTATTATGAGATAAAGATTTTGGAGAAGTTTATGTAAGTTGTTGTCTCTGTTGCAACTGAATTTAATTTTTTTTTTCAATTTGGTGATGTTCACCGTAGATGTATTTTTAGTGATATATGTGATAGTTGTTTCTCATATTTTCCAGTTCTGGTTTAACATTTTTAACTAAGAGGATTTTGTGAAATATATATGATTTTAATATCGACGAAGGAGCTTTTCATTTATTAAAACTTTTAACAAAAATAATGATACCGAAAAATTGGCGTTTTGCAATAGAAGTGTTCACTGTTCAATATTTTTAGTTTCAGTCAACTTTCAGTTTGATAGATCAATCACATTTGGGTGCCTTAAGTCTAATTTTTTCACAAGTTTTGATCCCAGACAATTTAGGCCAAATTATATATATATATATATATATATATATATATATATATATATATATATATAACTAAGCAATCTTAAGTTACATACTGTTATAATAGATTGGGAATTTGGTATCATGATTAATTGTTAATTACTGAACGAGAACATCAACTAAATAAACCATCAATATAATTGCCTTAGGTTATATTTGGATAGAGGGTCAGGGAGGGAGTGGAAAGGAATAAAATGATCAAATTATGATAAATATATGTTTGGATATTTTTATGAGAAGGGAGACCCTCCCTAACCATTCAAAATATTAATCGAGATCATTGATGGAAGGAAGTAGTTCACCAATTAAAAATATTATTATACCCTTCTAAATTTCTTAAAATTACAAATTTATCCAATATTTATATCATAAAACATTTCTCCTGAAATTTTTTTTTTTTCAACACTCTTCTCACATTAATTAAAATATCAAATTTATTTATTTAAAAATGTTAATATAAATAATTTTTACATATTATAAATTATTTGCATAATATATATATATATATATTAATTTTATTTTAGAATTATGTTATATTATGTGAGTTGAAAAATCAAAAGAAAGAGAAAATAGAAAAATTAGTAAAAGAAAGTAAAAAAATATAGATAGGAGAATGAGTCACATTCTTATTTCATGTATTAAACAAAAATAAAATTATTAGTTATGTATTTATGTTATAAGAAATAATATTAAAAAAATAATTAATAAATTATTCTATTCCATTCATTTAATTGTAACTTTCAAATAAAAATTTTAAAAGTCTTTTCTTTTCTTCATTAAAATTTTTAAACAACATATCACTCAAGTCATTCTATTTTATTTTATTTTATTTTATATCATTTCATTTCATCCTCTATTACACTTCTAAACATAGCCTTAGGAGTAATTACTGACCCACACGTTTTCTGCTTCCACTCGGTGTGATTCTTGGTTTTCTTTTTTTCATTTTTGCTCCTGGAAAATTACTCTGATATCTATCCGATCACCGAAGAAAAAATGCACTATATATATACTTGCATTTCCAAATCAACCCACCAAGATTTCTCCATTTTGTACATCAAAATAAGCGCTCCGTAACTGGTCTGGATATATCACAAGTTCCTGCATACAGCAATGGAGGATGGCCTATAACCTTCCAAAAACCTCCATCTGAACCATTTGTAGTTTGGATGAGAACTACATCATGTACAGTTTGAGAGATATATAGAAAAAAAGAAGTGCTAAAAATAAATAAATTTCATACACAATCACAATTCTTTTTTATGCCACTCATTCTCTATTTTGTTTTTTGTTTTTACATCTAACTACATGTCTATATTAATTTTCTACCTAATCCCTAGAGAATTCATTCGGAAGAAATTCACTTGTTTATTGGGAAACACCATGGATGCTCTTGAAGCTTTCTTTGATATTGTAGGCTTGGGATTATGTGATATTTTGTGGCTGTCCAAGCCTCCTCCATAGCTTTTGCTTGACTTGATCATTCTGTTTCTGTAAGGAGTGGCTTTCTTAGGAAGATCTTCTATGCTCCCTGCTCTTGCTAAACAAGTGAATGACTCAGACTTCCCTTCATAAAACTTAGATAGCCCTCTCCTGCACATTTGCACCCATCTCAGTAATTCTCAACATCCAAACTCCATTGATGATATATAACACACTTAATTCAAAAGGGCCTAAAAGAAATAGGCTGAAATGCAAATTCCAAGATTTATATATACGTCATAAATAGTATATTTATGATGATTGTTTTTCACATGTGCTGAAGCTAAACACAAGGCAAGAAGTTGCTTACTTTATAGGAAGATGGTTCATGAGGTGGGAGAGTTCATATAAAGGCCCATTTGAATGTGAGGATGAAGATGATGATGTTGAAGAGTCTGCCTCCTCAGTCAACTCTGATGAAGAGGATGAACTCACAGAGTTCATTGAATCTTCTGAGATGGAATCGCAGATATGATCATCAGCTTCGCCATTTTTGAAAACCCAGTTTGTGTTTCCATGATCTCCATTATCATCTTTTCTCTTGGTATTCATTTTCAGAAAAAGGTTTGATTGATTTGTCTGCTCGCCGATTAATATGTGTCCACAAGAGCAAGAACAGTTCTTCAGCAATGAGTGAGCATGTATGTATCTTTATGCAAATCCCACATATACTTTGATTCTCAGATAAGAATGGGTCCTATATATACAGGACAACCAGTGAAAAGTTGGATAATTTGACCAATGTTGTTTTTATTATAATAAGGTTTGTTTATATAATATGCTTTATATTAAAATTTGTCATTATCAAAATCATGTTATATGGTGCGAAATTAGTTGCTTCTTCCACGCTAAGGATAGAGGATAAGATCGAAATTTGAAGATATCCAAACTGAGTCACCATCTAGACGCTTTTTTTTTTTTTTTAATTTTTATTTTGAGTGAATCTAAGGCCCCCAACACGCCAACTTTGTTTCTCAATCTCTGACAGGTAGGTATATTCCTCTCCTTTTTGGTGCATCATTTATCACGCGTTATGGATGAACTTTATGATTTTATAGTTTACCTACTATTAGATTGTTTAGTTTATTTAATGTGAATTGTCAAATTAAAATTTTAAATTTTACTAATTTTATTTACTAAAAAATATTAATTTTAATTTCTCAATTTTAAATCATTATATTTATAAATAAAATATTTTTTTGATTTTTCACATGTCATGAATTTATTATTTTAGTTTCTCACATATTGTTATATTAAAAATAGTCTCCCATTTTTTAAAGGAAAAAAATCACTAAATTCAATCCATCTACCAAACTCTTAAATTAAATCCAAGAGACCATATTTGATAATTTTTTAATAGTAAAAGACATGCGACATTTTTTAATAATGTGAGAAATTATTTTGGACGTTATAATAAGTAAGGTCCTAAAATAGCACTTACACAATTCTTTTAACATTAATGCTTGAATTAACTAGGGATGGCACTCCCCATATTTGAGGATCCTAGTGGAGACTGTCCCATTTAAGCACTCGCATTTGGAGATTTTTTTTTTTTTATGGAGATCAAGGAAAAATCTCCTCGAAGGTAGTTTGGAGATGAGGACGGGAATCATGCTTCCCGCCCCATGAGGTCTCATCCCCAACAATTTGACCTAAATATTTATATATATATATATATATATATTACTAGTAATAATTTTACTACATCTTCAAATTTAATAAATGTGAATTCTCTTACGAAGACAAAAAATTAGAAGTGCAATTATATCTAATACATAGAAGAAACTGTTTCAACCAGTATTATCAAGTCAGGATTAAACTATTGGTTAGACGAGCATATCCTAATTGATGCTTCAAATATACAAGATTTTGGCATATTAAGATGGTAGAAACAAACTATATTGATACCCAACTTGCACATAATAAAAAAACAATAATAAAGGATTCACATATGGTGAAAAGATGTATTGATATCAATACAACTTAGACATGTTGTTTTAAATTTGTTAAAGTTATTACGTCTTTTAAGTTTTTGAAATATTTAGAACTTATGTACATTTGTCATTTGAATTCTTTGTATTTTTTTTTTTTCAAATTTGATTAGAGCATATTGGTAACATAAACAATGAACTCAAGCTTTAATTTTATTTCTTTCAATATGTTCATACTTTTTATCTTTATTAACATTTTATTTTTATTTTTTTTTTTGCACTTTTTTTTAAATTTGAGGTCCCATGGTGATTCGCATTCTGAAAGAATGGAAATAGGAGAAAAATTTTTCCAATAATGAGTAATAGGGATAGGGATGGAGGACACGAACAATAATAGGGACGGAGAGTGGGGAGACAATCTCCTTTCCTATCCTACAAAATTGTCATCCTTATATTAACACATTTAAAACAAAAATAAAGGAAATATATAGGAAAGTTAAAGAACATGAAAAAGAAAGTAGGACAAAATACTGCAACAAACCTAGTTTTGGCATGACGTTGCCATTTTATTTGTTTCTTATTGAGTGGCATAAAAATTTTCCTTCATTTTGGAAATTACAATTGCAACGGAATTCCCTTTACCTTGGGTATATTCCCAATTTTTTTGCATTAAAGAATCTCCGTTGAGTTGACGAATTCTGCAAGACTATTATGTGGCTTATTGTCAAATGGTGATTGCTCACTTGACCCAGAAATTCCTGCCCATATAAATTTTATTAATAAAAAATGCTACTCCCTCCCCTCGCACGTGATGTCCGACTCTTGTATAACATGAAAGAGAAGAAAAAGAGGATCATTGTTGTTTTATACGTAAAATGTTCACGAAAAGAAAATAAATATTTTTTAATTTAGAAAAAAAGAAAACAATAAAAAGGAAGGTATGTTATGTAGAAGGAATGAACGAGAAGGATGACATAGGGTTGAGAGGACATGAAGATAAGGAGGTTGACTTCGGGACAAGCGGTGCTTGGATAGGCAATCAAACCGTCCCCCATGTTATTATTATTATCGTATGTATATCGTGTTGATTTGATGTATTGACTTTAATGAAATTAATTTTTTATAATTTTTATGTTTTTATTCAATATAATTTTATTAAAATTAGTATATTAAATTAATTATTTTTTTATTTTTCAAAGAAACCTTTCCATTTTATTTGGATTGTTTTCTAAATTTCTTATCACTGCCCCGGCTTGCTTCCTACATTATGTATGACCCTACCTCTTTCTTATTGACACCAAGTTTAAGATAAAGTATATTATATAAGTAACCATTTTGCCCAATAAAAAATAAGTTCGTAATTGCATCAACTTTTACCTTGTATAAATTTTATCATAAATTTTTAGCTGTCAAATACACTGTATATTTAAATAATAACAATAATAATAATAATAATAATAAAGAATGAAAATATATATGGATTAACTTCTTTCTTTTATCTTTTCGTCTCTATGCAATACATATTTGACCGTATAAGATGATTTTAGAAGATTTATCTTTCTAATAATAGAGGAGATGGAGTCATGATGGCTTTGTGGGCGTATAAACCGTAATCTGCTTCTCATTGCAAGAAACTAGATTAAAGAAATGGCAACCCCTGGAATTTGATAATAAACTAATCAATCCCTCTGTTTTTGGTGAAGTGGTCCACTGAAAACTAAAACTATGAACGGCAACACCTAAACTATGGGCTTCTCTTATAAATAACTAGTTTAACAATTAATTTATAAACGTGTGCGCAAAAATGCATCTAAAATTAGATACCTCTGCTTCTGTTATTAATCAAGCAATTTGGTTAAGTTGGACTAAAGTATTATTTTGGTCCTATATTTTTTTACTCTCATTTTTATCTCTTATTTATAAGTTTAGTCTCAATTTAGTATCCTATTTATCTAATATTAATTTAATTTCTCACTAATATGAATATTAATATATTTACGATAAATTCAGTTGAGTTTGAAAATCTAAATGTGATCATTTTTATATTTATAAAAAATTAAATTAAAATTAAACTAATAAATCACAAATCAAAATAATGAATTAATTTGACATCTCTTATCGGATATTGGTTAGACCAAAAGCAGCCCACTGAAATTAAATATGGCAACCTTTATCTTGTTGTAATCTCAGAAAATTCAGTGTTCCAAGGGAAACACGCAATAATCAAATTTCACTTTAGTAGAGAAGTTGAACAAGCTAATGAAGTGATTTTGGTTCATTGCATCAACTAAGGCTTTGCCCAATGACAAATCTGAATCATACAAAAAGAATTAATGTTTGTTCCTGAAGTGCCAAAGATGAGTATCGAAGATATTGGCACACTATCAACAAACTTATAAATGCCATGATCACTTTGTCAAAAAAACAAATGACATTTACATTGACGGTAAGAGGAAGTCAAAGACAATAAGCATGATTCTAGAAAATTTTTATTCTAGAAAGACTTTTGTAGTTTCAAGTGGTTATAATACAACATTTTTAAATTTATAAATATTTATTTATATTGAAGAAAGATACCCAATCTTTTCGCAATTAGTGTTTCCTTAGCCTAATGTTGACCACCTTTCTTGTTAGTATTGGACACCCTGAAAGCTTTTGCGATCTAAGGAAGGTGGCTAGAGGAGGGAAAAACCTACCAATGCAATGGGATATCACTTTGAAAGTAGGTGACCGAAAGAATATTTTGATGCTCAACAGTTGGCTTGGAGATGACGATGTGGCGAGATTAGTAGGTGGTTAAATAGGAATAAATGTCAATCAAAGACAGTTGAGATTTGCAGAGCATGAATCACGAAATGTAAACATAAGGGAGATAAGTACAACGACTATTTTGGCATTAAGTATAGAGGTAAGTATAACAAATTTCTCAAGGCAAAACAAGGAATTATTCTGCATCAGAATATGTCAAGTGGGTTAGGCCCAATCTGCTATGTAGATGAAGAAGGTTTACTGAAACAAGCTGATAATAAGAAAAGGCCTAGAGGTAATGATAAGAGATGTACCAATGGGTCCAACAAGATTCCTCGAAGGAAATCAACATGAATAAGAGCCCCTTCACTGATAACTTATCTATGGGCCCTATAGAGTAGGCTCGTCAGGTCCAATGATTCTACTAAGTTGGAACTGCTAGGAGTTCAAGCTCTAAAGGAGCTTTACAAGAGACACAGGCCCAACATACTCTTTGTGATCAAGACACTTGTTAGTAATAAGCGCATTAAAGAGATAAGTAAAACTATGTACTTTGAGTGTTACTTTGTGGTTGACTATAGAGGAAGAAGTGAAGGATTAGCTTTACCCTAGAATAAGGATATAAACCTAGAAATTATTAACTACTCCCGCTAGTTTATTAATGTCCAAGTCCACATTCATAGAATAAGTAGGAGTGGTGTTTTACAAGTTAATACAAATACCTCAAGAGATGCAGACGTAAAGAGGCATGGCAGATGATTCGTGAGCTCTCTAAAATGGACAAGCTTCCATGGTTGTGCTTTAAAGATTACAACGATCTCCTTAACTCTAACAATAAGGAAGGTGGTGGTGACGTCCCAATTTTCCTTCTCTCAGGTTTTAAAGATGCCATTGAAGAAATCGATTTGAACAATCTGCAGTTAAGAGGTACACATTTACCTGGGAAAGAAGAACGATGGCCAACAATATTATGAGAGAAAGATTTGATCGTGAGATGGCCAATGGTGATTGGTTTCACATATTCCGAACAGTACATCAAAAGCCCTGGTTGTATCATACTCAAATCACTCGCCGCTAAAGGTGTGCATAAACCCAGAGCAATCCAGGGGAGGCTGAAAAAGATTTAGATTTGAGAATTCTTGGATTTTACAAGAAGACATAGCTGGCGTGGTCAACAGAAGCTGGAATATGGAGTCACATATAGAAATCAATAAAAGATTAACTAACTATCAAAGAAATTTAAAGGAATAAAGTCGAAACATAAATAAGGATTAGTGGAATCAAGCAAAGGACATAGAAAAGAAGTTGAATGCATTATGCCATAGCTCAAGGGAAAACTAAAACAGTAATTTTATGGGCTAAAAGAGGAAAAAGAAATTACTGCAGCAAGCAAAGATGAAATAAAGACAATTATCAAAGCTACATTGGCTTAAAGGAGGGGATCACAATACAAAATTTGTCGATACTCATGCTTCCACACAAAGAAGAACTAACACAATCATAGAACTGATTAACAATGATGGGGTTTGTATTTTTTATCACGAAGGTATGAAAAATTTAATTTTTGATCACTTTGAACAAGTGTACAAAGCATCTAAAGTTTAGTCAGATTATGTTTTAAATCTAATAAAGAAAGTTGTGACTGATTGCAACAATGATATGTTGATAAAACAATTTAATGCTTCTGAATTCAAGAAAGCCACCTTTCAAATGCATTAGACAAATCTCCTTCCCCCTGACGAATTTAATCCAACCTTTTTCCAAAAGTTCTAGCATATCATTAGAGATAAAGTGATGGAAAGTTGTACTAGCTAGCTGACTAATGGTTCTTTTCTGAAAGACTTAGCAGCGACAATAGTGGTCCTTACTCCCAAATCCAGCTTCCTTATTAGCTTAGAAGATTATAGACCCAAATCTATGTGTAATGTGCTTTATAAGATTATGGCAAAGGATCTTGCTAATGGATTGAAAAAAATCCTACCTACTTTAATTTCTAAGTACCAGTCTGTTTTTATCTCAAGACACCTGATTACAAATAACATTTTAGTATCTTTCGAGCTCATCCATTCTATGGAATAGAAAACGAGGGTCAATGAAGGCTATGTAGCCAGTAAAACACATGTCAATAAGTCGTACGATAGAGCAAACTAGTCTTTTCAGAAAGGAATGACGGAAAGAACAGGTTTTGATACTAAATGGATGGGCTAGATAATGCAGTGTGTACAGAATGTCAAATATTCCTACATCATTAATAGAGACATGATTAGCCCTAATTCTCCTATGAAGGGTTTAAGGCAAGGAGACCCTTTATCATTATATCTTTTTGTTCTCTGCGAGGAAGTTATTTCAGCTTTGCTTAAAAAGCTAAACATGAGAGTAACCTACATGGTTGTAAAGCTAGTAAGAATGGGCCTTGTGTCTCATATCTCTTATTCGCTAATGACTTATTGTTTTTTTCCGAAGCTTCTATGCAGGATTGTAAATGTATTAAAGAAATTCTAAACACCTATGAACAGGCACCCAGATAAGTAATAAACTTTCAGAAATCTGGAATCTTTTTTAACACAAATGTCAGGGATGATATTATAAATATGATTTGCAACACAGTTGGGATTCACACCCTCATCAACCATGGAAAATAACTAAGGCTACCTTTTTTATTGGAAGAAGCAAAAAATTCATTTTTGCTTTCCTTAGGGATAAACTCTAGGGTAAATTGTAGAATTGGAACAATAGATTCCTTTCACGAGCAAGGAATGAGGAACTTTTAAAATTAGTGGCATAATCAGTTCCTAGTTTCTACATGAATGTCTCCCTGATTCCTACTTCCTTGTGTTATGAACTTCAAAGAATGATGAATTCTTTTTAATGGGGTTTGAACCACGAAAATAACTCGAGAGTGAAAAGGCTTTCTTGGCAAAGGATGAGTGATAGCAAAAAGGAAGGAGGCATGGGTTTCTAAAACTTACACTGTTACAATATAGCACCGACGACCAGCGACATTTCTGGTCCGTCCCCAACCACTGGCAGATTCTCCACTGGTAGAAACCACCAGAAAATCATGCAACTAGTTATCGTCACTATTCAACTACCCCCACCGGCCACTGGCATTGTTTCTGCCACCATGAAGGGTCGCCAGTGACTCCTCTCAGCCACAGCAACACCGTCGACTACCCAGCATTATTCACCGACGGCCAAATCATCAGAATTTCAACAATTTTTCGACAATCCAAGGAGGCACAAATCCAAAGCTCTAATTCATGATTTTGGTGCATTTTTAATCCAATTAAACATAGGATTTCACTTTCTACAGTGATTTTGCACCTTTCTCCCTTATTTACACTGATCAATTTGGTCTAATTTGCTTAAAATCGAAAAACCCTAATTCTAGCACTGTTCATTCAGAAAAGAGGCAAATTTGAGCTCAATTCTGGTAGTTTGCTTCAAATTGAGTTATCATTACACTTCTAAGGTAAATTTCACACTTTTCTCCTATGAAATCACTGGTCAATTGTGAATTTTGGCTTTTGGATTTAAAAACCCCAATTTATGGGTCTAAAGGCAATTTTAAAATTTAGTGAAATTTGTGTTCTTAGAGTTTCTTATATTTTGTTACACACCTTAGGGGTAATTTAGAATTTTTAGAAATTTTAGTTTGAATTTCAGAAAAAATGTCAAACTTTTAGTAATTTCCCTAGATATTTCATGAAGAAAAAGGAAGGAAAATTAGTATTAATTGATTGGATAAAAAATAAATATTATTTAAGGTTAAATGGAAAATTTGAAATTTATTAGATGACCCTTAAGTGAAATTTATGTTATGGTAGGTGTTAGCAATTTCTCTATTAAAACAAGGAATGCAATGAAGGATGGGGAATGGACTTACTATTACAATTTGGTCTGACCTGTGGTTGCCCTATAAGGGTCATTTATCCCTACTGACATTTACAATCTCAGAGACAATGAGATAGGGTAACTGGTTATTATCTCCATGCAAGTAGAAATGTGACTTCATGAAATTGAATAACATGTTTAGTGTAATATCCTAAGAAATAACACTAATAATAATAGTTATTTTATTTTATTTTAAGAGTTGAAGAAGAGGAGAAAATTCACTTGAGATAGGGAAAAAATTTACATGATAATGGTATACTCAAAAAGGAACTTCAAGCAGTACTAAATATATGTGCAGATAAAATTTTATTTGAGATAGTAACCAATGTGAGTACTTAAACCTTTTCTTGTGCAATTTTAGCACTTATAACTTAACACAGT
The DNA here is from genome assembly GCA_037074485.1 of Delonix regia. Taxonomy (NCBI): domain Eukaryota; kingdom Viridiplantae; phylum Streptophyta; class Magnoliopsida; order Fabales; family Fabaceae; genus Delonix; species Delonix regia. The sequence continues at coordinate 36,696,982 of CM073454.1, forward strand.
ATGGTAATCAAGTATCTTCAAGGAACAAAATTTATCTGGTAATGTGAAATACTCCTATTTAAATTACCAAATGCTCTAATTATCTCATTTTTACCATCAGACCATTATTCCCCCGCTGCTCTTCTCTTACTCTCATTCTTCACAGTGCAAATTCTCTAACAGAATTTAGAGAACTTTCCAGCTACCGTTCAACCTCATCAGTGATCGTCTAGCAACCCAACACCCTTATTGGTGTCCTAGCGACCTCCACTGGCCACCAAATCGTTAGAAAAGATAGCTTTGCTGATGGGATATCATGACACGTTTTCTAGCACGAAAATCCAAGAAATTATGTGCATTTTACTCCAATTTAGCATAGAATTTTGATTCCCTTATTTATTTTGGCTAGTTCTCTATCCTAATCCTTGATCAATTTGGTAAAAAAGGCCTCAAATTGAAGAACCCTAACTCACAGCACTATTCACACACACACAAAAAAAGCAAATTTGAGCTTAATCCAAGGTGATTGCTTCAAATTGAGTTAGAACTTCATATCATAAGTAAATTTCACATCCTTCTCCCTCGAAATCACTGATCAATTATGAGTTTTAGCTTCCAAATTGAAAAACCCCAAATTATAGGTGTATGTTTAATCTTGCAAGGAGATGAAATTTGAACTTTTGGGGCTTCTCAAATATTATTTTGCATCTAGGAAATGATTTAAGATTTTTGAAAATTTTAATATGAATTATAAGTTGAATTGCTAATTTTCCTTATTTTTCCAAGATTTTCCATAGAGAATGAGAGAGGAAATTTGAATAGGAGACCTTATATGGCTTGATTACATAACAATGAACAATAATGCAAGTTGAATGAAGGATTTTGGAATTTGATTGAATACTTTCTATGGTGACATTGATGTTGATGGTAGGTTATTGGAAATTTATTAAGTACATAATGGACTAGATTAAATAAAAGTAAAGGCCATGAGTATTTTGGGGTATCATCAAAGAATGTGGGCTAAAAATTTGATTTCTTGAGATTGTGTGATGTAAGAAGGGCAAGTGGGATTGAAGAAGTGATTGGCTAAAAGTGAATGAAGGACTAGATAAATAGGTTGGTGACAAGATTAAATGGTTGAAATTATTCATGAATATTATAGGTTAAGAGCATTTTATTTAATGTTATAAGTAGCTAGGACAATTATCAACAAGGGGATTGTAAACAATGTTAGGAATAGGCTAGTATACTCCTCTCAGATGAGTAGATAATCTTAATTATGCAAGATTTTGATTCCAATTATCTATTTTCAAATATAAATTTTTGTTATCTCTGGTACCTTGAGCACGCTTCTGAATTTATAAATTTCATTTCATATTCTAAAACCAGGGAATTTTGTTGACATATGAACTTTGTATTTTTATATTTTTTTAATTATTTGAATTATTAAAATATGAAATTCTAAAGTGGTTTGACTTTGAGATTCTACTCCCTAAATATGGATGTTTGTATATTTAAGAAACTTTTGGGAATGTGTCTAAACAGAACCCTGTAGCTAACAACAGTAAATGTTAGTTGTAGTGCACTGTAATTGGTATTCTAACATGGTTGGGTATAATGCCCTTACCTCTATAATCTGTTTGAGACTTAAAGCCATTATTATGTTTATTCAAAGCCTATGGTGGATCACGGACCATTGCTCTGATCTGATTACACAATGAACATATGATAATTTTATAGGAGATTCCCAATGTATTCTATTAAATTGGATATTTTATATTCTTACTATATATTGATTTGTTTGAGTTGAAAACATAATTTAAAAGTAAGGCTGGATTTATTTGACAGTAAATGGTTTTCCTTTTACTTTTAGAATTGTTGAATTATCTCTATAAATTATCCGATTTTGAATAAATAAAGTTTTAATGGTAAACTCTCGCACTGCTAGTCTACCCCTCCCCTTGTATTATTAGAATTATTTGCTCACTGAGTTTTCACTCATCCCTTTATTTAACATTTCAAATTCCAGCACTGATCCAAAACATCCACCTACAGAGTAGGAGTTGCAGTGTTTCTATTTTTTTTTTTTTTTTTAGCTTAGCTTGTTGCCAAAGCAACAGTTTCTTATGTTATATTTTGTAAGAAGACTTAGTTGCTCCCTTGTATACAGGCTGATTGTCTTGATATATTTTTATGGTTGTGGGCTTTGTTGTATATACATATGGGAGAGTAGAGCTATCTAATCTGTTGTATGTCAGATGGCTCTGTGTAGAAATTTTGAAATGATCATAATTCCAAGAAGACTTTGTCAAAATTTCTACACAGATTAAAATGATTCTTTTGGTAATTATATACAGAGGTAGTAGCTTTGAGTTTATCAAATGAAGGTCTATATATTTCTTAAAGTTTTACTATATTGAGAAATCTGATAGGCTTACGAGGATGTGGGATGCCTCGTTCCCTATCCAATCACATCCTATCAACTTATATTATGACATTTAGAGGGGAAGATATTCAAACTATTCTTAAGAATCCTATTAGTATAACGAGTAGGAGTGACCAGAGAATATGGCATCATAGTAAAAAGGGGAATTATACGATTAAATTAGCATACTATATAGCCCATAAATTAGTATTCAATCCAGAACCAAACATCATAAAATTTCCATGGAGGAAGTTGTGGACCTTGAACATATCACCAAAGATGAAGGATTTCTTATGGAGAGCATCCAAAGATCTAATCCCAATGCATGCCAATTATAAAAGTAAAGGCATTGAAGTTCATTTGGAATGTCCATTTTGTCAAGAACCCAAATACACTTCCTACACTTTGTTCAATGGCGTGCATGCAAGAAGAATTTGGAATCAATGGAACCATCTGGGAAGTGATTTAGAAGCCCATAGCTTTATTAAACGTTTCTGCTTTGTACTTTTAAACCATTCGGTGGATTTAAAAGAACAATTTTGTTATATCTCATGATTACTATAGAACACTAGAAATCAAAAGGTTTGGGGTAGTAGTAGCAGGGAAGATAGGAGTTTAATTACTAGACCTCAAAGAATCCTAGTTGAATGAAAAAAACCAAATAAAAAAGAGGTAATCCTTTCACTTAACAGTCCTCCACAAGCCCTAAAATTTGGAAGAATTAAAGGATGGGAATGGTTATGTTTCACAGATGGAGCCACATTTGCACATAAAGGAAAATCAAGGTATGACATAATATTTAAGAATTTAGATAAAGAAATTATTTACTCTATATCTGGTTTCTATGATGGAACTTACCAAGTATAAATAATTGAACATCTTGTCCTTAGAACTGCAAACCAGTGGGCTTCATGCAACTTGAATTCTAGTGGTGTTTTCTACTCAAATGACTATAATCTTATTATGACCTTAAATTCTTCTTATGAAGATGCTTCTAAGTTAAGTAGCATAATCCAAGATTGCAGCCCCCAAGCATGATTACTCGTATGCATAGAGTGGAAGACACCTTAATTTGGATGCCTATAATTTCGCTAGAAACTCCTCGTATTTTTTGTCGTTATCAAGTTAGGACCTATATTCCTAATTATCCCCAATTTATGTACTATGTTCAATTTGTAACGAAGCATTTCTTATATATATATATATATATATATATATATATATATATATATATATAAAAGTCAATTTGCATAATTAAACAGTAATTTGCCACACATATATTTTCATATGGTTTATTTTTTTGTCATATTTTTTTCTAAAATCAATTTCATTTTCATTTGATTTAGTATTTAATTTTTTTAAATAAATTTTGCTTTTCAAATCTCATTTATGCAAAAGTAAAAAAACTTATTTTTATGTTTAATGAATTGTATAGATAATAAAATTCAATTTTCAAACAAAACTTTTCAAATATAAATCACAATTTATGCAAAATCACATTTGACCAAAATCAATTTTAAAAATTAAGTTACTCTATTATCACATTAACTTAACACCAATACAAACACAAATGTTATAAACTGCAGTATAATATAATATATTATCAATAGTGGTCTTTTCAGTTGGTTCATTTTGACTTGTTTTCTATTAAAGGAAAAAAAAATTGGTCCAATTTAATGTGTTTTCTGGACCCTTATGATATTTCATTATATTTGGACTTGAATTGTAAAAATATCTTAACAAATTGAATCAAGATAAAACTAACACTATACTTTTTTTAAGTAATTACCGAAAGAGTTCAAAGAGTATCTTAAGATTTAGGCAACATAGTGTATGTTAAATTGGCGTTAGGCTAATGTGACTCTAGATCAACTTAATTTTTGAAAGTGATTTTAGTCAAAGGTGATTTTGGATCACCATGATTTATGTTTGGAAATTTTTGTTTGAAAATTGATTTTTATTATCTATATAGTTTATTCAATACAGAAGCTAATTATTTTTCACTTCTATGCAAATAGGAATTTGGATGGCAAAATTGATTTTGAAAACAAAATCAAATGCTAAACCAAATGAAAATATTTACAAGGCAAAACTCTGTTTAGATGTACAAATAAACTTTTAAACCTTTCAAACCCTAAACCAAACGCACTAATAAAATTGCAAGATTAATTAGCCTAAACCAAACTATATGAAACCAAATACATTTCGTTACATCAAGTTGTTCCATTTTTTTTCATACTAAATGATCTCAACTATTAAGTTTCCAATGTGTGAAAAAATGCACTATATATATACCTACATTTCCAAATTAACCCACCTAGTTTTTTCCATTTTTGTACACGAAATTAAAGTCTGCTCTCTAACTAGTCTAAATATATCAAAAGTTCTTGTATACAACAATGCAAAAGGACCTATAGCCAATGTTGTCAAAATTGCTATTCTAGACAGATTCAAGAAGGGAAGGCTAAATTTGTAACGTAAAATTATAAATTTTTACTTACACATGTTATTTAATAGCTATTGGATATAACTATATCACATAATTACATAAAATTTTATACATAAATACTTATTTTACAATCTATAATCAATATTACATACTTCTCATTCAAATCAACATAAAAAGTTTAATAGATTGAATAATCCAGAATCCATAAAACATGATACATAATACAATAGTGCACATTCATTTAACATAACTAGGGCCAGAAGCAAAATCAATAAAGATCAGTTCCAGATTCTTTCTTGTGGCGACAAACTATATCTAATATTTTAAAAATTGCATTAATATATAATGTAGTTCAACTCACAGGAACTAAACAACGAAACTGATAGACTCAAGAAAGAGAGTGACAACATGCAAATTGAGCTTAGGTATATATAACCTTAATCATTTCATTCCTTCTCTTTATATATATATGTCGTCATCATCTCTTTGACCAAATTTATGCTTATTTATTTATATAAATACCTACATATCTTATCTTATTCTACTTGAAAGAAGAAAATCCAAAGGGATTCACTTTTACTTTACGTGCATCACTTTGAAGATTGAAGTATACTGTAACTGGTTCACTACTATAACAAATTACCCAACCCAAACAAAAATCAACATTTAGAACTTCAAATCTTTTATCAAATATACTCATTCTTCCTTCATGTAACCAACCATAAGTTTCATCCATGGCAAATCATTGTTAGACCAAACCTTTTGTTCAAATTTATCCCACAATCCAACTCTATCAAAGACAAATGAATAGTTAAGATTTCATTGTTCCTTTTAATTTAGTGAAGCCATTGAGTACTCTATCCTAAGTTCTTAACCAATATGCTCAACGTCTGAGGCATGGCATATCACAATCACATCTCAGAATTGCAAAATTGAAGAGAAGAAGACGGAGGAAACTAGCTGGAGACTTCAGATTGCAGAATCGACGTCCATCGAGGTGCTAACATACTAAAAAGCTGCGGTCTCCAGCGTAATTCAACTCCAGCTCAAGCAAATGAAGACGAAGCTACTGCGAATTGCGATGTTGCCATGCCTCAGTCTATTAATTATCCTGCTCCTGTGTTGTGTGCATTTGGTCGTTCATGTGAGTTGAGCTAGAGCAAGTCTTGGATAATTAGGATTTAGGTTTAAGGCATCTTTTTGGTTTTTGCTGGGCTTATTTAAGTTTTTGGGCTGGGCTTCCATCAAGATAAGTCAAACAAAAATAAATAAATAAAATAATTTTAGGCTGAAACATTTGAAACCTTACAACTCAGTAAAATCATGCAAATTCAATGATTCTAAACCAGTTAATACTGAGTCTAACAAAGTTTGAGTTGATTCCAATTCTATGTTCGATTTAATTTAAAATTCTTATCTAAAATCGTAAAATCAGTAATTCTAATGAATTAAATCGCAAATTTAACATTGCTTGTAGCTTCTCAAAAACCTCTAATATAGATCTTTTGAAGTTTGAATGAGAACTACTTTATGTATAGGTCGTGAAATACATAGAAAAAAGAAGTGGTAAAAGAAAAAAGGTATATGATCTCAATATATTTTTTTGTCACTTGCTCTCTATTTGTTGTTTTAATGTAGCTACATGTCTATATTAATTTTCTACCTAATCCCTAGAGAATTCATTCGGAAGAAATTCACTTGTTTATTGAGACACCATGGATGCTCTTGAAGCTTTCTTTGATATTGTAGGCTTGGGACTATGTGATATTTTGTGGCTGTCCAAGCCTCCTCCATAGCTTTTGCTTGACTTGATCATTCTGTTTCTGTAAGGATTGGCTTTCTTAGGAAGATCTTCTATGCTCTCTTGCTAAACAAGTGAATGACTCAGCCTTCCCTTCATAAAACTTAGATAGCCCTCTCCTGCACATTTGCACCCATCTCAGTAATTCTCAACATCCAAGCTCCATTGATGGTATATAACACACTTAATTCAAAAAGGCCTAAAAGAAATAGGCTGAAATGCAAATTCCAACATTTATATATACGTCATAAATAATATATTTATGATGATTGTTTTTGACATGTGCTGAAGCTAAACACAAGGCAAGAAATTGCTTACTTTATAGGAAGATGGTTCATGAGGTGGGAGAGTTCATATAAAGGCCCATTTGAATGTGAGGATGAAGATGATGATGTTGAAGAGTCTGCCTCCTCAGTCAACTCTGATGAAGAGGATGAACTCGCAGAGTTCATTGAATCTTCTGAGATGGAATCGCAGATATCATCATCAGCTTCGCCATTTTTGAAAACCCAGTTTGTGTTTCCATGATCTCCATTATCATCTATTCTCTTGGTATTCATTTTCAGAAAAAGGTTTGATTGATTTGTCTTCTCGCCGATTAATATGCGTCCACAAGAGCAAGAACAGTTCTTCAGTAATGAGTGAGCATGTATGAATCTTTATGCAAATCCAACATATACTTGATTCTCAGATAAAAAGGGGTCGTATATATGCAAGACAACTTGTGGTGACCACGGGTTGCAGGGTTTTTTTTGTTGACACGAGATTTGATTTAGTTTTATATTAGGTTATTTTTTTGAACTTTAGACTAAATTACTGACTAAGTCGATTTAGTTAAACCGAATTCAAGTTAGGTTTTTTTTCTTAAAATATGAGTTATTTGGTGATAATAATTTTTTTTAACAAAAGAAAATAAAATAAAATTAAAAAAAAATTTAAAATTTAAAATGAAAAATAATAAAATATTGAAAAAAATTGATATTTTAAAATTTAATTATAAATAAAATTTATTTTAAATCAAAATAAAAATATATTATAAAAATTTTAAAAATTTAAAAATAAATATCGAGTCGGGTTTTATATCATTCTCGAGATTCGATTTAAATTGGTGAAAATTACAATTTTTTTATTTAATTTAATCATAATCTAACTTAATGTGATCAGATCAAACCAAATTCATCAGGTTAATCGAGTCAATACTCACCCATGAAAACAACTAATGAAAAGTTGGATAATATTGACCAATGTTATTGTTTTTATTATAATAAGGTATGCTTATATAATATACTTTATATTAAAATTTGTCATTATCAAATCATGTTATATGGTGTGAAATTAGTTGCTTTTTCCACGCAAAGGATAGAGGATAAGATCGAAATTTGAAGATATCCAGACTCTGAGCCACCATCTCCAGTCTTATTTTTTCTATTTTTTATTTTGAGTGAATCTAAGGCCCCAACACGCCAACTTTGTTTCTCAATCTCTGACAGGTCGGTATATTCCTTCCCTTTTTGGTGCATCATTTATGACGCGTTATGGATGAACTTTATAATTTTATAGTCTACCTACTATTAGATTGTTTAGTTTATTTAATGTGAATTATCATATTAAATTTTTAAATTTTACTAATTTTAATTACTAAAAATATTAATTTTAGTTTCTTAATTTTAAATGTGAATCATTATATTTATAAATAAAATATTTTTTTAATTCTTTACATGTCATAAATTTGTTATTTTGGTCTTTAACTTATTATAATATCAAAAATAGTTTTCTATTTCTCAAAAAAATCACTAAATCCAATCTTTCTACCAAAATTTAAATATAAATTCATGAGACTAAATTTGGTAAATTTAAAAAAGTAAAGGACATGTAACATTTTTTAATATGTGAAAAATTACTTTGTACATTATAATAAGTAAAGTCCTCAAATAGCAATTACACAATGCTTTTAATGTTAATGCTTGAATTAACTAGGGATGTCACTCCCCATATTTAGGGATCCCGATGGAGACTGCCTTATTTGGGAACCTAACATTTAAAGATTTTTGTTTTTTTGGATGGAGATCAGGGGAAAATCTCCCCGAATGTGGTTTGGAGATGAGGACAAGAATTATGCTTCTCGGCCCATGAGGCCCCATCTTCAACAATTTGACCTAAATATATATATATATATATTGCTAGAAATAATTTTACTACATCTTCAAGTTTAACAAATATAAATTCTCTTACGAAGACAAAAAATTAGAAGTGCAACTATTTCTAATACGTAGAAAAAATTGTTTCAACCAGTATTATTAAGTCAGAATTAAACTGTTAGTTAGATGAGTATGTCCTAATTGATGCTTCAAATGCACAAGTTTTTGGCATATTAAGATGGTGGGAACAAAATATATTAAAATACCCAACTTGCACATAATAAAAAAATAATAATAAAGATTTCAAACATGGTGAAAAAGATATCTTAATGTCAATACGACTTAGACATGATGTTTTACATTTGTTCAATTTATTACTTCTTTTAAGTTTTTGAAATTTTTAAAACTTATTTACACTTGTCATTTGAATTCTTTGTATTTTTTTTCTTAATTTGATTACAGCATATTGAATAACATAAACAATGAACTCAAACTTTAAATTTATTTCTTTCAATATGTTCATATTTTTTATTTTTATTAACATTTGTTTTTTGAGGTCCCCATGGTGATCCGCATCTCGAAGGAATGGAAATGAGGAAAAAATTTTCTTGACAATGAAAAATAGGAATGGGAATGGAGGACACGAATAATAATAGGGATAGAGAGTGGAGAGACAATTCCCTTTCTTATCCTGTAAAATTTTCATCCTTAGGATTAACACATTTGAAATAAAAATAAAGGAAATATATAGGAAAGTTAAAGAATATGAAAAAGAAAGTAGGAGAAAATACTGCAACAAACCTAGTTTTGGCATGACGTTGCCATTTAATTTGTTTCTCATAGAGTGGCATAAAAATTTTCCTTCATTTTGCAAATTACAATTACAACGGAATTCCTTTACCTTGGGTATATTCCAATTTTTTTCGCATTAAAGAATCTCCATTGAATTGACAAATTCTGCAAGACTATTATGTGGCTTATTGTCAAATGGTGACTGATCACTTGACCCAGAAATTCCTGCCCATATAAATTTTATTAATGAAAAATGCTACTTCCTCCCCTCGCACGTGTTGTCTGACTATTGTATAACATGAAAAAGAAGAAAAAGAGGATCATTATTGTTTTATACGTAAAATGTTCACGAAAAGAACATAAATATTTTTAATTAAGAAAAAGAGAAAACAATAAAAAGGAAGTTATGTTATGTAGAAGGAATGAACGAAAACGATGACACAGGGTTGAGAGGACAAGAAGATAAGGAGGTTGACTTCGGGACAAGTGGTGCTTGGATAGGCAATCAAATCGTCCATGTTATTATTATCATCGTATGTATATCGTGTTGTTGATTTGATGTATTAACGTTAATGAAATTATTTTTAAATGATTTTTATTTTGTTATTTAGTATAATTTTATTAAAATTAGTACATTAAATTATTATTTTTTTAAAGAAACCTTTTCATTTTATTTAGATGGTTTTCGAAATTTCTTATCACTGCCCCCGGCTGGCTTCCTACACTATGTATGACCCTACCTCTTTTTTATATTGACACCAATTTTAAGATGAAGTATATTATATAAGTAACCATTAAATAATAATAATAATAATAATAATAAAGAATAATAATATAGATGGATTGACTTCTTTCTTTTATCTTTTCGTCTCTATGCAATATATATTTGGCTGTAAAAGATTATTTTAGAAGATTTATCTTTCTAATAATAGAGGAGATGGAGTCATGATGGCTTTGTGGGCGTATAAACCATAATCTGCTTTTCATTGCAAGAAACTAGATTAAAGAAATAGCACCAACTATAATTTGATAATAAGCTATTGCACATGCATGATTTTTTTGATTAATTAAGTAGGTGGGGGTCATGAAAACCGTAAGCAGATCCCGCACTGTATAGCAGGGAATGTTGTAATTTATAAACTAAAAAAATGATTGTGTTCAATCATTTTAGATCCCACCAAGTTATTTTAGACTTTAAAAAATTACAGCATCCTTTATTATACAATAGGAGATTCAAATTCCAGGAAAACCAAATTTATGTTGATTTAGTAGTTGCCCTACTTTTGGATGTTGATTTTGGGGATTTGGTTGTATCCCCATATTCTTACATGTCCACAAAACTATGAACGGCAACACATAAACTATGGGTTTCTCTAATAAATAATTAGTTTAACAATTAAATTATAAGCGTGTGTGCAAAAATGTTTCTAAATTAAATATCTCTACTTCTGCTAGTAATCAAGCAATTTGGTTAAGAAAATTTGAGTAAAATATTATTTTGATCCTACACTTATTTAATATTAATTTAGTCATTCACTTAGGAATTTAGTTTTAATTTGATACATCATTAATGCTCATTTTTAATTTGATTCCTTGTTTAAGATATAATATTAATTTAATTTTTTACTAATATAAAAGTTAACATATTTAGTCTATATTTAATGAAAATTAAGACTAAACCCATAAGTGATAAATGAATTGAGATTGAACTTATTTGTAACACTAGTGTCACTTTGGGCTTGATTCCACGTCAAGCAAATGGAGCTGCTGATTGGATTATAGTTGCTGCTGCCCAGAGGATGTGTCCTGAGGGATGGGTCTCTAATCTTCCATCCTCGTTAGCGCAGATCCTTTGTATGGACGTTGGGAGGAATGTTAGGAGTATATTTGATGTTACTGATATTGGCTAGTTATATTAGGTTTGTTCTTGAGTTCGTAGATGTTAATGTGTGATGTACTGGGTTATTTTGGGGTCTGTATGTGTTGCATTTCTTGTAGTTTCTTATGCTTAGATGATTGTTGTTGCTAGAGGTAGATAGTTATAGTAGTTTGGTGCGGAGTGGTTGCTTGCGTACTGTTTCTGCAACTCTCTGGTGTTGTTCTGCTAGTTTCTTTGTTATGAATGGAATGCTTTTTCAGGCCAAAGGAAAAAACTTATAAATAACTAACGAATCAAAATAATGATTTACTTAAAATTTTTTATTGGATCTTGGTTACGACCAAAAGCAGCCCACTAAAATTAAATTTGACAACCTTTCTCCTATTGCAATCTCAAAAAATCCAATGTTCTTAGGGAAACATATTATAATCAAATTTCACTTTGTTAAAGTAATGAAGTGACTTTGGTTCATTGCACTAACTAAGGCTTTGCCCAACGATAAATTTGAATCTTATAAAAAGAATTAATGTTTGTTCTTAAAGTACCAAAGAGGAGTATTGAAGATATTGGCACATTATCAACAAACTTATGCCGTGATCACTTTGTCTAAAAAATAAATAACATTCACATTGACGGTAAAAAGAAATCAAAGCCAAACACAATAATCATGATTTTAGAAAATATTTATTCTAGAATGATATCCAATCTTTTTGCAATTAGTGTTTACGTAGTCAAATTTTAACCTTCTTGCTCCAATTTCAATGTTTCTTCATCATTTTTGTAACACTTCCCAAATTATGGTACCAAAATTTTGTTCTTAGAATAAGGGAGAGTATTAATTTTTGTGGTGTATATTATTAATCAAATACAAGCTTTGACTTAGTGATAAGGCTGGGCATCTAAATTCAAGAGCACGTTGATTCAAGATGCAGCTCCCTTCTCCCTCAGAAAAATTTTGGTGTTGACATGTGTCCCCCATAGGTGAAATTACCAAATTGCCCTTCAGATTTTCTCTTCTTTTCTTCCCTTTCCCGTTGGTTTTTCACATCAGAACCCTCCTTCATTTTCCAACTTCTACTGCTCCTCCTCTGCCACAGTCAACTACCACCACCTTTGGTCAACTCCTCCACTCACCGGCGATGTGTTTTGGCTGGTCACCACCAGCAGTTGCCAGCAACAACGTCGATTTTTCGGCGGTCTTTACAAAGCATGAATCAGCGACTTTTTTTGTGATTCAACGAGTTTTAAGCGTTTTTTCATGAAAATGATGTTAGGAGAAGCATTTTCGGCCTCTATCCATCAAATTTTAGCTTTGGAAGCATGATTTTTGGCTAATTTTTTAGAGTTGTTCTGATAGGGACCAAACGGAAAAGTTTTGAAATTTTGGGGTTTTCAAAAAATGGTGAAATGCTGCATTGTAATGGGTTCAAATTGATCCTATAAGAACACTTTTAAGGTGTATGGCATGAAAACCTATTGTTAATCATGGTTTTTCTTGGGTTAAAGGCAAGGGTATAAAATCTGGGACTACAATGAAAACTCAGAAAGGTTTTAGGGCAGTAAATGTAAATTGATGAAAAGTCTGGGAAAGTTAGTGATGGAATCAGGGAATATGAGTTAGGGTTTGTTTTGAGTAATAAGAAGAAAGATGAGTAATTTCTTGCTTTCCAATTAGCGTAGGTAGCTCGTAAGAGTGATACAGTCACCCGAGGGAAGGCATTGAGTTGCTGGTAGTTAACGGCACTCAGATGCGTAGATAACACTCCTCAATACTTTTCTTTCTTCACTCTTCATTATTTGGAAATTTTTATTAATTATCATTTTTATCTTGGCATGACTAAACTTTATTAAAATTGAAATGATGAGTAGATGAACTCCCTTAATATATTAGATGGCATTTTGTATGGTTTTGAAAATGACCTTTGAGAAACCTCACGTGTACAGTTACAAATAGCCGCTATATAAACTAATATTGAAAGACAATTTGATTTAATGCATACTAGCTGTATTCACTTATACATGCTTGTTTTAATTTTATTAACATTGGAAGGACTAGATAAGACACTGGCTGCCAATAGTAATACTGTTAGCCCTTAGTGCACCTAGGTAATGACTCAACTAGTAGGGTTAATGATGGTGCTAGCCCCCTGTGATGGCTATCACATGAGGACTAATGAGTGATAATTTTTGTAAGTTATAACCTCACGCCTGTTGGTTATTTGCCCTTGAGGATTGTGTATCCTCGCTTGTTGCGATTTGCCCTTTTATAGCTGTGAGCCACACCAGATTGGTCCTTAGTAGTCCTTCCCCTGAAATGACCCTTAGAAACTTGTTGATTCATTATGTGTGGCACTTTAAATTCAATGTTATGAAAAGTGTGTTATTTAGCTAAAACTGTTTACTTGTAACGGTGATTACTCACAGTTTAAATGTTATTTCATTTCACTCAACTCTTGACCAAATTTTGATTTCAATTTATATATGAAATTGTTACTAATTTCGGGGTGCTATCTGCTAGAAAAATTTGGTCTCAGATAGGGAGATAGGCGAGTTCCCAGAGACAGCAAAGCAGTGACAGGAAGTTCTGTTGGTAAGCCCCACTTGGGTTATTGCGGGACCTATTCTTTTTGATTAGTTTGATATTCATGGCTTATTTTTTATATGTATATATATTTAGAACAATTGCCATTGTTTTATATTATGGGTTAGTTTAGTAACCACAGTTGAACATTCCCTATTGTTGTATATTGAATTTATGCTATACTGGGCTGTGCTGGTGAGAGCGAAGCTCTCTTATATATTGTATTGCCTTATAGGATATTGTAGAAATTTCAGGATGTCTTATTTACTAGGGAGGTTCTGCCAAAATTTCTATAAAACTCCTTGTTTTGTATTAACCTTTTATTTTATATTAAGGCAATTTATATTGCATATGGTGTAAATTGTTTAGTTTTGGCATGGTATTGAATGTCCCTCTAGTGTAAGGCTTACAGGTTCAGCGAATTTTCTCATGTCCTGTGTCGGTCCCACTCCAAGGATTTTGGAGTGTGACAATTTCTATCCTTCTTCGACATCCTCTGTCATTATTCTGGCAAATTTTAGTGTGGTTCACGTCGAAATTTCTTAGAATCCTGACAAAGTCCCTTCATTTATCTCAATCATGATAGGGTGCTAATAAGAGCCAATTAGACATGAATGAAGAAAGATTCCTCCAAATTGAGTTATGCATCTTTTATTTGGTGAGTAATCTATCATTTTCCTCTATTCTTTGTGCTCAATTTCATCATCTTGGCCCTCAATTTTGCAATATTGGCTTCGATTTCAAATTTTTTCAACTACGTGACCTAAGGTGCCACAAAAGGAGAAATTGAACATAATTGGTGAAGGATTTCTTTAAATTAATTTGTGACTTTGTTTCTTAGCACTAAATTCATTCTTTCCCCCTCTATAATCCGCAATCAATTTCTGAATTTGGAGTCTTGATCTTGAAAGCTTTCTTTTCAGGGTGTTAAGGGAGTAAATTAGAAATTGGGCATGATTTTGGTAAGATTTCTTCAAATTAAGTTGGGGTTTTGGTTCTTAGATTAATTTTAAGTATTTTCCTTCTAATTTCCATGTGAAATCAGTAGATTTTAGTCTCCAATTTCACACCCCTCTTGATTGCACAAAATGTGTGATGGCATAATGGAGTTTCAAAAATCTAAGATCAATTTTCTTCAAGAATCACTACTAGAGGAAGAATTTAAATAATTGAAAGTTGTCATTTGAAGTGGTATGTTAATTCAATAGCTATTTCTAATTTTCTTTAATTTTCTTTGTTGTTTTAAAGAAAAAGGATGAAAACCTTATAGTGATTGACTAAAGAATCCTAAATAAGTAATTTAATTAATGATTAAATCTTGAATTGTGATTAGGATAATTTCCAAATTTTCTTGATGATGTTAGGCAACAAATGGTTAAATTTACTTGGGTCCTAAGTATATATAGGATAATATAAATGAAAATGGAAATAAATAAATAAACAATAAGATTTGAACCAAGTGGTGAAATTTACTTATGATATTGGAAGGTGAAAGGCTAACACTCCATTTTGAGACTAAAGAGAATTGATACACGATAATTAGACAAGAATTGGGTTAGCATTAGGAAATCATTTGAAGTAAGAAATAATTTTTTTATATGGGAAGTTAAATGTGTGCTATTTGTTATTATAGGACCATAGGCATTGGCTTTATGAACAAGTGAGATAAGGAAAGAAACATTAGGAACACGATTGTTGTATGCATACCTTTTAAGTGAGTAAATGTTGCTAATCATACTTAAATTTGTATTTAAAATTGTTATTTGTGAAATATTTTTGCTTTATATGCTCTAGTGCCTTGGGAACAGATTGCTTGAAGTATTATGTTAATTCTAGCATTTATTTGCACTCTTTGAAATTTGAAAAATTTATTTGTAATATTCCTTTGTATCTAAATGATCGTTTTGAATGATGTACATAACGTATGATATTCTAATAACTTTTCGATTGATTCTGCTATTGTACAAATTTATGGAAATCAAAAATTTGATATTTGGATATGTTTTTTATTATGTATATTACTATGGAAAATATGGTTTTCTTGGAACTACACCCAATATAAAACCCTGTAGCTAACGGCAATAAACGTTGACTCTAGTGCACTATGATTTGTTTTGAAGCCCAGCTAGTAGGGTTGTTGCTATCCCTGTGTGTGACAACCACCACACAAGGATCTGTTTAATTGTTTTCGAGCGATAGCTTGACTCTGACTGATATCTATACTGTGATTCCTAACTTAGAGCTAATGTTCATTATGGATTTTGATCGATTCTATAAGATGTTTTCTACTTCAGTATGATCCATTTCAGAAATTTTTTTATGGATTTCAACTTTTTTTAGTATGATATAATTTGCAAAGTATCTCTGAATTTTGCTTATGCTTTATGAATTATATTATACAATTAATGATTTTCCTTTTAGAATAATTTCGGTATACGTAAGTTTGATGCATTTTGAACTACAAAATGATATGATTGTGAAAAACTCTAACGGCTTGTATGTTTCTTCCAGGTATGATTAGTAATATTTGCTCATTGAGTTTAGTCACTCATCCTTCTCTCGTTGACTTTTTACAAAGAGTAGCATTGATTTGGTTATCACTTTGTGGTTTAGAGACTACTGAAAAACTTATTGGTGAACCCTATATTATTCACGAGGACGAAAAGTTACTTTTATTTAGTTATTAAACATCTAGAAATATTTTCTTTGTACTCTAGTAGATCTATTGTCACCAACAAAAAAGTTTAATTGTGTAACCTTGAGTTAATTGTATAATGATGAAGGATTAAATTGGATATTATTATGTCAGTTACGCTATGTTGTTTAGGACATGATATTAAATTACTTATGCTTGATTCTATTAAGTTGTTGATAGATTAGAGACAATGAAAATATGTGATATAGAGTCGAAATAATCATACTGTCAAGGCAAGTCTATTGACAAGAACTTAAACAATTAAAAAATTATGAATGTGATTCGCAAGAATAACAACCTTTAAAACAAATAAAAGCATATCTCCCTTATGAAATGTGCCACTTGCAAACTTGATTATTTGACGCTAACTGATTTATATTTGCATAACTGAATAATAAGAACATTAAAAACAAGAAAGAAACATTTTTTTGTTTTTGTGGTGAAAGTAGTGAACAAACATTCAAACAAAAGCAACGCCAATAAATGGTTGACATGTAGAATATGAAGTCCTACAGAGCATCCACTACTAACTGAAGCATCTGTAATTGACAATATTCTCCAAGAGACTGAAATCTTTCTTTAAGAGTACTAGTGAATCTCGAGACAAATTCTCGGATAACATTAGTTAGTGCAATACCAAGGCGAGACATTTGAAGATCAATCCAAACACTGAACTCATTGGGTTTACCTACATTCAAACAAAATAAAGTTAGGAAAGGAGTGTCTGGGTGGAACATGCTATAGTACTAAGAAAGGGGAACATCACAGAGGTAATGGTAGAGGTGAAAGAACAGGGAAGATTTGGCTAATTCCATAACTTTAGTGGGTCTGGTAGGAATTTGGATAGTCGATGGGAAGGATTTTTTTGTGGTTACGGGTCTATTAACAAGAAGGGATTATGGCTTGATCATAAGAATCAAAGGAATGGAGATGACAGGAGTAGCCAGACTGTCTAACTGAAGCATCTGTAATTGACGGTATTCTCCAAGAGACATTCTCTAAGAGTACCTATGAATCTTGAGACAAATTCTCGGCAACAATCATAAGAGCATCCTCTGTATGATTGGGAAGATGGAGATCCCTGGCATGGTTTTGGACTCTGAAGGTCATTTAGTAGTGAATTGTGGCCATAATAGCTTTGCGGACTTGTTCAACTCTGGTGATCTAGATCTAGACTTGGAGTCGATCTTTCAGAGTTGAATCTAAAAATTTTAGGTTAAAATCTATGTGAGGGGGTAGGATCCTAGTACGTGGCATTGTTCTCACCAGGAACACAAGCAATAAGGCTCATAAGGGCCAGTAGCCCAGCAGTTCCAGGTTTCTAGCCAATATACAAGTCCCAAGAGCTATAACATAGATACAAGGGCTTACATTTTTGAACGAAGATGTTAAAATTTAGTAACGAAAGAATCAAGGTAAGGCCGAGGAACACAACACCTTTTCTTGGACAACAAGCCCCAAGGCCACTATTATGATTTTATGACATTAAATCACTTATCTTCTTTTAGAATAGTGAGTGATTCCAAATACATTATAGACATAACTCTCATCATGGATTACGGCTACGGTTAACCCTTTCGGATATGCAGGCTCCTCATTAGATGCAACCACAAAGCATAATCGAATCAACTTGAATGAATAGGAATACACATAATTTTAGAGAGAAGATTTCAAAGAAACAAAAATGTTTAGAGAGAATTCATGGAAAGCACACTATATTCAAACTAGGGGGTAAGAGTACAAAGCTTCTTATGCCTAACAAAGGTGAGCAAGGCTCCTTATATAGACGGAGCAAGCAACTACACAACAAAGCCTTAAGAGATAAACACTAATAATGCAACTAACAAACTAAAAGTAAAAGGACACAATAATACAGACATAGTGCATCTGTGAAAGTTAAAGGTAAAGGTTACGCAGCACATTTACAGTACACAAAGAACAAAATGACAAATCACTTTTGGTGTGAGAAGATAAGTCATCAATCCTTGTTGTGTGTAAGTATGGGCTCGTGACTCGAAAAGAGATTGTAT
Organism: Delonix regia; assembly: GCA_037074485.1. Classification (NCBI taxonomy): domain Eukaryota; kingdom Viridiplantae; phylum Streptophyta; class Magnoliopsida; order Fabales; family Fabaceae; genus Delonix; species Delonix regia. The sequence goes on from CM073454.1 coordinate 36,715,751, forward strand.
TCAGTCAAATCAGGAGAGCTATCATCATATGGATCATGGGAATCTTGAAATCTTGGCCAGTTTAAACGATTAAAGTAGGCATATTCAAGTTGATTAAACAAGACATCTTTATCATGTTGACATGTGTTAGATGTAGATAGCCTATCAATGACAGTTGGAGGTGCTAGTCATAATTGTTTAGTCCTTAAGACATTTGGATCATATGTTGGTATTGTCGGAGCTGAAGAGCGCTCAGAGATATGGTCCGAAATGTCTATTTCGGAAAATCTTAGTTCACCAGGAATGAAATCAACAGGATATGGTCTCATAGTTGTGCATTCAATTAAGGGAGGTCTACGATAATTATTAAGATCACTTAAGAACATTTTTAATGATTTTAAAATCTGTTTATGATCCTTGTTAAAGTTTGAAAACGTGTTCCATTCATAAGCATGATCTCGGGAATAAAGTAATCCAACCTGATTTTTCCAATAAGGTTTATGGATAATGAAAATTGATGAGGCTGTTGAATATAAGTCAGGTTTTTCCCAAAGTTTCCATACGTTGATAGAGTCATTAATCTAGGTTCTCCACCATGGAAGTGGTGAAAACCATTCAAGGAATGTCCAAACCAAGGACTTATAATTATCCTCGTTGTTAAGTGGTTAGAACATCTCCATTATGTTAAATTCAATAGTTGTAGTATAGAGAACAGTTAATGACCACAAAAACCAGAGTGCATATTCATTAAATGTACCTATATTCAAACAAAATAAAGGTAGGAAAAGAGTGTCTGGGTGGAACATATGGCAATACTAGGAAAGGGAAACATCACGGAGGTAACGGTGGAGGTAAAAGAACAGGGAAGATTTGGCTAACTCTATAACTTCAGTAGGTTTGGTAGGAATCTAGATAGCTAATGGAAAGGATTTTTTGGTGGTTAAGGGTCTATTAACAGGAAGGGTGTATGGGTTGATCATGAGAATCAAAGGAATGAAGGTGACAAGTGTAATGAAAAAGACGGTGTTGGGCTTAAGTCAGGAAACATGTCAGCTAAATGGTATGTAACTCCCTTGATGTGTTTGACTTCAAACTTATAGCAAGACAACCAAGCTTGCCATCTAGCCAACTGTGGATAAAGAATGATCTTGTTCTTCAACTCAAAGATTTTGGGGAAAGCCATATTATTTATTTCCACGATGAAGTGGCAGTGTGCCAAGTGGAACTCAAACTTCTTAATGTCATTTTTAACAGCAAGGATCTCCTTGTACATGGTGTGGTATAGCGTTACTGAATGATCCGCTAGCATGACCACAATAGTAATGTTTTCTTCCTTTCTGCTCAATTAAAATGGCGCCCTAGTGATAGTTACTAACATCAGTTTGAAGAACCAATATGGAATCAGGATCAAGAATTTGTAAATGAGGTGGTTCTTTGGAAATTTCCTTCAAGTGTTTCACAGCTGTAGTCTATTTTGGTCCCTAAGAATAGAGAATGCCTTTTTGAAGTAACTTAGATAACTAGCTTGTGTGATGGGAACATTTTGGGATGAAGTCTCTAACGAAGTTTACAATTCTGAGGAACCGTTGAATTTGTTTGAGTGAGAGATCTTTATCTGGGAAGTTAGTCAGTTGTTCAGTCAAGTGCGGGCCTGGTTTATACCAGCCATTTTCAAAAATCATGCCCAAAAGCTCAATGTGAGTTTAGGCCAACTAGCTCTTGCGAGCTGAAAGCATGAGGCTATTTTCTTTTACGAGGCCTACGAACAATTTAAATAGTTTAAGGTGTTCTTCTTCAGTCTTTGAATAGGAGGATGCCATCAATGTAAATAAGGGCATTACTTCGGATGGGCTTAAATATCTCGGCCATAGCCTTTTGGAATAAAGATTAGGCCATCTTAAGTCCAAATGGCATTACGGTCCATTGGTATTGGGCATCTGAAATGCAAAATGTGGTATTGAACCTTTCTTCAGGATGGATGCCAAGTTGTCAAAAACCTGCTTTGAGATCAAATTTAAGAACAGTTAGGCACTTTGTAATTAGGCCTGTTATGTAACAGGATTTAGAATAGGGAACTTGTCATCTTTAAGAAAAACGTTCTGAGGCTTATAATCAATAACCAATCTTTTCTTGCCATGGTTTTGCTCTAATATCTCCCTTGCCACGGTTTTTCAAGCCCTTAATCGTCCTATGGCTTATATCACCCTTGGAAAAATTTATCAATTAGCTTTGGCTACATTTGATAAACTCTGTGAGCAACAGAAGATGTTACACATAATTCTTTCTAGAAAGCCTAAATTTCAGAAATATGTTGAAAGCCCTACCTTAAGATCAAGTGCAAAGATAAATAGTCATGTGACTATAAACCCAAAAAGAAATCCCATTTTACTTCCTTCAGACACAGAAAGCATCACCCCTTGCGATACTTCAAAAAAAGCAAATAGAAAAGGTCCTGAAAATGCAAATCAGACGTTTGCTACATCTACAAGAAAAATGGTCACTTTACTCAGCAATGTCCAAATAAGTCAAAGCAAGCTATACGCATAATTGAGTAAATTGAAATGAAAATTCCTCTTAAAGACAAAGACCTTGATGAAAATTCCTGCTCTCTCAGACTCCTCTAACCCTGACAGTCCAAATTCCAGATCTGATTCTGATGAACCCTTCCTCCATCACCACCATATTTACAAAATTGACCATCACCACCCTTCACAAGTACAAAATTCCAGTTCCTTTCCATATCTCCATCTTTCCATCCTCTCATATAAGTATGCCAAACCTCTCCCTACTATTGCCCTCATTGATACAGGCTCACAAGTTATAGTTATGAATCCTTCCCTGTTACTTGATACTACTTAGAGAAAGCATGCATCATATTTCAAAACTGCCAATGACTCAGTTTTTAAAGTTTCATTAATTACTCGAATCATATTGGCATTAAGTTCTTCCCTAAATGCATCACATGGACACATGTACTAGGAAGCCATATTGTTGGAAAAGATATTCTTATTGGCATGGATGTTCTACAGAAATCCCCTGGTTTACAAATTGAAGCTAAAGGAGTTCGTTATAAGCATCGATTTAGTCCCTATACCGATATTCCTAAACTCTGCTTACTCCATGCAGCTCCACCTCCTTACAAGGAAGTTAAACAGTAACCTTTGGAGCACTGTCTTGAATCACACTCAGATTTTAAGCATTCACATCCACTTTGGAAAAATCAGAAGTTTTTCATTAAATTGCCATTCAAGAAAAATGAATATGTTAATCTAACAAAGGCCACTCATCCAAGAATGAATCTTGATGATCTAAAGTTAGCCCGCAAAGAATGTAAATATCTCTTTTAACAAGGGTTAATCGAACCAACCAAGTCTGATTGGGCATGCTAAGCCTTCTATATCAACAAACTATCAGAGCAAAATCATGGCAAGAAAAGATTGGTTATTGATTATAAGTCTATGAACGTTCCTCGAAGATGACAAGTTCCCTATTCCGAATCCTACTACACAACAGGCCCAATTACAATGAGTCCAACGATTCTTGAAATTTGATCTTCAAACAAGCTTTTGGCAACTTGGCATCCATCTTGATGAAAGGCCCAAAATCGTATTTTACATTCCAAATGTCCAATACCAATAGACCGTAATGCCATTTGGACTTAAGACAACCCCATCTTTATTCCAAAAGGCTATAGCCAAGATATTTAAGCCCATCCAAAGCAATGCCCTTATTTACATTGATGACATCCTACTATTTTCAAAGACTAAAGGAAATTTCCAAAGAATCACCTCCCTTAAAGATTCTTGATCCTGATTCCACATTAATTCTTCAGACTGATGCTAGTAACTATCACTGGGATGCCATTTAATTGAACAAAAAGAAAGAAAATAGTACTACTGTGGTCATACTAACGGATCATTTAGTAATGCTGAAGCAAACTACCATACCATGTACAAAGAGATCTTCGTCATTAAAAATGGCATTAAGAAGTTTGAGTTCCACTTAGCTCACTGCCACTTCATCATGGAAATGGATAATACGACTTTCCCTAAAATCCTTGAGTTAAAGAACAAGATCATTCCTTATCCCCAGTTAGCTAGATGGCAAGCTTAGTTGTCTCGCTACAAGTTTGAAGTCAAACACATCAAGGGAGTTACAAACCATTTAGCTGACCTGCTTTCTTGACCTAAGCCTAACACCATCTCTCTCATTACACTGGTCACCTCCATTCCTTTGATTCTCATGATCAACCCATATACCTTTCCTGTTGATGCACCCATAACCACCAAAAAATTCTTCCCACCGGCTATCCAGATTCCTACCAGACCCACTAAAGTTATGGAGTTACCTCCACGATGTTCCCCTTTCCCAGTACTGCCGCATGTTTCACCTAGACACTTCTTTCCTAACTTTATTTCATTTGAATGCAGGTACATTTAATGAAGATGCTCTCTCGTTTCTCTAGTCATTAACTACTCTCTATACTACAGCTATTGAATTTAACATAATGGAGATACTCCAGTACCTCAATGACAAGGATAATCACCAATCTTTGGTTTGGACATTCGTTGAATGGTTTTTACCACTTCCATGGTGGAGAACCCAGATTAATCACTCCATTAACTTATCGAAACTTTGGGAAAAACCTTACTTATGTTCAACGGTCTCATCAATTTTCATCATCCATAAACCTTATTGGAAAAATCAGGCTGGATTACTCTATTCCCCTGATCATGCTTATGAATGGAATACGTTTTCAAACTTTAACAAGGATCACAAACAGATTTTAAAATCATTAAAAATGTTCTTAAGTGATCTTAATAATTATCATGAACCTCCCTCAATTGAATGCACAACTATGGGACCATACTCTAGTGATTTCATTCTTGGTGAACCAAGATTTCTCGAAATAGATATTCCGGACCATATCCCTGACCACTTTCCAGCTCCGACAATACCAACATATGATCCAAATGTCTCAAGGACTAAACAATTATGGCTAGCACCTCCAACCGTCACTGATAGGCCATCTATATCTAACACATGTCAACATGATAAAGATGTCTTATTTAATCAACTTGAATATGCCTACTTTAATCCTTTCAACATGCCAGAATTTCAAGATTCCCAAGATCCATATGATGACAGCTCTCTTGATTTGATTGAATACAATCTCTCTCTGAGTCATGAACCCATGCTTACACACAACAAGGACTGATGACTTGTCTTTTCACACCGAAAGTGATTTGTCATTTTGTTCTTTGTACATTGTAAAGGTGTTGCGTCACCTCTATCTTTAACTTTCACAGATGCACTATGTCTATATTATTGTGTCTTTTAACTTTTAGTTTGTCGGTTGCATTATTAGTGCTTATCTCTTAAGGCTTTGTTGTGTAGTTGCTTGCTCCGTCTATATAAGGAGCCTTGCTTGCCTTTGTTAGGCATCGAAAGCTTTGTACTCTTAACCCCCCTTAGGTTTGAATATAGTGTGTTTTCTATTAATTCTCTCTAAACATTTCTGTTTCTCTGAAACCTTCTCTCTAATGTTATGTGTATTCCTATTCATTCAAGTTGATCCGATTATGCTCTGCGCTTTCCTCTGATAAGGATCCTACGTATTAGAAAAGATTAACTGTAGTCATAATCCGTGATGAGAGCTAAGTCTGTAATGTATTTGGAATTGCTCACATTTTTTGAAAGAAAATAAGTGATTTAGTGTCATAAAATCATAATAGTGGCCTTGAAGTTTGTTGTCCAAGAAAAGGCATTGTGTTTCTTAGTCTTACCTTGATTCTATCATCACTAAATTTTAAGATCTCTGTTCAGAAACGTTAGTCCTTACATCTATCTTATAACTCTTAAGATTCGTATATCAACTGAAAATCTATAACTACAAGGCTTCTGGCCCTAAGGAGCCTTAGGCTTGTATTTTTTATGAAAACAATGTTACATACTGGGATCCTACCCCCTCACAATCAAAAGTGTTTCATTAAATTGCCATTAAAAAAAAAAATAAAGATGTTAATCCAATAAATGTCACTTATCCAGGAATGTTGAGAATGATAGAGAACTCGTTATACAAGCTCAAGATAAAGGAGAAGGAAATAATAGTAGGATGCCACAATCTATAATATCATTTATTATTCATTACTGTCACGTAATTATCCCTCAAAATTTTGTTTCTTTCGTGATTTGACTTCTAATTTTTCTTTGTTGGCTCAGAAGTTTGAATCGATAAAGCTTCCTTTCTACTGTTGTGTTAAAACATTAGATGACAAGTAAATAAGGGCGATGATGACATAAATCTGAAAAGACTATTAACTTAAACTCACTCGTAAGATTTTTTTTATTTCTTTACTGTTTACGAACATTTGTTGAGGAATTTTCATATGAAGTACTTCACATCAGCACAGACAGATACCAGTATATCACGCCTCAATTGCGGGAGGATGAGCCTTTCAATCATAATCGGACCCACATAATTGATATTGTCGTCAATCTTCAAAAGATTGTTGACCATCTTAATAATGATATATTATAATATATTATTGATAGTGGCCTGTTTTACTTAATTTATAGAAAAGAAAAGAATTGATATAATGTAATATTTTTTTGAACCCTTATTTTATTTTATTATATTTGGACATGGATTGTGAAATGTCTTAAATAAAACACTAATTCCTTTCTAATGAGAAAGGATTGTTTATAAATTGACATATTCAAAAGTTAAACTATTATTGTTTCTTGCTAAATAGAGTTCAAAAAGGAAAATATATTTTTTATAGGGGCATTATCACTCCCTTAAATTTATAAAATTTTAAATTTTTTTGAGTAATTAAAATTTTAATTTTTACATATAATTTATTTTATATTTTTAATTTAATTCTTTAATTTATAAAAACTCATAAATTATAATAATTTATTTCTTTTAATTCAAATTTTTATTAAAAAAAACTTTCGTCTTCTTTAAAATCAAATTATAAACCGTCCTCACTATATTTGAATTTAGGATTTAAAGAATCTAAATACAAATTAATTTGATAAAATTTATACTATTGAATAACAATTCACCAATCTAAATTTTAAAAAATTATTATAAATTATTTAAAATTTACTAAAATTTAAACTATTCAACGAAAATTTAACTATTCCAATCCCATCCCATCCCATCCCCTTGAGATGAGATTTGAAGAACCAGAGAGTTCAAAGAATCACTTGAGATTTAGGTAATGTAAACCTGCAAAATTGAGCCTAAACCGAATTATCTAAAACCGATTACTTTTGGATAAATTTAATTTGATTTTATACTATTGAATCAAGCCGATCCATTTTTTTTATTTTCCATATACTAAAAGATCTTAAGTTTGCCAACGTGCGAAAAACCAACCCAACAAAACCGCTAAAATTCCCCAGTTCTCAAACACATTACATACTAGATGCAAACCAGAACACGACTATCAAAAAATTCACAATAAATCTAAATAAAAAATTATGACCGCAGGAGAAAAGGTCATAGAATAGCATAGCTTTTATTCTCTTTTACTTTTCTCTGTCAAGCTCAACTTTAACCGGTAAAATTAGCTTTAAAAATAAGACATTTTGTCGTTCTTTCAAACATGTATTAAAAGACAGTGACGAAATGTCTTGTTCAAATAGATCTAAAGGAAACAAATTATGTCAAGAAGACAAGCTTGTATCAAGATGAACTTGTATCCAAACGATTCAAACTCATGCTTTATACGAGGAACAGCGAATTCATGCTCATCCTACAACATGTATACAAGCAAACATGGCTGATAAATTGGCAGATAAGACTGGTCCAGACAAGTAGAAAAATGAGAGGCTACTCTCTCGCCCTCAAACTTAATAAAGAACCAATAATCAATGATAAAGAAAATGGCATAGAGGCATAAATAACGAAGGAATTCTCCCATATGAATAAGAAAATGCGATGTTTAAATAAATTTATCCCAATCAATATACCATAGTAATGAAAGCACTCTAATGTATACAGGTACCCACTAAAACCGTAAAACGTACAAAAGAGATTATAGTCACCACTTCTCAAGCACCAAATACTTCTTTGCCACACGCAGACCCCAAGACTTTTGATACCCAAAATATTATTACACTGCAATCAAGCATTCCCATGGTAGGTCGATGCAAAGCCTTGTATGGAAGCCAATAAAATATGCACGATAACAAGACATACCAAACAAAATTAAAGAGCCTGATCAATGAGATAATCACCAAGCCTTTCCACTATCATGTTGCACTGACCCGGAGTCATTGGTTCATCATAAATGCCAATTATCAAGGCCTGGTTGGTCTTCTTGACAGTAACGCCGCCAGGACCCTGGATAATGGGGAAAAGGTTGAGAACATAACTATAATGGAAACGCCCAACATATAATATCTACATGAGATATTGACCAATAATACCAACCAAATATAAGTTCAAGTTTCGCATATGAATCCAAAACTTAAGAGACAGCTATTGAGATCTGACTTTAAGGTAACACTTGGTGCCAGACAAGTCTTGTATACAGGGTTTAAAGGTTGAAAGACGGCATGCACAAAGTCTCTATGTAAATCCATGTGTATCTATCTAGCAACTAATATGGAGTGAAGAAAAATTTCAGTAAGACGGATTGCAAAGAGTAAAGGTACGGAAAGGATGAAGTTTTGTTTATATTTGCATATGCAAAACGTTGCTTGTACGATTGTATTACTCCAGTATTACTTAGAAAAAAAAAAAAAAAAAGGTTTCTAGACTTCCTGAAAGTCACCTTGTTACTCTCACCAAACAAAATCTACTGTAAATTTTTAGAGAAATTAATGCATTGACAATGATGGGATGGTAGGATTGCAGCTCATTACACACTTTATTGAATAGTTCCACCAATACTAACCTACAAAATTCAATGGACAACAATAAAGCTAACAGTCGAAACATTCCGTACCTTCTTCCCTCGAATGACAGCTCCTGATTCACCTTGAATCACCATATATTTTGTGCCACCAAGATATAATCCAGTTGGAGCAAGTGATCCAGGCTCAGCAAAGTCGGTCATGATAGCAGTAATTTCCTCGGGCTTAAACTGACACAAAATTTACAAGGAATACATTAGAATGTCAAGCTGAACAATGTTCAAAAGGATCTCTTGGAACGAAAGGCAATGAGAGCAACCAATGAGATGCATGTTATAAACCAAACACACTTCAAGTGATCCAGTGATAACGGTTGATTCCATATCTACAGTATCACAGTCCGAATGAGACTCTTCTAATTCTTAGACCAAAAAGATGGAGAGAGAAAAAAAAAAAAAAAGTACACCTATATCCTAATTAAGCATTCCAGGCCACCAGGAGTTTTCTTTTCTGATTGGATCGCCTAAGTTTGGAACGTTTTACCACGGTGATTCTGATCAGTTACAATAGCTTAAGTACAACCCCAGCACACTTAAATTTGCAAAATTTTTCCAACCTAAGTTAAACTATTGGTTCAATCCCCAAAACGGAGAACCATCATAATCAAAGCAAAAGCAAGACTATGGGCTATCCTCGACTGCACAGCCACCGTAAGAAACATCTAAATCGGTGGATCATCGTCGATATGAAAAACCCATCAACAATTTAGCTTGCATCAAGCCATAAATACAATAAGGTGAAGAAATCGCATCGCAAAGTAAAAGAGAGAGTTTAAATCAGGGAAGACAAGAGAAAAGAATGGCACCTGAGGGAAATTGGAGCTCTGAGCCCAAACGCTGCCATCTTGGCCAATTATAGCCGCAGAAGTGAGATGATTGCCTTCGATCTCGCACATAAGGTGATCATCGACATAGGTTTGCCACGACATCTTCTTCTTCGGGCTTGATTTCTCCCAAGTTTTGTGCTTCCGTTTGCTCAGAAATTGGTAGCTTGCTCTGCCTCTACTTTTCCTCTGTGAAGTCGCGTTGAAACAACGGAGATATAAATCAACGTAACGATGGGGTCGCGGCGTCAAATTGACTAGAATACCCTTACTATTACCCCAAAATTTCGCTATACCAGGCCTTTAAGGTTTAAACGCTACCCCATTCTGGAAAATATATTATCAATTCTTTAATATTCGTTAACATTTTTGTCATTCTGTTTCCCTATATTTTATGTCTTCTTTTCAATCCGGTGATCTAAGAGTTTGAATCATTTTATATTTGAATATTTTCTTGTTTAAAAATACATGTGTAAATTTAAAAAATTAAATTAAAAAAATAAAATATGTATGATGCATAATTTTTTCTTATTATTTATTTTTTTAAATTTCTCCTCACAACATATTGTACAATTTCACTCAAACCCTAAATAAATCCATATTCATAGAGAGCTTTAACTTTTGCTCAATCAATATTTTCTCCCGTTTTATACCCATAATGATAATTATGAATTATTAAATTTAGAGATGGATCTAGATGTTTAAAAAAGGGTAAAAAAAAAAAAAACAAACTCCTTTAATTAGTAGAAAAAAAAAAAAAACAAAGTGTATTGAGTTAGATGCATGTGCTTTGTCATCGAAACCACTGCTGATCTCCAATCATAATGCATTCTTTTTTCCAATTCATTGAAAACCACACTTCATATTCAAGAAGATTGAGAAGCTCTATCCATCTCCAATTATACTCCTTCTTTTTAAAATAAAAGTGGAAATTGATGGACCAGCTCCTCCCTCTTATCTTTACAACCCATATTATGTGTTGTCTTTGAAAAGCTAAAGCCTTTATTTGCTTCATTTGCTTGATTTCCAACTTTGTACTGCTTTTTTCTTTTCTTTCATCTTTTTTCCCCCTTTTATCTCTCTATTGTTTTTTAATAAACTAAATGTCCATTTAATATGTTATATTAGATAAGATATAATAATATAATATTTAATATGATAAAATCTAATCAATTTTGCTATTGAGAGAAAGAGGGTGTAATAAACTTAACAATTAGAATATTCAATAGCCAAAATTAAGAATAATTTTATTAGTGTACATAGACTCTTAAATGTTTAAAAGACTTTATCTTTAAGTATATTGCAATTGAAAGAGAGAAGGGATTCAAATTATAAAAACTTCAAAATATATTGAGAGTATCTCATAAATCAATAAGTTTAATTAAAATTAAATCAACTTTTAAGACTCAATAGAATTATGTAAGTCTCATCATCAATCTAATCAAAACAAAACAAAACCTAATTAATATTATAGTAATGCGTGGCATTAGGTTAAACAATATAATATATGTACTAAACAAAATTAGACGTGACAAGATAACAAATTGAATCAATTGGAAGAGCCCAGGTCCACCTTAGCCCATTACAAGCTTTAGAAAAAAAAAAAAAAAAGAACGATAGAAAATTGAAGCCAATCACTTTCAATTTATTTCGTCTTTTTCTTCACCTTTATCTGGAAAAGAGAAAATCAAAGGGTTCATGGCTAGAATTCTTTCTTTCTTTTTTGGGTACTGATTAAAGTGCTGACAACGTTTGGTTCATTATTATTCGCGATCTAAGGATTGTCCAGAGGATCCTCCAGCCCTTTCTGGCATGTGGCCAATAATTTTTGTTCAAAACAAAACTTAAAGAAACCCTTTTGCTGGTATTTGGTTTGAAAATTCGAACGAATCAAAATAGTCGCATTTTGTAAGTATTGATATATTCCATTTGTTTAAATTTAGATATAAAAATTTTTATGAGTACTTTAAATTTCTAAATCTAAATTTAGGTAATATTAATTCATTCGGCTTTAGATCATACGTACATTTATATGTTAATTAATATATGTATTACAAAAAATATATATCATACGAATAGCGCATTATATAACTTTAAAATTACATAGATAATTATTTAAGGTATTTTATGTTTTTGTTTCTGACCAAAAAAAAAAAGATCCTTTATGTTTTTGTGATTTAATATAAATAAATTTTAGGTATATGAACTTCAATTTGTGAAAATTATAATTTCAAGAATGAGATCTATGCTACCTTTTAGATTATAATTCTAGGTTATTCCTCGTAAAAATTAGAGGAATCATAAAGAATATTCTAGCGGATTCTATTTAGTATTAATTTATGGTCCAAAATAACAGGGCGAATGTTCTTTTACCAAGCGAATCGTTTAAAAATTTTTATAAATTGAATCTATTGAAGAATTTTCACCACTTCAACCATATAATACAGCTCCTAATTAGGAATTTTTCTTTTTGGGTCCAACTAGTAAAGCTTACTATTACCAATCGTTAGCATATAACTTAGTGATTTGACATATTTAATATACTTGTATTGTCTTATTCTTTTCTTATTATTGTAAAGTATATATTAACTTTTTTATTAAAAAAATTGTTTTTAAAATAATAAAATGCATCAAATATTAAAATGAAAATAATAATAAAAATGAGAATATTAAAATGTTGTTTAATTAGAAAAGAATAAGAATGAACATGTTTTCTTTTACTTCTGTTGATTAGTAAATTACACATGAGAATTAATTAGTTAGTGTGTATATTTTATTATATTATCCCTTATTATAAAAAAAAGGCATACATCTATTTAAATTATTAATTAATAATATAATAATATAATAGTATATATTTAATAAATTAGTAATATTAAATTAAGATTCTAATATATTATAGGGATATTTTTGTCTGAAAATTATTATAAATAGGAACATTATTATTAAACATATTTTTATTTCTAAGAGACTAATTTTATTTCATAACTTCAATTTAAACAAAAAAAAAACTTTTTTGTATATGAAAAAGAACAAACTCTTTAAAAAATAAGAATAAAAACTTAATTTATTAAATCAAACATGAAAATAAAAATATCTCTTATTCTCTCATTCCCTAGCCTTGATTTTAACATCCAAACCCCGTAAATGTAAGATTCGGAAGAAAGGGGAGGGGAACGTTCAGTGACATATAAACACTGGAGAATTACACAAGAATTGAAGACAAAATTACCATAATGTATTTTAAATATCCCAATCGAAACCACAAACAACTGATTAAATTCTCATATAGTTATTGTCTGCATTGTGACAACTCTCAATTTAAGGGTTGCAATGTTGGAGATGCAGACCAAAAATGAAAAAACGAATAATACGAAAAAGGATAATAAAAAAAAGAAAAAAAGAATGTCCCAAAATTGAAGAAATAATGAGAGATACTGGAGATCTAGAGACCCTGATCAACGAGATAATCTCCCAACCTCTCCACAACCATGTTGCACTGTCCAGGAGTCACTGGTTCCTCATAGATCCCGAAAACCAGAGCTTGTCCAGTTTTCTTTATGGTGATGCCCCCAGATCCCTACCCGTACAAAGCACACAAGGAGTCAGTTCCCATTCAGAGATTACATAATTAGATTTTAGGGGTAAATCGATTTAATGGAGTGTTACCTTCTTCCCACGGATGACAGCTCCGGGCTCTCCCTGGATTACCATGTATTTGTTGCCCGCAACGTGCAAGCCTTTAGGAGCAAGATGGCCTGGTTCCTCAAAATCTTTCTTGATATCATCGATCTCGTCGGGCTTGAACTGGAAAGCAGCATTCAAAGAATATCACATCTTGAAAAAGTTCATTAATCGCCCCTCAACTGAAGAAACTAATTAATATACAACTCGAGAATTAAACAAACATAAAATTCCCTGGTTCAAGTCAACTCGTGGAACTCTCAGATGCAGACAAGACAAGCGCCCAATTGTAATATTATAAGGTTCCAACGAGCTATAGAAAGTGAGAGGTGAGACATACATTTCAGAACCAGAAGATGAAATTCATTAGAATATCAGCATTCGTGACTTTAAGATAGTATATATGAGGAAAACTAAACAAATGGCCAATGCAGATCAGACGAAGCCTCAATTAAACAATGCTTCTTTGGGCCATACTCAATTGAACAATTATTGAGGAACAAGGCAAATGAGAAGAAGACGAAAATTGCATGGCTTGTCAAGGAAGAATATAATAATGCATCGTTAATAATTGGCAGATCAAAAGATCAGCTCAGACAAGCAAGGAACAAGAAGGAAACAGTAGATCACACACGAGGATGGAACCGCATTGCGATCAACGATCTATAAATATGGAAAAGGAAACGAGGGGATACAGGAGAGAAACAGAAGCAGGGAAGATGAAAGAGGAGAGAGTACCTGAGGGAAGGAAGAGCTCTGAGCCCAGACGGAGCCATCGAGGCCCATGATGGCAGCGGCGGCGAGATGCTGGCCTTGGCCGTCGATGTCGCACATCAAATGCTCATCAACGTAACTTTGCCACGACATTGTGTATATCTCTGTGTTAAAGAAAAAAAACGATGGGCTTGAGTGAGGATGAAGTGGTTCTTTGGTGGAAGGTATGGTATAGGAGTCGAGAGAGATGGAAGAGGTTAAATATAGCCAAGTTTGGAGATGGCCGTCATTTACTGCCATTCTCGCCTTCCTCCTTCTTTTTAGGACGACTCCCACTCTATTTTCTTTCTCATCCTCATATTCTTTCCCACCTTCCTTCCCCTCTTTCCCCGTTTTAACCCTTCTTGTTCCTCCCATTCTTTGCCCCCTATTCACATCCTTGTTTGACCAAATTTAATTCAAATGCTTATATATTTATTGTCCTAACTTTTAATCAAAATTTAACATGTGAATGTTCTCATACCAAAATTACACAGATTTTTCCTCGATTTTAATGAAATTATACAGAACTTCTCATGAAACCAAATATTATATTGCGCTTTAATTTTATTTATTTATTTTTAACTAAAATGCCCTCTGTATTAAATCAAAATAAGTTTGTACTTAGGGTAATGAAAAGTTTATTTAAATAACCTTAAAGTGTAAGATAAATCTTTGTTATGAAAAGTCTGTATATTTTGAAATAAAAGAAAAATCCATATAGAGGAGAAATTAATGTAATTTACTTATATTTTTCCAAGTCAAACATTATATTACTGAATCACCGAATGTTTGAATGAATCTGTTGACGAATTATGATTTTTTAACAGTTTTATGGCAAAGCCCACATAAAATTGTTCCTCTTGGTTTCTCGAAGATTTGCCGGGCATGGCATGCAATTAATCATCCCTGTGCTATTGCATAGTAAAGCTTTGTTAATTCCTTCTCACAATTTACACTTCTGATCTACGTCCAACTTTCACCTACTCCAACTGCAAGAGCAATTGGAGCAATATTCACTGATCCGAACTATAATTCAGGGGAGCCAACAATTGACGGAAAAAAATAAATTTGTCTCATTTTCTTGCGTGAAAACAAAGGATTCTCGGGAGTGAGCTACTTGAGATTAAGAACAGATTATTAAAGAAAAAAAACACTGCCAAGTCTCCACTGTATGAGTTTCCGAGAGAAGACACGAGTAAATGAAAATTTTATGAATTCAAGGAGGATGAACATTTAACAATAAGCTTAATAAAAAAAGATGCTTCTTTAACCCTTTTCCACCATTAAAAATTCCACCAGGAAATATCCTAAAGTCAAAGAACATAACAAGGAACAGCCCCCAAAGAAAATTTGGTTGTAATGAAGTCTCAGGGTTCATATACTGCTTCTCCTCATTCGTACTCCCAATGAAGGCTTAGCAACATTTGTCAGCGTAGTCATTTCTTCAACCAATCCGGGCAGGAGCAACACAATAGTGAGGGAAATTTTACAGCCTCTAATCAATTTGCATCTATGGTTTATCCACCAAGTCGGTAGGATCTCCCCCTGAAAGCCACGCCTGAACTCCTCTCCGGCTGGGCAGGATTAGTTGGCTGGCCACGGTTCATTGGCTGGGCTCCTATTCCCCACCTTGCAACCAATTTATGTCTAGATAATAACAGTCAAGTAAACTATAAAACTAGCTTCAGCTTTTGATCAATTTGCCAATTTATGGGACTAATCAATCATTCAACAGAAGAGTGAATATAAAATAATCATTTAACCACTTATGGTTATTTGTAAATAGGCCTTTCAAACTGCAAAAAAGAACAATATGAGCAACTTGAGCATAAAAGACCGACAGAACTATAGACACGGAGAAGCATTATGTCAAGTACAAGGACTAAATTGTCTACGTACCTTGACATATGAGTGTCAAATATAGACGTGACTTACTTTTCAAAGTGTTTTTACTTCATTAATAAAAACACACTTGAAGCTTTCTGTTTTTGTTGTTATTTTTTTTTGGTGGGGAGAGGGGGGGGGGGGGTTGTGGAGGGAGGAGCTCAGCTTCATCAGAAGGGCCGTTGCCAGTATAAAATAGAAATACTTTAAATGGCAAGAGCACCTACTGAACACCTTCAAGAACCAAACACAGTAAGGATACACCCACATCGGAGTCTTTAATATATTCTTTCCACCTGCAAGTGGATGCAACACCGTTAAAAAGTAGTATAGATGTCCTGCAATGATACCAAGCAGATCTGGCGCTAGAGGTGAACCAAATATGACATCCAAAGCAAGCATAGCCCATGGAAAGTAGAAAGCCTGGAACAAGTTACAAGGGTATGGTTCTCATCAGACACTGCAAAGATCTAATCCATGTAGTTTATATAACTGATCGAATGAAAGAAAAACCATAATTTCTTCCAGCTGACATAAGACTGAACATACCTTAAGTGAAACAAGTCCATATATGTTGATTTGGGCATTGGGAAATTCTCTACTCCAGACATAAAGAAGCATAAAAACTAATGATACTCCCAAGAAAAGGGACCAAAAAATGGGGATGGCAGACAAAACCTAGAATCCAAATACGATGGCAAAAGCATAAGGAACTGACATCAGCATACAAAGAATATAATGAGATTAAATGGAATAACAATTAAGGCTGGGGAAGGGAGGTTGTAAGCATTCAACAATAATTAAACTCAACACCTTATAATGATGACTTTCTTTCACTAAAATAGACTTCCCTCTCATGTTTTTTCTATTTCTTTAAAAACTTTCTCCATTCGAAGATGTAATTTGCACAGCAAGTTCAAGCCTTTATTGGAACTTCCCTTCCTACCTCAACCTTGCATTTATCTTATTTAGTCTCCAATATATCTACAACAATTAATAATCACCTGATGTCAATTGCTAACCGTACT
Source organism: Delonix regia (assembly GCA_037074485.1). Taxonomy (NCBI): domain Eukaryota; kingdom Viridiplantae; phylum Streptophyta; class Magnoliopsida; order Fabales; family Fabaceae; genus Delonix; species Delonix regia. Next base: position 36,732,836 of record CM073454.1, read on the forward strand.
GTCTATCACTAATCAATGGCCAACTTTCTGTAAACCAGTAACAGTCTTCCTCACATGTTCCATAGTCAATTTTTTTTCATCCTCATCAGTAACTAACTATTCCAATGGATGTTATCCAACCTCTTAAACGAAATATTTCTTACTAACTTATGCATAAAGCATTCACTCAGAGAATGTTCAATAACCTATCAATGTATATCCAAATATATTTTGCAGCAACTAATTTTTCTCCCCCGTCTAGAATCCCATAGAGACAAGGAGCAAAATTCTTAAGTTCATAATGGCTAGAATGCAAAATACAGACCCAAAAATAGAAAAAAAAAAAAAAAAAAACCATGAAATTAGTTCAACCATAGGTTTGTCGTCGACTTCTTCTCCTGTTCAAAGAACCAGAACCAGTAGAATGGCTACTATAAAAAACAAAACTGTGATCCATTTTGAAGGCAGAACATCATATATATGCCAACTTAACTATACTATGAAAAAATATATATATATACTGAGATGACATCACACACCAATAAAGTAACGGCACCACATATCATCATCCACAAGAAGTCAGCAGTTCGCCTGTCAAATGGTCCCTTTTCAAGTTGGACGCCATACCTTGCTCTGTAAATTTTGAAAATAGATTTATAAGTATAAGAAATATAAGGCTAACTTCTCTTAGCTTTCTGAAAATCTCCCACTAAATAGACTAGAAAACAGCATCTCATGCATTTTATCTTGTAATTACTTACATCATCAAGAGACGAATCCCAAAATTGATAGAGAATTTTCCAAGGAAAAAGAAGTTTGTGAACAGCCTCCAGACCTACAAATGGTGCGATATTACAAAACTTTTATTGAATAGTTTGACTGTAGTCACCAACATAATCTGACAAGGGATTCAACTTTACAAATCAATCATTAGACCAAAGTCAGGCTTAAGCACAGTCAAATTACTTGTAAGCTTTCATTAGAGACATGCAGATAGAGTTTTAAAAAATGAAGGCTAAGAATGAATAAAATTCCTTTTGATAGCATCAAGAGTTATATTCCTTTTTTCTCTTTAAACAATGATCCTATAGAATCCTCACCTGAAACCGATAAAACACCTCATCATACAGTAATGCAATGTATGCCGGATTATATAATCCAAGTTGAAAAGCTGTAGTAGCCAACACGCAAAGGGTGCCATAAGCCTTGCTTATAGGGGGAAGAGAATTATAAAATCTGAAAGTTGATCATAGCATACAAAAAGTGGACTATCAGTTAATGGAAACATTAGTTCAATTAATAGTAAAGCAGCAAGCAAATAGCAGAGAAAATAATTGTCAGATGGTCGAGTGCTGAAAGTTATGTTATTATTCCCATTTCCATAAAATTGATCTGGAATTCAGCTTAGTAAAGTTTTGTTTAGTGTTCACACTATTTAACAAAGGCCGTTGAGTTACCATACACATCCAATTGTATTAAAACATCGACATAGACAGAACCCCACCCCAACAACCCCCCCCCCCCCCCCCCCCCCCAAAAAAACCGGAGGACGGGCGGGGTGAAGGAGTTTAACTCTGAAGTTCTAATTTCGCACAAAAGGCGCCATGGACTTCTACAATTCTAAATTAAGGTACAACTTAGCATTTAGGATTGCATCAATATCCTCCTTCGTGCCCAGTGGAATGGAAAGAAAGGGTGGACTAACTAATTACATAAAGATTCCTGTATGCCCATGCCCAGAAAGTTTACAGACCGTGAGACCGTGATTGTTCCTAAATGGAAAACTGCAGTAGAATAAGCCTAAACTTGAGACAATCAAAGTGAAATGACAATATAATGCAGAAAGAACAACGTAATTCATACCCAAGTACTCAGATAACTAACATATGCCAGAGATTCATACATTTTTTTTTTTTTGGTCACAAAATCATATAGTTAAGGCAACAGAAAAGTGCAACCAAGAACGAACAGTCAAGATTGAATTTATACTCAGCGGGAGAAGACATTGCCGATTCAAGAAGCTAATTCAAAAAATCCCAGTTTCAGATCTCCCAGTAAAACCTTCAGATTCTTGGAAAAACTTTGGACACAGAAAATGAAGCTTCAAGTAAAATTGGTGCGGTTGAACAACAACTTGCGATGCATGACCCAGAAGATTCTAATTCGCGCAGGTCCGAGCACGATGCATTCTCCTCGCACGTGCGTACACAAGCCTTAATACAAGCCCACAATAGCCCAGATTGGCCCAACTTTACGGTCCATAAGACCATAACCATATGTGACGTTTCAGCATTTCCCCCACAATTTTTAAAAGTGGTATGGACCATATATCATCTACCAAAAAGTCCAAAATGATGAAAAGTCATTACATTAAATACGAGTTTAGATTAATGTTTTATAAATTTAATTCTAAATAAACTTGATTAGTAAATTTAATTTTGGTTCAAAATGAGTTTATATGACCATAATTTACATTCAAAAACTTTAATTTAAAGAATAATTTTTGCTATAAAAATTTAAGCTTTTTTTATTTCAGTACAACTAAGATTTAAATAATTAACGCGATTTGGAAAAAAAATTTACTGCTCAATCAAATGAAATTACTTATAACAAAAACTCATGAATTGATAAGTAAACAAATCTTTTAATTATTAAAACACCCAAGAAAACGTGATCTAAAGTTATCATTGTCATTTTACTCCCTTCTACATTTTAATTTTACATGTAAAATCATCCATGAGGATTTATTTAAACCTTTTTTTTTATTTAGTTCACTTGTTCAAAGTCATGATTTCTCATAATTTAGTCATCATCCAAGATAGCATGAACACGACGTTCATTTGAATTACTATATTAGCTTAAGTTTATGATTTGTGAATATTCTTTTCGCTTGCCATATGATTTTAATTCTTTACTACTTTATCTGTCCGATACAGTATGCATCTATCTAACCATTTATTAAGCCAAATATGCATGCACGTATATGATTTGTGCATAATTTTTTCACCGCCTTCCTAATTTGCGAGATATATTATTGAGCATCCTAAAAGGCTAAAGCCTACAAATACTGCCCATAAACAAGGTTTAGCTACCATAAACATGTTTCTGATGCATGATTCAGCGATAATCGGATCGGAATCAACCTGAGTTTTGAAAAAAATGGGAGTATGACAGAGCATTTTACCAAGTAAAGAGATGATAATACAACATATATGAACAAACTGCAAATTAAGTTCCACATTATGGATTATCTTGAAACATAACCAAGCTGCAATGGATAACCCAGCGCTCAATTCTACCCATTTTTATGCAGTATTTGTCCAGTTTCGCTATGGACAAGCCATCAAACCAAAGAACCAGGTCACGTGGCACAAAATTTGTATACAATATCACTTGCTTATACTTATACCATATTATATCTGTACGATACTTTCATGCCCCTCAAGTCTAGATATTAGAATATAGAAGTCTTACAAATCATTTTAATAATAGGTGTACTGTATGGTGAAGAATGAAATTAGCAGGATGCGAATCATAATATAGTTAATAGCTAGCAACAATGAATGGACAGCCAACTATCAAGGGGAAGATGAAGCGGGATGAGTGTGTTTAGATGCACTTAAAGCCAGTGAACCACAAACAAGTGGCTTTGGGATGGGGATTCTCAGACAACTTAGGCTACCACCTGGGATCACAGAGCACTCAGGTTGAGGTCTCTGCATGTCCCTCCCAGGAATGCAATTATCTGAGAAATCAAAACCCACATTCCTAATGAGAAGCCTCGAGCACTCCTGGCTGAACCCATTAAAGAAATTGTAAGCAACTGTTAGATTCACTAAATTTCTCAGAGAACAGATCAGGTCTGATAATTCCCCTGAAAGCTTGTTATGCGCCAAATTGAGCACTTCTATATCTTGCAAACAAGATAGTGTGTCTGGCAAATGACCCATCAGTGAATTGAAGCTCACATCCAGAACTTGAATATCTGTGAACAGTCCCACTCCTTCAGGAATACAACCTGTTAACTGGTTATTGAGGAACAGGATTTCCTTCAGCTTCGAACTCATAAACCCCATACTTGCTGGGATGCTTCCAGAAAACTTGTTGTTAGCTAAATTTATCACAGAAGCAGGGGAGTTACCCAAGTTTTGGGGAATTTCGCCTTGGAATTGATTGTCGTTGAGAAATATTGCATCCAGATTTTTATTGAAAAGTTGCTCAGGGAGGGGTCCAGAGAATGAGTTGAATCTGAGGTCCAAGTAAATGAGACTTGGGATGTATAAGATAACTGTGGGAAAACCACCTGAAAGTTGGTTGTTGCTGAGGTCTAACTCTTCCAGAGACGAGAGGTCTTTGAATGTGTCTGGAACTGTACCAGTAAATCTATTGCTGTTGAGGTGGAGAAGAGACATATCAGTGAGTAAAGACAGCTCTTTGACAAGAGTTCCTTGAAGATTTGCATGGTTGAGATCTATTCCTGCAACAACAGGACCACCTGATGCACCCATTTCATCCTCAGGATTCGAACAAAAAACTCCTTTGTAAGAACACACATTAGAACCAACCCAACTATCTAAAATCCTTAATGGGTCATCAGTAATCGCAGATTTCCACGCTTGTAGAGTTGTGTATGCTATGTCCATCTTCGGCACTGAAGATCCAGACGGCTCTGGGCTGTTAGTCCCGCCGCCGCCGCCGCCAACACCAACGCCTACACCAATACCAACGCCAACACCAACACCAACGGCAACACCAAAAGCAGCTTTTGCTGCAGTTAAACGGAGGACAAGAAAGAGAAAAGAAAGAATCCAGGTCTTCTCCATTTCGAGGAGAGGATAGGAAGATGCTAACTTGAAGGTTCAATTATAAGGTTGCAGCATTGAAGAGAGAGAGAGAGAGAGAGAGAGAGAGAGAGAGAGAGAGAGAGAGAAGGAGAGTGGTGGTGAAGTGGAGTGGGGTGGTGGGGTGGGGTTGATTGGTCATTGAATGTGGCTGCCTAGCTTTTCATTCAACATTGTTTTTTTTTGGTGTTATGTAATGCGTTAGTGCAGCTATTGCTTTACACAACTGCTTCCCTGTACACATTGACTTCCTGTGTTGGCTTAAAACTTCAGTGTCAGACACACCCAGGTGAGGACTGTATTACTATTAATCCATATTCAGTCCAAGTGCATCACTTTTTGCTGTTTGATTAGCGGCTGCAAATAATCATTTCTTCGGGACTAGTGGTATTGGTTTCTAAATTGGATGATCTGGACATTACATTGAAAACTATAATTTAACATTTATTGGCTGCAGAAATAACTGATTATTATTCATTTACAGTTGCTCATAGCTTGATAAGCATTCTATACTTAGATAGAGAGAGGAGATAATGGTGGAGGTTGTTGGAATTTATGAGTGTTAATCACAATATTGATGAAGGCTACTTGAGGCTTGTTAACCCAAATGAGGAAGAGAAAATAAAGCTATATGATTGTTTGTTTAGTATTGCTGCACAGGTCATCTGACCGTTATCATTGTGATTAATTTGTTCCTTTACACATACTTTAACTTCAAGAATAATACTACTGAGTATTCACTCAATGAATTGTCAAATAAATGATAACACCTTCCTACTTTGTTCTTTGAATCACCATATCCGGGGAAGTTTACATAATGCAGAATTATGATTGTTCAAACTTAAAATGAAGACAAAATTTTAGTCTTAAAATATTTGTGAATGTCATGAGGCTAAATATAATTTAACACACACAGGTTTGGTCATCAAAAAAGTTAAAATTTATTTAGTTGTTAGAATTAATACAATAGAAAGTGAAAGTAAGAATATTAAAATATTATTTGGTTAAAAATGAATGAAAATGAACAAGAACCTTTTACTTTGTTGGTTAGTATATTATACATGGGAATCAATTAAATAATATTTATATTTTATTATATTATCTGTTATCATAAAATCAAAGGAAAAAAAGTAAATATTTTTTCGAATTATTAATTAATAATATAATTATATATTAATATATATTTAATTAATAATATAATAATATATATTTAATAAATAAATAATAAATAATATTAATAATTAATAATAAATTAAAAATATAATTTAATAATAAATAATTATAAATTAAGGTTTTGATGTATCATAGGGGTATTTTTGTTAAAAAATTATTATAAGTGAGGACATTTTTGTCAAGCATATTTTCATTTTCAAAAAACCAATCTCATTCCAAGAAAAAACTTTTTCTTATATGAGTAAGAGCAGATTTTCGAAAGAATGAAAATGAGAATCCAATCTATGAATCAAACATGGAAATATGAGCATCTCTCATTCTCTCGTCTTGATTCTAACAACTAAACGGGTCTTTAGTTGTTGAGGCTAGAGTTAGAAAAATTTCAAATCTCACCAAACAATAAAGGAAAAAAGCATATTTGTGTAATTTCTTTATCAATGACTTTTCCAGAGTTACTATAAAAATGTATCTCAACAATTTATTTCGTGCTCTCAATCCCATAGCATATATATATATTGATCTAACCAAAATTTTCCAGGTTGCTTTCTTGCCCGTAACTTTTTCTCTGCTTCAAATGGAGGGATGTAGTATTTCTATGTATCCCCTGTTTCATTTGTAGCTTAAATATCAGTTGAATCTAAAATATGTTACAAATAATAAAAAAGAAGAAGCAACTCGACATTGATAGATTGCAATAGTAATAGTTGTTAGAATTTCAAGAAACGACAATAGTCTAATTTTTGGAGACGCCAATTTAGAGAGAGCTCTACATTAACTCACAAAGAAAAAATTAGTCTTCATCCAAATTGCGCGAAAATGTACATTTACAAAACCAGAGAGGAAAAACAAAACAATAATGTTCAATGATATAATTATACAATGTTTAAAGTTGAGCAAAAGTTAGTGAGAAGCAATGTTAAAGTCACATACCTAAAATGATGGGAGCATGATCCAGAAACCAATCATGAGAATTTAGATAAAAGGAACTTGGTGTGAAAACAATGCCACTTTGACTGGTAATGGACGGCAACTAGCTTCCAAGTTCCACGGTTGATCGTAAACTCAAGTTCCACTTTGAAAATAAGAGAACAACATTAAGATAATCGAAAAAGACAGAGATTCCCTCTTGTTCTATATATCAATTCAAGTCCTTCAATTTGCATTTGCAAAGCATAGCCACCAAAACTAGTACTATTTTTACAAGCATGGCTATTAACTCGATGAGTTAGTGTTTTTACATGCAAAATTTGAATCAACTCGCTTTTAGTTCTGATTCGTACTAACTCGTAAGTAACTCATTTGAATTTGATCCAATTGGCGAGTCATTATCAAGTTGGGCGATTTAAGGCAAGACTTTCCTTCAAAATGCACTCTACCATATTTGAACCCACTCGCAAAAAAACAACTAAGGGCTTACCATTTAACCATGATGAATGTTCAATATAAAAATAACAAAAATTATATATAAACAAGTCTACATTTTAATTTGGCCAATAGAGTAAAACATTTTTTTGATCCCTCACTTGTAGGGTATTTTTTTAAGTTAATCCCTTATAAAATTTATTTTTTATTTTAATCCCTTACAGGTAAAATATTATTATAATTTAGTCCTTCATAAAATTTCTTTTCAGTTTAATCCCTTATATAAATATTTTTCAATTTCTTCTTTTACAAATAACATCATTATTAATAATATCCTTCATATTTTTTTATAGTTTGAATTTTATTTTGACCAATTGAATAAAATTTCTTTCGATCTCTCACTAATAAGTTATTTATTAATTTGATTCCTTATAAAATTTATTTCTCATTTTGGTCCTTCAAATAAAATACTTTTCAATTGAGTCACTTATAGAATTTTTTATCAATTTAGTCCCTTACATATAGATTTTTTTTAATTTATTAATAGAGATAAATTCTTACAAATTTATATTACGATTCTACATTACAAGTCTACACCTCCTTCATGAGTTTATCTAGAATTACAAGTTTAACAACTTTATTTATAACCATTAGTGCTACACACACACACAGTAAGTGAGCACAATCCTAATGTGCCTATATATATTGATTAGGTATTTATCTATCACTTTAACACTCAAAACATAACAAAACTTATCAAAAAGAAACTGTTCAGAACGGTTACAACTGATCACAATGCTATATATATGATGGGGTGATATAGTGAATTAGTTTCCTCAGCATTTAGCAGTTCCACAGTTTTCTACAACTGAGGAGCTAGAACCTGGGAAAGCATTTAGATTTCTCTTTGGAAAAATTCTTGAAATATATTCAGTTTTCTTCTATAATTTTTTTTTTGTAAAATTAGAATGAAATACTAAAATAAATTCATAGGTAGAAAATAAATAAATACTATACACACTGTTACTCTTTTACATCACATTTCATTCAAAATATACAAAAATATAAATTAGAAGATATATTAATTGAATTGTGGTGATTATGTATAGCTTTTAAGATTTAAATTTACTGCATTTGAAAATATAAATTTATTACATTTAAAAAGACTTAGGCTTTTCATCTCAGATTTCAATAACTATTAGAGTCCGTTTGGTTGTTAGAATTAATATAGTAAGAATGGAAATCGGAGTAGGAATGAAAATATTAAAATATTGTTTGATTAGGAATGAATGAAAATGGACATGTTTCATTTTACTTCGTTTAGTTAGTATATTACACATTGAAATCAATTAGATAGTGTGCATATTTCACTATATTATCTTTTATCATAAAAAAAAAAAACAGATATGTCTTTGAATTATTAATCAATAATATAATTATATATTAATATATATTTAAGTAATAATATAATAATTAATATAATAATATATATTTAATAAATAATAATTTAATATTAAATAATTAATAAATAATAATAAATTAGGGTTTTAATATATAAAGAGATATTTTTGTTTAAAAATTATTATCAGTATAGATATTTTTGTCAAACATATTTTTATTTTCAAGAGATCAATTTCATTTTATAATTTCACATAAAGATAACAGACTCCTTAAATAATAAAAATAAAAACCCAACCTAACAATTAAATATTAAAATAAAAATATTTTACATTCTCATTTTCTTTCATTCACTTTTAATTCTAGCAAAAAAATGAATTTGTATGCTTTATAAGTAGCGTCGAAGAATGAGAAGCAGAGTTTGGTATGGGTGGTTAGAATGTGTAGTAATTGTAGCTAACATGAGTTTGATAGACATTAAGTTGTCTCTCCGTTCTCATCACCATAGACATTAGTAATGCCATCAACAACTACCTTTCTTTGTATGACAAAGACAAGACCCAGGAATTTAGGACATAAAAATCTCTCTCTGATCTTCAACTTCATTGGCTTTGGTATGCACTATAGGCCCAATGGTGCATGGCTGAAATGAAGGTGAAGAGGAGTAGGACAAGGCATTTGTTCACTGTAGAAAATGTTTCCATTTTCGGTTTATGCATTTTAATGCAATAATTCAAAATATATTTTTTAGTTTTTAATTTAAATTTCACAAAAATATTTTTTTAAAAATAATCATATATTAATATTTTTTATATTTTCTTGTATAGATTGATATCTTATAAAAGAGAGAAAAAAATCAAATAACTTCTAACAACTTACATTTTATTTTTCATATCTTAAAGTATATTTTTTTATAGAGTATATTATTCTGTATAAAAAATATAATATATAAAAATTAAATTAAAAAATCATGTAATACATTTTAAATTATTAATTTTCATCCAACAATCTAAAACTTACTCAATAGATATAAAAATATTGTAATGGATACCATAAACTTAGTTATTTTTAAATAATAGTTAAACCTTTATTTTTAAACTAAAAATATATGTTTTGGCTATTTAATATTACATATAATTCCTAAAAATAGTTTTTGTTTCAAATAAATTCGTTAAAATAACTCTTTTAACTTTATATTTTTATTGTTGACATGACTTCACAATATTTTTTCTCTTTCATCGCCTCTCTCATCTAGTCATTATGGCTTGCCATATGTCTTAATATCTCTTTTGTAACTAAAACAATGGCTAATTCAAAAATGTATATTGTAATAATTTAAAGATAAATATTTAATTTTACTATGCACGGTAGCTTTTTTTGTTAGCTTCTCAATTTTTATTGTATTTTTAGATTTGTTCACTGACATAGATACTGTCATGAGTTTTTTTGCTTGATTGCTATAAATTATTAAGTTTCTGACATTTCTTGTCATCTTTTTATTCACTCATGTAATTAAAATGTTTTTTATCAAAATTTTAATGTATCATGAGAAATAAATTTTGTGATAGAGTTTTATCTTATTGGGTTGCAGAAATGAGCTTATGCGGCCTAATAAATTTTAATTTTTAAAAAAAAAAATCATATAAAACATAAACAGTATATCGGTAATACTACAAAACTATTTTTAGAAGGTTTTTACTTTAAAATCCTACAAGTATATTTTATTTGTAGTTTTATCATTTCCCTTCAACCATTCCATTATAGTTATCACATCAAATTGAAAAGCATAGTTCATATATTGAGTCAAATCACAAATATTACATAGATTGAAGATGACGAAAGATAGGTAATTTTATTACAATACACATTGTTATAATTAGTTTAATTGAAATTTTATTTTCTTTTTAATGGGTCATTTTTTATAGTTGGTTTAACTTTGTCAACTACTAAAGTTAAACTAAATCAGATGAAACATAGCTTTAATAGATTTGAATTTTTTTGGCTCAAATTTCCTCAATGCAAAGAGATTACTAATGATATTTAGTTTCAATTCCTTATAGGATCAACTGGTTTTTATGTTTACAAGAAATTATATATCACTTTGTCTTCTCTCATACCCTAAAGTCGCCTAACGATTGGTAAGATTTCACATAATATTAATCTATTTGAAGAGGAATTGCCTAAATATCAAATGAACTTACCTTGTAAATATGCAATTCAAATGGAAAGATATATAAGATAACAACTAAAACTTTTTTATGATTATGAAAAAACTATCTTCGCTTAAAAAGCAAGACAAATTTGGCTTATGCAAGGTGGTTGAAACACCAAATATTTTCATACACTTAAATCAAAAAGGAAATCTACTAGCTACATATTTTCTTTGAAAAATGATCCAGGAGTCTGGATCAAGGGACAAGAGAATTCATTGGATCTAGCATACAATTATTTTAGTCTAGTTTATGGTACTGAAGGTCAATAACAATGTGAAGAAATCAATAACATACTTAATGACCTTTAACTTCATTCTCTTAATAATTAACATGTTATGCTTCTTTAAACAAACTTTTCTGATTTGGAAATTCAAAATGCAATTTTTAGTCTTTTTGTTGTCAGTACGCTTGGCCTTGATGGATTTATTACTATATTCTTCCAAACTTTATGGGATATTGTTGGAATTGACATATGCATAATGGTTCATTCCTTCTTCCACAATGGCTTTCCGCTTAAAAGCTTTAATCATTCATATATTATTCTCATTCAAAAAACAAATCAACCTCAATCCATCATGGATTTTTGGCCTATTTCACTTTGTAATGTTGTTTATAAAATTATTTTAAAAGTTATATGCAGTCGTTTGAGTGCTATCCTTGATGATCTTATAGCCACTAATCAAAGTGACTTTATAAAGGCTATCTTATATAGGACAATATTCTCTTGGCATATGAAGTCACATGAAAAATACATCATACTGTTGGAAATAAGAAAATATTGTGTGCGCTAAAATTGGATATATCTAAAGCTTTTGACTTTTATAAGCAGTACTTCAATGCATGAATTTCTTATACTCTAGGATTCCTTATGCAATTTGTCAGTACAACCTCCTATCAGGTAATTATTAATGGTTCACTAACTAAAACTTTTCTCCCAAAACATGGCATCAGACAAGTTGATCCTATATATTATGTGTTCCATGTTCTTTCTAATATTATTTTCAAAATAGAGAGAGAGAAAAAAAAAATAGATAGACAATAAAATTAGTAGAAATGTTAAAGAAATATCACACTTAATATACATAGATGATACTATTTTATTATTTGAATCAAGTACGAGTTCCTATGAGGTGATAAAGGATTCATTAGATCCTTTTTGCAGGAACTGTATATTAATCTTAGCAAGTCTCTGCTAATTTTTAGCTCTAATACTCTACATTTTTTCAAGAAAATGATGGTTAATGTATTAAAAAATAGATATGCAAGCCATCTTGAAAAATATTTTGGTGCTTAGATAGATAATGATAAGCAGAAAAATCAAATTTTCTAAGAAATTGTGGATAAAATTGACAACAAACTTACTCTATAGAAGTCCAAATTATTGTCTCAAGCTTGTAGGTTAACAATGATCAATTCAATTTTAACATCATCTATTATTTATCCTTTTTCCTACAATTATATGTCAAAAAATATTGTACTTTAATAGAATCAATAATGTCTTTTTTTTATTATTATTTTGGGCTCTACATCCTCTTCAAGCAAAATTCATCTCATAAAATGATCAAATCTTTGCACTAAGAGAGAACTTGGAGGTCTTGGTATTAAAGTACTTCATCCTTTTAATCTCTCTTATGGCTAAATTCATGTAGAGGCGTCTAAACTCAGCAAATTCGCCTTTCTTTTATTGAATCATGAGAAATAACTATTGTTATTTCACGCAGCAAAGAGTAATTATTAATAAATATATATCTTCTCAGATGTGAAAAGAAATCTCGAAATCCAAAACTATTATCATTAGAAGGCTTATGTTGACAAATTGGTAAAAGTAAAAATATTCCAATAAATAATAATGGACCAAGATATTTCATTAAAAAACAATACTCGATTAACGTGAATGGAAACTTCATGGTTTTGTAAGAAAAATGTTTAAACGGAAAGGAATTTATTATTTGGTCCCACTTCTTACACTCCAGAAACATCACATGAAAGTACCAAATTGCATCGTAGTTATTATGCAGCAATGGACTTCTTTCGCAATTAACCTAATTTCCGGTGGGAGACGCAAGATCCTAATTTTACTTAAAATTAATTTTTAAGGTCAATATTAACTAGCTATATCAATTTGTTTGAAAACTATGAAAACACAGGTAGGATATGATCGATATTCTAACTATTCTGTGATCTAATTGTTACAACTTATGAACAGAATTTTTTTAAAAAAAAATAGGCGTAGATTTATATCAAATAAGATAAGCATTGAGACCATGGTCCCAAAAAAAAAAAAGGATAAGTATTGAGACCGTTGAAGTAAATATTAAATTTTAAGAATATACAAGATATATACGAAGATATATATATCTCTTTATTGTGGAAGTCATAAATCCTTTTATTGCATGACTAAAGAAAATTTTGATTGACATTGAAAGTGCTAGGCGTGATAAATATAATAAAATTATTATTGAAACTAATTATAGATGACTTATTGATATTATTCATAAAAGAGATAACTTCAAGAACCAACACCCTTATCAAACATATAAAGAATTAGATGAATACGAATTTAAACATTAATGTTACCCATTCCTTATGTAAAGCTATTATCATATAGAGTTAATCAAATTAATAAATTATTTTTTAAATAAAAATTTTTGAAATTCAAATAATTTTTGGAGTTGATAAGAATAATAATAAATAAATAAATTATCTCTTAAAATTTTTAATAATAAATTATATAAAAAGTAAGAAAAAATAATATATATTTTATTTAATAATTTAAATTATCAGTATACATCACTCATGATCAAAGTTAATGAAATATTAACTGTAGTTGCATTAAATTATGATATTTTAAAATTTTTTTAAAATAATAAAAATTGTTTCGTATTAACAATATTTTTTACAATAATATCTTTGAGTCTATTATCATTATTTATTTTTTTCTAATTTTACAAAATTAATTTTTTTTATTAATTTAAAATATTAACATATAACAAAATTAACTAGCTTTCTTAAAATGTGGAAACAAATAAACTAGTTAGAACGATATTCACCGCTTATATTACTCCAAAATTAAGTTTGATAAGTCTTTTCGTGATTAAAATATTTTTAGGATTAGATGTTGACAAAATATAAAAAGAAAATAAATAAATAAGGGACCACCAGATATCATTATGACTTAATAATTAAGTAATGTGGATAGCAACTTGTGGTTTTGCAAGAAAAATTTGTAAACGGAAAGGAATTTATTATTTGATCCCACCCATCCCAGTAGCCTCACCTGGAATTACCAATTTGCACTTCGTCTTTTTTCAGCAGCAGTAGACTTCCTTCGTAATTAACCCAATTTCCAAGGGTATTTTGACATGAATTCCTCTATTCTTGAATTTGACTATTCGGTTTCTTTATTTATTCCGGCGTTCCAACTTCATAACCCGATTCTCTAGTATCTGCTTTCTGTAGTACTCTCCACTCTGACTCTCCATTCCGAAACGCAAGATCTTAATTGATTCACTCACCGATTTGGCTATATGTATATGTTTTTTCTTATTTGTTCTTCTTCGATCGAATTCGCTTCTCCCCGATTGCGCATCTTCCCTGATTCCTGAGCCAGTGGTAAGCTATTATCTGCCCCTTTAATTTTGGTTGTAGCTTATCTTTATTTATTTTCCTGGAATTTATGCTTTCTGTTTGTGAATTTGGGCTTTAGAATTGGGTCGTGGTTGGTTTTAGGGTTTTTGAATTCTCTGTGTGAGATGAAGATCGAGGAATTGGACGATGTGGATTTCAGTCTGGGCCAAGGAAATTACGAGAGGCAAATTGTGAGGGTTGACGCAAAGAGAGTGTTAGTTGGAGCAGGTGCCCGAATCTTGTTTTATCCAACACTGTTGTATAATGTGCTTCGAAACAAGATCGAAGCTGAGTTCAGGTGGTGGGATGAAGTCGATGAGGTTTTGCTCTCACATTTATCTTCTTTTCATGGCCGTTTTATTTGCCTACTATTACTGTTATTCTTTTTTTTTCTTTCTAGTAAATACATATTGGCCTTCTTTGCCAAACGGTTTTTGAAAATCCCATTCAATTGTTTGGTTTCGTGAATTTATATTTGGATTGTGACGAAAGGGTAGGTGAAAAAGATTTCATACTTTCGGTTTATACACGGCGAAGGGTTAACTGTTCGATGCACTTTTTTAAATATACAACCATAAAAATGTTGGCCTAATCTTCGTTTATTTCTGAGTGTTCATTGAAAAAGAAAATGAAGTGATAGTTCTATAATTTTTTTTTTGTGATTGTGAATAAGAGGCAAGGGAATATGTAGCTGCAAAATTTAAACTGCATCCCCTGTTTGATAGCCTTCGCTGGATAGAATATTTTTGCATGTTTTGGAAAGCCAGTTTGAAGTTAAGACTTACTCTCATTCTTTAGATGTACTGTCGTTGATTTTCCCCACCATGAATTGTGAGGTGCTCATGATGCTGGGCTATTGATGTTTTTACAGATCTTTAATAGGTGGTTCTCTGTGTTTTGCTTGGCTGAAAAATATTCAAGCTGTTCTATAAAATTTTCGCTATTGCTATGTGCAGTTTTTATTATTGGGAGCTGTTCCATTCCCCAGAGACGTTCCATGCTTGAAGAAGCTTGGTGTAGGTGGTGTAATTACTCTAAATGAACCTTATGAAACTTTGGTACCATCATCATTATATCTTGTAAGTGTTATCCCATTTTCTCTTCTGACTATTTCATTTTTGCGCATTATATGCTCTTTATATTCCATACAAGAAGCTATTTACTGGGTATTAGACAGTTGTAGAATCTTGTATCTCCAATGAGAGAGTATGTGTGAATTGTGAAATAGATACGATATCATTTGTTTTACTCAAATAAGAACAGTAATTTCACGAACTCCTGGGTATATATATTTGTTGTAAAATATATATTTTGTTTGGTTAAATGTGCTTCAGGCTCATGGGATTGATCATTTGGTTATTCCTACAAGGGATTACCTCTTTGCCCCTTCATTGGTGGATATAAGCCGAGCTGTGCAATTCATCCATCGTGAGTTTCTGTTTTTTGAGTGTTGCCCCTTCATTTCGGATTATCAATTGGTTATTATTGATTTCACTGGTTAATCGGACATATTCTGTTGTCTTACAAATTTGTTTGGTTACAGAGAACGCAACTTGTGGCAAAACTACTTATGTTCACTGTAAAGCTGGGCGAGGAAGGAGTACGACGATCGTGCTTTGCTATTTGGTAATTTTTTCTTCTTGAGTTACAATTATGCTTTGCTATTTGGTAATTTTATCTTCTAGAGTTACACTTGTGGCTGTGGCTCCAGTTGAAATATGAGGGTACCAATTATTTCCCTCATGGCCCACTTACGTCTTGTAGGTTGAATACAAACATATGACACCTCTTGCTGCACTGGAATACGTGCGGTCTAGACGACCTAGAGTTCTATTAGCACCATCACAGTGGAAGGTATAAATCTATTTATCTTGAAAGTCGATGTCATTTTAACATTGGAGTAATGGTATCTCTTGGTCCTTTTACATATATTTTAAATGTAAACAATTATATTGAGCAGGCTGTTCAGAACTACAGCAAGCGCAGACCTTGTCCCATGCCACCCTCTCCCTCTGGGGATGCAGTTCTTATAACCAGAGCTGATCTTGAGGGTTACCATAGCTCATTTGATGCTGATATGGAGCTGGCCATTGTTCCTAAAGTGCTAAAGACAAAGTCTAAGCCCATGATAGCGAGACTCTCTTGCTTGTTTGCATCGTTAAAAGTCTCCGGTAGAAGTGTACCAGTCATCCGGAGGCTGCCTGTCTCCGAGGCACGTGCTTGTTAAGCTAGCGTATCATGGATATATACAGCAGCTGGTGGCCTTTACAGAAGATCATGGAAATAAGTGATGTATGATCATACATATCTCATGTTATCGGTACAACTGTTACATGAAAAGAGGACGTATTAGAAGAAAGATAGGTTATTGTGTGCCCAGGTCAAGAGAAACGACTTGTTTTACATAGATATGAAATCGCGTTGCCTCAGAAATCAATATGTTTTGTACGACATATCTCATTATCTGTAACATGTTTGTTAATCCAAGTGAAATACTCGTGAGTAAAATCATGATTGAATTGTATATACTGATACAAAACTTAATGCCTGATTTCTATGCCCTTGCTGTTGTAGAAGAGTTACTCACCTGCTACTATAGCTTCTCATGTACTTCGTTTGACGTACCATGTTAAATGCAACTGTATGTGCTTCTCCATTCATCGAATCACCATTCTAAATCAAATGAAATTACAGATTCATGCAACAACAATAGGTTTGCATCAAGTATAATTTGCTTGCAAGTTGGAAAGCGATGCTCGTTCAAATCTTAGGAAAAAGTTGCCAATCCAAGTTCTCTCAGATGCTATATGATAATGTTCGTATGCCCCATTGTTGTTAGCTTTCTACAACATCATGAAAAAAACGTATACTATGGTTGCCCACTGCTCTAACCAGGGGTGAAGTCCAATCCCTTAGCAGGCTCAAAAAGCCCTTATTCTAACAATTACTAAGATGAGCCATAAAATGGTCACTCAAATCTTTGGCCCTATACCATGCCCATAAGAAAACTCAAAATGTGGTCTATACTGATCAAATGGGTCTCTGGTCCACACATTTGGTCCAAAACTCAACAATGTTAAGTATAACACAATAGACAAATAAGAAACATTCATGCTTAATCTTGACCCCTAAGTAATGATGCTATTATGTAATGAAAGAGAAAAGCTAGTGGCATGAATTTATGATAAAAAAATAAATTGAAATAAATAAAACACTTATTATGTCATTGATTTGAGTTACTATCTCATGAATAAATTGTATAAATGAAGTTAATAAGTTTATAATTATAGTGCTTATCATACTTGAAACAGTGTAGTTTAGAAGTGATTGGTAAGCTCAAAATGTAAAACCATACCTTAGAATAGATGCTCTGGTGACCGCTGGCAACTAACAGAAAAATATAAAATGACTAAAATTTTATTTTGATGTTTTATTGATAGGATATTTCACAATTTATATTTTTTAAAAATTGTCTTGGTTCTTCACAGATGAAGTATTTTTCAATGTAATCCCTCAAAAAATTATATTTTTTGATTAATTTAGTCTATTTGTGGGGACCAATGACAACTACGAGAGCAATATAAAATGGGTAATGTAATATGTGGATTTGATAATCAATGGTTGGAAGGAGGCAGTAAAAAACAAAAGAAATGGTGGGATCTACAAAACGAAAGGTAGCAGGCCCAAAGCTGGGCCCTTGTGGAAGAATCCAAAAAAGTTGGGTATACAGCCATGTTGTTATATTCCTCCTGGCACTACCACCATTCCTCCTGCGACTTCTTTATCGGAACCAAATCTCTGCACACCAAGAAACCCTAACCCTGCCAAGTACTGCAACACTATAATGCTCTCTCTCTACATGCTCCTTTCAAAAGCATCCAAAATCTTCCATAAAAGTGAAAGAACTGAATATCACCTTTTTAGGGGTTTCCTTTAAATTTTAAATGTCGAAAGAGATACTTCCCTCTTCCTTAATATATATTCCTATCACACCAACCCAACCAATATCGTCTTCCTAGTTTTGTTTATTTTGAACACGTACTTCTGATAAAGATTCTCCAAGCACTTGAGTGCAAGAGATCCGAAGCTAGCTCCATATTTCTGTCAATCTCCTATATAATTTGTTTCACATACATAGTATTATGCTGTGATATTCATATTCATTTGTCTGGGTAATTATATATACCAATTAATTCCCAGTAAGGTAGGAACTGGGACAATTCGAAGATGCTATTCATTTGAAAAAGAAAGCAGAAATAAAAGAAGCTAAAAAGTTTATTCTTGTCTTCTCGTTCCCTTTATTCCCTTGAGAAACTAGGATGAAGTTGCCACCTCTTCATCTTGATTTTAGCTTTATTGCATGCATGTCCCATGAAAAAAGATAACATGCACGTTACTCTCTCTCTCTCTGTCTCTCTCTCTCACAGATGCGATAAGCACATCTTTACTCTAATAATAATACTGCAGGAAAGCTCGAATCCAACACAGAATAAAGCAATAAAGGAGTTTCTGTCTCCTAGTAACATTCCCCCCCTTCCCCTTCAAAACCAAAAACCAAAACAAACAAAAAAAGTAAGAAAATTTCAAACTTATGAATTGCCTATATATTGTGCCATGAGATATCATACATACATACATACATACATACATATATATATATATATATCAGACTCCAAAATTTTAGTAAGAAATTTTAACTTTCGGCATCCCTCTTCTTCATTTACATATTAAATATTATTCACATCCACTCTTTCGCCAGTCATTAAAACTAAAAATTTTCTTGAAAAAGTAAATTTTCTTTTTACCGGGGAAGAATGCATCAGCACCCACACCAGTGAAAGCTCCAACCTTATAAGGAGCTGTCATAATTTAGTTAGTTTAATTGCTGTGCAGATGGCGTAATATGAAACCTAACTGGAGATATATACAAATTTATATGGTTGATATCTATATAAAGTAATTAATAACTTCGTGAAGATAATAATGGTTGATTAGTTGAAATATGAATGGAGGGAATATGATAAATGATTATAAGCACAGTTGAATCCTGCGCACATGATATTGAGAACTTAAAGTATACTGATATCAGTAGGGCAATCAATATATATGATGGATGAACATACAGATGAAAGCAATTACGCTAATATATACACTGTACCTCTGATGGTATATAATCTCAGCGAAAGAATATCCATTTGGTATATTCAATTGACTCTTAGGTGTTAACTTTTAAGTTATTGTACGTCCACAACTTATTGTATTTTTGTTAACAAATTACTTGATAGTTAAAAAAAATTGAAAATTATAACTAAGTTTTCTCTGCATTTTGCAAGCGTAACCTTGAAATTCTTGGACCGCTTGAGGTTACAACTTCCATGTAAAGTTAATATTTCTAAAGGAGAAAGATAAAGCCATACGACTACTCTAAATCTTTAAAAAATGTTAAAAGAAATGGAAAGCGAATAAGCAGCAACGGGACAAACTCTTTGGGAGGTACGTACATTATTCAATAGTTCTATTTAAAGAGATTTCGCACCAGAAAAAAATGAAAAATTAAATCATGATCTAGTACTATAGAAATATGACTATAATTAACTACACAGATCAATGGGTGGTTTGCAGTTTATGCACAAACTCATTGGTATATTTCTCGTATACAAAAATTAAAACAAAAAAAAAATAGAAATTATACAAAGTTACAGACATATCTCAAAGTAATAAAATAATATAAATAATAAGAAAGATGATGATGTAATAATAACAGTGATGATTTTCATGCAAGGATGCAATTTCTTCGGGTATTTGGTTCTCCTACTGTGTGTCAGAAGGGAGAGCAGCCTTTCTTCGTTTCTTTATTTTATTTTTTCTTTGATTTTCTTTCTTTACACTTTGTTCTTTCTCTCTTTCCTCTCAGCTTGTTCCGTTGCGAGCCACCAAAGGTTATATAGACCAGCCCTCATGGGAAAAGAACGAAAAACAGTAGTTTCTTGGCCTTTCGTTTTTGGAAAGAAACTTGCGGGAGGCTTCAAGTATTAATGATGATGACACCGATCATGATGTTGTCTCTCCATTTTTTGTTCACGGTCTTTTCTTCTCTTTCCTCTTCTATCCATGATGACCTGGATTGCCAGGATCAGGCCAGTATGAAGAGTATTTCAACCATTCTGCTTCTTGTTGATTTGCCATAGATGAATCCTGCAACAGAATGTAATATTAGGTTTAGGGTTTATGCCTCTGGAAGAAGAAACTAAATAAAAGGAGGATTCATGGGGGAACAAAACGTTGTCTAGATATTCCAACATGAAGAGAACATTTTAAAAGATAAACAAATTACAGAAAAAGAGGGGAAAAAAAAAGCTTCTATAGTCTTTAATTCAAATACAAATGATTATAATAATAAACACAGGATTTTGACTCCTTATCTTCTTTTATAGAAGTCCTTCCAACCTCTTTTCTCTTTCTCTACCTCTAATGGGCATTATGACACACAAAGTCTTCATTTTCTATTCGAGGGTGAAAAAGTCCAAACATACCTCTTTAGTATTAGTTGAAGTGCACCCCATAATGAGTTCCTCCAAACCAGACGCAGACCTTCCTCCTAGTTTATGATGTTGTTGCTGCCATGTGAGTATATACAATTATTTATTACAGACGCACTTCAATCGTCTATGGACAACAACCAAATTCAAAATACACACATGCATCTTGATCATCATGTTTGAAACAACAGTAAAGAAAATAAAATGCACATTCATGGCACGCAGACTCAGTCCGTATTCTCTTTATTCAATTTCTGGAAAAAATAACATAAAAATATAAGCATGCTTTAGAACTGGGGTTGGAGTGATGTAGATTTAATTACCTGGAAATGATCATTTTGGAGCATTAATCTGGAAACATCGTCGAGGACGATGGATGTCTGGTGGGGAGGAGGTGGAGAGATCATGGTAGAGATGGGATGCGAAGGCCTAGTGATATGGAAAGCTGTAGTTGCAGCATGTTGCTGTTGTTGATGATGATGATGCCCTTCTTCACATGACCCTGACCCTGAAGCCTGCACTACTTCTCTTCCTATTCCCACCTGTAATTTCACATTAATTCACAACCCTCATGTATATACTATATATTGATATATAGCCAACTAGCTAGCTAGGCCAATATTATCAATCTCATCTCTTTCATAATTGATTCCTTCCACCTCTCTAGATATTAATTAGCTCTAGGCCTAGCTATCTACTCGTACGTTACTCTAGCTAATTAAATGTTGCTTTAGATCGAAGATTATAGAAGAAAAGAGAAGGGAAGAGAAACATGTTAATTTAGATATTTTTGTTGCATTCCTTTTCTTGCCATTGACAAATGGGTAAAGAAGTGGTGGTTAGTTGACACTGATGTATGATCTCAAATCTGGTGCATATATGCAAGCAATATGTCAGTATGTCACCACCTACACTATGACCTATATGTGAAATATGAGTAGTTGATAATATATATAAGTACCTCGTCGAAGCTTTTTCTGAAGGGGATGAAGCTGAAATGGTCGGATTTGAGGTGTTGATTGTGAATATCCAAAGCAGCGTAGGACGTTAATCGAGGAACCCCCACACCAACACCCACAGTAGACATGTCATCCCTATGACTGTGAGTAGTAACTATTTCCTTGGAAGAACAACTCCCACTTCCACTCTCTCTTCTGCTATTACTGTGAGGTTCTCCACTTGCTTCCCCAGTCGTTGCACTTCTCTCAGACCAATTATTATTATTGTTGCAGTGTCTGGGCTGTGTCTGAAAGAATATCTTGGAGACCACAAGCTCGCCTTCTTTCTCTTCCTCGTGCTGACCCAAATGGTACTGGTGCATCACCCAATTGGTCTTCTCGGGCTTTCTGTTCTTGCCAAAGTTGGTGTAAAGCACCAGAATTTTCTTGCACCCTTTTTGCTTACCATTCACCATTACTGGTCTTGTTTTTCCAGTCTTGTGCCATCGGGTTTCTCCTCCTTGCAAGTCACATTCGTTTTGGATTTTTCTTCTCTTTCTTGTTCCTGTTGTATACGCCTTTGACGGCCTGTGGAAGAAATGCCTGCTCAACCCATCTCTTGTTACTCCTGCAATTAATTTCCTAAGTTAGGTCCACTTTGGTTAACTCTTGAAGAAAACCCGTTTCATTCTAGTTGTTATCAAGTTCTTCCACTGAAAAAAAACATGCGGATAAGATTTTATGAAGGAAAAAAATTCTTCATATATTTTTATCAAACAATTTGTGAACAAACGAAATTGGAGAGAGATGAAACGAATCGGGAAGTGAGAGACCTGGAAGTTTCTCGGGATGAGTGTAGCAAATCCCATCTTCTCCTTCGATGGTTGGAATGAACTCGTCAATCAAAGGGTGTGATTTCAAGTGCTTCGCCTCCACTTTGGCTTCAAGGTGTTCTATAAGTTCTTGGTCTGTTGGATCAAATTTCACTCCTGCTGGTAGACCCAGCCAGTCCTGCACACACCATTCCAATCCAAATCATCAAAAAGGAAAGCAAAAGAGAGAAGAGGAAAAGGGTGGAAATGAAAGCTTTAACAAACACAGACTGCTTTAAATAGGAATAACACTCTGAAAACAGCTATAATATAATCCTGAATTGAAAGATTATAGCAGTGAGAAAAGCTTATGGTTGAAGGGAAGAATATTTTTGCGTACCGGCTTGGCTTGAAACTTGTGTCCACAACCAGGACACTGCTTGGATCCACACAGCTGATGCTCTTCCAGCTTCGCGTCTATGAGATCAGAGCCCTTCAAATTGCTCATCTTCACCAACCTTTAATGGATTTCTTTTTCTACAACTCAGCATGTCCCACTTTTCTCTTCTTGGAGATCACAACTAGACTTTCAGAAAATTCGATCAAAGTATATATCAAAACAAGAATTAACCACAAGTGGGTTTTGGGTTTGACTAATCATTTTGATCACCAGTTTATATGAACTATCAAGACATAGATACTTGAGCTGATGATGAGTGGTTTGATTGGGAGTCTAGACATCAACCCAATTGATGTTCAAAGAAGAAGAAGAAGAAAACCACAAAAGCTGATTGAAAATATTAATTCTTGAGCATGTGACTACTTGAGAGAAGAGATGAGAATATGCAACGGAAACAGGAAACAGAAAGATATTTACCGAGGACTAGAGGAGAAGAGAGTGGAAGGAAAAGAGGAAACTGTGAGAGTAAGATTGAGCTATAAACCAGCTTTAACCATGGAAGATACCAGAAATCCCTCTCCAGTACTCCACTTTAACTGAAGCCTGCAGACACAAAAAATATATTAAAAGGAACCGCTTCAAAACACACACACACCATCTTTAAGCCCTTTGGTAATTTAAGAAGCTACCCCATGTTATGTGTCTAGGCGGTTTTTTGGTAGAGAAAGGCAAAGCAAAAAACACAACACCAAAGAAAAAAAAAACCGAGTTGGTTGTTTTTTTTTTTTTCTTCCTAAAGCTCAAAACTCTCTTCTCTCTCTTACTACACACTACACCTTTGTTTAAGCCTTGACTACTAAAGCAAAAAGGTCGAAAAACAGAGTAATCCAATCTCTATTGCTCACCGTATATTTAGTTGCTACTGTAAATTATGTGTTTTGAAAGAAAGTTTAATTTAAGAAATTAAAATAAACAGGCTCAGAAGGTTAACGTAATAAATGTTTTATATATAATACAATGGTTTCTATCACTAGTTACACTTTAACTCTACAAAAATACAGGTTAACCCAATTGAATATAATATATAAAACATCACTTCCCCTCAATAGGTGTCACAAGTAAAGATTCCAACTTTGAGTAATAAGAACGGCATCACCCAAAATTACAGTTTCATATTATATATATATATATATATATAATTTTTTGCATATAAAAGTGCCAATTTTTTTTTTCTGGTAAGAGAGTGAGAGATATGGAGATAGAGTAGGGGAAAAAGGGATGATAGAAATTCACATGGGTTTGGAGCTGGAGTGTTGATGATGATGCCTTTGCTATGAATGTGTGGAGAGTGTTAGGGCGTTGCTTGATTACCAAGGCAAATGAGCAGTGTCCTTGATGGACCACCCCACCCCTCTCTTCTAATTACTTTAACTTCTCAAATCTATATTAAATTAAACAATATTTGGTCTGCTATTTATGGGGTTAAAAGTTTTGTGCAAGGTTTAACTTTAATTTTTTTAAAATTATGTTTGTCACCTAAAATATTATTTCTACACAAATGAAAAAAAATTAATTTTGCATTAAAACTCTAACTAAAAACATAACGCAGTCACACAAGCTCTAACCAAAATCCAATAATTTAAAACTAAGTTTGCACTCAAACACGCACATATCTATTTATAGAAAATAAGAAAAATAATGGACAATAATTATTTCCTGAGAATACTTTTTTTTTTTTTTCACAACGCCAACTTTTGGCTTGCGTTATTTCTATTCAAGGATTATGTAAAAGAATTCACTACTTGCGCACAAATTACGTAGGGTACATGAAAAGAACGAAGTAGAAGACCGACAGCATTATGTGGGTCCAGCTAGAAAATCTGTGGACCCCATAATGTATCTTAACCAGATGATGGTTAGGCTTCACGTTTATAACAATCTTTAGAGCAGTCAAGTGAGAAAAAAAAAAAAAGAAAAATGATGGAGGGTCTCTCACATGATGTTCACAGTATAGATAAATAAATATGATTGCCTCTTTGTCTGCTGTCTTTTCTTGTTCTTTTTTTTTTCTTTTGTTTTCTCCTTATTTGCAAATTTTATTGCAGCCTTCGAATTTATGTTATATATGGAGCTGCAATAGCTGAGAATTGGGAGCATTTTGCCTCTATATTATAGACAGACCTGAGGAATATTTCCCACCTAAAGGGTATATCTATGAGAAATTTGGAGTGAGCAGAGGATGTTCAAAAGCATTCATCAATTTCTAAAACATCATTTTATATAGAACTGTTCCAACCAATGTAAGAAAAGAAAAAATATGAGAATCAAACTTCCTTGATTATCTATTTTAGCATACCTTTGACTAATCTAACCATATATGGAGCCCACATACCTTAGTACATTAAATGTTCCGTGCTTATGAATTTTTTTGGGTCACCCAAAAATAGTTGGCAATACAGTTCTGAGGAATATTAGTTATAGTAATAAAATGTAATTTTATATTCATTCTAATATTCCTAAATACTCTTTTTCTGCGAATATATTTCAAACAGTACAATTCTGGGTACGGATTTTATGTATATTCTAGAGTGCAAAGGAAGATTTAAGGCAAATTCAAACACTATGCCGTATTAGCTCTCTCGTAATGGAATATTATATATCCCCTGCATTATTAGTGTATTTAATTGAATTATAAAATTGTAAAAATTCGTATCCCCAACAGAGTTGTTATCATCATTGATAAACATAATACGTGAGCCATAAAGGGCATCATGAGGGTTCTCACTGAATAAATACACGCTAATTGAGATTAAGCGAACATTGCAGGTATATGTAATATAATAACAATTGTGTAAATTATCAATAAAAATTCACTAGAACATGTAGTTAGATAATTGAATTCACTTACTTACTTACTTACTATTAGAATGAGTTTGTATGTTTTAGCTGCTCTGTCACAGTCAACTAGTGAAATTTTTGGTATGTAGAAATTCTCCATAAGTAATAGCATCATATTGCAAGAGAGGACCAGGGTGCAAGCTCACGATGGACAGGAAATATTAGAACTTTTATCCACTTCTGGATTCAATTGGACATCATTGAAAGGTTTCTTGGGAGGTTGAATTCTTTGGTGGGTGAAAGGTGCTGAAAAATTGGAGAGTGCAAGTCCACATTCGGATTGAGCACTCAATGTGTGGTTTTAAAGTTAAGGATATGAGATGAAGTATTGGAATGAAGAGCAAGCAGCATGAATCTGTTGCCAAAAGAATGAAACAGATGGGGTAAGTGCCGAAGTGGGTATGACTCCTGATCAGATCATATGACAAACATTGATGTTAGTTTATCTGATCATAGTTTTCTTCAATTATACTCAAAATATTTGTTTTGACCACTTTTTCATCCAAGCTACATTCCTGACACAGCAGGCAAACAAGTCACATCAGAGAAAGGAAGAAAGAAAAAACATATTCTCAATTCATGTAAAACTCTGACATGACATGTTTGGCAGGAAAACCGTGAGAATATGAAAAGAAATTCAGACTTAAGGTATATAAGCACAATTTCACATGCATTCAAATATTCAGATTAGACGAGTATTTTTTAGAGATAGATGCATAAAAAACAGAAAAAAAAAGAATATTTTGAGACTCTAATTAAGGCATTGGATTTGAGTACGGACAAATAGCACCACTGAATTAAATCATAATTCAGTATAATTTATCAGTAGGTCTGAGATAGAATACAATTGCATGATATCTTATATCTACGAAATACCGCACCTCACAGTAAATAATTTATCCCACCGTTTTGGGGTTCTTTTTCCCTTAAATGATCGTCAGATTGGATTCGCTTGATTTTGTGTTCAAGGAGAAAAAGTCATTTCCAAAACATAAATTTTCAGTGAATTTATCACCAACTAATTAGTCAACTATATACCATATTTTTCAAACCGTGTACATCCACGGGGAAAATTTTTAACAAAAAATTTTGTCCCCATGGACCGAACATATGACAGGATGAGAAATAGTTGTTTTTTTATCTTCATCAACTAAAATTAGAACATGTTAATCGAGACCTCTAACTACCGCATTTGGAAAGGGCTGCCCTCGAGTTAAATATTACTGCTTTTCGATGTCATTTTCTAAAGGATAGAGATAGGTTTAAACCTTGCCAAAAAAGAAAATGAGAGTGCTTAAATATCAGTTATTGGGATTAAATCCAAAATAATTCAGAAGTTGGAGTTCTGTTCAGTTTAACCTCGAAACATGTATTTGAAGACCTATTCAGGTCAATGAATTATGAACCCAAAAAAATAGGTATATGCTTGCAGATGCTGCTTGCTCACAATCATCAAATTATTGACTACAAGATCTAGGATTTTCACTTAATTTTACATCGTACAAGATTGTATGTTAAGCCTCCAAATACGATGGATAAAAGCAATCTCATTTTGAACGGAATTTGCTGCTCACGGACTCGTAGCTTGGAACATATATAACTGCAGAACATGGGGAGGCAAGATTATTGCCAACAAGATAAAAATAAGACATGTATAGTTATCAGCGGACGAGAAATTACCGTCTCCATATGACGCCATTGTGAGAGGGGAAGAAATGAGCTTTTGAGAAATTGAGGTTATATCCTTCGAAGTTACTTCGTCAATTGCCTTCAAGAAATTCTCCACAGGTTTCCTAGAGAGGAAAGGCATCTTCTTAATAACGGATAGTCACAATAGTTTCAAGCAAAGAACAGATGCAAGCAACAAATGTAAGATTTTATACTAAAACCAACAGATTTCAATTTTCATCTTCCTTCTGTTGTGATTGGGTTAGGTAAGTACGTAAATGCTTCATTGTTTGTAAAGATGACAACAAAAAGAAACAAAACAAATGAGGTGTCAATGCACATTCAGAACATAAAAACTTTCAGATGCACAAGCATTGATACAGAAAATGGAATCCTCCAGTACAACGGATTACTGGATAGGAGACATACATAGCTACCTAAGGCAAGTAATTGGGGAAAAAATAAATAAATAAACACCTAATTTACTACATTAAAGTTAATATATGTACAGCTGCACTCATAATCAAACAAACCATCAGAAAAAAAGATCAATTCCATTCAATATGAAATCAGTATCCTATAGCAGTAGTCCATAATCTGTGATTCTGTATAACTTCGGCTAGACCATACACGCAGACCATTTTCACTACAAACACAAGAATTTTTCAAACCCTCTAGAAATCAGCCACGGCCTCAATCAGATGACTATACACTGATCAATGCCCATAGCTTAAACTGCATGAAACATTCATATTACACAGCCGAATTGCTAAACACTAGGATACCTAAATATATCAAACCCAGTGCATGAAAAGCAAAATAACAACTAAAAATATTAGTTTTTGAATGAATATAGTAATAACATCAAATTAATAAAAAATTTAGATAGTCAAACTTAGACCATACCTTTCGCCATATGTCAAAACCTGTCTTCCTATATCTTCTGAAACAACCATCTGAACATGAAATTCAAAAGGTAAGCCTATATTAGTACCAGAACAACAAGAAGGAGAAAAGGAAAATTTATATGGTCTATGGAAAAGTAACAAACTTCATAATCAGAGTGGATATCTGACATAAATTTACATACTCTTGATTCCAAGTTCATCAAAATTGCAGATTTAGTAGCCTGTTTGGCACGATCCAGCTGTACCTGGTCAACTGCAGATAGGAAACCAAAAAATAAGTCAAACGCTGCCAACCCAAATTTGGTAACCATGAAGCAAAATATCAGTCCAGTGAAGAGCATCATTGCAAACCTTGTCCAGCAGTAGCAACTGCAAGAAGCTCATTTGCCGCTATATCAATGGCTTTTGATACAAAATCTGAACCCTAACAAAGAAAGATGAATATGTTCACAAAAGAAATTTAATGATAACAATGTTGATAGTGCAGACAGCCACATTGCAGGAAAGAAAATAGCTTCTTGGCACCAGTACATGCAAAGACTTGCAAAGGAAGACAAAACCTTCCAGCCACAGCATAGAATATATTGCTTGCATGTACTTCCAGTTAATAGAAAAACTTAAACATTGAGTAAACATGCAAATTTGAAACACAAGTTTACAATACAGCTTTCAGTCAGTTGCCACAGAAGAGCCACAAGCCTCTAATCATCTAAACAGTTCTTTATACTATGATAAAATATATTGAACAATTAGGGAAACAGAAGCACTCATTCTGTGCTTTGCAACATTTGAAAAATTTTTCCTATATAATAAAAGCAAAACAGATGGTCTAATATATAAATCCCATTTTTTTTTTATATACATTACACCTTAAAAGCATGTGTACGTCCCCAATGGACTCCAAGTTTTATCTTGTCCAGATAGAGAATCCTTGTATCCTTTCAAACAACTAAACCAAATGTTATTATTTGGATCTTCCAGATGAAACGCGCAAGAAATTATAACTTATAAAGAGTTTCTCAAGTGTGATTAGATCCTGAAAGCATGAAATTTATACATCAATAACAATATTTCAGTTCATTGCACCATCGCACATGTGCCTTAGAGGCAGCAAGGTACACCGTGACTATGCTGAAGCTTATTTAGGCTTAAAAATTTAACCAAACCACAGAGAAAAAAGGGCACAGTTCTGCCCCAAGCATTATAGTAAACTTACCAAGCAAAGCCTACAAAAACTACCAAGCTTAATCATACACTGAGGAGCCAAGTCCTTGTTCATTAACACGATTGGTGATTTATATGGACCAAAATTACTATATAGTTGTCAAGACTATAAAGAGATCTCAAAGCAGCAAACCCCTTTGAATTTCCATTATGGTTGCAGGTTTATAAAAAGGACCCGGTAATTACTTTATTAAATCCAAACAGAGAGACATAAGAATTTCAGGCTTCAAAGATGCTTACTGTTGTGACTTGGATACCAAATATGCCAGTGTTATTGTAGATGTTGTTGAAAGCTGAAATTGAATGAACTTGTGGATACTCATTCAAAACACGAAGATCTGCACATGATCGAAGCAAGTGTATTCAGGTATCAATTTTACAAAAGAGTACAAAAAAGATGGGGAAAACCAAGAATCATCGAGTAGCAGAAAGATAATGCAGCTGAAAGAGGAACTAGGAATATAGAAAAAAATATGGAACAATTATATATTATATACACAAATCATGACCAGCTGAATTGATGTGCATGTCATGCACTAGACTCATATGTATATGAGCATAGGGATGGCATGTATATGAGCATAGGGATGGCAAATGGTCCGCAAATATAGGGGTTCCCATAGGGACGGCCCCATTTCGGGAATGTTTCCCCGTGGGAATTGGGATGGGGAGAAAACTCTCCCCGAAAGAAATTTGGGTACGGAAATGGAGATCATACCCCCAGCCCCATGAGGTTCCCGTTCCCGCCAATTTTATATAAATATTATATATATACTCATTATTTATATTTGTAATAATTAAAAGGAAAAAAATCAATTCAACTTAAAAAAAAAAATTTACTCATTATATATTAGTCTTCTACTTCTTCGAAACTCGAAAGGCATAGCAGGACTACTTTCAAAATACCTCAAAACTAAGATCACGTTGTAAGGGAGAATGGAAATTCAATATTAGGAAAAATAATATAATTATCTGTAAATTAAGATTAAGTATAAACATAGGAATTAGAATTATTTAAATGGTTTTATTTTAAATTTAACTATCTTATTGTTAAACCTTTTTTTTAAATTAACTTACCTTATTAGGTGTTATCTATTGTAGCTAATAGAATTTGTTGTAAAAATTGTTATTTGAATATTTATAGTATTTATGATCTTAAATTGGAGCTTGTTAGACAACAAAAACAAAGAATTTGAACTTCAAATCTAATCTTATAATATATATATATATATATATATAATTATTTTTTTCTAAATTTTATAAAAAAACTCAAAGTCCCCGTGAAGATCTGCGGGATCTGCATCCCTACAGGGCATAGGGATGAGGGAAAAATTTTCCCTTAAGTGGAGAATGGAGATGGGGAGCGAGGAAGCATTCCCTGCCCCTGTCATGCAAAATTGCCATCTCTATATGAGCACCAGTCCTTCCATTCTATGTTCCTAAATTTAAATACAGCCATAAGAAGACCGAATACTTAGAGATGACTTACAGAGCCGTGAATACATCCCTTTACCAGGTCCACCTGCTGAGAATGATCCACCACCTCCCAGAAGCATCTATAGTAAAGTAAGATAATACATTTATTTCCAAATGCTATACTGAGTAACCATGTATACATACTTTGAGGAGGAAACTAAATAATGCATCAATTAGAAACATTCTGGGCAAACTTTTAAATAAGGGGGAAAAAAAATCTAAAGCACAGAAAAGCAACCTGAAGAACAGTTAAAACCATTGAATCCTTCAACTTATGCCAGCCACCAGGGAGTTCAAATGCAAGAGCAAAATGGGTCCTCTGCACATTCAAGAAAAGTTAGTAATAAAATTCAAATAGAAGCAGAAAGTTTAAATCAGTATTTGCAATGCGCACCCCTGATTCACTTTGGCATCGATAATCACCACCGGTATACACTGACTTTGGCTCTGCTGGACGAGGGACACTGGGTAAATCAGACAAAAGAGGTTCTGCAATAGATAGCAATTCCTCATGTTCAACACCAGAAGCTGCAAGTACCATCCGAGGTGCAGTATAGTTTTCCTGATGGTTCATAAACCATTAATAAGTAGGTGATATGTAGCTAAGAAATAATATTTCAATATGAATCCAATACATACAAACATATCATATGTAAGCATCAACTTTATGACTTACAGCAACAAATTCCTCAAGAATTGCACTATTTAGTCTATTTAATGCTGATTCCGTGGCTAAAAGGGGATTTGCCAAGGCACCAGAATAACCAGCAGAATGAATAGCCTCCAGGAGCAAGTCTTGAGGATTTTTGGAAGCTTCACCAATCTCTGATTTCACCTTCAGCAGCTATATATAATGCAATTTTAGTCATAGCAATAAGTTCCAGAAGGCCATGGAACTTTTAAACAGGCATGGACAAGTAACTATAAATTTGACACGCAACACTACCCAAGTGAACCACAAATCCAAGGTTACTCACTTGAAACATGGCATGATAAACTGAGCGTACAGAACAAGAACCAGAGAACCAGGACATTCAAATAAAACACAAGAATGCTATATCAATATCATAATAATTAATGGTGCATTTCGTAACTGAGTAGAGCCCTATTTATAAGCAATCCTAAACGAGAAATCTTAAAAGAAATTAAAAGATGAACACTGGAATCTTAAAATACTCTTACGATATAAATATCCCTAGGTCCAAACACTTTTATTCAAATCCCTAATTTATGATAAAGAAGCCCTAATTACCCCTTTCTTCCCAATTACAAATCATAATCCTTAATTAAAAATTACATAATAAAATAACAATTATATAATACTTTGTTCATTACATACTGAATTACAGACTTAGGCAGCAAAAAAGAGTCTCTAGTTTTTCTAAAGAGAAATTAAAAATTAAGACAAAAATATTAATGGGAGAATAAAGTATTACAACAATACTAGAGGACAAGCATGAATCCTCTGACTCAAATCAAACAACTAAATTGCATTAAATCTTATTTCCAGAACACAACATAAGTTAAGCCATTGGGTACAATCTCACAGTTTGGGGTGGATAGTTAAAAACAGAACTTAAGTTCAAACCTACGCTATATCATGTAAGCAGAAGGAGGGGGGGGGTAAAGAAAGACAAAATGTAAGTTATTTAAAAATGAAACCACTTATGTTCTCCAAGCTAGAATGGTCAAAGACATTTGAGGTGCCTGGCTTCCTTCCTACTAACCCAATGCAGGTAAGGTCTGATGAGGCAAGCAATTGTAATGCAGTTGAAGTGCTCACCTAAGTATTGGCAACATCACCCGTTTGGCCCTATTTAAACTACAAACTAGCCAATTAATACATGTTTAAGACACAAAAATCCCAACTGAAGTAATGAAACAGAAGAAAATCACAAAGAAAAAAAACAAAAAGACCTGCATATCAGTCCATGAGGGTAAACTGAGTTTATGTAATTATGTTCATTTAAATAGAGGCCTAAATTATTTTTCATATATATCTTGGGAAAATTTATGTTTTAGATACTTTTTTACAACTTCATTTTCACTGAAATTTTATTTGGGTAATATGATTATTTTTTTTGGTTCTAACATGGCTGCCTCACTTCATTGAAGTGGCCATTCCAAGCATTTAAGGTTTTGGCACCTCAAGCCACCTAATGCATTTTTTCAAAAAAGGTCAGAAGGAGGGAGGGACTCATTGGTGGAAATGTGCGATGACAATACTAAAGTTATGGAGAAGTACCTGTTCGTTGACCTCCCAATCAAGAAACACAGGGTTCCTTACACAATCAGCTAGCAGCTCTACCATTTCTGGAACATATGTTTTCAATGCATCAAAGGTGTAACCCATCTGCTCTCTAGAAGCTGAGGCCTGCACATTACCACCAATTGCCTCTACCTCACGAACTACTCGAAAGTGACTACGGTTTCTAGTGCTCTTGAAGGCCATGCGTTCAAGCAGATGTGTTGCCCCAAATGATAATGGTGTCTCATAGATTGAACCACAATCTACATATAAGCCTATAGAGGCAGCAGGGGTCTGAACAACCAGAAGAATCCATGGAATATGACAAGTTCAATTTTAAAATGCTTAAGAATTACAAAGATGCAGAACAGAAAATACATAACTAACAATTCATACCGCCGATGTTTCAGATGCCACTTTAACACCATTTGGGAGAGTAGTAATTTTAGTTTTACCCGGCTCCACATAATCAGGCAATGGAGGTGGAAGTGTGACCCCTGGAAGTGGGAAATCCAAAGGAGGTAAAGAACTGGACCGGTCTCCAGTGAGCCAACCAAATATACCACCCAAGCCAGAAGATTGCTTTGTGACAACAGAACTTGAACTTGCAAATCTGGCAGGCACCTTATTGCATGAACGGGCCTAATCTCGAGGTTTGAAAGGAGAGCAGAACAAAAATCCAAACTATCAGAAAATCAACATATTTAAACATAAAATAAAATGAATGTGCAAAAGATATTCACACTCAGTAAATCGAGTTATAACATGTGAACTAAAAAACAGTGTCAGAAGAACTATCACCTATCTAATTCTCCATACGAAAATGATAAGGAACCAGAATCCAACACAAAACCCGCAACGAAAGGTGAATTTATTATGTCGTGCCAAATTTCGAGTGCTATTTTAAGAATTTCTTGTATAGCGTGTATAAGAAGCCCAAACAATAAGTTGGATTTTCGAACGTAAAAAATAAGCGGTACATGGGAGATTGCACTGGAAATGCATGGGCAAAGGATACAAAATATAAGTATGTATGATGTTTAATTAATTGAGTACATGATCTCAGACGGCTTCCAATTTCAAACCACTCTTCATTGACACGACAATGTACCCCAAACTTAATAAAATAAGCAAGCCAAATATTATGTGCGATCAGATCTAAGTTCTCGAACAGACAGAAAAACCGCATTTGCAAAACAATTATAAACGGGTCGGATGTCGGCACGTATGGTGCCGAGTGCCATCACGAAGGTCAATGAAAGAGCAAGATGAAATCGGAGGGGGACAATTAGGGATAAGTAGGATTGAGAAGCGTACTAACCCTGAAAGACCTGAGGCGGGACGCTACGTTTCTGTACATGGCGACGGAGGTATCGTGCAGAAGCTGATGAGAGACTCGCCGAAGCCGAAGAGAAGCGTGAGTGATAGCAATGGTGGTCCTCAAGATTCAGAGACGAGACCCTGGATGGAGGAGGTGTACACGTGTGAGGCTCCATTCTCGGAGCCCCTTTGAATAGTATTCAAGCACAAGCTATTTGTTCAGGTCCAGCCCACCTAAGAGAATATAGATCTCTTCAATGGAGTCGGGAAACCCAATTCAAGTTTCAATGAATATATTGAACCAAAAAGAAGTGCAAATATTTTGAGCAAATTATAGGACTTTCTTTTATTCAATTACATTCAATATTTTTCTAATATTACTTAAGTGATGTCAATTTATTCTCTTACTATATTTTTAATAATCATGTTAACATTTTAACACAATTTTTAATTTTCAAGATATAAATTTATTTATTTATTTTTATTGTCATCATATAAAGTATGAAATCACAATTTTATACTATATAGAAAATTATTCCATCAACAAAAATAAATAAATAATAAGATAATTTTTTTCAAAAAGTATGAAATTATAATTTTTATATTATATAGAAAATGAGTTCCATTGACAGAAATATGAATATAAGTTGGGTTTTGTGAATGTATATCAGATTTGACGAAAGCTAGATAAAGAAATAAAAGCACTATATACAATTTAGTTAAATACCGTGAAATATTAGTATAATTTATTTTTTATTTATGCTTTTTATGGTTATAATATAATATATATTTGTGAAGAATTATAGATAAGAATCAAGGACAACACCAACAAAAGTGCAGCTCTTCCGTGCATTTGTAGTTATTTGATATTTAACTAGAAAATAATCACAAAACAAGTCTCTTTGTATAACTTTTCGTAAATTTAATCAAGAACTAAATAAAAGAATGCTGGTTTCTTTATATATATGGGTACATGTGCGCCTCAATTGATACTTTATTTTTTTTATCTTTTAAAGAATAAGATAAAAAATGATTTATAAAATATCTTATGGTACTGAATCATTTTTAAAACATTGTCAATTCTTTACATTTTCTCACCAGAAAAACAAAACAATTATTCCCAATATTAATGATAGTGTTACTTTCGGTGTCAAATATATGAAAGAAAGAATGTTGGAGAAGCGGTGTTGCTATAAAGATGGATTCCATTAATTCCCTTCATCCAAATACAGCCACTCAATCTGCCAAGTCTGAAAATTCTGCAAGTATCTCACTTTGATAAAACACTGCTCTATAATTTGTTGTAACTCAAATGGACATTCTTATTCTCGTATTCTGATCCTCCAATAATGACTAATAATCATCCATAGGTCCAGACACTGCATTCTCTTTCAACTTACATGTTTTGCAGGATTCTATTCCCTTGAAATCCCACCTCATATATATTGTATCTAATGTTGTTAAATTTATAAATTTAAGGTAGAATCGTGAAAAAAAAATATAAACATGTAATGTAAAATTATAAGAATTTTTTTTATTAATAAATATTTATTAAATATAATCAAATTTCAAGAATACAAATAAAAATATATACATATATACAAAATACTATTATAATAACCAAAATTATAGAACTAAAAAATAATAAAAAAATTATTAAAAAATTATACTTGAATAATAGAACTTTTAATTATATTTAATTAGGTAGAAATTGAATTTAAAATCTTTTTAAAAAGCGTTCAGATTAAATTTATTAAAAGAAAATTAAAGGCATGTTTTGCCATTATAATACTTACTAATATAGAAATTTAAAGGAATTAAAATTTAAAATGATAGTAATTTTAATAGTAATAATAATATAAACAAGTTAAAGTAAATATTAAATACATATATATATATATATATATAATAATGAATTTTAAGGTATGCTATTAAAAAAATTTAAAAATTTGAAAGTAGAGTTAACTATTTAATCATAATATAATACATTATTTGCTATTAATTGTAAGTAAAATATATTAGAGTCATAATAATGTAATTATATTTTTAATATAATTTTTGTATATTTAATGGTTGAAATAATTGAATAGAGCTTAAAGTTAATTAATTTTTTAAAAAAAATTAATTGAAATGTTGAATTATTTCTATTTAGGCAAAAAACTTTTAAAAAATTTTATTTTAATTGATTTTGATCAAATTCAGCGAATCTATCTAAATTTAATTGAATTTACTCTAATTTTAAGTGTACAATTGACTTAAATTAATTTTTTCATATAAAAAATATAAAATTAATAAATATTTGTCTCGCAATTTTGACAATTATCTAAACATACCACCGCTGCCATTTCTATTTCGCTCAAATACATATTATGAATCAAAACATGGAGAATGATAAAGAGGTGGCATTAATACTCATGCCTCTGGCAATATATGAATTATTATCATTATTATGTGCCAAATGTCATGTCACGCTCATATATTGGTGAACTACAATTATTATGATGTTTAGGGTACGTTGTGCGTCCTTTAAAGGCTACACCCTTTAACCTTTTGATTTGGATGATGGCAGACATGTGAGTAGAGAGATGAAAATGGACCATATAGGGAATGAAGCTTCCTGCCCTTCTTCCCAAGGCAAAAAGAGTAAGACCATTCAAAGTAGTTCATTTTCCTGCTCTTTGACCCTTCACCGTCAAACTCAATTATTCTTCTTCGGTGGATGCCCACCGAATGAATTCTATAGTTTTAGCACGAAGTATAATAATATTTAGAAGTCGGCCTCTATATCAAACATGGTCCATGCTTTCGAGCCCTCAAACTCAATCTTAACTGAAAGTTCCAACCGTTCAAAATCTGCATAAATAAAAAAAAAAAAAAAAAAAGAGAGAGAGAAATTCAGCCATAATTGTATTGTCAAATTGACGTACATCATTTTTATATTAGAATGATATCATGAAATTAACATCGGGACTTATTTTATATAATAAATAAGCAACAATTTCATACTTCAAAGTATACTTGGATTTTTTGCCCAAAATTAATTATCATGTGGGATTTGAGTATAGTTGGATTTCACAATTTTAGTTCATTTACTGATATTTTTATATTTAAAATTAAATAATGAACTTTAAAACTTGAAATTATGTGTAAGCATTTTATTATTAGTTAGTTTATTATTTTACTAGCAAATATATCATATATTAATGATCATTTGTATATAACTAAAAGTCTAAGAAATTATCTAAATAAAGAATTAATTTTGGAGACTATATTTTACGAAAATTTAGAAGTTTAAAAGAATCTATTGTCAAATTTTTGAAAAATAGATTTTATTTATACATGATTGAAATTTTATAAAATCATGTGAAATTTAGCTTAGATTTTATGATTTGAAGGAATAAAACGAAATATGAGCAATTATGTAGAGTTGTGAATATACTTTTTGTAATTGAGATGAATGGTCATCCATGAAAGGGCGGTGGCAAAGGGTGGCCGTACGGGATTAGTGATGCGCATGATAACTTCTGTAATATTTAACTTTTTAAAAACTATAAAAAGCAATTTTTTATTCTCAAACGTATATAATTTTTTATATATAATTCAATTAAAAAAAAGAAGAAGTGGGCCATCCTTACAAGTGATGAGAAGATTTGATTGGTTCACAATGCGACCTTTACGCACGGGGAAGCATGTGTTTGGCATTGGCCTTGCTCATTGTTCTATGACCTTCGCTCATTGTTCTATGACCTTCGCTCATTGTTTCTCTCTCCATTTCTGAACGTCATGAGCGCTGCATGTTTTGTTGTTGAATTTTTTTTTAAAACAAAACTAATAATAATATAAATTATATTACCAATTGTATATTAATAATGATTAAAAATTAAATAATAAAATATTATTTGTAACGTGGGCTATTCGATACAAATTTAATAATTTTAAATTAAATAAAAATTTTAAAGTAATTTAAATTTAATAAATATTTATTTGTTCAAAAATTATTATAAGATACTTTAATATTTTAAATAATTTTTTATATAAAATAACATATGAGAAATAAATTGTAAAATATGTAAGAAATTAAATATTATCTAGTTTTTTAAATATTAGTCTGTATAAAAAATAATACCCGCTTACTTTATAACTAGAATGACCGTTGTTAACTAATTATTTCAGAAAGATATATTAATATATTTTATAATAAATTAAGATATTAATATTATAAATTTTTAGTCAATAATTTAAATTGCAGATAGCAGTATAATGTCAAAATTTGAACAGTTGCACTGCATGAATCCTTTGGTCTTGTTTGGTACGGTTGAATCTTACGTGATGGAAAGAGAAAACGTGTGAGAAAAATTTGAAGAAATGTTTGGTGCAATTAGAAGAGGCATTCCAATAGAAGCTACTTTCTTCTCCGAAAAGGCCGGTGGTTTGTTGCCTCTAATGAATGGAAAGCATGGGAAGGAAAGATGGGATGGAGTTGGAGATTACAATTTTGGCCTTGTTTACATATGTCCTACCTACGTACTAAGGGGCATTTTAGTCATTTTATTTTAATACAATTCATTTTTCATCATTTTTTTACTGTATTAAACACATTTTATAATTTCATTCAAGTTTTTATTTTCAGCATACCAAATGCATTTTTACAATAAATTTTTTTATTTCATTTCATTCAATTTTTTTTTATTTCTAATTTACAATTTTATTTACATAAGCGTTAATCCTGCAATAAACTTTTTCTTCTATATTAACGTGATGAGCTTTCTAGAAGATGACTGTAAAATAAAAAGAATATTATTTAATAATGATTCATTTAAGATAAATTTTTTTTATATTCGTAATTTTAATTATATTAATGTACTTAATTATAATATTAAAAATATAATTATAATATTATTTATGAATATATTATTTATATTATAATGTATTGATATATCTAAAACGATGAGTATGAGAATCATTTAAATATTCAAGTAAATGTGCTTATATCCTTTGTTAATCTAAAATCAGTTAAATAATATTATATATGGAGCTGGGAAGTCGGTTGTAATTTTCAACAACATGGGTTTCATGGGGCGACATTACCAATGTGTCCGTGTCTCGTCGTAACAACGAGTTCCGCGATAAAGCTTACAACTTTTAAGAGTTCATCATATGAAGAGAAAATTAAAAAAAAATATTTTATTAATATTAATTAATAAAAAATTATTTTTTATTCACCCCCACTGAAGAATCTCCAGGAAGTGATCCATTCACGAAGAGGAAGAGGCTGTGTCTCGCTGTCCGTGACTCTGTACAAAAAGCACCATTATTCAAATTGAATCACCCACGGATTTGATATCTACTACCCTGGTTTTCTAAATCAGTGAACAGTAAAAAATCTGTTTGATGTCAATTATCGGTATAATATTGTGTAGGGAATAAAAATAATCAATGGACATATTTATAAATTTTAAATAAAAAATATAAATTTTTTAATTATAAAAATTATTAAATTTTAATTAAAATTATTAATTAAATGAGATATTTATAATGTATTAAATATATTTTGAACTTTCATAACTTAAATTTTCTTTCAAATATAATTACAAAATATTCGTATATATTCTATTTATATTTCTTTTTTTAATTAGTTGTTTATTATACAATAATTTAGTTTTATTTATAAAAATTTAGTTAAAATTAAAATTTAATAATAATTTTTATAATTATTATTTTATCAAATATTTTTTACAAATAAACTATTTATAATATTTTAATAAATTTAAATTTAAAAATTATACGATATTTTAACATATTAAATATTTATAATGTACAAGTATATAATTAAAATTTGTGCACCATTATTTTAGCCTTAGTTATATAATTTATCGTTCTTACCTTTTATTGATCTGACACTACAAAATATCCTTAAAATTTTAAGAACACAGTAAAATAATTTTTGCTGACTGCAAATATTTGAAAATTGGAAAAAGAAAAGTAGACATGGTATGACCCACGTTGTGCACTGTTGTTCAATTGAATTGGAGAACAGACTACAGCGGATTCTAGACACCTTTCATTTAATTTAAAATATATTAGCTTCTTATGGAAAAAATTATTATAATACTCAATAATATATGACTATTTTAGATCATTGATTATACAAGATGCAAAAAATTATATGCATTGTTTAGTTGTATTTTTTTAAAAAAATATTATCTTCTACAATAATATTTTTGTTTATTAATTATAATGACTTTTTAAAAAAATAATATTTATTAAAATAAATAAATAAAATCTCATATAACATAGTTAGGACCCTTTGGTAAAAATATAATGATTCATATTCTCTATAGAACATCCTGGAATGTCTAAATCTAATTGAAGGCGAAGTTATATTTTATATTTGTGCTGCACCCTTTTTTATTTCCTTATTAATATGTAAGCACGCGGGTTATTACTAATTCCGTTGATTGAAATCATCTCCTTATAATATGTTATTAATTATATAAAAATGACGTTATTTGGGGTTAGTTAAAGATCCTGTAATGTAACATGAGATGGTTCTGATTCCGTCTTATGCTCAAGAAAGTTACAATAAAAACTCACAAGATGATAAGAATCACAACTTTTTTATACAAATATAATTACTTTACGTAATTTGATTTCAATTTATCCGTTAAAAAACTGTCTCACTCTTGTCTTTAGCTGTACAGGATACAAAGACAGAATATATTATTATTATTTTTTTAAGTTTTGTGTTATGTTTAGTGAAAAAGAAAATAACATAATTAAAAGATAAAAATGTGTATGAAATTTATTGTTTTTTCTTATAACTCATTCCTTTCTTTTTCTCTTTTTTTTTTTTTTTTATATTGGCAACGTTAATTTGTTTTAAAAATTGGAAAAAAAAAATCTAAAAGGCATGAAAAAGGTTGATGTTCTGTTCTCTAGATATGCTACAGAAAAAAGATAATATTCCTCCACTGAATAAAAGTTGATAAGTATAGTAGTTTTAATATTTCTCGACCGCAGCTTCAATGCAAGGGGCCACGGCATCTTTTGGGAATATTCTCCAAAAGATTCAATGTAGATTCCTCCTTTATTTCACAAAGTTGACGTAAATGTGTCATATTGTTTTTTCACATTCTGACATTTCTCCATTTTTTTTTTATCATTTGTACAAGTCATTTTCTTTGTGTGACGTGTGCATTACGTATAATTATATTTAACATAATAGAATTGAACGAGGGTCGGGATCACCCAGGTCAATGGAGCCCAAATTTTTCAAATTCAATATTTTTACATCCATGTCAAATAAGTAATAATCGCAAAATGGTCTTTTCACTTTGAATGAAATGTATTATATATTCACAGAAATTAAAAAAAATGAAGTGGTTGAAAACAAAGACAGACATCATACATATATATTTGGAGGTACATGAAGATTCTCCGACACTCAATTTTAGAAGAAACATTATTTAAATCAAAACTTGTAAATAATTTTAATCTCGGAGTTTATTTTTTTATTTTTTAGAGAAAAGTATCTTTACCATTTGATTATGCATCAAAATATATTAATCATAAAATAAAATTGGAAGCAATCTCTAAAATTTCAGGACAATCAGCTAGTGGAGAACTCAACTCCGCTTTATGGACAGAAGAGTCATTTTACTTATTGCTATTGTGATGACCTATGTGATTCATGTGGTAGCATTTTTAATGGTCAAGAAAATAATAAAAATTATAAATTCAGTAAAAACCCATAATTTTATTAATTAATTAATACAATTCATTGCAATCCCGACAAAAGTGGTGGAAATCACCAAGTATTCATCGGCTCCGCAGTCTGACACGCGGAAAACACAAACGGTTGTCCTTTTATCAACCACTTCTTCAACTTCCATAACATTTTAGACCGTACTGTTCATCTAAATACAATACTAATTCATTGATATGAAATAAGTAGAGATTAATTTTTTGTATTTTTTTTAAAAATTTGTCATATAATTTTAAGAATATATTAGAAAAAAAGTCACAGATTTCAAAGCCCCATAACAAAATTCTTTAAAATGATTTTACCATCTAGAATCCTTTTTAACAAATATTTTAAATTTATAGTACAATTATATATATATATATAATTCATTTAAAATAAAAATTATTTCATATTTAAGAGAATTAAATAATGAAGACATTCATAAATAATTTAATAATAAGAGACTTACATATTTATCCTAATTACAGAAGCTGATCAAACTTTAATTGAGATCACTGATCGAATAAGATACTTATAATGTATTTGGTGTATTAGGAATTTTCACAAATATTTGTTCAGAGCATTTTAATTTTCTATAGATTATTCTTTTGATATATTTATTTATTATAAAATAGTTTAACTCTTTTTTTATAAAAGACTAATTAAGATTAAAATTTAAAACTAATTTTTAAAATTATTATTTTACAGTTATTTAATAAATATTATTTATAAAAAATAATATATAATATTTTAACAAATTTAAATAATAAATATTATATAATATTTTAACATATACTTTAATTTAATAGGTATTTTTAAAAATGTTCAATAAAAGTTTTTATAGTTTACATTTTGAAGTTATTACTGGATCTGTCTGATTAGCCGCCCCTGTACCGTTCAACGAAAAACGAGGACGGCTTCAAAGTTCTAACACTGCCTGGCCTCGTTCTTTGGGGTTGGAAAAATGCTTATTTGACGCCCTTTCATTTTGTCGATTACATATATATATAAAATCAACAAAAACAATTTTAAATAAGGATTTTGACATGTCTAGCAAGTAGGCTATCGAATCGAGTATGTTACATGGGGCATACACAGGCACTGTATCGCGCGCGTGTATTAATACTAGTCCGGGTCACCTAGAAGGTGCCATTATCTCCCACTCTCTCTGAAACTGTTGAAGCTTTGAAACCTTTGGATTGACCCTCTCTTTTCAAAACCAGACGAAACTCGTTACTTTCTCTGCCACTTGTTTTACTTGTCTTTCTGCCCAAACATCTAACCATCGCCGAAAGTTCCAATCCATTTGTCTCCAAAGGCAGCGGAGTCCTCTGCGTTGTGTTCACTCTGTTTCCTTTCTTGGATTCTTTGGTCAACTCCGTTTACTACGTCACTATATATGATCCTCCTTCCATTTCACGCTGTATCTCCCTGAATGATATCTATTTCTGAATCCCAGAGTCTTTGATCTCTCTTCCCTCTCCACCACCACCACCACTACTACTTCGAACTCTGCCCGCACGTTATCGGTTTCGGATCCGGGTCAGATTACAAAGTAGAGAAGTTTCGGGTCGCGATGGCTTCCTCTTTCAATTCCAAGCCTAAGATCGTGAATGGACCGGGTGGGTATGTCCTCGAAGATGTTCCACATTTGTCCGATTACGTTCCGAATCTTCCAGTACGTCGTCGTTCTTTTTCTTCTTTGTCGTTTCTGTTACGCCCTATTAAAAGCTGCTTCTTCTCTAGGTAGTTGATTTGCATTTTCAGTTGTTGCGTTTTTATAACTGTTTTTTGGCTCTGCCGACTGAATGCTGAGGCAAATAGTCTCATTTGCTGAATTCAGATCAGTGATGCTGTACTTATGTAGCACAAGATCAATTACTAAACGAATAATTGACCTTGTTCAATTTTGTAGGCAAGAATATTTGGGAGATGACTTATATATGATTTTTTGTTGTAATGTTTTTTCAGACATATCCGAATCCTTTGCAAGACAATCCTGCTTAC
Organism: Delonix regia; assembly: GCA_037074485.1. Lineage (NCBI taxonomy): Eukaryota > Viridiplantae > Streptophyta > Magnoliopsida > Fabales > Fabaceae > Delonix > Delonix regia. The sequence goes on from CM073454.1 coordinate 36,777,611, forward strand.
TCAGTCGTTAAGTCAGTGTTGCTTCCTCTTACAGCTTGTATTTTATTTCATTTACTATGCTGCTTCGCTTAGATAACGAGTTGATTTTACCTGCGATTTGACAGACAGTACTTCGTGCATGACGATGACACTGTTCCTCAGAAGGTTCGTAACTTTCTTATGTAATTTCCTTTTTTTTCTGAAACAAACGTTCATGGATTATCTTACGCATTACTAGGACGCCTTTCGCTTAATTGGTTACAAATAGATATAAAGTACCTTGAAAGGGCCATCTTGAACATAATTTCCTCCATCTTCCTGGATTGGAGAGACGGTACCAAAAGCATTAGCCATTAACTGATCTCTACAATTAGGTGGTGCTGCATCTCCAACGCCAGGTATGTGTGATAAATGGAATGGTAATAACTAATAACTGTCATAGGATGCATATTTAAGACACTGGCCCAAAATTTTCAGATGAAGAGGTTTCCTGATAAACTGGTGGAATTTTAGCTGAGTTTAACACGGCTAGATTAGTAAAAATCATTTGTTTCCCATTTTTTATGGTAGGTTGTTGTTCACAAAGACGGTCCGAGAGGTATTCATTTTCGTCGCGCTGGACCTCGTCAGAGGGTATGTTTCTGTTGTTTGGTTCTGTTGTTGCAATCATAGATATATTATATATCTTCTTATTGTGTTTGCTTGAAATTGGGTATTCAGGTGTATTTTCAATCAGACGAAGTTAAGGCTGCCATCGTTACATGCGGGGGCCTTTGCCCTGGGCTCAACACTGTGATTAGGGAATTAGTATGTGGCTTAAACCATATGTATGGTGTGAAAGAAGTCCTGGGAATTGATGTAAGTGTACATTATGGCATTTAATTGAAAAACATTTCATTCTGAATAAGGATAAAATGGAAATGATATGTTCATCTCATAAAAAGGAAAGCAAAATGTAGTATGTTCCCAGTTCAAAGTTTAATCTGAAGATAGCAATTAAAAGCCTCATGCTTTTTCCTCTTTGGATCGAAACAAACTTTCTGCTTTGTTTGGATTTCTTACAAATAAGGAGAAAAATGAAGAGGGAATAATATAAGAAGCAAATTCACCCTTAGCTCTGTATAATAGGATAATTTTGTGAAGAATAATTATGTGACTTACCATAAGCTTATAACTTTTCATTCTATCCATTTTTGGAGAGATTAATCTCAGTGCTACGTAACTTTTATACCCCTTTTTTTCCTTCACCTTAAGACACGAACCTTATTCTTGTCTTGTTTAAATTCATGCAACTTTGTGCTTCAATGGTGTGCTACCCACTTATAAGTTATTCAGTTCTAAAGTAAGTTTTTGTTTTCCCCCTCATTTTTCTTCTCCCTATCTATAAGATAGTAAAACTCTAATCTTGTCATTTTATTCATATTATCAACTAAAGAAATGTTGTGGTGTGAAGGGAGGATACAAGGGTTTCTATGCTCGCAACACAATTACTCTTACTCCCAAGAGTGTGAATGATATCCATAAACGAGGGGGAACTATCCTTGGTACATCAAGGGGTGGTCACGACACCACTAAGATAGTTGACAGTATTCAAGATCGGGGAATCAATCAGGTCTATATTTCTTTATATTTACCAAAACATATCAGGCGTGAACATCAACTTAATATGTCTCCGATCTCAGGTTTATATAATTGGAGGAGATGGAACTCAGAAGGGAGCTTCTGTGATTTATGAGGTAATCATAATTTGAAAAATAGGCTGTTAGACATTGTGGGTTAAAAATAATAATTGAGCTTTTTCCCTAAGTCAATGTTGCTGGTTAAGATTTGTTGAACTGATTGTAGCCAAAAACCAATTTGTTAATAATGCATCCTGATTATGCATACAGGAAGTTAGAAGGCGAGGTCTCAAAGTTGTAGTTGCTGGAATTCCCAAAACCATAGATAATGACATCCCGGTATTTGTTTGCGTCTTGCACATTCTGAAATCCAACTCAATTTATAGAAATCCATTTGTTGACCAATTAGTTTTATTAACATAAAATGGTTCTGTTTTTTCTCTCTTGCTTGATAGGTTATTGATAAATCCTTTGGCTTTGACACCGCTGTTGAGGAGGCTCAACGTGCCATAAATGCAGCACATGTTGAATCAGAAAGTATTGAGAATGGTCTAGGTGTTGTCAAGCTAATGGGTCGCGACAGTGGTAAGTTTTTCTTAGTCCTCATTATGCCTCCACTCATCAGCCTAGTAGTTGTTTTCCCGTCATTACATTTAATGGCCTGGATACAGTTTATTATTTTTTGACTTGACAAAATATTAAATGTAATTCTTCTCTCGATGTAGTTATTGATCCTAAATACCTAATGGTGTCTCATATATGCTTTGGTTATGATGAATGGTGCAGGGTTTATTGCAATGTATGCAACACTAGCAAGTAGAGATGTAGATTGTTGCTTAATTCCAGAGTCACCCTTTTACCTTGAAGGTCCAGGGGGGCTTTTTGAATATATAGAGAAAAGACTTAAAGAAAATGGGCACATGGTAATTGTGATTGCTGAAGGGGCAGGACAGGAGCTTGTATCTCAGAGCATCCAATCGATGGACAAGCAAGATGCTTCAGGAAACAAGCTTCTTCAAGATGTTGGGCTATGGATATCCCAAAGGATTAAGGTGCGGATTGTAAACTTTCGGTTTTCACCATGTATTTCACTCTTCAGTTTGATACCACGAGTCTGTCACATTTGAAGAATATTTATGAAGTTATTTTCTGCCTCTAAAAGTATTCTGATCTTATAGGATCATTTTGCCAAGCACGGTTCAATGACCATAAACCTCAAATATATAGGTTTGTAAAGATTTGAATAAAATATTTGGAGTTATTTACATACTGGAAAAAGCAGTGGCTAGAATCTCATCTTTTTTTTCTGCCCCTATCTTACAGATCCAACCTATATGATCCGAGCAATTCCAAGCAATGCTTCTGATAACGTGTACTGCACACTTCTTGCTCAAAGTGTGGTTCATGGGGCAATGGCAGGTTACACTGGATATACAAGTGGACTCGTCAATGGAAGACAAACCTACATACCCTTCTATGTGAGTTCATTGTGCATGCTTTATACTTGTAGCTTCTGCAGAATAGACAGTAGGCATGGGCTAACTATTAACTCTTCAGAACTGGATGCCTCAAACTTTTCCCCTTTTCTTCTTCCTACTTGTTCCGCACTGATGAGAGTTTCGTCTTATTGTATTTTCCTTCTGCAGAGAATCAATGAGAGACGGCACAAAGTTGTGATAACTGATAGAATGTGGGCTAGGCTGTTATCCTCCACAAATCAGCCCACTTTTTGGAGTGCCAAGGATGTGATTGAAGACAAGAGGGAAGAAGAACCATTGGAGCAGTTGGGGGATGATGAGCATTGTTCAGATGACAATGTGATTAACAAAGAGATCAGCCCCAATTGCAACAATGTTCTGAAGAAGAATGGTCATTAGTTGAACCTGTTCATGCGTTGTATGTAGTATATGAGTTATCCTTTTGGCCTTCCCTTTGCACCTCCAAAAGTTGGCTGTGGAAATCTCAGCCCCACACCTTCAAGAGATTCCTTAATATGTTGTTTTGTAAGCTAATAATTTGAAAGAAATCTGCTATACTTGCAAATGATACTTTAGCTTTCATATACTGTACATGTCTATGCCTCGCGTAGTGGTCGAAAGTTCAAAAAGACGGTTTCATGCCAAGTGACAAGCCTCAGCAAGGTAACGTTTTTATTCGCGTTGAAGGCTTAGATATGTAGTAGTCTAAGTTGACGGAAGAAAACTTAGTGATGACGACACCAAACGTGACTACTTTCAATTTCCGATCTTGGACTCGGTTTCTTGTTTCCAAGTTTGAATTTAGAAAACGTGAGACTATATAGACCACTATATAAATTCCAAGCTATAATGGGATTCTAGAAGGGTTTGATGTACAAGATAAAAGGTTTGATATTTTACAAAACTTGATGAGGTGAATGAGGAAACTACGAAGACCTGCTGTTTGATTTGTCAGTACACGTATTCATATAGAAAAGTACATTCTCTTCTGAAGCAAGAAAAAAAAAATTCATCAAGCTCAATCTTAAATAAAATGGCGGAGTATTATTCTTAATTTTGGAAATCGAAGGGAACTTAATATTTAAAGTTTGAAGTTTGATTTTTACACGTCTCCTAAAAGAGTAAAAAGTGAAATGTAAGTGCTACGTAGCAAAGTGAAAAAGGTTAGAGTACAAATGAGATAAAGCTAAATGAGAGCGCGATTGATTGAATAGTAGTATTAGGAATATATTCGCCTCCTATATGGCGCCAAAACAAAAAAGAAAGAAAGCAAACACAATGGAGAACACTTGGAATAATGAGGTATAATTGAGAGTAACCAAAAAAAAAAACTTTAATGAAAGCATAATTGGGTTGAATTATACATGAACAGAAAATTAAGTGGACTGACATGTAACACGCTTTAGCTCAGTCTCACAACATAAAATTCATAATTTAAATTAGAAGAAGAGAAAAAAAAAGAATTAGAGACAACAAATTTAACGTATACAAAAAAAAAATTTAATTTTAATGTAATTCTAAGAAAAGTTTACAACCAGATTTTATTTATTTTAAAGAATTTTAACTTAAAACTCTAAATCCATCTTAGAGCCTAAAGAAATTAAAGTTTGGTTCTAAAATTTTTAAAATAATTTTAAAATTCTTCATAAGAAATGTATGCAATCGCCTTTAAATACAGTTTTTCTAAAACAAAACCGTTTTCCTTTGGCTAAAATTAGCGTACGGTATTCATGTGAAAGGTATCCGGAGTCTGTGCCTGGTTGGTGAGAATGGGTATCAGATTCGTTGTGATGGCGAACAAGCAAGGCCAGACCCGTCTTGCCCAATACTATGAGTACCTCACGATCGAACAAAGGCGAGCCCTTGAAGGTGAAATCGTTCGCAAATGCCTCGCTCGCACCGAGCACCAGGTTTCCTCCTCTTTCTCACTATTCTGAGAACTGTTATTCATAGTACAATAGGCATGAAAGCTTCATTGTTTGTTTTGTCTGTATTAAGTTGTTAACTTTTTGGTGTTAACGATCACTTGGCAGTAATTTTAATTTCAGATCAATGAAAAGAAACTCTCTTATATTGAAATCTGAACTTGGACAGCTGAGCTGTATATATGGCTTTGTATAGGAACTATTTAGTTAATTATAGGAACTTCTTTTAATGAGTAGTTGAGGAATTTAGAAAGAAGTTCTGGCAATCGGATTAGCTTAGATCTACGTTGGTATTAAATCACCTTCCGTTTCTTGTCTTTCACTCAATCGAGTGCAAGTTTTCCAATTCTGTGTTATGTCCCTTACAAGATGATCCTCTATCGCCCAACAAAAAGAACTTATTGTCTTATGCATTTACCTTTTTGTTCTGTGCTACTGTATGTCGGTATTCATGTGATGAGAGTTGGGGCTTGTCCATCTTCTTTTTTAAGGTAAATATACTTATTCACCCTGCTGGAAGCTCATGTTTTGTTATTAGTATAGGAATTAGGTAACATCATTATCATGAAGTTTTTCCTGATATATAAAAAATAGAAAAATCATTAGGATTCATTCATAAGGTTAAAGTTGATCGTATAAAACGGAAGATCACTTTGTAAATTGATTGTCAAGGGAATAATAGCGAGCATGGACATGGTCTGAAGTTTAAGCATGTTTTCTTATTAAATCTTGGGCCATAAAGTCTAGAATTTTCTGATGCTTTAGCAGTAGTTGGTATGTGATTGCTTGCAGCATGTTTAACTTTAGGTTTGTGCTTTAACAAAGTGCAGCTTCGGAACTATTGTCTGCTGAAGGTTAATTTATATCGTTCTTCTAAACCATGCCAAGTAGTTTAGTGCTGTCTGGTTTTCTGCTTTGGCTGGTGCTGTGACTGAGGCCTTTGCAATCAGCTACAATCATAGATAATGATATTTCATTCATTCATTGTCTTAAAACTGTATGTGGATAATCTTACCATTCCTTGGCTTTTAGTAAAGATATATATTTTGATGTTCACTTGTCCAAACGAAAATGAAAGCGTGCTCTAAGTGTCCTATGTACTTCTTATATCTTGTTAGAAACCATCTAGCTCACCCTCAAAATTGGGATTAAAGCCTCGCCTTATTGTTGCTCTTGAAAGAAATATATATATATGTAGCTGATACAATTTCATTATGGGCGCAGTGTTCATTTGTTGAGCATCGCAACTACAAAATTGTATATAGGCGTTATGCATCCTTGTTTTTCCTGGTTGGAGTTGATGATGATGAGGTAAATTATTTTCGATATTCCTTATCCTGAATGGGTACATGGAGAGAGCACATCAAGGCCATGTAAATGCTGAACACTAGATGTTCTCATTACATAGATAATTCTTTGAATATTGTAGCATTGAACTGACAGCTTATAGCTTCAAGTGTGATCTGACTTTTAAACACGAAGGAATGTTTTGCTTGTCTACAGAAATGGAGGGCACATTTCTGTTGTAAAACAAGACATTTAATTTTTTAGTTTTACAAAATGTGTGGAACATATTTTACCCTTGTGTAGAAAATATGATACATTTGAAATTTTGCTTTTCACTGTCTATTCAACCTTCTGTTGTATATTATGCAGAATGAACTTGCTATTTTGGAATTTATACATCTGTTAGTTGAAACCATGGATCGTCACTTTGGCAATGTGGTAAGTCCTGCTGTGAGTGAGGTCTTCGGAGTTTCAAAGTTTCAGGAATTTCCTAGTTTGTCACCCTACTATCCAAAAGTCTATCTTTTCTTCTTCCATATTCTGAAAGTAGATTCCAGTCAAAATGTGATGTTTTTATTTATCATCCATTTGAACTTGCAGTGTGAGCTAGATATCATGTTTCATCTAGAGAAGGCACATTTTATGCTGGAGGAGATGGTCATGAATGGTTGTACCGTGGAGACAAGCAAATCAAATATTCTGACTCCAATTGAGCTCATGCACAAAACGACATGAAAAAGGGGAAATAAATAAATGATGTAGCAATAACTAGCCGGGGATTTCCCATTTTATTATCGGCTCTCATTGGAGTTTCGGCCTTTGTTGTACAATAAACTAGCACTTCTCTTCATTAATGAAAATATGATAAGAGTTTTTTTTATCCACTCCTGAATAACTCAACCTATAAATATGTCAAATGAGTATTATACTTGACTATGACCTATTATACTAACCTATCCCTTTCACACCAATTGCCACCTCTATATACACACATTCACAACAAATTTATTAAACAAACGCTACTTTACATATGTACAAATACCCCACCACAACATATGGCTGCTCCCTCCCTCCCATTTCCTTATCTACTCTCTGAAAATGCAAAAGGATAAGACAAAAAAAGGACGGAAACTTTTAAAATGGATTCAAGACTGCCAGAAGACATTGGGATCATCGCTATATAAAGAAGGATCTTGAATCTCCTGGTTAGCCACATGGTGATTGACAAGGCGCGCTTGAATAATTTTACACAAGGCCAGACCAGAAGGAAGAATCCACCATTCACTTTCATCCCTGCATTCCCCCAGCAAGGCGCAAATACATTTAGATATTTGTCATATAGTCACATTCACAATAGATTCAGCCCCAGATTCAATTTGATTATTTGCAACAGCCATTTGCTGTGGCAGAGGTTGAAAGGCACTTACATGCTAAAATTCCAGGATTTAATGTTGGAATGCATTTTATTTGAGTTTGCTGTGTAATGTATAAATCCAGTAAAGAAGGCAACTACCTGTAATTAAAAGAACCATTTAACTGTGAAAAGGTTAAAACAATTATCAGGAGCTTATTTGATAGTATTCCTACACGGGTAAAGAGTGGATCAAATATAGAGAATGGCAAGTACCGCATTACAAGTATTCAGCTAAAATGAATCATTTTGTGGAACCACTTTATTTGACCAGTAGGGTCTAACTTGTAACCATTGCTTTCCAAGTTAATTTGACATAAAACGGAAGACATAGATTTAGGAAAACTTACAACATTGACTAAGGACGTAAGATTCCAGAGAGCATAAAGACGAGCGAGACCTGCGGATCTCCTTGGTCCTTCACTAAACAAAGCATTGATTCCAGAGGGAAATGGAAATAATGCACCAAGCGGAAGGACAAACAAAACTAAGAGGAAGTTCAGCAGCGACAGCGAGTACATCTGAAGCAAAGTGAGCAATACGAGAATAAAATCTCCCAGAAGCAGCATAGAGATAACCAGACCAACTAGATCCTGAAACAAGGTGAGAGTAGCGTCATCATCCTGAATTTCTGAGATAAAGTATAGTGGACATTAGAACGCAATTTACTACCTGATGGCCAACAGGCTTTGTATTATAGAATATAAAAGCAAAGGGATAATATATAGTTAGTTTCTCCTTAAGCGTTTTTAAGCTCCTGGCATTTAGAATCCCGACAGACATCATTCTGGGTATCATCACCTGTTCATCGCTTGTTAAGTAATGCACTGGGTTTCCGTTACTTCCAAGAAAACTGCACGTAACAAAGCAAAGAAAGTTGGTCATACTTTCATAAACTTGACAACAGAAACAAAGGAGTTAAGGTTGGGTACCTTGACTGTTTTTCAGTAATTCTTGACTCATCACGATTTTGCAATGATCGTGACATGTTTTCATTCTTGGTAGCATGAACCACAAGTCCAAACTGGCAATACCCAGAAGCCGTCGGCTGAAACCAGGCAAGATTAACGTGCGCACCATATGTACCCAAAGTAGGATTGGCATATATATCTAGCCAGCTGACAACATGCCTAAAAGTTACTTTTAGATGTCCACGGCAAACTAAGCGTAATTGAGCATTAAGACCAGCCACTAAGCGATACCAAATAGTTGGTGGAACAGACTAGAAGGCAGACAAATATAAAAATTAGCCAACAAATTAAACAAAATGAAACAATTGTCAACAATATACATAACAGCTGAATTTTGAGTGAGCAAACCTGACTCATGATGCTTGTGAGAATATTATCACTATTAAGAGAGAAAGGAGCCATGTAACTTCCATCACCCCCAAAAATTATTGACATAGGAAATCTTTGATGAAGACGAGGAGGCTGAACGGATCTTTTCTCATCCCCACCAAGGAAGAAGTCCAAATAAGCCAGCATCAGGTCAGATGTTGCAGCTACTTTGAGACCTTCATAAAGTGCTCGAGAACGGCAAGAACGCAAGCAAGCATGATCATATTCTGATCGAACAAATTCTCGAAGTTGCTGCAATTTCTTTCTCTGACACCTATGTAGCCATAACCATGCAAGAGGATATCCAACAATGCAAAGGATGCTGAAAACAGACCCTTCCCACCAGTGATATGTAGCTAAACTATTAATCTCATCCACAAATCTGTTGAAGGCATCTTCAAATCTGCATTACGTGTAACATAATGAGCAATTATAAAGTTAGTTTAAATGCATCATGTAAACTAGAAGCATCTTGCACAAATATTGTTGCTACTAATTTTTATAGAACAAGTGGCATACACAATATCTTTTACTTGCTCTGGGGGAGAATGAGGTAGATGCCAAGGTTCACCAAAAGTATTTGATCCGTGGAAATACAACCTGTGCACATGACTCTGAGACTCCTCGTTTCTATTTGTCTCAATAATCTGAAAGAAGAGACAAATATCATGATAAAAGTGAATTGTAACATTGCACTGAGTTCTTGATTGTGGTGCTCATCTAACAGTACAGTAACGTCATGAATTGCACAAGGAAGATGGTAACAGACCTCATTCAATGATTCCAGAAAAGGGAAAGAGTGGTTTATTCGAGTCTCATGTCGAGCAGGCACAAGGGGTGGTATATCATCCCCACCAACATATTTCATTCGTGCAACACTGAGAACTAGAGCTAGAAGGATGAGGAGACCTAAGAGAAGAACACCAAAGACCCACGGCCCGCCAAAAGTATATACCAATTCTTCAAATGCCGTATTACAATTAGGCATACGATATCTGTCAGATGTGCACTTGTATGGACAAGGAGTCTCTGTCAAACCACCTGTTAAAAAGGAGGGAAAAAATCAAATCAAATATAAAAGTTGTGCATGAAATGTAATCTCTTATCATCCTGAAAGTACACAAGTAATCAAAATACAGCCCCCAATAGCCGAAGGCAGAACTAAAATTCCAGATAAATAGTTTACCCTTTCAATCAATGTCATGCAGATAAATAATTAATTGTTTTCCCTTTCAAGTGTGATGAAAGCAAAACAATAATTTATACCTCGTACAGGTACAAATATGGCACGATGTGGAAGCTCATGAGGTGGGCAATCATGACAAAGTGATTTATCAGATCCACTGACATTTTTGAAAGTACCAACAGGGCATTCCTGCAATATATTACGCGTAGCTCAAATTCTAGCAGCCAAGTTTTTTTTTCTTTTAAACGGAAGCAGCCAAGTTAAAACAACTGAAGAATGGACCATTAATATCTATTCTCAACAACGTATATACAGGAAATGACCAATTAAACTGGCCAAATAACACATGTATAAAAGTAATATATCACTATTAGAACTAAATTTCAAGCCATCAAACCACTTAAATTTTGAAAATCTTAATTTCACTTTATGAAGAGAATTCGAAAAAATTGTGAAGGATCATAAATAGCAAATTTACCTCACAAAAGATACCGTAAAGCCCTTTGGGACATGCCCTTCCACTGACAGTTCCATTTTTTCCAGGAAGACCCTTGCCTCCACCAAAGCCTCCCCTGATATCCGAAATAACAGAACCAGACTAATCTCAGTAGAAGGGAGTTCATAAAGCATGCACACACATTACTGCTCTTGAAAGCAATTGAAGATGCTACAAAATTTGTAAAGTTGAGGACACAGAGCCATCAACCCAGCAAGTTAATTGAAGTAACAATTACAGACAATAGCATAATTGTATGATTACTTATCTACCTACCCTAACCCCTTTCAGTCACGAAGAAAACAATAACGAAAGTACTTATTTAATTACACAACTCTCACTTCCAAAACTGATGAAAAGGGATACTAAATGACCGAAGGTATCATCTTATTTCTCCTATTGTGCAACATATTAAATTATACATCAAGACATCATCCTGTGAATACCATGCTACGTTTTAAACTACTTTCATTTCATCTGAAAGAGTAATAAAACCATTAGTTGATATCTTCCCTAACTGAGACCTATTGGTTTTATGATTAACCATAAGCCAAACAGCATCATATCCAATAACCTTAGCCAGCAATTTAATATTACTTGTGTCATGAAAATGTTTCTAAATCAAAGGATAAAATTTGTCGCGGATCATATTTATGACATGAAAGAGACTAAAGCCATCCACTAGAGAATATAATTTCATGTAGTTGGATGGGCACCACATGATACTTAGTAATGAACAAATGGTTGGCTATTAATTCATCACGATTTCATAAACATGAAATAAGAAAATCTTATAATTCATCAGACACAAGATGCACAAACAAATGGAGCAGATTATAATAAGGAACATCCTTTGCTATATTCAAACCTGGTAATAATGCTTCCTTTAACACTTGCTAAAGGAACATATTCATCCCCAACTAGTACACCAGACCAATGAAAGTGAATCCTTCCACCACCCCCACCTCCGCCACCAGCAGGACTACCATGCCCTCCATTAGTTGAGATTATAGAAGAGTCACCAAGCACTAACGTCTGAACAAACAAAAGAATGGTTCCACCAGACCCACCGCCAGGACCAATGCCTGAAACGAACCTACCTGCCTGCTCTCTAATGTCATCCCCAAAACTTTCTCCATTAGCTATAAGTGCACCGTTCAAAGTCAAACTTGACAATGAGTGTTCCAGCGAACCCATCACTGCCAGGAGTCAAGATAATAACTATATATAAGCACCTCAGACCTAACAAATTTTGAATACCAAACCTGAATTCAGCCAAAACCAAATTTTAATTTATATCTTACCAATAATGCCACCACCTGCAGTAGCCCCAGCCAGACTATTATTTCCACTGCCACTACCAAGTTCACATGGCAAATCCACATCCCCATAGCTAGTACCACCCTCAATGAAATTGCCATTATAATATCCCTCCCCACCAATACCCCCATGTCCTCCTCCACCACTGAGACCATTCTCAAAATACCTTCCTCTTCCCATCCCACTAATACAGCCTGCAAAATGGTCCAAATAAAGATTATATAAAATGTTTAAACTCCTCATGAGTATTGAATGATCTATGAAATTTTGGAGGGGTCAGAGCATCTTGAAGTAAAGACAATACCAAGCCCAGATACACTGATTACCCCAGAATAGCAAACATCTACATTTCTAAGCCAGTGAAGGTGCACAACAGAGCCAGTTATGGTGCCTTGAACAATGACTTCTTCAACGCGACATATCTGGGGCAGCAATCCAAGCCAACAATTGTTAAAATACCAAGGTCAAATTCTTGATACAAGATATGCCAGTGTAAGGTTTTCGTTCTCAGTAAGGGCTAAAAAGCTAATGCAAACCTGAAGAGTGAAGGCCAGTGTTGAGTTAACATTACAGTCCTCAGGTGGATGAAGCAATTCATCTGGGCAATTTTCAAGGTCACAGTATAGTTTCGGTCTCCTAGCATATGCACAAATAAATATCATACAATATAGAGGACCATATGCCTAAGTACTGTGCATAACATAAACTAACAATCTTACATATCATTGTCACCAGCAGCCTCTAAAGGACCTCTTAGAACTGATCCAGGCCCAACCTTCACATTTCAAAGACGATTTCCATTGTATCAGTATACAAATAACACCTCAGGTAGAAAGTAGAAAAGTCAAGAAATCAATTTGACAAGCTGCAATATTGCAAGTAAAAACCATGCAGCAAAGAAAGGAACAATATACAAGTTATCTTTGTTGATTTTAGCACATGAACATTCATGTATTATTATTATCAGTCTACAAAATTATTGAACTCAGCATTGAACAAAATAAAGCAAAGTTTCTAACTGAGTTTTCTGTGTTTTTTTTTTTTTCCAAGCAACTTAAAAGTGTTAAATCTCAACATATATTCCACACAGAAAATTAAACTATATAAGCTTTCCTACAAGAACATCCATCAAAGCCAATCAAATGTCTATAAGTATTAAAACAACAGAGAGAAAGATTAACATTACTTCACATTTGTATAAATGGATGTCAAAAAAAGGAAAGCAAGCATAAGAACAGCCTAATGAGACTTCAACTTACCTTGATACCATAAAACAATGACAATATCAGATGTTGTGCTTCAATAAGATTTCCCGGTCCAGACAAGTTTAAAAACCCTTGTCCATGAACTCCCAAATTTGCATTAGAATGAATAACAGATGATTCCTGATCACCACCACATAGGGAAGCATGTCAGACAATAAATCATACAGATTATGATTCTGCAGCAAAGGAGAAAAAAGCAGATGATAAAAACCTTGAGAACTACTAAATTGCTAACTTCAAGTAAGGACGTTGCAACAATTGAATCACCAGCACCATCTATAAGAATCTTGGAATTCAGCATCAAGTGAATCTTGACAGACATACGAAGAGCTCCATATATCTGATTGGAAAAAGTGACAACAAAAGAAAATGAAAGTTGCATTTTCCCTGGTTTTAGGATAATGTCTACAAGATATCCAGTCTCACTAAAAATTCTGAAACAAAATTGAAATCTATGTCAAACATGAAAGACAAAATATGTGTTATATTCAACAGTACTCAAAAGGAATGAAAAAAAGAATTTACATTGAGACTTCCCATTCAAATGTCTCTTGTAGGCTATAATACAATTTCAAAATAAAATTTGTTTTGGCAATCATGAAATGCTTTAGTAATAGCGAGATAAATTGTTTTCATGAAGAGTTTGTGTCCTGGAAAAAAAAGGTTCGCTGGTCACTTTTGAATAGATAATAGAGAGCATAGGATAAACGATCAGCATTATGTGTACACATGTTCAACCCATTCTGTTGGTGTGCTAGCATGAAAGAGTGGAGAAAAGGCTTCTAAATAGATGAGATATTGAAAGGATATAGTATGGGTATGAAATATGTCCAACGACTCCACACCTGCTTCGCCGGCCCAACTAAGAGGAAAAGAAAAACACCCTTAAAAGTGACAGTTCTTAGCCACTTCTCAAAGAATGAGTGCAACACAATTCAATTGAGAAAACACTATCTTTAAAGAAGGAAAAGTGTATTTTACTTGCCTGGATCACAGAGTCACTCATTAGAAGCTCTTCTGCCATTAACTCAAACTCTGATGAGCCAATATGAGCAAGCCCAAAGCTCAAGACCGCACCAAAAGTCATACGTATGAGTCCACCAACCTGTAAATAAGTGAATATACAATTACAAGAGACTAAAGGGCCTTATTATTTTGACTACTTTTATGCTTCATCTTTTGCATCTCCCTTAATTTTTCTCTCTTCTTGAAACCTCTTTTTTTCCATAAAGGTAAAAACATTCAAAACAGAGTAATAGGCTTAATGCTTCAATCACCTGAACACGGCTCCAATACAAAGGAAATAATGCCTTGGCCTGATTCTGAACATAAATATTTGTCCAGAGAGGAAGCTTGGGAAATTCCAACAGAAGTGTGTCAGTCTGCGTAGACAAGTTATAATTGCAAATAAAAAGACTTCGAGGAACAGCATCATAATATGTCCCTGCAGCACCAGCATTGCTAGAACATCCAAAACTCCTTCCTCCTGCAAATAACAGAACAGGCTTCTTTTAATGTGAATGTGCTTATTTGTTCTCACCATAAAAAATTTGTCACCAGTGATAAGGAAGATATATATTAAAATACAATGAGTAATAGAGAGAGATGAAGAGAAATTTCATTTTTGAAAAAATTAAACACTGTATCACACCATGAACCAAGAATATCGTATCGTCATGTCTGCTAAAAACTTTGACCGAAATTCTTCCACCGCCACCCCCTGCAAATCCATTCCCTCCTGTTGCACTGATCCTGCCAGTTCCAGTCCTGCATTTCACAGAAGAGATGATTAGTTGGAAACTCTTACATTAGCACAAAGCAACTCAAATTACTCAGGGAACTAGAGAACTATAGTAGGTCACAAAAGTGAGACATAATGCCAGAAATGAGCTTGAACTTGGTCAACTTCAAAAGCTAGAGTGAAGGGTGAGTTCATTGGAACAAAGTCACCAACAGAATTGCTTACCAACATACAATAAACTCTGCAATGAACACATCCTGACAATTTTTAATTCATATAAACTCTTCTTATATTTGCGCAAATTTTACTTCCCAAGATTATACAAAGGCACAAAGTTTTGTGGATCTTTGTTAAATTCCTTCACCTCCTTTCATTGACCGAAACAAATTTGTAGGCAATCTTGCTTCACAATTATTTTGTCCTCCACCAATCCAGAGAACATGCAACCATTAGGAATAAAAAGAAAAAAAAACTGCCCTAGTAATATGCATTTCAGCAAAAACAAGTAACAGTTAAATATCACAGGGTTGGTAAAGACAAGTGGTTACAAAAGGCAAAATATATAGTCACAAACTGTTTTGACTATATATATGATGGACGGAAACCAGTGAAAATAATAAAAAGCAGTCAATATACCTCACTACCAATTATAAGATGTAGATTTCTTATACAGACTACAGCCCTTTATAAGCAACCTAAATAACTTCAAATAAGCTAAAACTCAACAATCAACATAACTCTACTACAGGATAATATACCCATAGACCCAAAAATGTTGATTAAAACCATAATTTCATCCTAAATTGTCTACAAAAAATTAAAATTATATAACTGAGATAGGTAACATAAATTTTCTCTTCTCATACTGCATTACTAAACCTGAAAATAATCTACAAATGATCATAACAGTGAATTTGCGAATGGACCATTTAAGTTATAAGGAAGATGAAATTACATTCTATGAGCTTTAATAAAAATGCTGCCGCCAGAACCTCCTCCACCCTTGATCCCACCATCACCTCCATTTGCCCAAAGATCCCCAGAGACTTCTATGGAATCCTTTATTTCAAACTTAATTCTCCCACCTCCTTCCCCACCATATCTCACTTCTTTGCTTGTGGTCCCGCCCTTACTACCGTAACTCCATGGCTCATCAAGCGAGGACCACGAGTACGCATCCCCACCCCAAACATCACCAGGAAGCTTGGTATTGTCTGTGACACAAGTAGCACCTCTGCCCCCATGCCCTCCACCCGCACCTTGAGTTCCCGACGGAGTCCCACTAGTCTGTGCCGGAGGTTCACCTCCTAATCCTGTCACATTTATTACTGACCCACTAAGCAAGGTCGCATTCTGAGATTCCACTAAAACCGTACCCGCAATTATCGCTGAACCACTGTGTAAAGTAAATTCCTGGCTAACGTTTATGTGAATTAAGCAACCTAGTACTGGGCAACTCAAGTTTACATTGGGAAGTATATGTAAAGTTCCTTTTCCTTCTAAATAGATATCACTATCGAAAATCAAACTGGAATTGAGGTGGCAGGAGGTATTCAGAGAACCAATTCCCTTAAGATCATCTTCGCATGAAAGAGAGGGAAGGTGAGGCAGGGGCGGGGGCGGAGGAGGCGACGGAGGAGTATAATCGCTGTACAACGAGTCAAAATCTGAACCGATAATCGAGAAGTCCTCGCTTGAAGCAGCAGAGAATCTACAGTGTACAATGAAAAGCGCGAATACAATTAGAAGGAACGAATGGAAACAATAAAGAGAGCGAGCCATTAAAAAGGGTCAAACTCATCACAGAGATAAATGGGTTGGTTATTGTGTCAACGAGTATGAAGTATTAACTGTATAGAGTTCATAGAAGACTTGAAAACAGAGAGCAAAAGGACGGTTTTATGGATGGAATGACATGAATTATGCGGAAGTGTATGGAGAGATGTTTGGAAGGAGGGTTTGGGATAGAAACAAAGGATGAAAAATGAGAAAACTTGACGCGGAAGTGAGATAGCACAAATGGCGTCGAGTCGAGAGAAGTGGTAGCCAAAAAATACAAAGCGCTGACGCAGAAAGAAGCTGAGCGGGTGATCATGCGCACGGCACGTGTGCTTCTTCTTCTCTCTTTCCGTTTTTAACTGTTTCTTGAATCTTCTCCTGTCTTGTCATACTCTAAGATGTGGCCTTATGGGACCTGACGTTTTGGTTACATCTCAACTTGCCAAAATATAATATTAGGCCGGCCCATTAACTTGGATTGTGGCCCAATTACCAATTTTCTTTCTTATTTTATTTTGAAAAACTTGTTCTTTTTATTTTTATAATTTTATTTTAATTTATCATTATAAATTAAAATTTTATAATTAATTATTTGAAGTTCAAATAAATTTTTAATTTAATTCCTGTTATTATATCTTTGTAAATATTTTTTTAATACATATGAGATAATTTTAATTCACCATTTATTTTTATTTTTTATTAGCATTAATCATGTATATTTAGAATGCTACTATAACGTATAATTAGTTATATCAAAATAATTGAATTGACTATTAACATAATTTTAAACTATAAGAACAAAATTAATAATTAAATAAACTATACGGACGGAATAGTCTTATTATCTTTTTTTTATTACTCTCTTCTTCTTCATGGATGAAAGCAAATATTTTATTTTATTTTCATTGATTTGTGTTGCCGTCCTTAGAAGTCATCCTCCACATCTGTACATCTATGTATGGGGAAGACTAACGTTGGAAAATATTTTTTTTCATTGATTTGTGTTGCTGTCCTTAAATGGCATTGGTTCCTTAAATATTCAATTTTTTTTAAAAAAATTTAAATCAATTTCATCTTAAAATTTATATTAATTTTAAGACAAAATAATCATTTGATTTTTATAATTTACTCAATATTTTAATTTGATCTTTATAATTTTTTTTTTTATCAAATCAATCCTTATACCTCTGTATCCTGCATTTTGCCCATACCTCTGCTCTTCAATATATATGCATGTAATTTATTTGATAGATTACTTGCTTCATGTCATTACTCTTTACCAGTTAAATTTTACCTAAGATTATGGAAAGAAGCCTTGAGAATCCATCAACGAAATTATCTTTCAGTATTAGAATGTTCAAACCCACTAATCTTTACATAATATTTTCTTAGTATAACCATACATAGTGGTCAAATTCCAATTTGAAGAATGTCCATTTACCATGTGGAGACGTAAAGCAGCAAAACATTGTTACGTAATTTTGACGTGGACAAATAAGCCAAGAAAACAGGACAATTTCAAACCAAAAAAAAAAAGTGTTACTCTGTTGTTTTAAATTGACATAAAACTATATAGTGGGATTCATGAAAATTTGAGTCTTTCCTCTATCTTCTGTTTCATGGTTTCTTACAATTGCCCAAAAAAATCATTGTACTCGTTTTTATGAAAAAATTTAGCCAGGTTTTTACCGTAGTATTTGGATTTAGACCATACAATTTTGGTAAGCGTCTTGCATGTGGGATAATTCTGGTTGGATTGAGGAATATTACAAAAAAATAAAAAATTATAAGGACTAAATTAAATTTTCAATAAAAATATAAAGAGAGAAAACTTTTAAACAAACTCATCTATTATTAGCATATAATATCTATATTTGAGGGAACATGACCCTCTTGAGAAGATACAATTTTAACTCCCAAAAGTACAATAGAAAATTAAAAAAAAGAGGTTGAAAAAGGACATCTACACTTTGATCTCATATAATTTTGTAGTTAGTATAGGTTCCCTTCACGCCTCCAACTTGATCTCCTCCATCTTCAAGGTTTCACCATCTAAGCTTCGCTGGGAAATACTGCAGATCCGAACAGGAAGAAAATAAATACCCCATGAAAAAGATCAGTGAAAGATTAAAAAAATTGGTCTGAGTTAGTAATTTGGGTTCTCACCTTTTCAATAAGGGAAAGATAATATGGCTTAACTTTTTCAACATCTACACGAACTTTGCTCTTGCTGTACAGATCATATTTGCTGTAGAATGAACACAATCAGTTTAATTTGAGTGATCTAATCAAGATTTAAATAGATGTATCAAGTTTATATCAGAAGCATACTTAAATATTTTGAGCCACTTGAGGTTCTCAATATCTTCTTCATTCATCAAGTGTGGATATGCTCCTTCCTTGTGTAAAGCTGCAAAATATTGATTGTTTCAGTCATTATACACACACATGCAGAACAGAGAATGGATATGCACATCCTTTAATATGAGTATAGATGGAACTTGATCTCAGATTGCTTACGATAGAAAGAGTGATATCTGATAACGAACAAAGCTGCTGGAGGCAAAGTGGTGCCATTTTCCTTAGCAACCTGCAGATTCAAGTGAGCTACTTATCGGATCTCCATCATTAAGATGAAGCGAAAAATCTGTATGGTTCAGAACATGAAGCTGGACTCACCAAATACATATAGTCATCGTGTCCCCATGACATCATTACGTTCTCAAGTCCACAGCCCTCGGTGTAGATCCCATTCTTGGTGCTGTAAGAAGGATTATTGTAATCTGGGTTGTCCTTGAAATACTGCAGCAAGGAACAAAATATGTGTCAGATGATGATTTTTCAAGCCTTTTATGAGTTTGTCAGAAGAAAGTAGGCACCTACCTTGTGGTGCACATTTGCTTCATCAAAAGCACAGCCCAGAGGAAATGTATCTCCTGCAAAAAATTCCATGAAGCATTCAGTTGAGAAGTGAAATTCTCAGTAAAATAGGAAAAAGAAAGTGTTATACGCATAAAGGAGCAGTTCTTAGTTCTTACCAACCACAGCCCATTGAGGAAGCTCGCCAAATTTAGGGAGGAGAAGAATCTTTCCAAGATCTGAAAAGAATATTCTGCAATTATTCCCTTGAAGGCCGGAGTATATAGTATACAAGAGGATAAATTATGAGGAATATACCATGAATAAGAGCAGTCAAATGCAACCAGTCTTCATCAGGATAGTCTTTTCTAATGGCTTCAGCAGACTGCAACAAGTGCTCGATTTGAGGCTCATCTAAATCAGGATCGCTTTCATCCACCACTTCATTCAGCAACTCACAGCATTCCCAGATCCCCATCTCACATTTGTCCAATTTCCCATACTCTTCCCTCATTCTCTTCACCTGCAACAATTAAATGATCTACATCAGCATTGCCATAGGTTTCATTGAAACTTCCCAGAAACAAGTATATGTATGTTTTATGTGCTTACGAAGTCGTATGTCTGGTGGGTGTGCTGAAGCCTATAAAACTCCTCCACACCTTTTTGCCTCTCGCTTTCTGCATCATAATCCCTGCCATCAAAATTCCCATTGCCCCATTTAGATTCTCAGTTTTTCTTTCAGCTTGCATGGGGCTATACTTATTGAAAAGATGGCAAAAATACACTTTAAAGATCAAAAACGGAAAATACCCACAAAAAAAAAGAAAAAAAGACCTGAAAGATTGGCCGAATGAATTGATGTCTGGGGCTATGAATCCATTCTGTGACACAGATTTTGGCAATGAAAATCCTCCATCCAACACAAGCTCATGGGCATTCTCAGAATGCGATTTCTTGTCTCCACATTGGGACCCTGCATCCAAACCATAACAACATACCCTTAGTTTGATTACAACGATATAGAAACAAAAGAATGAGGAAAGAAAAGGCTCATACCAAGATCAGCTTGCTCAATGAGGATTGTCATTGTCTTCTTCTTCACATAAAAGAACGTAGCAAAGAAGGAGAAACCCTATTGAAAAAGTTGTGTGTGAGGAAACGTCGACGAGGGGGGTATTTATATCGAAAGCAAAAGTCCTTGCCGGGGAATTTGGAAGCTTGGAGTCCTCATCTGAAAAAAGTAAAACAAAGCAACAAAATCATAATCCTACTCCGTTTGTAACTCTATCTATGAATGATCCAACCGTACCATCCTTTAAATTCTTCAAATCTTCAAAGAATCCTTAAAAAATATCTCATCGCTGACGTGGACAAGTAAACATTTTAAAGTTAAATATCGTTTATATGTTACACGTGGAGAGTCTGTTTAAGTTTGAACCTTGCGTTAATCGTATCCTATTAGTATCTTCAGTCTTAACCAATTGTGATTATTCGCCTTGCGCGAAGCATTCCTAGAATTAGGGAATTGCTAAACGGGGCTCTAAAAAGTTGGGGTTAGAAACAAAATATGTGGTTTTACGAGGTGGGCTGTGCAAAAAAAGAAATATATGAAAATAGCACGACAGAGACGAGGATGAGTCAGTCTGACGTGGAAGCACAAGTTGAGAAAGTTAGGTGGCGCAAGCTGTGCATCGACGAGGCATCTACTCATAATCGACTAATATTTTTGACTTTCCATTTATGGCTTCGTACCCAATGGACATGATTTCGCCTTCCGATTGCTTACCATTTCAATTTAGCGAAAATTCTATTTTTGGTCCACTAATTTTATCTAAATTTTTATTTTCGTTCTCTAACTTTATTTTATTTTAATTTAGTTTTTTATTTTGACTTGACTTAAAATTTATTCTTTGCCTCTAAATTTTATTCAATAGACCTCTTAATTTTGCTACTTGTTTCGTATTTCATTTATTTTAATTTAATTTTTTAACATAAAAGATTATTCAAATGTTCGCTTTCCTCTAATACCAATAAATTAAAATGTTTAACAATAAAAAGTCCAATGTGATTTATCAGTAACTTAGCTCCAATAATCTCCCAACAACTATCAAGGAGTCACAAAAAATCTATTGGTTAAATAACTTGGTATTGTTAGAAAGAACAAAATATTTGATTAATTTTTGTAAGTTAAGGAATTAAATTGAAATAAAATAAAATTAGAAGACAAAAGTAAAATAACTTAAATTGGTGCCACGTAAGAGATGCAAATAAAATTTGAAGTATTCTTAAGGGATCAAAATTAGAAATGAATTAAGTTAAGGAATAATAGTGAAATATAAAATAAAATGAAAGGTTTATCAAAAGTAAAAATATATTTCGACTTAAAATTTAAAACAAGGGTTCGCTAGATATCAGTGTTAGATATGTATCCAAATTATCAGGAAACCAGATACCATATGTTTTGAAATCTATGCTATCTATTTGAAAAGGTTTTGATTTGGAAAAAATAAAACTCAAGTTATTATGTATAACTCGAAGTCATTTTCATTATGCTATTTTTAATTAATAAAGGAGCCGTTGAGATCTGGGAGGAAATAATAATGTATAATAAATGTTGGTATTAAATTACCTTCATGGGGCTCCAAGCAACAGATAGTTATTTGCAGCTTTAAGATAAGGTGGTCCAGTATAAAATATAATTAAACCCGACGGCGGGAAATAAAATATAGAGAACGAAAACAATTATACAACTTGCTAATATTTAATTATTGAAAGGCAAAATATATTTTCAGTATTTTAATTTAATTTGAGTTTATCATTTCTTTAGATTTGTATATTTTTAATTTAGTTATTTAACTTTATTTTTATTTTACACTTGTTATTCTTTAATCATACTTTATTTTAATTCTTTAACTTGATCTTAAATTTGATGTTTGTCTTTTAATTATTTTATATCAAAATGCTTAATAGATTTGTCTTATGAGTTTGAGACTACTTAAATAAATATGAAGAACCTTATAATTAGATCACTCCTACCATGCTCAATGTTTTTAATCTAAGATAATATATTCGAATCTATCATTTATTATATATAAATAAAATAAATTTATTTTAGCATATGAGTTTCGTTGAATGATGCAAAGGCTTTGTTGAACAACTTGATTTTATTTCAAAATGCTCAATAGCCTAGTCTTATGAGCCTGAGACCATTCAAATCAACATGAAGAATCTTATAATTGAATTATTTCTATTATGCTCAGTATTTTTAATTTAAGATAATGTATTTGAATATATTATTATTATATATAAATAAAATAAATTCTTTTTAATATGAGTTTTGTTGAATGATGCGAAGACTATGTTGAATAGTTTGATTTTATTTCAAAATGTTTAATAGATTAGTCTTATGAGCTTGAGACCACTCAAATCAATATGAAGAATCTTATAATTGGGTTACACCTATTATGTTTAGTGTTTTTAATATAAGATAATGTATTCGATTTTATTATTTATTATATATAAATAAAATAAACTTTTTTTTAACATGTAGGTTTCATTGAATGATGTGAAGGTTTTGTTAAACAAATCTTCAGCTCCTTATAAACTTTTCATATTTCTCATACATATATAATAAACTTTTTGATTGGCATAAATTTTTTATGATCAACAAAAAATAATAAATTAATTAATTAAATGCCTTTTAAATCAATAATATTTTTAAGTATAGTAATTTTAATAAAATGTATTATAATTTATAGGATTTATGTTTATAAGTTATTAAGGTTACCAATGAGTTACATAAGATTTCTCTAGTAAAAATTGTACTCGTCTAAGAGAAAAGGAAACAATTGAACGGTGTTTGTAAGTTGATTAACTATTGGACTATTAAAATTAAGGAACAAACGTAGAATACAAAGTGAAGTTAAAGAAATAAATTTAAAAGTTTATGAATAATTCAAGTAACACTTTATTAATATAGAGTGAAGCTAGAGGATTAAATTCAGAATTTATAAGTGAAATTAAAAGTAAAATTATGAAACTAAGTTAAAATAAAATAAATTCAAAGAAAAAAAGAATGAAACTTTAAAAAAAGTTATCCAAATAACAAATTATATTTTTTTCAATGAAATAGTATGAACAGGTAAGTTAATTTATTAAAAAGAATTTTAAAAAACAAAATATTATTTAAAACAACTTATAAAAAATTTCAACATTTTTTAGATGTTTTGGTTTTTTATTTTTTTGAACCAGAAAAAAAGAAAGAAAGAAAGAAAGAAATATATAACACATTTAGATAATTCTTAATTGTAGTCTTTCTTTATACATGTTCATAGCTTTCATGTTTTTAAAAGTTTAAGAAAAATTGAAGTAACACTTTCTCTTGGAAGTTTGAATTTCTAAATGTATATAAGTCTGAGTCTTATATTGCTTTCTTTTTTCACCAAATAAAATATTATGTATAGAGAAACACGTATCTTTCTATCCTGATGAGGTGTTCTTCACACATAGCCCCCCTTCTCCATACGGTTCTGTTTTCACATATATGGATTATAATATTGTTCAAATGATCCAGCTCACTATTTATTCGTCTATTTATTTCCCCAAGTAATGAAGCAAAAAGAGAAAAAGTTTTTAAGAAAGAACTATTCCAAATTTCCGTCTCCATCATCCTATTATTGTAATCATAAAGAAAATTTATTTTCAATTTTGAGCCGTACTTTTTTTTGTTCGGACATGATTTTCTATATTTTAATTATATGGACTGAGTCATTATTAGTAATTCTAGATGTATTCTTCCTTTACAATTTTTTATATCTTTTATTTTTTAAATGTTTAAGAATAAGAAAAGATACTTATTTGAAGGTTTTTATATTTTTTTGTGAATTTTTTTTATTAAAATATGATAAATATCTCTTCTTCTTTTTTAAATAATATTATGGTATATGTATAATTTTTTTGTCGATATCTGTATAATTTTTAAATTAAATTTTATATATTTTATGTTATTATTAATCGACCATACAATTGTTATGTTAATTGAGAATCCTTGGAACAAAAATACTAGTAATTGTACCTAATTATAAATTCAAAGATAATTTGAAGTAGGATGTGTTGGAACAATTTTATATTATTTTGTGGACTAGCATTAACCTTATTATTAATACAAATCTCTTATGATTATTAACTAAATAATCAATCTTAATCTAAGAACAAATTGGGTTCATGTTAACAATAAGTAATTAATGATAGGTTAAACTATCTATAAGTTCATTAAGTAAAGGTTCCAACCTACAGTTCAATACTTATCAATAATTATCCTATTAAATTATAACTATTGATGTTTGCCTTATTAAAGCAAAAAAGCTAGAAAGATAGGGAGAAATGATAAAAAAAAGAAAAAAAAAAAACACATCAAAATAATTGCAGAAGCTGATCAAACTTTGATTGGGATACTGATTGAATGAGATACCCATAGTGTGTTGGGTGTATCTCAGGTTTTTACAGGTTAAATTCCCTCTCGAATGTGATTGTTGAATACTTCGCAGGTATTTTTTTTAGAGCGTCTCAAATTTCTCTTTTATAAAAGTTCTTCATAGTATAATAATATAGTTCTATTTATAAAAAGCTAATTAGAATTAGAGTTTAGTAGTAATTCTTATAATTACTATTTTATCCTTATTTAATAAATATCCTAAACTCTGTATAATATTTTAATATATTTAAATCTTAAATATTATACGATATTCTAATAGTTTGAATATTGTAGGTTGCAAAATTATATTGATGAACTATTGGCTACATTTTAAATATGTTTTCTATTTTATTGAATCTCCTAAATTTTTCTAGCAGAATGTGGTTGCATCTTAGATGTTTGAGCTCTTTGCTCTGAGATTTTCGCCTTCACTTTTTGCTCAAAGAAGATAGAATTATAACTATTGATGTTTGCCTTATTAAAGCAAAAGAGCTAGAAAGATAGGGAGAAATGATAAAAAAAAAAAAAAAACACACACATATCAAAATTCAAGACTATATACATACAAACTTTTAACAATTGAGAATAAGGTAATTCGCCATATAGCACGTTTTCACAACCATACGTAGTATTGGAGCTCTTGATATTTTAAGACGCGATCAAATTTTTATTTTTCTTTTCACTTTGCACTCAAAAGAAAAGAATTTACAAGAAGTGAAATGTTTGAAGACACAATTAGTTAAATTCACACCATGTATTTCTCATCCATCAAAATATACCACTCATCTTCCTTTTTTTTTTTTTTGTTTCATTTTCTCTTTGGTCCAACAATTGTCTGTTATATGTACGTTTCTCCAAGCATCAGCTAAGAAGTATAGCCCAGCTTCTCAGCCCACTTAGCTTTACAGAATCAATACTGTTCAAAATGGTATGACCTATCAGAAAGCTATAATTCACAAAATGAAAACTTGTGTCTTAAGCCCAAAAGACAGTCACATAGGTTTCTAGAGTCAACACTGGTCAAATAGGACGAAAGTTCACACTTTTGGCTACTACAATATCGTTTTTTTACGTAATTGATACTTCACACCCATGGCTACCACAATGGAATTAGTAAATTGTGTAATCCTATTTCGCGTCCTATTATTGGACATGTAATATTCCAAGTATCTAAACTTCCCCACGCAATAAGCTCTTTTTTCTTCTTTTTAATTTTAAATTTTAAAGATTTTTTTTTTCTTCCCCCATAAGATGGGTAGTTAAATGTTTTTTTTATGGGTAGTTATACGTTACACTAACAGATTTTACATATAATATTGGAGAGTTCGTTGGGCTTTAAAAAGGATTATTATGAGCTTTATCTATAAGTTTAGAGTATTAAAGTCATGAGTATATATTAGTTCCTTTCAGAATCTAATTTCTTCTTACATCAAAGTTTTAACTCAACACTTGTAATCCAACATTTGGTGAGTTTTAAGGGACGTAGAGTTATGATATAAAAATTTAATATTTCATATATATAAATTTCAGTTGAATTCTTTAGTGCATCTACAATAATTGATTTCATTGATATAATTGTCATGTGATATATTAAAAAAAAAATTTTAATAACATGTAAAAATATGTTCATAAGATATTAATATATAACAATTTATTATATTTATATTTTAACTCTAATATGTAAGATTTGGGTTATGAACCGAAGGATATATTCTTTTTAACTTGTTGATTTATCTCTTTTACTTGTTTTAATTTTCTGATAACTCCCCAAAACTATCAATTTATAAATTTGTGAAGTCACTCCTCTAAATTATTTATTTATTTATTTTTTAATAACTCCCAGAGTCCAGAATCTCTCAATTATCTCTATTTTACAAGGTGATAATTTTAAAAGTTTATATATAAAAGTTGACAAATTCATAAAACAAACCAAATTTGGACTTATACTGTCGATATAATAATGACCCTAGTACGATAATACACAAAAAAAGAATTGCTAAAAGAATTACGAAATCAAAGAGAAAACATGTGTGTTCACCCTCCTACAAAAATTGTTGAAGACATGTACATAGTAAAACCTAGGTTTTGTGCTTTTGGCAAAGGATTAAGCTGGGTGGTCCTTATTTGTGGTGGTTCAATCACTATCAGTTTCAGAGGGACACATTAGGATGAGGAAGATCTTCCAAATCCCTCTAACACTGACACCCCCACAATTCATCACTTACTTTCATGTGATGTTGAGTTCTTCCATATTTATCGTTTCAACCAACCAACCCCACTTCATTGGATCATCTAGTCAACCCCACATATTATAGAAATCTTCTATTCTATATCATTCACCATCCCATCTAACTTGGCCACCCTTACGGTGGGACATAAAATATATCTTTTATGACTTCACCCTCTCTAACCCTATTCCATTCAATGAATCACCTCTCCTTTTCAATGGAGTAATTAAAGCCATGCACAGTGCAGTAAACCAAGACTTATCATATTTCAAAATTGAGTGACCCATGTCCAGAAATTGGGTGGTCCTTCGATATGAATACATTTGATTAACAAATTTAATGGAAGACAGAATTGGGAGGAATATATAGGATTTTGTGTGGTGAGATCCGACAATTTAGTTGTGAGAGACAGGGTACGCTACGCGTCAAGAAGATTGATGTACACGTAATCCTGAGAATATCTAACATCACGTGAAAGGATTCTGCATGGGGATTGCTTGCAAGGGGGGCAAGGCAACTCAACAGTACTGGTAGGCCATATATGTAGCTTAGCTTAGCCTTTGGTGCTAGACATAACACATGAACCTTAAGCTTGCTCCTAATCCCAAATTTACAATTAAAAAAAGGTCACACCCACCTCCCTATTCTCTCTAGATTTATAATTCATCTCATTTTGACGGTCAAAGTTGCATTTTAAAAATGATAAGAAATTTAAATTATTAGTTTTAATTAAATTATGTGAAAGTTGTAATTAAATTCTTTTTTGAAAAACTTTTATTTTTTAAAATAATTTAATTAAAATTAATACTTTGTAAGAATCGATTAATATTTTATTTAAATATATATATATATATATAAGGTGGAGATAAGATTGATAAAACCAAGGTGGTCAAACAGGAATTTAAAAGGAAGGAGGGAGAAGGAGGGGCACGCAAATCTCGAGAGGGAAAAGGCATGGTCCACGTGTGTGGTCAAACAGTATGGTACAAAAGGACGCGTGCTTCCATAATGAATCCGTACACTCCTCGTACCTCCACCAACACTCTCTTTTGTCGCGTTTCCATCTTCTAAAATTTCTTCCCTAATTATTTTTAAAAAAACCATATAAATAGACGAAAAATATTCAGTTTTGAATTGGAAAAATGACTTTTAACGGACAAATGTAAAGACTTGAAAAGGAAATAAGAGTGAAAGAAAGGAAGAAATGTGGTGAGCAGCATGCACGCATGTAAAGAAGAAGAGTAGGAGAGTGTCTAGAAGGGGGTGGAAAGGCCTGGAGTATAGAATGGGCACGTGGCTTAATAAAGGAAAGGATGATAAAATGCCAAGTGTCACTCATATAACTTGAATCATGCTTCCCAACTATATATTTTTTTAAATGAAAATAAAGATTTAATTTGTTAATTAAATATAAGAACAAAAATATTTCTTACTTTTTCTTCTTTTTTTTTCAACTTAATTCTAATAATTAAATGAACTCTATAGTGTCGGTATTGTTAGGATTGGAAGAAAATTAATACATCTTAACTACTGCAAACCCCATAAGACTAATTAATTATTTCACTAATTAGGCATATTATTGATAGATAAAATATTAAATTAGGATTCTAATCGGAGTAATTAAGCAATATGTTATTGTGAACGCGGAGATATCCAATAATAATTTGGTAACACGTAATTTAATTAAACCTATTTCATTTGAATTGCTACTGTATAAACCTTCAAAGCACATGTGTTTCGTTTGCATTTGTTCACGTTCTTTAAAAAGTGGAACTACTGTATATAGGCGCTGACCGAGCTAGGACCTACTGAAAGTGGGGCCGGAATTTTTTTTCCAACTTTTTCATATCTTAAATTTTTAAATTTTTTAATAAGTAAAAAAAATACACTAAAAAATTATATCATTATCTAATGACATTATGATAGTTCAATTATCATTTCAAAGAATTATTTTATCTAATAATCTTTCAAGAATTTTATAGTACTTGTAAGAACAATTTTTTAAAAATTAACTAAAAAAATTTATTGATATTTAAACTTAATTATGTTTTATTTAGTTATTAAAAAAGTATTATTTATGAAAGTGTATTATATATATATATATATCTATTAAATATAAAGTTATACATAATAAAAATGTAAGTTTAGTGAATTTAAATGAAAATATTAAATGAAAAAAATAACATAATTTAATCATATAAAATATTCGTATAATTTCGAACTGTTAATAAATTTCAATGCCATAAGTTTACTTTTTTTTTTTAAAGGAATAAATTTACTATTTTGAAAAAGGAAAAATTAGTATGTCTATAAATTAGGGTTAAACATTAGTCTAGTCATATTGATAAGGTTATGATTAGATCAAATAATAAAAAATTGCAACTTTCACTCGTCTAGGGCAGTTCAGGTCTCGATGGTGATATAAGACCTTATCTAGCTTGGTCTAATGTTTATTTTTAATTTTTTTTATTTTTATAATATTTTTAATTTGATTTAAAATAAATTTATTTATAACTAAATTTTAAAATATCAATTCTTTTCAATTTTTTATTTTAAATTTTTTTAATTTTTTGTTTAAAAAATTTATTTTCACAATATAATTTATATTTTATTTAAAAAAATAAACCTATCTTAAACTCAATTTAATTTGATATAACCCAATCAATAATCAAATTAAATTAAACTGGGTCAAATTTATAGTCCAAAAATTAACTTAAATATAAAATCGA
Organism: Delonix regia; assembly: GCA_037074485.1. Classification (NCBI taxonomy): domain Eukaryota; kingdom Viridiplantae; phylum Streptophyta; class Magnoliopsida; order Fabales; family Fabaceae; genus Delonix; species Delonix regia. Next base: position 36,807,729 of record CM073454.1, read on the forward strand.
ATCAAATCTTCTCTCAGTCGACACAAATAAATTCAACGCGGCCTGGCCCCAAACCGTGCTCACCCTTGCTATAAATATATATTGAGATTTGAGTTAATTAATGAGGAGGAGAAAAAAGGAGAAAGGATAAGGAAGATGGGGAGTGAGAGGGAGAAAAAGTGACGTGAAAGTTGAGAGAGGCGTCAAGTCGGAGAAGATGGTGACATGAAATCAAAACCATCGAATAATGAGTATTCATTGTACCACTCTTGTTTATTTCATTTTTTCCCCTATTATTATACCCCACCCACATTTTATTTCAACCTCTCCCACTTGCAAATTAATATATAATAATACATACAAAAAATTGATAGTAAATGATTTAACTTTTATACATTTTTTCTAAAATGTGTTATTATCAAATCAAATATAATTTGTATTATTATTGGATTTTCAATACATTTCAATATTTCCCGTCAATTAAATAAAATGTATTATTATTGGATTTTCAATACATTTCAATATTTCCCATCAATTAAATAAAATGTATTATCTTTTTGTATTTTATAAGAATATCTTTTCCAGTTTAGATGAAATTAAATTGATTAAACACAACAACTAGGAAATAATCAAAGCTTTCATTATGTTTTAAAGATTATAATAGCAGGTATTATTATGACTAATTTGTTTTTAAATTAAACGACTATTATTTTATAAAAATTTGTTATTATTATTTTTAACATTAAATTGAAAATATCAAGCTCCTATCCAATTTTGAGTGGACCCTGTTCTCTGCCTATACTCCTTCTCGTGCCTCTTGAAGTCGTCCCATTTTAATTCTTCAGGTCCTACCATTTTCGAATTCATTTATTATTATTTATGTTTTTCTTTCAACACTTGAAACTAAATTATTTCTATAATTATTTCATTTAAAACTGTTCCTATCAATATTGCACGCGCCCCACTCTCTTTGTTTTTTCTAAAATAAGAAAATGTCACTTGCTCTTCTTTTCTTGTATATATATATATATATATATATATATATATATATATATATAACTTCCATCGCATTAGAAGCATTTCCTAGAGCCGTCCTCATGTGATTCCTCATTCCACGTCTGTATGTTTTCTGTCGTTTTGTGAATTCCAAACCCACAATAATATCAAGCAAGCACTGTGCTATCTTCACTTTATTCAAAATGAATAGTGTACCATTCTCGGTTTTATCCATTCCATTTCTCAAATAAATTCCATGTGCAACGAATACAAACTTCCCTCAAGTTTTATTAAACACACATATATTTACTTTTATATATTTTCTAAATAACTACAAAATTTTATAAAATAAGAAAAAGTTACCTTATATTTTAATCAATGTTTGCAATAAAAAAACATATCAAATTAAACTATTGGTAGGGTTACTTTTTATTTTAAGAAAAAGATGTATATTACTTAAAAATAAAAAAGTTTATTCTATTTTAGCAAAATTGTTCCAATGCCTAATGCATATTTTAAGAGAGTGAATTTATCTTTGTACAACAGTGGTGTTGTATAGTGGTAGATTAATTTAAAAAAATTAATAATTGAAAATTTAAAAAAAATTTGTGTGTAATATCTAGAGAGAGAGAAACCAATTTGAAGGAGGAGTTATGGTAGAAGTTTGGACACTAGTTAAAGTTAGGGTAAAAATTAATGATATTTTGAGGTCTACTAATAAATTGGCAAATTAAAAGCCACAGATAGTAGGGAATCAAGTAACCGGAAACCATGAGTTACTTTCCAACTCTTCAGCTCACAAAACCAATTCAATTATATGGTTCCCAACTTGCTTTAAACTTCCAATTTTTTTCGCTCTTTCATAACCAATAAAACAAAACTTTGCCCCTCGGTTTTGTTCCCTCTATGGGCTTCTCCGTTCCCGCCATTTTCTCATAAATATTATTTAGTACATTCTAACTTTTGTTCATCAACATAAAAAAAATATTATTATTATCTACTAATTACGAGGGGCGTTGCAGCGGATCCAGCGTGTTGATTTTGATGATGAGAAATCCAATGGGCACAAGCCACGTGGATGGATGTTACACCTAATAAACACTCATTATCTGTTGAGCCACGTGGCTAACGAAGACGCCACCTGTCATTTATGGTTGTGGCACAGTATGGTAACGAAGGAAATTCCTCTACTTTAACCGCACTGGTAAATGTAGTTCATTGGTTTTTATCTAACCGGGGTTGCACCCTAACCTAACCACGGTTATAACCCCCTCTTTTGGTAGTTTATAAGCGACCCTAACCAGGCCGGAGTTTCTGTAAACATCCAGTTTCCACCCAACACAATCATACGCTATGATGCTTGGAGAGTCCCATCACGCTAATCCCACCGTCCACGTGCCCCCCTGGCCTCTCCAGCTCGATGATTCATCCTCCGAGGTGTATTCCTCTTATCCGGTGAGTGGTGTTTCCGTCAATTTCGACGGCAATGCCAGCGCCGGCGATTACTCCCCCTATTACTTGCAAGAGGCTGTGACGGCGCTGCAGCGTTATCTCCCGTCCAACGATGCAGACATGGACTCCGACTCCGAGGTTCTGGGTCGGGAGTCTGATGCTCCGGTGGATGCCTATTCCTGTGATCATTTCCGCATGTACGAGTTCAAGGTGAGGAGGTGCGCGCGTGGACGGTCGCATGACTGGACCGAATGCCCTTATGCTCATCCCGGCGAGAAGGCTCGCCGGAGAGACCCCAGGAAGTATCACTATTCCGGCACTGCATGCCCGGAATTTCGCAAAGGGAACTGCAAGAAGGGGGATGCGTGTGAGTTCGCTCATGGAGTGTTCGAGTGTTGGCTTCATCCAGCTCGTTATCGCACGCAGCCGTGCAAGGACGGGAGGGGCTGCCGGAGAAGGGTGTGCTTCTTTGCTCACACGCCGGAGCAACTCAGGGTTCTGCCTCAGCAGAGTCCGAGGAGTGGCAACTCGGCCGATTCATACGATGGCTCTCCTTTGAGGCAGGCGATGGAGTCCTCTTGTGCTAAAACGCTGCCGTTCATTTCCTCTCCAGGGTCGATTTCTCCACCTGCTACGCCTCCGGCGGAGTCTCCTCCTGTGTCTCCGATGGCTCAGTCTCTGAGCCGGTCTCTAGGTTCGAGCTCCATCAATGAGATGGTGGCTTCGCTGCGTAATCTGCAGCTGGGTCAGGGGAAGTCGTTGTCCTCTCCTTGGAATGTTCCTATGGGGTCTCCCTGTTACGGGTCTCCCAGGGGATCCATGCTCCGACCCGGATTCTGCAGCCTCCCAACTACCCCTACGCAGGCGCCTACTCGTGCCGGCAAAACTAGCTATTTCGATATTTGGGAACAGAGTTACGAGGAGGAGCCAGTGATGGAGCGTGTGGAGTCTGGAAGGAACATCAGGGCAAAGATGTTTGAGAAATTGAGCAAAGAGAATTCTCTGGAGATATCGGGTCAGGCTGCTTCCGGTGGAGCTCCGGATGTCGGGTGGGTTTCGGAGCTGGTGAAGTTTTATTGAGCCAGGTGGCTCATCTGTTTCTGACGATCACGTTTCTGATTTCTTCGTTTTCATCTGTGATGCCATGGTGTGTTCTCTTGGTGCCACTATTCTGATTTCCCTCTCTCTGCGTACTTAAGAATGTGAGGTGGAAGCAGAGAGAGGAATAGTAAAAAGATTTATTTGGGAAAAATATGTAAATATTTTATTATGCAGGTATGGGTGAGGAGGAGCAGAATCTCTTTTTGGTTTTCGGGGGAGATTTGTCTTGGAAAATTAAGAAGAGCATGCACATTGATTTGGGAGACTTAGTATCCATAGCTTTTGTATAGTTGTAGTGGATTATGATTATGGATTATTAACTAATATATGTTTATTATTACTGTTGCCACTTATTCATCTCATCATCAATGTACAATTTTCTGATATATATATATATATATATAGGATCAAGCCCGTGCTTTATCCAAATAATAGTTGATGTCTGTTTGATCAAAATCTCTTTTGGAAGATGTGTTTGAGAGTAGTACTATTTTGTGGGTCATTGACGATCAATGAATGGTGTGCAGGGTCCCATTCGCTTGTTTTTTCCTTTTACAATGAGTAAAAATGCAAAAAGTAATGAGTGGTTCAAAACAGATACAGTGTATAACGTAGTGGAAAGAATAGGTTAGAGCAAGGGAGGCAAAGTGGAGAAGAGAAGCTGAAAATGGGGAAAGCCGAAGGGGGAATAGATTGATGTATTGGCTTCATTGATGATGGTGCATCCCCAAAAACGATGACATTTTTGGCGTTTTGTTTGAAGATTTGTCGACTTCAGTGATGTAAACAGTTGGATATCACTGTACGTGGCTCAAGTTACTGTATCCATATCTTATGGATTTTTCTTCACTTTCAAAATATTTTGGAAAAAAAAAGTTAAAATTAATAGAGTTCATTATATTTTTATTATCTGGTTAATAAAGCATATATTTTTTAAGCATAATTCAATGGGTATATAGTTGTTTACAAAAAAAAAAATCATATATTTATTATGTCTCTACTAAAAAATTATACATTTATTGTATTTCTATTAAAGACCTTCATATGGAAAAAGTCTTGTGATTGATTTCTTTTAAAAACCAAAAGAAAGCATTGCCAAAATAAAGATATTTAGATCCTATTTTTAGTCTAATAATATCACTGGATCTAGACTTGTAATCTGTTCATGGATATAAGAATTTCAAGTTAAAATTTGGACAAATAGTTAAAATCCTTTTGCATTTGTTGATATTAGAGAAGTGTTATGGATGTAACTATCTTGACTTGTATGCTTATCTGGATAACCTTGGAGAATTATTATATTAATAGGATCGTAGTCGTAGCGATATAAAATTGAGAATCAAACGGCGGCTAGAATTTGAATAAGTCATAGTACCATTATAGATCATTAAAAAAGTTGAAGTGAAAGAGAAATGACAACAACGTCGGTAATAATGTAAAATATTTTTTGGAGGGAAGTCAATCCTGTAACTGAAGGCTAGAATGGGAAAAAGCTTGGTTGAGGTTGAAGAATGAAGTAGAAGCGTGGAGTGGTTATTTAGGTGCTTGCCCTCTACTATAAGAAACAAGGCCCAATCCTTTTTGGTCTTCCATTTTGCCAAAAGCCCTTTGCGTAAGGCTGGGACCTTATTATTAAACGCACACTTGTCTACATTATTTACACTTTCACTTTACCCTGTCGGCTTTCCAAATTCGCAGCAAGTTACATCATTTTATTGATTTTTTAAGTCAGGAAGATTAAAAACCAATATTAAGAAAAAGAAAGAGTGTTCGGATTTGAGGAGCCAAAATATCATGAATATCTTCTATTTTATATTTAGAGGTGAGGGGAATAAAAAAATAAATGAACATATTCATAAATTTATAGAAGGAGATTTATATATGTTTTTTAATTATAAAAGCTTATATTGGGTATATATCAAATTTTTATAGCATAAATCTCCTCTCGAATGCGACTGTAAAATACTTGTAGGTATTTTATTCAGAGTATCTCAAATCTCTCTTTTTAATTAATTATCTATTGTATAATAGTTTTGTCCTATTTATAAAGGGAGTTAGGGTTTAATAGTAATTTTTATAATTACTATTTTATTCTTATTTAATGAGTACTTTCTATGGGTGAACTTTGTATAAATATTTAATAGATTTAAATCCTAATATTCTAACAAGAGGAAAATGTGTAAATCTGATGATTAATATTCAAATAATTGCACTATTTGACGGTTAAAATTAAATTTGGGTGATTACATATAGTAAAAAAATATCAATATTTATTACATGCAATTTTGAATTTTAATCTAATAATTCTTGATAAAGGAAGTGCATAGAAAGAATTTATCCAATTTGGAAAAAAAAAAAAAGAGATAGAATAAAATAACAGGTCTTGTGTGATTTTTTTATTTAAGAGTTTAACAAGACAATGAAAGGTGTCATTAATCAAATGTGATGACTTATAAATTGTTCTTCTACTAGTTTTTTAATTGATTCTAACAAATTTTTAAACCAAAAAAAAGGATAGAACTGTAATTAAGTATATTACCTATTTTATTTCATCCCAACACCCTTAATTTGAAAACTTAAACAAAGATAAGTTATTGATGACCAAAAAAAAAAAGTGTAGCGTGTCTTATATATTTTCATTCCATTATATATATATATATATATATATATATTTCATACAATTAACAGTTTAGATTATAACAACCATTTCATTCTTTACCATACATCTAAACACGCTCTTATTCTTGAAGCGTCAATTCATTTTATATAATGTTGATATCTTGGAATTATGAACGACGTGAAACTTGTATGTGATACATAAATCCGACAGAAACAGCGTGGGAAGAGGAAACGTCACAAATCCGGATCCCCTCCGGTATTATTGGAGGAGATTTTTTACGAGGGTAATTGAATTTAAATTAAATGGTCTTCAATTTTTATATAAAATATAATTTTTAAAAATAAAAATTTTTTTATTGATAAATATATTCATATTTTAAATTTTTTTTATAAAAAATGATATGTAGTTAAAAAAATAAAAAAATAAAATTATTTTTAACATTTCACAGTTTATTTTTTATATTTTAAAATTTATTATTTTTTAACTAGATATTATTATATATATAAAAAATAATTTAAAATATTAAAAAATATATTTTTATTTATAAAAATAATTATTTTTTAAATCATTAAATTTATACCCAATAACCATAAACGGAGAAAACAGTCGCGCGAAAGGTCACTATCGAAGGGTAGAGAGTAGACAGTATCACAGTAGAGAGTAGAGAAACATTGTTCCAAGGGAAAAAGGGGAAAAAGTGGACTGGGGGAGTAATGGTATGACCCCGACTTGAGGGAAGGCTGTTGGGTATGTGCCAACAGGCTTTGGCATTCTCCTTAATTTCTATGAATTATTAATTTAACGTTAACCCCACAACCACAGACAATATCATGTAGGTTGTTGCATTTTGAGATAAGGTGATGCTCATGCTCATCCCTGGATTTGACTCCTATGCTTTTCTCACTTACCGCATTCTTTCATCTTTCTCCCTCCTTCCCTCTCTCTCTCACTCTCTCTATAATATTGATGTCCTTAAACATTATACCCAAACTCAGGATCTCACCATCAAATATTATAGGTTTTCTTACTGTGCTACTCCACTCACAATATTCAATGCTTTATATTTCCTTTCATCATTATTTTTTTCACTTAAAGTTGTTGTTGTTTTTTTTTTTTTTCCAAATTTAAGCAGTTACGGAATAGTCAAAACGTAACACTTTTTCCCCTTCTGATTGTGTTGATGTGAAAAAAAATTGTAACGTATTTTATCCTTTTCTAATTCTGTGGAAGCATCAACATGACTTAATAGGGTTCTACAATCTCGATAATTTCATATAGAAAATTTGCAATTAAATGCTCTTAATTTGTCATTATTAATAGTATTCAAAGTTATTAAAATAATGTAAGTATTTTTTTAGTTGAACTTATAATATATTATCTTTATAAAGTTTTTTAATTAAATTTCAATGTAGGCCCTATATGTAGAAAATTTGTTTTTAAACCCTCATAATTTTACCAATATTAAATTTAGTCCAAATTATCAAAATTATGTAAGCATTTTTAGTTGAATGTATAATATACTATCTTATAAATCATCCAAATTATGAAGATGTGATTACAAATACTTTAAAATTGAAGAGCACAATAAAAAAGGAGTAAATATATGTTGTAAATCTTGTGTGGAATATTTCATTTAAAAAATGGACAAAGATTGATTTATGTAATTATAAAAGTTAAAAAGTATGAATGGATGGAAAATGAAAGTTTAATATTAAAATATGTGAAAATCATTAATGATAAATATTAATTATATAATATATGAACAAAAAGGCAAAAAAGAGGTAATATGAAATAATGAGAAAGGGTAATACATATAACATACATAGAGGTTTAGAATTTAAAGTTAAGAATACAAAGACCAAGTAGAGGATGATAATATCTATGACCCATAATATTAAGGGTAATAATATCATTAGTTATAATAATGACTTCCAATTCTACACTGAGGTCGTCGTCTAACTTGTTGAGGTCAATGTTGTGGTGGTTGATCTTCTTGACCTTACACATTTTCATCCCTTTCATCTTTTGCACATTGGTTATGGTGGTGTTTAAGGCTGGTTGGTAGGGAATTTAAGTCTCATTGTGGTGATTGAATAAGAGGAATATATTGGTGTGGAGTGTATAAACCCATTTGCTGTTGATGGGAAGAGCCTTAACATTCGAAAGACCCACCATCATACTCAGTATTGAATGCAAACATATTAGTAAATACCAAGCTAAATGTCATAAGTGGTTTTGGGCAAATGTCTAATGATGAATCCATGCAGCGTATGAAGACCTAGGTGATGTGGGTACATAGTATGATGAACCAGCTTCTCCAAGATTAGTAAACTATGATAGGGGTAGAAAGGAAGATGGTTCAGCACTGGTTCCTCTTAAATCTATATGCATTTGTGGCTAGGAGTAAGATGATGACTCAACCACTCTAGTTGGCATAAAAGAAGATCCTGTAGTAGTGTTGTCATCACCATCATCGTCATCATCCTTTGGTGGTTGAATGAGGTTCCTTCTTGACATGAAATCATGTGCTCATTAACCATTCCTAGGCCTTGGAATATGTAGCCATAGTAATTTAGTTGCCTAGGAAGCACATTGGGATGTAGTCATGTCTTGATGCTCACCAAGGGCATGAAGCATTATGTGATATTCTCGGCCCATTGTATTTCTAAATTGGCCATAATCAAGGTTCGGGAGTCTTCAATACTAAGTCAATACAGGCCCTTTGCCAAATTAGCCTGTGACATATGTAAAATAGTTAAAAATGTTACATTTGTTAAAAGTAAAATACAAAGAAAGTAGGAGATAGCGTAACATCATTACCAAAAAACCTTTGCCATCAATAACAAGATAAATCCATCTACATGTGCATATCTAATTGCATTTCATATACTCTAAATTATAATTCGTAGGCCCTGTAGTGAAGTCAGTTAGAGAGAGGGTGCTACGCCATAAATTTGACATTGTAAGGAAAATGATATGCTCTTGACGTCAACCTTTCTTTGTCTTACTATAAAGCTAGAGTGTGTGGACCAAGCCTAAGTTAAATGGCTCTTGTGGAATGAGTTGTATCCGACTAAACTCTACATGGTGCCACTATACAATATGAAAGCAAATAATCGGGACTGGTGATAGCCAAATGTCTTAAGAGACTAAGTAGTACTATGGAATCATCTGTTACACACTTGGGGCTTGTTTGGTATGGCAAAATTACTTTTGTGGGAATGGAAAAATAAGTAAGAAATAGAATAGAATCTTAAAGATCAAAAGATTGTTTGGTATGCAAAGGAATGGAATGTATGATGAAAATAATTTTTATGTTTGGTATAAGGTAGTTTGGAATGGAAAGTGAAGTAATTGTCTAAAATACCCTTATTAATGAGGCAAAGAAAAAAACAATAAAGTAATGAATAAAAAAACAAAACCCTCTCCATCCCACGATCCCTTTCTATTCTCTGCAGGATGTCCATTTCATTCTTTTCTCTGCCAGTCTCATTCCATCTTTTAGCTTCATCTTAATCGGTTGTCTTCATCTTGTTAGTCTTCATTGGTGGTTCTTCTCAGTCTTCTTTGGTCGTTGTCGTCTTGTGAATCTTCAGCATCCTTCATCGTCATCGCATTTCAGGAATAGGGTTATTCCAAAATTGTTGTTCACTCTAAAGAGGTAAGTCTCAATTTCTAGTGTTCTCTCTTTTATATTGTGCATTTTGAGTTCTGAATAGTTATGAAGGCTTGCCAGCATTGCTATGGTGTATAGAGTTATGTTATTAAGGTTTTTGATGGTGTTATGGTATTGTTGCTATGAATAGGTTAGGAAGATTGCATAAGATGTTCTTTTAGTATTAGTTAAGTTAGACAAACATAAACAAGAAGAAGGAAGAACAAGATTGATGAATCTAGGTAGCTTTGTTTAACAGTGGTTTCTGATTATCAGTTCCTACATGCTTATAGCTTCGCTTCCTGGTTCACATGGCTACGTTTAGTGTTGGGGACAACAGTGGCATGATTAGTGTTAGGTTCAGGAATGTAAACTGTAATTATGGTACAAGAGTGTGTGTATACATATCAGAGTTAGAGAAAAACCTAAACAAGCTGTATGCCAAATGTGAACATAACAAATGCAAATTTTTTCATTGGTTAACACCAATTATGGATGGTGATGTGAGTAACGACAATGGATACGAGAACTTCAATGGAGTGACAGTAGTAGACATTACACATTCACCATGTTCTTAGAATTTTGCTAAGATGGAGACTGATTTAATGAGAGTGAAGATGTTAATCCTAGTTATTGGCTGTGTGTGTATGTGATGCTTATGTTTTTGTTATGTATTTGTATCACTAAACTTTAGGGATGCAAGTGAGTACATATGCTATGTGATATGTGACTATTAATCCTTGTTATTGGTTGTGTGTGTGTGGTGTTTATGTTTTTGTTATGTATTTGTATCCTTAACTCTATCTACGTAAGACATCAAATTATATGTAGTAAGTTCAATGATATGTGACTGTTGCTAGATGACTTATGATCATACAATGAACTCAATGAATTGATACAGAAAATACAAATAAATATGTTTCTTGCCTAATTTATTATTCTCATAAATTCATAAAGAATACAAGCCAATATGGTTTAGTTAGAACCTAAAAACTAGAAAAAACTGATAGTAATATGGAAACAACTAAAACAAAATTTTGATGCAAAAAGATGGCCCCTGGGCTCCAATTCCAAATAGATGGCGCTGGGGCACCATAAATACAACGCCCAGGTGCCAATTCTAGAGAGATGGGCCTCAAGCACCATAAACACAATGCTCGGGCGCCATTTGTGCCCAGAAAATTACACCTAGGTGTTAGATCTGAGTGCTCGGACGTCAGAAAAATTGATGATGTACTGGGAACCAAGTTCAAGGATCAACCATCTAATAATAACATGACAATGATTTACATATAATAATTTATGGCTACGTAATTTCAAAAAATTGCATTCAATTACCACTAGTGTTGTATAGGTACGTGTTCATACATTATCAACCCATAATGGGATTTCCATGAGTTACAACACATCCATATATGGGATACGTGCATTATATACCTAATGACTAATCCACGGCTAATCCATGGTTAGCAATACACAACATAATACATGGTTAATCCATGACTAAGTTCCACATACACAAAAAATAACCTAACTTATGTCATAATTAACATGGACCAAAAAGTATCAAAAGACTACAATAACATATTATCTACCCAACCATGCTTCGAAGCCAAGCAACCTTGGAGGTATTTGGGACACTTTTGAACATTGCCATCAACCTGTCAGAATTGGATAACTTGATATGAGCAAAATACACCTCGCCCTTCTTTAGTCCTTTAACCTTCAGCAACTTAGAATACAACTGCTCAACCCTCTCATCCATATCTGCCTCCCTTGCTGGTCGATCGATATGGCTACACAGCTTGTCAGTGATTACATTAAAGGTTTCATCCATTTGCCTAGCCACCTCACGAAGCACTTTAATAAACTTATTGTCACATCCCAAAAATCCCTGAAGTGGGACCGGTACAGGACACGAGGAAAATCCTTGAACCTACAAGCTTACACTGGATGGACATTCAATACCATGCCAAAACTATACAATTTCCACCACATACATAATAACTTTGCCTTCATATAGAAATAAGTGGTTAATATAACACAAGGAGTTTTGTAGAAATTTTGGTAGAATCTCCCCAGTAAATAGGACATCCCGAAATTTCTACAACATCCTGTCAGGCAACAAATATATATAAAAGAGCTCTGCTCTCATCAGCACAACCCAGTACAACATATATCAAATTACAACAATAAGGAAAGTTCAACTGTGGTCTCTATACAATCCAAGAATAACAAAACAATGGCTATCACCCTAATTATATACATCTCAAAAAGAATGAGCCATGAATATCAAAATAATCAAAAAGAAATAGATCCCTCAATCCCAAGCAGGCTCACTAAAAGAATTCCAGTCATTGCTTTGCTTCCTTCGAGAATTCACCAACCTCTTTATCTGAGATAAAATTTTTTCGGTAGATAGCACCCCAAAATTAGTAATAAAGTTACATATATATAAATTGAAATTAAAACGTGATTAAGAATTGAATGAAATGGGATAACATTTAGAATTTCAAATAAATACCGTTACAAATAACCCACTAGCTAGTTAATGCATATATCAAAATATTGAATTTAAGATGCCTTACACAAAAATCAATAAGTTTCTGGGTATCATTTTAGGGGAAGGACTATTATGGACTAATCCAGTATGGCACATAGTCACAAGGGCAAATCACAACAGGTGAGGATACACAATCCTCAAGGATAATTGTAACACTTGCCAAATTATGATGCAAAATTTTGTTCTTAGGAAAAGGGAGAGTAAAATATTTGTGTTGTGTATTATTAAACAGATATGAGCTTTGGCTTAGTGGTAAGGCTTGACATCCAGATGCAAGAGGGCATGGGTTCGAGATGCAGCTCCCTCCTCCCCCAGAAAAATTTTAGTGCTGAGACGTGTCCCTCACACTGGTGAAATTACCAAATTGCCCTTCTTACCTTTTTCTCCCTTCCTGTCATTTTTCTCGTCAGAATGCCGCTCCTTCATTTTCGGTCTTTGCTGTGTTTCTCTACCACGGTCAGCCACCACCACCTTCAACCAGCTTCTTCCCTCATCGGCGACGTGTTCTGGACGACCACCGCCAGCAGTAGTTTTTCGGCAGTTTTCGCAAAGCTAAGATTAGCGAGTTTTCAACAGATTTGGTGAGTTTTAGCCAATTGTTTTATGAAAGTGATGTTAAGAGAAGCATTTTTGGCCTTTCCCCATTGAATTTCAGCTTTGGAAGTATGATTTTAGGCTAGTTTTTTAGAGTTGTTCTGACAGGGACCAAACTAAAAAAATTTTGAAATTTTGGGGTTTTCAAAAAATGGTGAAATGCTGCAATGTAATGGGTTTAAATTGGTCTTATAAGAATACTTTTAAGGTGTATAACATGAAACACTATTGTTCATCATGGTTTTACTTGGGTTAAAGGTAAAAGTATGGAATTTGGGACTAAAGTAAAAATTTAAAAAGTTTTTAGGGAATTAGGTGATGGAATCAGGGGAAATGAGCTAGGGTTTATTTTTAGTAATAATGAGGTAGATAAATAATTCCTTGCCTTTCAAATGACATAGGTAGCTCTTAGGGGTGAGATGGTCACCCAAGGGAAGGCATTGGATCGCTGGTAATTGACAATGCTCAAGTGCGCAGACAACACTCCCCAATACTCTTTATATATGCTTTACTTTTCATTATTTGAAAAGGTTTTAAAATTATCATTTTTAACTTTGGCATGACTATATTTTATTAGAGTTGAGATTATAAGCAAATGAAATCCCTTGATATGTTAGATGGCTTTATGTATGATTTTGGAAACGACTTTGGAGAAACCTCATGCGTACGATTAGGAATAACTGCTTGGTAAATCATTGTTGAAAATACAAATGGATTTCATGCATACTTGCTACTTTTCCTATATATGCTTGTTTTAATTCCATTATAATTGGAAGGACTAGTTAGGACATTGACAACCAATAGCAGTACTATTAGCCTTGAGTACACCTAGGTAATGACCCAGCTAGCAGGGTTAATGATGGTGCTTATCTTGTGTGATGGTCATCACATGAGGACTGATGAATGATAAACTTTTGTGAGTTATGACCTCACGCCTATTGGTTATTTGCCCTCGAGGATTGTGTATCCTCGCCTGTTGTGATTTGCCCTTGTGGCTATGTGCCACACCGGATTGGTCCATAGTAGTCCTTCCCTTGAAATGTTACTTAGAAACTTATTGATTTTTGTTCATGGAATCTTAAATTCAATGTTTTGAAATGTGCATTTTCTAGTTGGAAATGTTTATTTGTAACGGTGTTTACCTGCAATTAAATGTTATTTCATTTTATTCAAAGCTTGATTCACACTTGATTATAATTTATATTTGAAGTTTTATTACTGATTTTGTGGTGCTATCTATTGAAAAAATTTTGTATCAAATAGGGAGATAGATGACTTCCTGGAGGCAGCGGAATAGAGACAGAAATTTTTGTTGGTGAGCCCGCTTGGGAAATTGCAGGATCTATTTCTTTTTAATTATTTTGATATTCATGGCTCATTTTTTAGATGTATATAATTAGGATGATAGTCATTGTTTTGTATTTTAGGTTTGTATAGTAACCACAGTTGAACTTTTCTTACTTTTGTATATTGGATCTATGCTATACTGGGTTGTACTGGTGAGAGTAGAGCTCTCCTGTATGTTTGTATTGTCTTATAGGGATATTGTAGAAATTTCAGGATGTCCTATTTACTAGGGAGTTTCTATTGAAATTTCTACAAAACTCCTTGTTTTGTATTAAACACTTATTTCTATATAAAGGCAAAGCTATTATACATGTGGTGCAAATTGTATAGTTTTGGCATAGTACTGAATGTCCATCCAATGTAAGGCTTGCAGGTTCAGGGATTTTCCTAGTGTCCTGTGCCGGCACCCCTCCAGGGAGTTTGGGATGTGATAGCAATTAATCAACAGGCGTGAGGTTATAACTCACGAAAGTTTATCATTCATCGGTCATCGTGTGATGTCCGTCACACGGGGCTAGCACCATCATTAGCCCTACTAGCTGGGTAATTACCTAGGTGTACCAAGGGCTAATAGTGCTGTTGTTGGTAGCTAGTGTCCTAACTAGTTTTTCTAATGGTAATGGAATTAAAACAAGCATGCAAAGGGAAAAATACCAGGTATGCATGAAATCAATTGGTAATGCAATAATGGTTTACCCGGCGGTTATTCATAACTGTACGCATGATGTTTCTCAAAAGTCGTTTTCAAAATCGTATATAATGTAATCTAACATGTCAATGGATTTCATCTACTCATAAGTTCAATTCCAATAAAATATAGTCATGACAAAATTAAAAATGATAATCATAAAACATTTCTAAATAATGAAAAGTGTAGCATATACGAAGAGTATTGGGGAGTGCTATTTGCGCACCTGAGCACCATTAACTGCTAGCGACCCAATGCCTTTCCTTGGGTGACCATCTCACCCCTATGAGCTACCTACACCATTTGAAAAGTAAGGAATTATTCCTCTTCCTCCTCCTTCAACCAATTTAGGCATTAAGCCAAACTATAAGAAATCATCTCCTAGCCTATAATTTAACATTAAAGAGTCCTTCTACTCCTAAGAGGCTTATCAAAATGGAAAACCAAGTCCCAATCACATCACCAGCCAAGTTTTCCCTTCTTAGGCATATTATCAAGCAACCATGAATTTTCCCATTCTCACCCATTCAAATCTCATTCATTGATTTTCTATAACTCCCATAATTTGTTGCTTCTAGCTTACTTAGACCATAGGTCATGTTTACACATTTCTAATCTCCTTAAAACATTTCCATATTGCAAAAATTCAAGAAAAATATGAATTAATTCCAAATCATCATTCCTAACCAATCAACAATTTCTAAATATCTCAAATGTTGCCTTGAAGCTGCCAATTACACCTCAAGTCACAAAAATTTTCAATTTGGTCCCTGAGAACCCTAAATCTCGGCCAAAATTGGGGTTTTCCATCTAAGACCTAATTTCAATCAATTGATAGTAGCTAAGGGTTGAAAATGAGCTGACAATCACAATGTATAACAAAATTTAGCTCAAAACTCATCCAATCTAAGCAAATTTTGTTGAGAAGCTCACTTTCAATGGCCCAAATCAATTCGTCGAAATTCCTGTATCACTGCTGGTCAATAGAGCTCGAGGTTAGTGGGAAAATGATGGCAAGAATGTAAGGAACAAAACCCACCCAAGAGACAATGGAAAAGAGACTCACTGGAGCTCCGATAATGTCATGATTCTCTGCGATTTTTCCATGGAAATCGCGCCCTTCTCACCAAAAAAATGATGGTTTCTGGCCAGCGACAGACCGGCGACTCTCAGGGGGTGGTAAGGTGCAGCTACGAAGAAGTAATGGGTGGCTCCGGCGACAATCACAGCTCCAGCTCCTCCCTACTTCTCTGCTCGATAACATACCAGGAAAGAGAAGATAAAAACGGCCAGGGGCATTTTTGTCTTTTCACACTGAGGGGGGGACACGTGTCAGCTCCTTAAAAAACAAAGGAAGTTGGGGAAGTCAGGTCTCAAAGTCATGGCCTCTTGAATATGCACATAAAGCCTAACCACTGAGCTAGCCTCAATCTTAGTATATAGTTTCACTTGATAAAATATTATACTCTAATCATTTTCTTGCAAAAAATTTCTCTCCTTTAATTTTTCATTAACTAATTTATTAATTATTATTTATCCCTCTAATTCCCTATTAATTGGGTCATTACACCTATCATCATGATCAATGTTGGTTCTTCTCCTCTTCCTCGAGGTAGTCGAGGTCTCAACTGCATGTTCAGGTGGGAGCTCTGAGAAGTCAAGATCAGCATGCACCTCAGCTCCAAGTTCCATGGTGTCTTCATTCCCCACTTCTGTGTTACCCCTCTCCAGCTCTTCCACAATCACAAGCAGACTGTACATCTTTTCTTGTGGCTTGATCCTTACCCTATACCATGCATAATTTCTCAAAGTGGGGAAAATGACTTGTTTCTAAAAGCTGTGACCTTTTTCTTTGACTGTGTAGAGGTGACATTGACAAACATAAGTTAGTAAAACATGTAAAAATGAGGAATTTTCCAAATAACAAGATGTAACTCATACCTTGATGTACTCATCCCACACCACTTGCTTCACAGTGACACACTTATTCTTAGGATCCCATCCAAACTCATATGTATTTACTTTATACACCATATCATACACTATTTGTTAACTTGTTTTGAGGGTCTTCACGTAGAATTGGATGTAGAGAACACCTTTAATGCCACATCTTGGACTTTGAGCCTTAAGTATTGCTTCCATTGTCTTCAAATGTCCAGCTCTGAAGTTGTTGTCTGTCAGAAATTTCCCTTCTGCCAACAACTCTATCAAGCACTCCACCAGCAATGCATTCTCAGTTAGGGTCCATACATGATGCTCACTTACTAGTGTGCTTGACTCAGATTATTGGTACATAATGGTTAGGGATTGAATGTAAAGCAACACACCTAAAGGTATAGTCATTTAGACATAAAGTAGACTAAGAGAAAGAACATGGAAAATAAATAAATAATTAACATTCCATGACACATAAAAAATAATCTAACACATGAAAGTACATTGATCCATGACAAATAAATAATAATTCATACAAACCATACAATCTAGTATATCATACTATAATGATCAAAGCACAATTAATAAAACCATGCTAAATTAAC
This sequence comes from Delonix regia, assembly GCA_037074485.1. Lineage (NCBI taxonomy): Eukaryota > Viridiplantae > Streptophyta > Magnoliopsida > Fabales > Fabaceae > Delonix > Delonix regia. Next base: position 36,825,264 of record CM073454.1, read on the forward strand.
AACAACCCGTAAAAATCATGAAACTTCATACTATATTGTGGAACACAAACACCTAAAGTTTAACTATGTCCCTTATGCCTTATAAACTCAAAGAACATGTCTTTTGCCATTCTATCCCGCTAATTACTCCAAGCATTAGAGGTTTCAATTGTTGAGATAGGATCGCCATCTACCGGTTATGTATCCTCATCCCATAGTTGATCTTTCAATGGATCTAACGCATTATCTTGTCGTATAAGATTGTGCAAAAGGAAGCATGCAATAATGACGCAGTTATGTATCCTTACTAGGTAGAATGATGGACTTTGTTGGATAGCCTATTGAAGCTTTAACATGCCAAAACAACGTTCAATAACATTCTTGGCTGATGAATGTCTCATATTGAAACTCTCTTGTGGGTTAACTAGGTGACACCCTTCTCTCCATTCAGTAAAATGGTATCTTTGTCCTTTATAAGGGGCTAGAAAACCTTCACAGTTAGTGAAACCTGCATCAACTAAATAACATTGACCTGCATCATATATAAATTAATGACTCAATGTTGCAACCTATGTAATACATATGAAGTAGTAGTGAATATACCAGAAAAGAACTTACCATAGGGAACCTTTAAGCCATGCCTCTGTGCGATTGCATCTTGTAAGACCCTTCCATCGGTAGTAGACCCTTCCTAACTCGGTAACATGATACAAATTGTGCATCTCATGAGCATAGCCTTAATACATTAGTAGTGATTTCACGTTTTCTATTTCGATATCTTGCTTTGTCTTTTTTCGATACTTTTATCCTTGTATAGGTCCCATCAAGTGCACCAAGGCATTTCTAGATCACTCAACAACATGCAATAGGTATGAGACAAAATAAATCACAACTTAATCAAGAGGACTAAAAAATGGAATAATCATACCTTGAACTATTTCCATCGGTCATCAGTTGAATCATCAGGTACAAACTCTGGGGTTTTGAATAGCTTATCCTCTAGCTGCATCATGGCAATTAATACCACTTTGAAATGTCTACTTATTGTCTCCCTCGACCTCCTAAATTGGAATTGAATAACTCTATTTTTAACATAGTGGGCTAGAATATGTAAGAACATAGCCACTTGCTCATCTACTAGCATGTTTTTTGTAGGCCTAAGACCCCCTATTATGTTAAGCATACCACAGAGTCGGTCAAAGGTAGATCTATACATTCTTAGTGGGTTGTAGCAAGTTATGTTACTTGTGAAGACTAGGTTCCTAAGGTGGGCTCGCTTGGCATAGAGGTCTAAAGTATATGATGTATGATAGATATGCCTCCTATGCAGAGCAATGGTAACAATTATAGAGAGGTAATTTTTATGAATCTCTTAGACAATTTTTAACCACCAAGCTAAGAGATGAACAAGCACTTTTCTTTTATTTTGGTCCATAACTGCATTAATGGAATAGTAAGGTCAAACATGTTTTCTAATAAGCATTGTAAGACTTCTTACGTGGGATAAGACACTAAGCTCTCGAAAAATGAAACTTTCCAGAAGTGAGTATCTAAACCACAGTAAATGATGTCAAAACACTATCCCATCAAAGATTATCTGGGAAAAAAATTAGAGAACTGAACATCACCAATCCAGCGAAAAAGAACCATAATAAACAGAGCAGAACCATGATCTAGCAAAAAAAGAAATACATTAGAAGCACCAAGAGGGAGAACATATCAACACTCACATTTAATGAAAGATAAACTACAAGCAACTTAAAGGTAGAACATATCAACGCTTATCAAAGTAGCAACATTGATAAAAAAAAACAAGCTAAAAGTCTCACAAAGATGACATAAAAACATTTTGACGAAAATGACTGATCAAGAGGATGCAGCCAAACCAGTGAGAAGAGGACGCAAAATCATTTTAATGTAAAAACACACCAGAAAAATATTCTGACGACTTTAGACGTAGCCAAGTTAGTGAGAAGAAAAAAATAGAAGTAATATAACTTACTAGAATGGTTATCGGAGCTTGAAGCTAGAGCAACACACTGATGCTAGAGAGGGAGGTCGAAGCTGGAGACTCTGCCGCAAGGACATATGAGAGCTAGGGCAATATGATTGAAAATGATATATGGGATGGGTAGCAAGGGTATTTTTGTCAGCAAAATATTGATTCCATGGAGAGATCTCTAATTCCATAGGGTGTTTAATGGAATCTTAATTCCCATACTTAAGGTAATTTGTTATTCCAATGAAATTCCTTTTTCTAATTCCTTTAGCATACCAAACATCCTACTTTAATGGGATCTATCCCTAGTTCCAATTCCATCACCTAGTTTCCTTTATACCAAACAAGCTCTAAAAGTATCGTAGGGTCGACAAATTATCTGTGTGGAAGCATAATTAAATAATGTATGACATATTGCTACAGACATATTATGAACATAAATTATATGAGGATGGTAACAAACCTCATCTTCCTTCGTCTTGTTTAAGAACACTTTGTACAGCCTTAAAACTTGTGGAAGTTCCCTGACATGCTTTCGCTTGCATAAATGAGCCAATATTGGTTAATAAGAATTGTTTTAGATGTTGATTTCAAAACGAACTTAGGGAAATGTATTTATACTTAAGCTTAATGGTTAATACAATGGATACAAATCTAAGCAGGAATTAAGTATTAGAGGACGTGCTGGTGTAAGCATGGGGAAACAACCTTATGTTCATAATTGTAGCAAATGTAAACAACCACTAATATTAACTTCATCATAGCTGATAACATTACATATATCTTTATAGAAGAATACTAAGACTATTGATCCCTAACTATATTGGCCTACAACCTGGAAATCCTCTAGTAATGGTAGATACATCAATATGACTCGATGTCCTATTCGATCTGATATGAGGTAGCCACCGAGTAAGCGTATGATGTATGCATAGGTGAACTGCTGCACGGTGGCATTGTTTGCATCATTTGATATATGTGCAAAGTGTTTGACTAACTAAGTAATGATCAATTGCTGGCAATCAAAGCACTCTAAAGGTGTAGTCATGCCCAATAGAGCTTCACACATAGCTAGTCAATCAAATTCGATGTATTCAGGCACAAACATTCCTTCGAGCAATCCTAATTGCATTGCTATGTCTTGCAATGTGATTGTACACTCACCACATGTGTTACGACCCAAATTCATTGGTCGTGACCAGCGATAGACTAAATTAACTTAGCCCAGTTAGCCTAAGATAACAATTTTACATTTTCCATAAATATCGATGAAACACATTAGACATTCTTTAAAATATAATTCAACAATTTCACAATGATATTAAACTAATCAAACTTAATAATGTCTCAAAATATATATTTAGCATAAAAAGGAAAAAAACCCACACAATACTTATAATATTTCATAGCATTTATAAACCCCATATAACTAGACATCTAGTAGCCACTACCTTGGAGTCAGACGTACATTATGATTAACCCAAAATGACATACCAAAAAGTTTGGACAATAAAAAAATTCTTGGAGCAACTTTACTAGCACATGCTGATCTAAAAAATATTAAAGAGAGAGGTGTAAGTTTACCACTGACTTAGTGAGTGCATAAATAACAAAGTAGAAGGGAATACAATAGAGGTCTTAAAATTTTTTTAACAAATATCATGTTTCGATTAAAAAAAAATACCATTTCTAAACCTTATAATTTTGAATAAAATGGGTATCAAGGAAAGAACTAGGATCATCATACCCTTAGCTCTTTTTCTAGATATGTCTTAATAATTAATACCTATATCCCTTTTATCATATATGTCTCAATATCTTATACTCATATCTATTTTTCTGGATATGTCGTAATAATTCATACCCATATCCCTTTACCGTATACATCTCAATAGTTTATATCTGTATCCCTTTATCAGATACGTCTTGATAATTCATTTTAACAAGGTACACCAAGGTCATTATCTCAACTAACGACTACGGGGTTCTTATTTGAATTTCCATCCAAATTTTAAATTATTAAAACTATTGAATATAAATAAATGCTTAAAAAAATCATATATATAATAATACAACAATTAAAGTAGACAAAATTATATGAAATATTATCATGAACTAAAAAGTGAAGAAAAAGGAATAATTAATGTCAAGAAGTACATCACAACCTTATATTTCCACATATACTCATAATACCATTTTAATAGCATATAGTGTTTCAACAATCATATCCATAATCATATAGTACACATCCATATATATATATATATATATATCATATATCCATAATCGAAAAATTTAAAATCATGAATTAATTCCCCTATAGGACGCAGAGCATTAAATAAGAAAATTGAAAGTTAGACAAAAAAATAAAATCAATCGGTAAAATGAAAGGTGCTACTTTGCTAATTATACACTCACCGATAGAGATCATTAGTAGATATCCCATATTCCTATAGCACAACTCGATTGAATAGGTATTGACAAAGTTATCTCTCAAACAAGATTAAAATATGAATGCTCCTTCCACGACCCATCTTAGTCATCTTTCTTCTCAAGTTTGAATGAGAAAACTAAAAAACGGTCCTGTTATTTGTAGAAATTTTTAAGTACTACATAAGTTACTATTTAGTACTATGTAAGTAACTATGTTGTACTATATAAATTACTATGTTGTTGATAACATGCAAGGTTACTATGCTGCCAACAGTTACTATATAGAGTTATTATATTGTTGACATTTACTATATAAGATTACTATTTTGTCAACATTTTACTATGTAAAGTTATTATGTAACTAATGATTACTATGTATATTACTATTTGATCCCATACAAATTTATTATTTAGTTTTATGCCAAATATTATACTATCAATATTTTACCATGCAAGTTACTATAAGACCGATATTTACTATTAAAGATTACTATTTATACTGTTTGACACTATACATGTTTTTATGTTGTCGTTGTTACAATACATGTTACTATTTATACTATGTAAATTACTATTCGATATTTACTATGCAAATTAGTAATTTAGATACTATGAAAATTACTATGCTTCATTATGCAATTTACTATATAATGTCAAAACTATATTAATATCTTATGATATATTTTAATGACCAATAATCTGTTTAATGTATAATTTCTGCCTCAGATATTTTCTACTTTCATTTTAATCCTTAAAATTTTATTTTCCTTATCCTTCTAAAGATCATACATATCTAACTATGTATGAATATATATATATATATATATATATGGTTATTACACCATGTCCTGTGAAAGATGTGTGTTTCTGGTCACCACCGCTCAACTAATGTCGAAACGAGTGCAGTGTTAAAATCAAATTGCCTAAGTTGTTTGACACCGTAGAATCTTGGTTGCTGAAGATAAGGTACAATGGCTAATAAGGGGTCGTAAAGTCGATCAACATGCTTAACTTGCCGTTGTTTCATAATGTGATATGCTTACGGAAGAAATAGCAAGTTAGAACATACTTTACATACGTGTACAAAAAATGTCAAATTTTATATTTTAGGTTAAATGACAACTTACACACCCAATCCATACAGCTTAAGAAACGTGACGTGATTGCAAGTAAAGTAGTGATGTGTCTTCTAGTTAGGGTTGACCATACATTGGTGAAGATTATGTAGAAATCATGCTTATGTCTTATATGATTTACTCTCAATGATAACAAATGCAAGTATGACCACTTTTTTATCCCCATATTGTAAAGGGGGAATCAACAAAATTCCATTGTACTTTCTATTACAAAAATGTGCCTTTGATATGGACCATTGGCTACACATGGTTAAATGTATATATATAGGGTTCAAATGTCCAAAACACACGATGAAGCATAATCACTGATTTTGATAAGGAGCTAGTATATAAGCATTCTTTACGAGAAAACTTGTAATAAGATCCAAGAATGAAGTGGACAAGTGTAGCCAATAGTTATGGCAATAAGGCGTATGATCTTTCCTTCTGAAAGCAATGGATATTGCTTGGTGCTTCCCCGACCACACATTCTTATAAATGACAGTATATCTAAGGATGCCGTGTACCTTTTTAATGACCTCTTGGATGGACACTCCTGGATTTTTAGTCTCCACTGCCACTAAGTACGATGATATCACATCAAAATTTGGCTTTGGATGGTCTTAAGACAATGATGTTTATACACATGTGTGAGGATCGTTGTATTTTGTAATTTGCCAATGGTTCTCCTTGTCCCTATGGCAAGCTTTAACCTTCCATTAGCATCGTTCACTATAATAAGAGTATCTATATTCTTCGTATTTGGCTTATTAATAATGAACAAAAAAAAAAATGTGGTGTACTCGAACAAAGTATGTCTTTATTGTGTGTCGTAATGACTTCTTATCAAAGTACCATAGTCTGACTTACAGCTTATGGTTATCTACCATGTTCTTATTATCATCAAATTCATCTTGTTCAGTTTCCTATGTTGTCTCAATATCATTTTACAAAAGAAAAAACAAATGCTTACTCTTGATACTAAATAATAAGTTCTACAAGAATTACATTTGGACCATTTTCATAACTTCTAACTTTATCTGCCCCAGCATTATCCTTTGATTTAGAGTTATCTGGACTAAGATCATATTAATCTTCTTGTTCCATGTCATCTATTATGTCCTCCGCCTTCCGGGAGTGGAAGTTAACTATAAGCAACTTCAAGATAAGATGAACTAGGATGGTGTATATTGTATAGAGCATGTGACATGTATTGTTGACCAGATACAAGTTCAGTAGTAAATGGGTCTAATGTTGTAATGTATAAGTTGTATCATGGGGCCACAATAGCAACCCCTGAACTGTGCTACTAGACAATAGTAAGAATGGAGAATGCTTATCAATCGGCTGACTAGATGTGTTAAGAACGAGTTCTTTGGTTGTGATGTGAGCATACACCTCCAAAATATTCAATTAGGAAAGAAACCATACATTTGTTTCTCACATCTGTTGAATATCATCATCATCCTCTAGTTGACAAGATTTAAACCATGTTGGGTTTAAGGATAATAGGTGTCTTTACAACAGTTCAGACACGACTTCATTATGCCCTAGCCATAGCTCTTTGCTAACCCTTTCTTTTAAGTTATCTAAGTGATGTCAACATTAACCATAATCACCTTCACTCTATGACATGTAAATGTATCACCCTCCACTATCTCTAAAATTTCTTCCTTTACATAAATACACAGTGTAACATTCATCAAATTTACCTATTTAATAGTTAAATTTAAGTGGAAAAAATGGTTAGTTTAATAATAAAAAAAAAGAATGTAAATGTAGTATGAATTAAAAATGAGAGAAGTACATAATTAGTCCTTCACTTTTTCACTTTGTGACAATTTGGTCCCTCACAAATTAATCGTGACAAATTAGCCCCTCACAAATTTAAAGTTGTACAAAACTAGTCCATCATAAATTTAAATTTTTACAAAATTAGTGCCTTTATTTGTATCAATAAGGGACTAATTTTGCATAAAATAGGATTTTTTAAGGACTAATTTGTCACACCCCAAAATCCCCGGAGTGGGACTAGCATAGGACACGAGGAAATTCCCTAAACCTGCTAGCCTTACATTGGAGGGACATTCAATATCATGCCAAAACTAAACAAGTTACACCATATGCAATATAAATTGTCTTAATATAAATTAAAGGTTTAATACAAAACAATGAGTTTTGTAGAAATTTCGGCAAAACCTCCCCAGTAAATAGGACATCCTGAAATTTCTACAATATCCTGTAAGGTAAAACAAACATATAGGAGAGCTCTACTCTCACTAGCATAGTCTAGTATAGCATAAATACAATATGCAACAACAAGAAAAGTTCAACTGTTGTCACTAAACTAACCTAAAATACAAAACAATGGCTATCATTCTAAATATATACATATCAAAAGAAGCCATGAATATCAAACTAATAAAAAAGAATAGGTCCCGCAATATCCCAAGCAGGGCTCACCAATAGAACTTCCAGTCATTGCTCTGCTGCCTCTGGGTACTCATCTATCTCCCTATATTTTTCCGGCAAATAGCACCCCAAAATCAGTAACAAATTTCATATATAAATTGAAATTGAAACTTGTTCAAAAGTTGAATGAAATAAAATAACATTTAAACTGCGAGTAATCACCATTACAAGTAAACAGTTTTAGCTAATTAACACACTTTTCATAACATTGAATTTAAAGTGCCATAAATAATGAATCAACAAGTTTTTGAAGGTCATTTCAGGGGAAAGACTATTAAGGACTCATCCGGTATGGCACATAGCCACAAGAAGGACAAATCACAACAGGCGAGGAAACACAATCCTCTAGGGCAAATAACCAACAGGCGTGAGGTCATAACTCACGAAAATTATCACTCATCAATCCTCGTGTGATGGCCGTTACACGGCGCTAGCACCATGATTAACCCTACTAGCTGGGTCATTACCTAGGTGTACTAAGGGCTAATAGTACTATTGTTGACAACCAGTGTCCTATCTAGTACTTCCAATGATAATATAATTAAAACAAACATGCACAGGGGAATACAGCCAGTATGCATGAAATCAAATTATCTTTCACTAATGGTTTATATATCAGGTAATCATAACCGTACGCATGATGTTTCTCAAAATTCATTTCTCAAAACCGTATATAATGCCATCTAATGTATTAAAGAATTTCGTCTACTTATCCTTTCAATTCTAATCAAGTTTAATCATGCTCAAATTTAAAATGATATTAATAAAAATTTCCAAATAATGAAAATTGGAACATAAAGAAGAGTATTGGGGAGTGCTATTTGTGCACTTGAGTACCGTTAACTACCAGCAACTCAATACCTTCTCTCGGGGGACTTTATCACTCTTACAAGCTACCTATGCCAACTGGAAAGCAAGATATTACTACTCTTCCTTCTTATTACTAAAAAAAAAATCCTAACTCATATTCCCTGATTCCATCCCTAACTTTCCCAAAATTTTTATCAATTTACATTTTCTGCCCTAAACACTTTCTAAGTTTTCATTTTAGTCCCATATTTCATACCCTTGCCTTTAGTCCAAGAAAAACCATGATTAACAGTAGGTTTTCATGCCATACACCTTAAAAGTGTTCTTATAGGATCAATTTGAACCCATTACAATGCAGAATTTCACCATTTTCTGAAAACCCTAAAATTTCGAAACTTTTCATTTTGGTCCCTATCAGCACAACTTCTAAAAAAATTAGCCAAAAATCATGCTTCCAAAGCTGAAATTCAATGGATAGGGGCCGATAATGCTTCTCCTAACATCATTTTCATGAAAAAAAACACTTAAAACCCACCAAAATTGCAGAAAAAGTCGCTGGTTTGAGCTTCACGAAGATCATTGGAAAATCGATGTTATCGCTGGCGGTGGCCAGCCAGAACACGTCGCCGGTGAGTGGAAGAGTTGTCTGGAGATGTTGGTGGCTGGCTGTGGCAGAGAGGAGCAGCAGAACTTGCAAAAATGGAAAGGAGCTCTTGGATGAGAAAGTGTCGGGAAAGAGGAAGAAAAGAGAGAAAAAAATAAGAAGGGCACTTTGGTAATTTCACCTGAGGGGGACACGTGTCAACACCAAAATATTCCTGAGGGAGGAGAGAGCTACATCTCAAACCCACGCCTCTTGAATCTAGATGTCCAGCCTTACCACTAAGCCAAAGCTCATATATGATCAATAATATCCACCAGAAATATTAATACTCTCCATTTTTCTATGAACAAAATTTTGCCTCATAATTGGACAAGTGTTACATAATTTGTCACAATTAATTGTAAGGGACCAAATTGTCACAAAGTGTAAAAGTGAGGGACCAATTTGGTACTTTTCTCAATTAAAAATTTTATTAATTCATAAAGAACAAAATCCTAAAACAATTAGAGAAAAATTTCCCATTTATTTTAAGCTTCACGCATGTCCTTTGTTAGGAAATTACAAGAAAGCCCCTAATCCTACTTCTTTTTTTTTCCTCTTCTTTTTCTTCCTTATTTTTTTTTTCTTTTCTGATTTCTCCTTTATCCTCATGCTTACATGCATGAAAATAGGCTCCAAGAATCATTCTCCTTTTCTTGCTCCAATTTCAACATTTCTTTGTCATCACTACCCTTTTTCAACATCCTCTATCATTATTTAAGCTAATTCTAGTGGTTCACACCAAAATTTCTTAGAATTATGGCAAATGTCCCTTCATTCATCTCAATGATGATAAAGTGCCAAGAAGAGCCAATTGGACTTGACTGAAGAAAGGTTTCTTGAAATTGAGTTGTGCTTCTTCCATTTGGTGAGTAATCTCTTGTTTTCCCTTTAAGTTCGTGCTTAATTTCATCATCTTGGCCCTCAATTTTGCAATCTTGGTCCTAATATCAAAATTTCCCAATTATGTGACCTAGGGTGCCATAAGAGGAGAAATTGAACATAATTGGTGAAGGATTTTTTCAAATTGATTTATGAATTTGTTTCTTAACGCCAAATTTGTTCTTTCCCCTGTATAATAGGTGCAATCAATTTCTGAATTTAGAGTCTTGATTTTGAAACCTTTCTTTTCAAGGTGTTGGTGGTGTAAATTCAAAATTGGGTTTGATTTTAGTGAGATTTCATCAAATTAAGTTGGAGTTTTGGTTTTGGGATGAATTATAAGTATTTCCCCTCTAATTCCCTTGTGAAATTGCTAGATTTTGGTCTCTAACTTCACATCCCTCTTGGTTGCACAACATGTTTGATAGGGCAATGGAGTTTGGAAAATCTTGGACTAATTTTCTTCAAAAATCACAACTAGAGGAAGAAATTAAGTGATTGGAAGTTACTATTTGAAGTGGTACACTGATTTGGTAGTTTTTCCTAATTTTCTTTAATTTTTTTTTTCTGTTGTTTTAAAGAAAGAGGATGAAAATCTTATAGTGATTGACTATATAACTCTAAATAAGTAATTTAATTAATTATTAAATCTTGAATTGTGATTATGATAATTTCTACATTTTCTTGATAATGTTAGGTAATAAATGGTTAAAAAAGAGAAATTATTTTGAGTCCTAGGCATATATATGATAAAATACATGAAAATAAAAATAAATAAATAAATAAATAATAATAATATTTGAACCAAGGTTGTGAAATTAACTTGTCATATTGGAAGGTGAAAGGTTAGCACCCCATTTTGAGATTAAAGAGAATTGATACGCGGTGATTAGACAAGAATTGTGTCAAGTGTTGGGAAGTCATTTAAATTAAGGGATAATTTCTAATACAATAAGTTAAATGCATGTTATATGTTATTATAGGACCATAGATGTAATGACCTAATTACTTATAACTAAAAATTTTAGCTAATGGAGAATTAAAAGAGTAAATTATAGTTAATAAGTCAGTTAATGAAGATTAAATGAGAGAAATTTTGCAAGAGAATTTGGCTGAGGTATATTATTTTGTTATGTGAATTCTTACAATGAGATTGAAGCTGGCTCAGTGGTCAGGCTTCAGGCGGTTACTCAACAGGCCATGGGTTTGAGACCTAGTGTTGCTAACCTTCCTTTTTTTTTTTAGGAGCTGACACGTGTCACCGTCCTATGTGCAAAGTCCAAAATGCCCCTGGTTGCATTTATCTTCTTCTTCCCGTCGGGTTTGAGCGAGTTGGAGCAGGGAAAGTGCTAGCTTTGTGAACATCCGTCATAGCAGTACATCGGCCTCGTCGGAGCTACATCTTGTTCCCCTGAGCGTTGCTGACCCATCACTGGCCAAACGTTGTTGCATTTCTGGCCAGAAGCGTGACTTTCCATCGCAGAGGAGCTGAGATTTCGAAGCATGTCAGAGCTCCAGTGGGAGTCTTTTCCATCAGTTCTTGGGTGGGTTTTGCTCCTCACCTCCTCGCCGTCACTTTTCGCCTGACTTCAAGCTCAGTTGGCCACCGGTGAAGCAATTTTCTGGTGGATTCTGAAGAGCTAAGAACAGTGGCATTTTTGGGGTGAATTTGGTACGTTTTAATCGATTTTAATTGATATTGATGTTAGGAGAAGCATTTTCAGCACATATACATTGAATTTGAGCTTTGGAAGCATGAATTTTAGCTAGATTTTGAGGAGGGAGGCTGATAGGGACTAGAATGAAAAGCTTTGAAATTTTGGGGTCTTTAGAAAATGGTGAAATTTTGACTTGTAATGAGTTCAAATGGATCCTATAATAACACTTTTAAGTTGGATGGCATAAAAATTTATGGTTTCTCATGGATTTCCTTGGATTGAAGGCTAAGGCATAGAATAAGGGACTAAAATGAAAACTTAGAAAGTGTTTAAGGCAGAAAACATAAATTGATGAAAAGTCTGAGAAAGTTAGTATTGGAATCAGGAAATATGAGTTAGGATTTGATTCGGATAATAAATAGGAAGAAGAATAATTCTTGCGTTCCAATTGGTGCAGGTGACTCGTAAGAGTGATTCCGGCACTTAAGGGAGGCATTGAATTGTTCGTGACAATCAGCGCCCAGGTGCGCAGATAGTACCCCCCAAAACTCTTATGATGCCTTACTTTGTCTTGCTCTGAAATTTTTTATAAGTATAACATAAATTTTGTTATGATTATACATTATCGGACTCGAGGCTGGGATTAATGGACTCTCTGGATATGTGGAATGGCCTTATGTACAATGTTGAACTCATGTACTGTTAGGGGTGATCGCTTAAACAGTCATTGTTGAAAACACGGATGATTTCATGCATATTTTCTATCTTTCTCCTACATGCTTGTCTTAAATTCATTTTCATTGGGAGGACTGATGGATGATAAACCTTCGTGAGATATGACTCATGCCTGTTGGTTAGTTACTCTCGAGGATTATGTATCCTCGCCTGTTGGTTAGTTGCCCTCAAAGATTGTGTATCCTTGCCTATTGGTTCTTAGCAGTCCTTCCCTCGAATGATTTTCATAAGTTAGATTGTTTTCTTGTGAATGACATTTTGATTTAATGTTTCAGAAAAGTGGATTATTTAGCTCAAACTGCTAAATTATAAAATTGATTTAAACATTGTTGTATTGTATTCAACTCGTGATCATGTTTAATTTCTGTTTTATATATGAAATTGCTTACTGATTTAGGGTGCTATCTGCCAGAAAATTTTGGTCTCAGATAGAGAGGTAGGCGACTTCCGGGAGACAGCAGAGCACTGACGGGGAGCCCGTGGTGAGCCCCGCTTGGATTATTACGAGGTGTGTTCTTTTTGATTAGTTGATACTTATGGCGATTCTTTTGGGATGTATATATCTAGGATAATAGCCATTGATTGTATATCTAGGATTATTTAGAGACCACAGCTGAACTTTCCATATTTTGTTGTATTTTGTAATTATGTTTACTGGGCTGTGCTGGTGAGAGCGGAGCTCTCCTATATGTGTATTGCCTTACAGGACATTGTAGAAATTTCAAGACGTCCTATTTACTGGGGAGGTGCTGTCGAAATTTCTACAAATTTCCTCGTTTTGTATTGGAACCCTTATTTTTTTATTAAGGCAAATTGAATTACATATGAATTAGGGCGGTATGATATTGAATGTCCCTCCAGTGTTAGGCTTACAGGTTCGGGGAATTCCCTCGTGACCTGTGCCGATCCCACCCCGGGGATTTCGGGGTGTGACAATAGACATTGGTTTTGTGATCAAGTGAAATAAGGAAAGAGACATTAGGAACTCGATTGTCTTATGCATTCCCTCCAGGTGAGTAAATATTGCTAATCATATTTGTTTTTAGTATTTTAAACTGTTCAATTGTGAAATGCTTTCGTTTGTACGCTCTGATGTCTTAGGAATTAGCCTATTAAATTGTTTTGTAAATTCTAGTTTTTATTTGTACTCTCTAAAATTTAGAAATTTCCTTATAACATTTTTCTGTATCTAAGTGATTGCTTTTAACAATTTATAAACTGTATTATATTCTGGAAACCTTCTGAATGATTTTGTTGCCGCATGAATTTTTGGACATTTAGAATTTCAATGTTTTAGTATTATCAATTATTTAGATTGTTATGCAAAATTATTGTTTTTTTAATGGAAATTCATCCAATATAGGACCCTGTAGCTAATGACATTAGATATTAACCTCATTGCATCATGCTTTCATGATTCTGAGCATTGTCTTAGCCTTCGATTATATGCGAGCCTTATAACTCAATTTTGATTATTATGAATTATGATATTTAGCCTTAACTAGCTTTCATTATGGATTGCAATACCTAGCCTTGAGCTAGCTTTTGATATGGCTTGTGATATCTGGCTGTAAGCTAACTTTTGTTATGGATTGTGATACCTAACTTTGAGTATGGATTATGATACATAGTATTGTGCTAGATTTTGTTATAGATTATGATACCTAGCCTTGCGCTAACTTTCGTATATGGATTTATGATTAGTCCTGTGAGATGCTTCTTACTTTGGTTTTATTTCTTTAAAATTATTTATGAATTTTAAATGCTTATTAGTATGATTTCTTTTGCAAAGTATATATGGATTTGTAAAAGCCTTATGAGTTATGTTAATTGATTTATGGATTACCTTTTGGAATATATTTCACAATATATAGGCTTTATGTGCTTTGAACTGCTAGACAATATGGTTGAGAAAAAACTCCAGCGATTTACTTGTTCCCTGTTGGTATGGTTAGTAGTAAGGGTGATCAAGGCCCTGCCTAACCCGGCTCAGCCCTATCATTTCAGGTCGAGTTGGGCCAGGTCTTGATCACCCTAGGCCACGAGACCGGTCCATCATGATGGACCCGGTCCCAGGCCACGATATTGGTCAGATCAAGCTTGACCATATATTTATTTTATATATATATATATATATATATATTTGGCATTTTAAAAAAAGAAATAGTCACTTTGTTTTTTGTGGTTATGTTGAATATAGATTATTTTAATTAATATAGGATATCATATTTACTACATACAAGTCATATTTTTTTAAAAACTTATTTTAAATTTATATTAAAAAAATATAAAAGAATTTAAAAACACTTCAATGACCTGGCCTGACCAGATCATGTCTAGGTTTCACTAGGTTGGGTCCATGGACTAAGCCACATTTTATGCCTCGATGATAACCTTAGGTCGGGCCACGAGTTAGGGTCTAACCTGGCCCACCTTAGGGTTTAAACACCCTTAGTTAGTAGTATTTGCTCATTGAGTATAATCACTTATTTCTTTTCTAGTTGATTTTTTTTTTTCAAAGAATAACGTTGATCTGGTTATCACTAAGTGGTTTAGAGATGACCAAAAGACTTATTGGTGAGCCTTGCATTGTTCACAAGGGCGAAGTGTTAGTTTTATTTAGTTATTAAATGTCTAAAAATATTTTCTTTGTACTCTAGTAGCTCCATTGTCACAGGTAAAGAGTTTAGTGTGTGTAGCCTTGAATTAGTTGTATGACATTAGAAACTTGAATTAGATATTGTTTATGTCTTTCATTATATTAGTATTTGGATAAGTTAGTTTATTAGATTTGTTCAGTGTACAGAGACAAAGTTTATCTTGTTCTCTATGTCGGTCATGCTCTATTGTTTGAGGCATGATACACATTCTTCTCCTATCAACTCATTTTGATTCCTTGCATTACAATTACACATAACTTATGTAGTGTGAAAATTTCATTTTGTTTATCATTATATTCATTTTTCTTCTTTTTCATCATTTATATGTCCACTTTCTTCAATAGTTACATTGTCTACATAATTATTGAGTTAACATTGCATTTTTAATTTTCCACTTACTACTTTTTAATTATTCTAACACTTTTATGATTTTTCTACTTTCTTATGTATTCCTATCATTATCTTAAAATTATTTATTAAACTCTCCCTAATGCTTTTGAAATAACATGCTTATCATTTTGAATTTTGAGTTTTATTTTTTGAAATTTCCTCATAATTTCCTGTTCTTTCACCTTCTCCTTCCTCATACTAGATTGATGTTTATAGGTTATTTGTTCCATTTCATGTTAAACTTAAATTATTATTATTTTCACTTTCTTGTATTTTCTGAATTTTTAAGATTTTTTTTTCATTATGCATTAATTTATCAAGTCATTTGCATTCCTTTTTTTCCTAATATTTTTTGCTTTCCATTTTTTTTTTCCCTCCCACTTCCTTCTAGTTATAAAATTTCCACTAGTTTCATACTTCTATCCTTTTCACCTTTAGACGTTTTTTCATATTTCATACACTTCGTCTTTTGTCTTTTGTATTTTATATTTTATTTCTTCCATTTTTCTATAATTCATATTTTTTAAATTTCCTATTACATATTCTCAAAGTATTTTAAATTTTCTAACTACACATGTAACATGCATATAAAATAAATAAAATCAAAAAATCAAAAAATAAAAAAATTTTCAATATAAAAAAAATTTTATTTATATTTTTATTTCAAAATTTAAAATTATACTTCATTTTATACCTGCATCACTATTATGTTAATGCTGTATTTATATTTTTCATGCATCTAGCTACTTTCACTTTCCTGTATTTTTTTATTTTTAAAATTTCTTTTCATCATGCATTAATTTATCAAGTCATTTGCATTTTTTTCCTAATTGCTTTCCAATTTTTTTCTTCCTTTTTCTTCTATTTGTGAAATTTCAAATAGTTTCATATTCTTTTCTAATACTTTCACCTTTAAACGTTTTCCCATATTTTCATACTTTGTTTTTTGTATTTTGTATTTTATTTCTTTCATTTTTCTATAATTTCTGTATTTTTAAATTTCTCATTACATACTCTCAAAGTGTTATAAATTTTCCTACTACTGATGTAACATGCATATAAAATAAATATAATTTTAAAAAATCAAAATTTCATTTCAACATTAATTAAAATCGTATTTATATTTTTATTTCAAAATTTAAATTCTATTTCATCTTAAAATTGCATTACTATAATGTTAATTTTATATTCATATTTCTCATACATCTAATTATTTTCACTTGCTAGTATTTTCTGAATTTTTTAAAATTTATTTTCATTATGCAGTAATTTATCAAGCCACTTGCATTCTTTTTTTCCCTAATATTTTTGCTCTCCAAATTTTCTTTGGATTGAGCTTACATGCAATTTCTTATATCTTTCTTATATTGTTATCTAATTAGAATATGACAAGTGTTGAATCAACTAATAATAATATATAATTTAATTCAAAAATAAAAAAAATTATACATAACAACTATATACGTGTCATGATATTATTAAATAACTAAACACTTGTCATGTTGTAATTGAAAAACAGCATCACAAAGATATAAAGAACTTTATATAAGTTTTTTTTTTAATAATTCTTCCATTTCCTTCTATTTATGAAATTTCAAATAGTTTCTTATTATTTTCTAACATTTTCACCTTTAAAGGTTTTTCCATACTTTTCACATTTTGTATTTTGTATTTTATTTCTTCCATTTTCCTCTTAGCTCTATCTTTTAATTTTCCATTATATTCTCTTAAAGTATTTTATATTTTCCAACTACACATGTAACATGCATATAAAATAAAATAAATTTTTTTCAAAATGAAATTATATTTTAATATTAAAGAAAATTGAAGATCCATAAATTAGAAAAATAACATAAAAAATTCTCTCCTTGGTATTTTCCACGTATATGTAACATCACATTAGAAAATTAAACATCCCATTGCAAAAAAAAAAAAAAAAAAAAGGTAGACATCCACTTCCTTTCTTTTTAAGTTCCGCTCTCATGCTTCAAATCTAAAACAACATTTAAAAAAAAAAAAATTATTTCCAGATACAAATTGAACATAGTGTGGCATAATTATAGCGGATAAATTATTCACATTTAATATTTTAAGCTACCATTTGAATGAGTAAAAAAATAAAAATAATTCTAATTTGAATCTTGCATAAAGATAAGAAAAAGGGAAAATTTTTAATATGGTCCTCATAGTATACCTCACTTTTTAATTTGGTCCTTATAGTTTATTTTTTTAAAATCAGTCCCTATACTTTTCAAACCTTAGAATTTGGTCCCTTTCATCGGTTTGAGTCCTAACACTGTTAAATTTAATCTTATGTGCCTAAAGGATTGGAAAATTGGAGCTGAGGTGGAGATATAAAGCCATATAAGCTTTCTTCAAAACCTTCCTCTAGGGAGCCATGTGAGCTAGAACCTTTGCTCTGTTTCTCGTTTCCTATCTTTCATTCATTTCTATGTTTCGCCACATCTTCTCACCAACAGGTACCCCATTTCACAGTAGCTCACACGTCAAAAAGAATTGATGAAGGATGGATGAAAATCTTTTATGCAAGTGAGTCAAATTTTGATATTATAATAAACAATATATAAATCCATACCATTTCTAATAGTGATACAAAGAATAAAAAAAAAAGGAATATAAGACTGATTCGAATTTATCTCTAGCAATCCAAATTGACCAAGACATTTGCTTCCTTGATTAACATGGTTTCTTATGCTATCGCATCCAAGAATTTCATCAACAACACAAACAATATGTCATAATATTCATATGTAATGCATCTTCGTAATTTCCACAATATGTTATAATTAGGAGCATTGAATGATTCGTTGTAGAGAAACAAGTAATATAAAGAAAATAGAAGTAGATAACAAGATCAGATTTATCATGGTAGAGGAGTGGTTAAAAGGGTAGAAGGTCTGAGTCATTAACTTTTTCTTTTTAGCCAGGAGTCTCTAATTTGGTGAGGGAGATATTGAGAGTTTTTTTTTGGTCGAAACAAATACTTCAACTAAACATACAACAAATGAAACAACACAGAATAACAGTAGAAACACTGCAAACCAAACTACCATAAAAAACAAGGGGCAGTAGGTAATGTGGCTGTAAGGTTGGTTGGGATTGAAAGGTAGAACCAAAATGGCCAAAGGATGTAGTCGAGATTTCGATAAGTGAGGCTGAAGCATGAGGTGTCGAGAAAAAAATTATATATATAGGTATATATGTATATGTATGTGGTACACACTTACAAATTATATATAGCCAATAGTTAGTTTCGATCAATGGGATGGTAGTTGGCTATACAACATAGCATATTTGATGGCAGCAAGATGATATGCTAGGAAAACTTGGCATTCAGATAGAATTTCAATGGGAATAGTGGGTGCAGTTAATTAGTTCCGTATGAAGGGGGAATGTTTTTGTAATACCCATAGATATTTATACTGAAAGAAAAAAAAGGAGGGAACTTAGTCAGAACAAATATAGATGCAGATAAAATTTTATCAGATAATGTAATCAAAGTTAGTACCTAAACCTTACCCTGTGTATTTTTAGCACTTGTAACTCAACTAAGTATAATAACCAAGTATCTGTTAGGAAAATTTTGATATGATAAAAAAAAAAATATATATATATATATATATATTAATATTTTTACATTTAAAAATATAAAAAATCCTCAATTATTTCTAATAATTCTACCTAACCCTCAATTATACAACTAACCTAAAATTATATCAAACATCTTCAGAAACTCAGCATTTCATCGTGCTAATCCTCCTTCATGTTGCAGCTTCATCTTCTGTGAGCTCATTGTTCTGTCAAGCTTTCGACCGCTGTCACCATGGTCGAAGGATCGTTGGTGGACAACTAGCAACCCACGACACTCACTGGCCCCTCAGCTAGCCTCGTCAGTCGTCGATTGTCAGAAAACAACGAGAATTTCTGGAGGTATCCACGCTCAAATTCGAGCTAAATTTCATGATTTTGGTGCATTTTTAATCTAATTAAACATAGGACTTCATTTTTTGCATTGGTTTCGCACCTTTCTCCCTCAGTTACACTGATCAATTCGGTCCAATTTGCTTAAAATTGAAGAAAAACCAATCAGGTACTATTCAATCGCGAAAATCACTGTTCATGTAAGAAAGTGATGAAATTGAGCTCAATTTGGGTTGTTTGCTTCAAATTGAGTTAAGATTACACTTCTAAGGTGAATTTCACACCTTTCTCCCTTAATCACTAATCAATTATGAATTTTGGCTTTCAAATTGAAAAACCCCAATTTAGGGATCTAGGGGCAATTTGGAAATTTAGTGAAAATTGTGTTTTTAGGACTTTTAAATTTTTTTTTTTTTGCATCTAGGGAGTGATTTAAAATTTTTATAAATTTTCGTTTGAATTTTAGAACATAATTCAAATTTTTAGTAATTTTTTATGAAGAAAAAGAAAGGAAATTAGAAGGAAAAATATGAATGGCTTGATTGTATAACAATAAATATTATTTGAGGTTAAGTGGAAATTTTAGAATTTATTAGATGACCCTTAAGTGAAATTTGTGTTATGGTAGGTGTTAAAAATTTAATAAGTGTATAACGGAATAATTGAATAAAATAATGATAATAATAATAATAATAATGATAACAATAATAATAATGATAATAAAAATAATAAAATAATATATAAGTTATAAGAATTTTAAAATATTCTTTAAGTGGCCCATAAATTTAATTTTCAAATAATTAGCTTTGTGACAAAATCAAATAATTAAATTAATGATAAGAACTAGATGTTAAGAGTATTTTATTTAATATTTTTTCAGGTGACTAAAATATTTTCAATAAAGAAATTATAATCAAGGATAAAAGGAGGTTGGTATACTCCTATCAGGTGAGTTGATAATCCTAATTATGTATAATATTATTTTAAATTATTCATGATAATTTTGAATATTGAATTATTAGAAATACTGAAATCTGAATTCTGTAGTGGTACGATTTTAAAATTTTTTATATCTGTACATAAATGATTATTTGTCTTTGAAATATTGAAAATATATCCAAAATAGAACCCTGTAGTTAACGACAATTAATGTTAGTCATAGTGCACTACGATTGATATTCTGATAAGGTTAGGTATGATACCCTTACCTCCATATTTTGCTTGAGAGGGTCATTATGCTATTTACTTAGAGCCTATGGCTGAATGAGTATCTGTTTCGATATGTTATAACTAATCGTGGGCTAACTCTGTACTTTGTAATTATGACTGGTTCTGTAGGAGATTTCCAATTATATTCTGTTGATGATTTTTCTCTATTTAATATCACTGAATTATGTCTGTATGCTATTTAGTTTTAAATTTCAAAAGACGTACCATCGTAAGTTTGCCTTAATTTATGCAATATTAGAATTACCTGCTCACTGAGTTTCCACTCACCCTATTTTTTAACATATTTTAGATTTCAACGCCAATACAAAACGTCCACCTTCGGAATTTTAATCTTAGTGATTAATTCCTTGGTGAGCCTAGCCTACTGCTAGAGCTATATCTTTTAGTATTTTTATGATTTAGTTTAATCACTTCCTCGTATACAGGCTAAATGTTTAATGTATTATTATGGTGTGTCAGAAACTATCTGTATGAAGAGTTATGTGATCTATGTTTGTTTAATATGTATTTATATAAATTCTGCCATTATGAGAGTTCTGACAGGTTCACGAAAATGAATAACACCTCATTCCTGTGTTGGTCATGCCTTACCAGCTCAAGTCATGACAGTTTTGCTGGTAAGAAGCTGAAGGAACGAAAATTTGTGAGACCCAAAATATTGGCTTGAATTAGCTAGGGAGGACAACGCATTCATCCTTAACCAAAATTCCATCGAAATGAAAGGCTCTGTTGTGTTTAGTACTAACCCAGATTAAGATCGGAAATAATCAAGAAAGAAAATTAATATAAAGGAGGAAATAAGGATTGAGGTATTAAGAGTTGGGGTACCAGTGGGTGTGAATAAAAGGGAAAGATACCATAGAAAAGATCGTCATAATGGAGGGGGAAGAAGCATAGGAAATAGAGACAGAGCAAAGGTGCTTGCTCAACATGGTTACCTAAAGGATTTGAGGAAAGCTTACATGGCTTTATACCTCCACCTTAGCTTTACTTTTCCAACTCTTTAGCCACATAGGATTAAATTTAATGGTGTTAGAATTCAAACTAATGGCAAGGACTAAATTGTAAGGTTTGAAAAGTTTAGTGACTGATTTTTAAAAAATCAAACTATAAGGGCTAAATAAAAAATTGAGGTGAACTATAAGGATCATATAATTAATTTTTCCTAAAAAGATTTCTTTTAATTAATAATGATATTAGGACCACTAACACAAAATTTTGTAGGCCATCTTGAGATACAACAAAAAAATTAACTCAGTATAAAAGTTTACATGTGACAATAATGTGCAAACATTAAAAAATACAAAGTAGTGTGGGAACATTACATATCAAAAGTTACTAGAATGAAGTTTGAGTTTTTGAGCTTCTAACCTGTAAAAACCAAGAAAATGGATGAAGAGATGAAGAAGACGCCTGCTTTTATTTCTAGTTAGGGGAAAATCTATAATTCCCACTTTTTTAACTATTTTTTTTACCGTTACTATATCTTCTGAGTGGCTGCTAGTTGTATCACGTGACGCTGGTGTCTCCTTTAGCCAATCGCTCAGTGCCACGAGGAAGAGTTATTTTCCGCAACACTGACGAGCATAGATCATCTTGACACAAGCCTAAATGCGTGACAGGTAGTTAAAAGAAATAAATTCTTGTGTCGATTGACTTTTTTTTTTTTTTTTGAAAAAATGTTTTTAACCATTTAGATGAAAAAAAAATAGTGGCACAATATTTCCCGCAATTAATGCTCTAAGTAGAGTAGTACAGTGAAAAAACCAAATATTATAGGAACCCACTTCCTTGTACATGGATCTCGTTTGATTCATGCCTTAAAATAATTCTCTCCACAATCTTTTTTTTTTTTTTTTCAATTTGTTAAAAACATACGAGTATGAATATTTTAAAAAAAATTTTATATTATTTAAAAAAAATTTTATATAACATAAATTTATAATGACAAATTTATAAAGACTAATTTTTAACGGTTAGTTAATGACTAATTTATAATAATTAATTAATGATTAATTTTTCTCTCTTATAAATATAAAGTATATCTTTAGGTTACAAAAAGTAATAAGAAAAGCTTCTTTTCTCCTATCTTCCTGTTATCTTCTACTCTTAAATTATTTTATAGAAGGGTCTATTTAATTATGAAAAAAATTCATATGTTAACGAAATATTTTTAAGGAATAACGTTCTTTAACATGATTCAAACCACTTATTTCCCAACATATTTAACACTCAGTGTCTAATCAATAAATTTGAACCATCTTAAATTTTTTTCACTAAACTCTAACCTCCTAATTTTATGTTATTTTTAGATAAATATATACAAGCTGAAATACTAAATGAGATTCACTATTCATGTGGTTCTATTTCTTCATGCTGATCTCACTTCTTCAAGTGAACCACACTCACTTACTTTTTTAAATTAGAAAAAAAAATTGAAGGAGAAGAGTTTGAAGGGTATAAATAAATTATATCAAAATTGATTTTAACCGGTGTGAATATAATTTTTTATGGTTAAATATAAATATATAATATATTTGAAATAAACCTTATTTTACATATTTATATAAATGTAGCCTTTCTATATAGGATGGTTTATTTATTGTGCACTTTTTTGGCCTATAAAAGAAAACATGTCATGATGAGTTTATTTAGACACACTATAAAATAATGTTTGGAAATAGGTAAATTAATTCAAGATTGAAGGTGGTGGAAATCGGCCAGGATGCTTTGCTACTTCGGAGATTGCAAATGCTCTGTAAATTCATTCATATCACTGTTTTTATAATTTTGATTGATTATCTTGAATAATTTCTTAATCCTTGATGTTTACCACCCTACCAAGAGCGTAAGAATAAACAATGTCATCATACCTATAGATAATAAGCAAATGTTTTTCTTTTTTTGAAACAATTATTCGGCTTATATTTTTCAAACGTGAGAAGTATATAAACCAAGCAAATGTCAAGTCATATTTAAATACTCATATATATTAATGCACGTGTTTGTGAAATTGCATTACCTACAAAAGTCTTTGAACCATACACCTATCTTGCAGAAGCAGAGGTGAAAGAATCAGTATCCAAGGAACGCGGTTCAGGTGAACTGTACAGTTCACTATAAACTTGCCTTGGTACGTCAAAAACTTCACTGTGAGAAGGTAACTCCATTTCCAAACACTGTTTCAGCTCTTGTACCACAAAACTCATGGTGGGTCTGTGAATGGAGGTTGATGCACTGCATGCCATTGCTACTCCTAGAGCTTTTTCCACAGAGCTTGCACCAAAGTTGCCTTGGAGCCTTGGATCTACGATCCTTCTGATATCCCCACTTTCAAGCTCAAATCTTACCCACTCAAGTACGTGAATAATTTCCTCACCTTTTATCACTGCTGGTTGACCAGTTATTAGCTCTAATATTACTATTCCAAAGCTATATATATCACTTTTCTCATTCCACTTCCGCCATGTGTAGTACCTGCAACAAATGAGCACATGTTTTTGGTCGTATTAAGTACTCAAAAATTATAGATATTGACG
The DNA here is from genome assembly GCA_037074485.1 of Delonix regia. Lineage (NCBI taxonomy): Eukaryota > Viridiplantae > Streptophyta > Magnoliopsida > Fabales > Fabaceae > Delonix > Delonix regia. Next base: position 36,849,751 of record CM073454.1, read on the forward strand.
ATAAGAATCTTAATTCGTGTTGGTGAGTACTTACTCTGGGTCAAGGTAGCCTGTGGTGCCCCTGACAGAAGAATCTGGATTAGTGTTATCATTCTTAAACACCTTGGACAGGCCAAAATCAGCTATCTTAGCTTCCAAGTTTTCACTTAACAGAATGTTGGCTGTCTTCACATCTCTATGTATTATAGGTGGCTTGCATCCATGGTGCAGATATTCCAATCCTACAACTCAACCGTACTTCAAACTTCAAAGGTCGCTACAACGTCAAAGTTAAGGGCAAAATACCAATACACTACTACTGACCCTGTGCAGCATCGATTGCTATCTCAAGTCTTTTTTCCCAACTCAAGCTATGTGAGTTTCTGTCTGCATCCACGGTTCAAACAAATAAAGATGCTCTGTTTCTTTAATGATTAGAGCAAAGGAATAAGGAACTGTAAAGAACAGAGAACGGGTGTACCTGAGAGATAATCTTTCAGGTTGCCATTGGCCATGTGTTCATATATGAGTGCCATTTTGTTATCATCGTCACAATAACCAACGAAGGACACTAAATTTCTGTGATGAACTGTCATCAACAGCTCAGCCTGCAACCCATTATTTTTTTTGCTGGTGATGGTTCTGATGTTAAACGGCATGCACTATCAGCGACAGAGCAAAGCAGTAATTACCTCAGTTTGAAATTCCTTTGGCCCCTGAGATGATAATGGAGAAAGCATTTTCACTGCAACTTGGTTCCCATCTTTCAACTCACCACGGTACACTACTCCAAATCCTCCTCTTCCAATGACCATTTCAAAGTTGCTGGTGATGTCCAACACCTCCACATAACTGTATTGCCACTTTTTTGAAGCTATAGTTCTTCCTCCTCCTTTGTTGGCCATCTGTATCTCCCTATCTGTAATTCAAATAGGAATATAATGTGAGATTAAAGCAACACAGACCTTTCACTGCATCTTATTTGGACTTACCTGATTGTTTATTACTTGTGAGTTTCCAAATAAGAGTGAATGCAATCAAAAGTACTACAACCGATAATATGGAAGCAGCTATGGGAAGAGCAATATTCTTCTTTTTCTTGCACGTATTTGAGCCACAAATATTTTGGTTATCCACACTGAAAATGGTGATTTCTGTTAGTTTCATGAGAAATATAAGGAATTAAACTTGAAATAAGCTTCCCCAAGTCTGTTCAAACAAGGTTTACCTAAGTGTAAGTAATCCAGCCCTTGATCTTTCTAGAAGATTAGCAGAGACAAAACCTGACAGTTGGTTGCCTTTCAAATCCCTATACAGAAAATCTAACTTTTCTTGTAACAACTTTCACCATGCCATCTCAGGACTATACCATTAACACCAACTTGTAAAGACTTACAAAAATTTAAGGGATCTCAGTTCTTCCAGAAACTGAGGCATTGATCCAGTTAAGTTATTGTCTGATAAATCCCTGGCACAAAATCATGTGCTTTCAGTGATATTATATAATCTACAAAAGCAATGTCACTTAGGGTTGATAAAATTCTTATATGCTACACATAACTATAAGATTATCAGAGCTTTTCTGGATATGTACTTACAAAGATTCCAATGACAAGAGACTGGAAATGGCAGAAGCTATTACCCCACTCAAATTGCTTGAGCTCAAATTCCTATCAGAACAGAATGCTCTCTTCTCAAACTTATCTTTATGCAGTAACAATTCTCATATTGAGGGAATGAAAATAATGAAAAGAGTACATAGAAGGTACTCACAATGATATGATTCGCGGAGGAAACGAGTTGCTATAGTTGCATTTCAAGCCTTCCCAATGGTAGTCCTCTGGCTCACAAGGATCACTAACCCAATCTCTTTGAACTCCATATGTTTCTTTGATATCCATGATAGCATCAACTGCGTTTATAATAATGAATTCACTTGAAATTAAGACCATTATTTGGAAGGGATGGACTTTCTACATGAAAAGCAGAACGTACCATCTTGTTCAAACGTTGGGGTTGCATCATGCTGTCTTACCACAAAAATCTCAACTGCATTAAGGATGGGTGGGAAGGTTGAATCTTCTGTTCTATAAATAGAAATTTTATGTTCATTTCCTACCAAGGATTTCGAATTGGACACAGTAGTTGAGTATAAATAACGTGGGACTACGGGTCCCAATAAAGGAGATCCATTCCAGGATATATTGAATTTCCTTAGTTGCTTTTTCTTAAGCTTCTCCACCTCAGCAAAGTACAAGTAGACATAAAATTTAGAATTTGGGTCATTTGGGGTCCAGGAAAATTCCAAAGGAACGCTATCATTCCCGGGTTTAGCAGCACTCCTGATGACTTCAAATGGTGCTCTATAGCCATTGTCATTGCCATTAATGGGTGAAGAAGTGTTCAGAGAATCCCAGGAAGCGGAACTGTAAGGAGACCATATTCTGTCATAAATATCATCTTCATATCTACCACTTGTATTGAGAGATGCAACGTCCCATCTTTTGAAAAGTAAAAGTGAAGCAGATGACCCAAATTCAGTTTCATAAATGGAGCTATTAATTGGTCTAATTTCCAATGCTGAGATGAATGGAGTTCCCAATCCCTTGTTCACAAGACAAACATTGATCTCCTCTGACAGTGTCAAACTGATGATTTCCATTATGAGTTGCTCCGAAACATTTCTGAATTTTACTGGGGACCAGAAATTGACATCAATGTAGAGATCAAATTCTGGAAGCTTGTTTTCTCCATCATAATTTCCATACAAGAAATAAGCCCTTATCAAATGCAACCTGCCTCTTATTCCAGTTTTTATGGCGTAACAATTCCTCTTTCCCTGAGGAAAACTTCTGAGATCTGAAAGTGGCAACGGCAGATCGGGATTATTTGGGTATGCATATTCAGAGGATATGTTTCTGTTAACCCCTGTGAGTATATAAGCTCCATCTGTGTTGTACTTAATCTTAGTGGTATCATCTGTGTATTCAAAATTCTCTGGACCACCACAATCAATGCTTATGAAGCCTGATCAGAAAGACAAAGCAGACTCAGACCCACAAAGTTTTTAGATTGTTCACTCCACAGAGTGAGATAAGATTTGTGAAACCCATTAGCTTTCAATTAAATCATGGTATTAACAACTTGTGGGTAAGTTCAAAAAAGAAAAGAAAAGAAAAAATAAATAAATAAAGGACTTGTGGAGGAAGCTCAAACACATGATGCTTCCCAGTTAAAAACAGAATTGCAAGAAGATAAACTAAGGCAGAGATTGATTACCCTTCCAGGGGAAATTACAGCTTACCTTAAAAGAACATATTTCATGTCATAAATTCATAATGTTAAGTTACAGACAAAGGTAAAATCAATCTTTAAATGCAGGACATCATTCTTATATCGTTTACAGCAAGTGCTAACCTGTTTGTTGCTGTCCATGAACTAAAATTGTGAGACCAATACAGAGCATCAAGAAGGGGAAGAGTCCAGTTGAAATTGCCATCTCTGCACAAATAATTCAAGCCTTACGCTGGTGAATGAAGATATTATAGCTCTATTATGAAATCCTATCATTTTATTAATTGGCAAATGGCAAAGCATGTCAGACTTTTCAACGGGGAAAGTTTTAGTAATGGATTGACTTTGCTGGTTTTGGTGGCCCTAGCCTACACAGAATCAGTAGAAAAGGTACAGTACACAAGCGTGATTGAATTATAGCATTTACTTTTATGAAATGTGCAGAAAAGAAACAATTAAGAAAACTTCGTGACTTACTCCAAAAAAAAAAAAAACTTGTGATAGAAATAGTACTACCATAAAAAAACAACTACAACATTGGCGAAACTGAGGAAGCATTTGAATTTTAAAATATACACCCGGCTTGGATTAATCCTCAAGAGCATCAACTTGGAATTTTAAATCAGTAAATAGCAGACTATAAATGAAATAGGAGGCAAGTGGGAAGAAGTATGTAATATTCAGATTATTTTGCGCAAGTAAGTTAGTGAAGGTAGAGCTACTATCTTTTAACGAACAAAAACTGGTCAACTTACAGAAATTTGGGTTTGAAACCTCGAACTTGGACGCCATATTGTAGTAGTTTTCTATTCTTTTATTTATTTATAATTAAACGTTTATCATGCAGGTCAATTTGGCCCTAAAGAAGGGAAGGTGAAGAGAGGAATCTCTGGGTAATTATATTTCACTTTACTTTTGTTCCCATTCTGTCGCAATAAAATGCTATTTCAATACACCTTGGTTTCAACGTATCAAGAACGAGTTACCAACATCAAATTGATACTTTGATTTGGCATTGTTTTGGCCGACTCTGTCACCCACACAAATGATGGAGTAAAAAAATGAACACAAAATTTCATGTGAAAGAAAAATCTCACTAAAATCAATTTGATGTAATTTTTTATGAACAATATATATCGCAAATCCTTTAAGTACATCCTAAAAGTTAATTCCAATGCTTAGTTTTTGTAATGTGAACAGGGATGGATTTAGGGAGGGTGTAAGGGCAATCATTTAGTCTTTTTAAAATTTTAATTTTTATATAATTTTATTTTATACTAATAATTTATTTTTTGTTGATAAGAACACACTGTTTTTTACTTTTTAAGAATGTACTTTCTTGATTTAAATTTTAAAGTTAAAGACTTTTGTTTCTTTCAAATCAAGTCTTAAATCCATTTTTAATTATTAAAACAGAGGGGTCTAATTTATAGGAGCACTAGGCAACATTGTTCTCCATTTTAATCAGTATGAGACTTTACAAAACTAGAATAACATATTGGTGGTGCTTATGGTGCTTCAACCATTTTGAAATGAAAGCCTAGAGAGGATTAAATTGGACCGACATAGAATGTGTAAAATCTGTCTAAATAGAAAATCTCACAATACTCATCCATCATATATAATTTGTGTCAATTTTTCTCTTAAAAATTTTAAAAATTGAGAAGATACATGAGAAAGTAACAGTATAAAAACCATAAGGTTTAGATATTTATTATGAGGAATCTAAAATTTTGAGATTAGTTTGAAGAATTAAGAGACCAAGTTTGTTGCTAACTTAAATGTTTAAACACATAATGAAAAGATCTTGTAAGATCCCAAGCTAGAGTCTTTCAAAAAGAAATTTAATATTTAAATTATTCAAAGTAATTTGAAATTTTAAAATTTTTCCTACTGAATATTTTAAACTGTAATTCTAAACATGTATTTTCTAGGATTCTGTTCTGATATCGAGGGTTGGTGGTATCCGAGTGGCCCCACTACATGCAGACGCAGTCGAAGCCAACGGTCTGCGTGGAAGGTAACGTCTTCGAAATTTGAAAGCATTGTCGCATATGACTTAATAATTTTATGCATGTGCCCTCCTTCACCACAATCCCTCATTCATTGGTTGTACTACAGCTCGACTCGCTAACGCCACCACAATCTCATCCCTACACGTGTCATCCATCGAATGCCGCTCCAACGCTGTTATATTGCCATCCAGAGTGGCTGCTGCTTTGCCAATTTCCCGAAGATTCTCTCATCCTCCAAAGCTCATCGTCTTCTTCAGGTCTTCACATACAGAGACAGAAAGTGAAGCTTCTGTATATCATTTCAATGGAGGGTTTGAGAGTTCGAATGCTCTTCATGGCCATTAATGCTGTTGCTTTGGTTCTTGGGCTTGGGGTGCCTTCAATCAATGCTCAGAGTCTAGCTCCAGCTCCTGCACCCACCAGTGATGGTATGTGTGTGTGTCATTATGTTTTTGTCTGATTGCTTTTGGTTTTTGGATGGGCTAATGATGACGCTGGTTGTTGATGTTGTTTGATGAACAGGGATAGCAGTTGATCAAGGAGTTGCCTATGTGCTCATGCTGCTGGCTTTGGTGCTTACTTATATCATTCATTAAAATTTCCAAACATGGCTGTGACCAGATCAATTCTTATGTTCTTTCAATGCAATTCTTTTCATTTTATGGACAAATTCTCTTGTAATGTTTGCTCTATTTGTATAGTTTCATTACTGCAATTATGAGTACTTGACTCTGTTTTCCTCTTTCGACCTCCCTGTACTTCATAGGTTGTTCAAGCCTCTGTTAGCACATTTTGGCTCTGTGAACGAATTAGCCATCTTTTTTTTTTTTTTTCGAAGAAATGCTTGTTCTTTTGCTTCAGTTTTTTGGTTTCTTTTGCCTTGATTGGGTAGATGAAACGGTTCCCGAAGAATCAGAGAGTTGTGTGGGGAAGAACTCGAAACAAATAAAATATGATGTTCAAAAATGTCTGAAGTACACGTTATTTCCTTTTCTGTTTTAAAAAAGTTTGCTACAGTCATTTACTGACACATCTTTGAATTAAACAATATAATAACAAATAACATAATTTCAAATTTTGAAAAATTTTTAGACACCACCTAATAGATTAGTGCTTGCAATTTTCAAATCACGATATTTAATCTCAAGCTCCTCTACATAAATTTTGGAAGCAAATACTATTTTCCTTTTTACTTTTAAATAAAATAAAAGAGCTATCTTACCACACCGAAAGTTCATAAATTATTTGCCAAAAATTTTAAAAGCACAGAACCTACGCCTAAAAGCCAAATGAAATTATCTACATTTTAGCTTTTAAAAAAATGTTTGAATCATTCTTGAATCAAACTTAGCACACGAATCCGGAACCTACAGAGTTTTTTCGTTTTTTGTCATAAAAATAAAAAGGAGAGGTATTACGTAAACCCCACGTACATTATCGTCTCTTCAGTAAATTCAAACAGATAAGGAAGCGCGAGAGGCGCAGAATTCCTCAAATGCTATGTCAGAGGTTACAGCACTGATCATCATGCACAAGGCCTGCAAAACTCTAGTATAATCAATAAGATCTATTGCTTATGATAAGATCCCAACATTTCTCAAAACAAGTATCTTATTCATACTATGATACAAGCGACATCAGCTGGTGACATAAAACATGAAAATGAAATGGCGCGCGCCCAAGCCTCCTCAACTACTATATAATAATTGCAATACTAATCCAAGTAAAATAGACTTGCTTAAAGCGCCATCTCAGCCTGCAAAGCAGCCAGTTCATCATCCTCAGCAGTGTGCTTCTGAGGAGGAGCAGGGCGAGCAGGCTGCCGCCCAGCTGGGACCTGCACTGGGGCTGCCGGAGCTGTAGTTGCAGGCTGAAGAAGCTGTTCTTCCAACTCAGCACCCTCCAGCTCTTCAAGTTCTGCTTCCAATTCGTCCTGAAAACAAGAAATTCAGAACGCCCCACAATTAACATATGTTAGTTCTCAATTACCCAATAGCAGTAAAAAATAATCAAAGGATAAATATCCTGTTTGCAACCGATAGAGCACAACCTCGTCAAAATCAGCAGATGCACCAATTGGAGCTGACAATGCTTCTTGAATTTGTTTCATGTTCTCAGTGTGTTCATTAATCTCATCCATGGTCTTGTCAACATCATCAATATTCCTGCGTAATAATATTGAATCAATCTTGTCATAAGTTCACAATCAGCACCTATTAATAAAATACGTTAGAGCATGAGACAACACCAGTGATAAAAATTTTCTACACCAGATTTATAGTCAACTTTTCAGGTTTTGAAACAGGCCCAACAAAGTCAAATAAAATATATTTTAAGAGGAAAAAAATTAAAGCGAAGACAAAATCACTAATATGCCACAACAAAAATAACACTGCTTACGTTGCTTTTTGCATAGCCTTCATAGCAGATGCTCCAGTTCTCAATGCGTCTACTGTTTCTGTGGTGGCCTTGGCACCTTCCAGCATTATCATCTGAAACAGAATTTAGCAGCATAAGATGCAAAAGAACCTCAATAAACTCAATAATTGTCTGCACCCTAACTAACACCAAAGTTGCATTCTAACCTGGTCATGAATACGCAACTGGAAATTTCCAAGCTGTTCTATTTGCTGTTCATATAACCTCTTCCTTTTCAAACATTGTATTGCCGCTGCATGAGGCAGACACTAAAAAGCAATGTAACTACACAAATCCAACATGTGAATTTCTACATATAGGTGTGTGTGTGTGTTTGTTGAGCTTATCCATAGGAATCACAAAACTACTGTCACCAATTGCAGATGCCACTCAGGCCAGATAACTAATACATTTAATCAACAACCATTTTCACACGACTAACCCAAGAAATAAATTGCTGCAAAGTAATGTGCAAGCTTACACTGCACGCTCCAGACCCTTTTAGCACAAAAACCACACAAGATAAGATAAAAGCATTGCAGCCTAAGACGATGGAGTCCAATGACTGCCCCCCTTCATGCTGAGTTTCTATTACATTTGTTTGTATTCGTGCATATACATGATGGCATTGCTATACCGATTCTGAGTGACATCTTGAACACACTTCTTATGAAGATACTATTATAAACAAACTAAAAGTAAAATATCGTTTTGTGGCCAACTGAAATTGAAATATTGACCACCGCATAAGTTCACAAGTCTCCACAGAGTACCACAAATATATGTGGAAGATGGCGATTAAAAAGCAGCAGATATCCGAAAAATATGGTCTAGAATAAGCATCCATGCATTTTACAACATACCCCTTTTGTTCTTCGCTCTAGTAAACTCTTTGGCCTTTTCAACCTCTGCTGAAGCCTTTTTAACGAGGACTTTCTCCTTTTTTTCTAGCATTTCAAGTGTCTACATTATTCACAGTATAAACAGTTAAATAGAGAAGATCTATCTTATAAATGAAAATCAAATCATTGCTTAACATGAATAGGTAACCAAAGATTTTCAACACATCTCCACTAATCAAAAGGAAATACTCGGATATTCTAATAATGATGTTATTAATTCAACAATAGTGAGTTGATCAGCATAGGTCGATCAAGCAAATTTCATTAGACTAAAATAGAGTAAAACCTTTATAAAGCTGCAAAGAATAAATAAAAGCATAAAATCCCTTCCCAAATAATTAAAGAAGTAATCTTCGTAGTCTTGTAGAACCAATTTACCAGCAAAGTGAATAACTTGTTCATTTAGGATGTAGAGTATAAAGAAGATGAATTAGTAACCGAATCGGAAATAAGAACGAGATCCACACCCAGGGAAAGACCAATAATTATATCTTTCGACGGCCGTATCAGACTCACCTCGTTTAACTTGTCCAAAGTCGTTAGAGCATTGGTTTCCTCTTTAGGTTTACCAAAAATCCGGGTAAACATGGTTGGATTATGAGATATTGAAATTCCAATACCCTTCTGCACTAAATAAACAAGCATCAAAGAGATAAGATGAGATAATCCCGTAATTCGACTAAAAATCTTGCTCAAAAAGCAAAGATTGAGAAAAAATCAAACATTCAAGCATGCTCACACGCAACAGGTACCAAATAACGAACCTGATAACAAAAGAATTAGGGCTTAGAGTCAGATTGAGAAAACAACAAAACCCAGTAAAAAAAACTAAAGCTTAAATTGAAAGATGGAGAGATCGGGGAAGGGAGAAAAAGAACGAGTGATGGTTTAGCTTGGTAAGGAGGTTTTGGAATCGAAGAGTAAAGGGGAAGCTGCTTTGGCTCATGTTGACATCGACAAGCAGTAAGGGACCCCTCCACGTGGCGCCCAATGGATCGATTTGTGCCGTGGGCTGTTAGGTCCTTCTATCAAACCCAAAAAAAAAAAAAAAACATGCATTGTCATGTTAATTATCTTTGTAAATATTTGTTATTTTTTCTTTGTATTCAAATATTTTTTTATGAAATTTTTTTTATATAAATAATTTATATTTTTTAACGTTATTATTTAATTAATATATGATAATTATATAATTTTAATTATGTTATGATACATGCATGATTATTATAAATAATTATATAATTTTTTTGATTAAGCTATAAATTTTTTATATTATTATTAATTAACCTGATGCTTATCATATATTAATTAAAAAATATATCCCAAAGATATAAAGAAATATATCTAAGTCTGATCATTTTTTTATTTTCTATCTCATTCACATTTATCTGTATATTATTTGAAAATAAATATAATAGATATTATAATGTAATATCCTTTATTATATTTTTATTTATTAAATATCTTAAAAACTAAATAATACCAAATATTTATAACAAGTCAAGTAAAATTTGCATATATTTTACATATCTAATGTAGAGAAAAAAGCTTTATATATTAATTAATATATTAAATAATTTGCTTACTTATTCGTGCATTATACAAGTTTTAGAATAAATTAATTTATTTGTAAGTATTAATAATAAATTAAATTTAATAATATATTATAACATAAAAATAATAATAAATTAAATAAAATTTACAAAATTAATTATATGAGATGAATAAAAAAAAAGACGATAATATATTTATTGAGTGAATATTATTATAAATTATTTAATTATATATTATTTTTTTAATTTTAAATCATATTTAATTATATTTATAATTTTTTTAAAAAAATTAAAAATTAATTAATTAATTATTTATTTTTTTATCAAAAAATGTTAAAATTAAAAAAAATTTCATTTAAAAGACAATAAATTAGTTTATTATTATTTTTATTTACTCTAAAAAAATTTTTAACTTAAAAGAATAATTTATTTAAAAAATAATTTATTAATTTTTTTTTCAATCTCCATACTTATCACAATTTGAAAATTTTTAAAATTAAAAAATAATTAATTAATTTATTATTTTTTTCATTAACTAAAAAAAATTTACACAAATTAATAACTTCATAATTTTTTTAATTAACTATAAAAAATTTATACAAATTAATAATTTCGTTATTTTTCTATTTGTTATGACTAATTTACTCAATTCAATTAATTCTAAAATTCAAAGCTTTCACAAGTCGCACTTGAATTACGAGTTTCCTCTATGTATGGCGGAAAAAGTGTAAAACAAGGAGAAATAATATCGTTATTAAACTTATATTTCCCTCTCTTATTTTGGATTTCCTTCTCTTCCATTCCACGCCCAGCTCTCATTGGTAACATACCCTCAGTTTTAAGGACATATGCAAGATAGTGTGTCATTCAGGCTTCAAATTATCTGAAATTCCTAAGGGTTTGCAAACAAAGAGAAGGACTAAAACACTAACGGAGATGAGGATGAGGCAGTGAGTTACCTTGCAGACCAGAGTAATGCAATTTTCAATAATAAACCAATAATTCAGTCTGACACACCAATACAAATCCAATTTTAAACACCATATCACTCTTCTGGCCACTACTGTTTCGCTATGTGCTTTAATATTAAGTCACGGACTCGAGGATCTACTCACTCATATAAATTATGTAGTTTAAATCTACGCACTTTGGCAAGGAAACCAAGAAAACCTTCATGTCTAATATATATAACCTTATTCTCTACCTCTAAAAACGAATTCCTCAATTCAAAAAAAAAAAAAAAAAAAAAACTCAATTCCTTACGATCAAAAGAAATTCTACAAAATCGAATATGGTCTCGGACTCCAATCAGTCCGAGAAGTATGTTTAAAATTTTCATGATGTAATAGTTAGTTAAAAAAAAAAAAACCCACAAAATCGAATGTTATAACGTCTCTGTTTCCCAAATACCAGTTGAGAAAGTGTGAAAAATACCTAAATGAATCAAAGAAAGATATGCAAAATCATAAGTAAACTAAAACCGAATCCGATAGAGAATGCCGAGAAAGTTTAATCTAGACTGAGAATGAAACGAGAGCTTCAATTAGTAAGGTATAGTACAATCCAAACAAAATTTAGAAAAAACCATCATCGAAGCATTGGATCACTTCTCCGACGAGTTAGGTCCCCTCTTTTTGCCGAAACCAACGACGGCGGTGACGAAGCGGCGATTGTACTGCATCCGCTTGTAGGCTCGGCCGCGGGGCTTCTTCTTCTTGTCTTGCTTCGCAACTTTAGGAGTTTGGCCTCTCACCTTACCAGCTCGAGCCAGAGATCCGTGCACCTTACCTGCAATCAGAATCAAAGCCACCAAATCCAATTACATTTCACAAATCTACAACGCCAAACCCTCACTTGCATTGAAATGAAGGCCAACGAAACTTTGTGCTTACCCATGGCGTTGAGTAGCTGCTGATTTCACGCCTGAGTTCTGCGCCGTTGATTATGCAGCGAAATGGAGCAGCGGTAAAGGAATAGGTTAGGGTTTTTCTCCTGTATAAATAGAAGTTGCTGGGCCATAGATTGATTTTGGGCTTTGAAGCCTAGTATACTGTAGCCGTGGTTAGAATTAGGGCAAGAAAACATGAGATAGTCTTATTTTTATATTTGATTGATAAATTAAGTGTTTATTTTTATTTTTAAAATTTTGTTATTTTTTATATAAAATAATTTTTTTAAATAAAATTATAAAATAAAATTAATCTTTTAAAAATAAAAATATATTTAATAAAAATATTTTTATTTATAATAATTTTTAAATAAAAAATATTCATATGATATATCAAAATTTTAATTTATTATTAATATAATTTATTAAATATATATTAATATATAATTATATTATTTATTAATAATTTAAATAAATTTTTATCTTGATTTTATAATAAGAAATAATATAATAAAATATACACACTATCTAAATTTACTAACTGAACGAAGTAAATAAAATATATTTATTTTTATTTTTTTTAATCAAACAACATTTTAATATTTTCATTCACACTTTTATTCTCATTTTCATTCTCATTTTATAAATCAAACAACCAAACATGCCCTAAAATTTAGTTACGGTTTGGCGGGTTTTTCTTAAACAGGACCAAACTGAAGCAGTTCCGCCATTCCAGCGCTCAAGGCTCGTGGAAGCGTTGAAACAAGGGCATTTGCCTTGCTTTATTATTCAGTTAGGAAGGCAGAAGATGAGGCTTTCTTCATGCCAACATTTCATTACATCTGCCCCTTCCTCGGGCTCTAAATGAGCTTTGGTGCTGGAACACCTTTGCATTTTTGTCTCTATCTTTGCTTCTTTCTTTCTTAATTTGAATGTGATATTAGTGAGCACATACAGTAGATGTAGACTTAATTTGACCGTCAACGTTGCTTGTTATAAGCATAATTATACAGTGAATAAATCTTGATTAACTTTTTAATGGTCGCAATTGTTAGAATAATTTTAAAATTTTATAAATTAACATTAACTATTTTATTAGATTAGTATCTTGTTAATTTTAATTAGGTAATTAATGTTATAATTTATAAATTGTGAATGGACTGAGTTTTTATTTTAATTTGTGGATAATCAGTGATGGGTTTTATTATTCACAAGTCCACTGGGCAAAAACCCAACCCACAGCCCAAAAGTATTAGTAATCATCCCGTCAGATTACTAATTTGAGATTGTTACCCAGAGAAAGATTTAATACGTTTATTTTGATTGATTAATTAAACAATAAATTGTTTTAAAGATTTTAAAGGATTTTATTTTAATAAATAATACACTGAAGCCCTAGCTTTCATATACTGAATCTACCACTCTCTTTCTCTGCCGTCAAAACACTCTGAGAAACGCTCTTGGACATTGGAGGTTGAATTTATTAGACTCAACCAATACTCAGATCAACGATGTCATCTTCATCAGGTCAAATTGTTGATTTATTTATTCTCTCAATTTGTAATCATGTTTAATTACATATTCTAATTCTGCTTTCAGCAATTACATGTCTTGTAATTCAAATTTCCTCTTATTCAAATAAATTGTGCATGTTTTATATTTGAAAAACAACACAAATACAATTATCTACATTTAAAATTTAAAATCAGAACTCAAAAAATTTTCAAACTTGAATATAGATTAAACAAAAATGTTTGAGTCCATATTTTAATCAATTTTTTTATTTAAGTTTTTATTTATATTTTTTGAGTCAAACTTATCAGACTAATTAAATATTTTTAAGAATGATTAAATTAATGTTATTTAAAATAAATAACATAAATAATAATAATTATTATATGTAAAATTATATATAAAAAAATTATAAATATAAATGAATTATTGTATTAATATAAATTGAAGTATTAATCTTTATGTTTTTAAAAGAAATGTTATGTTATACTAAATTTTTTAAATAATAATTTTTTATTCATAAAAAAATATTCATTCAAAAATTTTGAAATCAAACTAAATTTTAAAAATAATTCGAACTTGACTCATTTTATAAATTAAATTTTTTTAATCAAATCTTTTTTGTTCAAATTTAATTTTTTTAAAAACAAATTAATCAGACTAAACAAAATTTTTAAATTATCTAATAATGAAACATCACCCACGCTTGTATAATCATTAAGTTAAATTTTTAAAATTCAAATTTGAATATAGACTAAACAAAAAAAATTTGAACCCATATTTCAATCAAATTTTTTTATTCAAATTTTTATTTATACTTTTTAGATTAAACTTATCATACCAATTAAATTTTTTTAAAAATAGTTAAATTAATATTATTTTAAATAAATAACATAAATAATAATTATTATTACATATAAATACTAAATTATTGTATTTATATAAATTAAAATAATAATTTTCATTTCTATATAAAAAATATCATTTCACTAAATTTTTTTAAATAATAATTTTTTACTTACAAAGAAATATTCATTCAAACATTTCAAATTCAAACTAGATTTTAAAAATAACCTAAACCCTTAACCTACTTTACAAATTAAATTTTTTTAACCAAACTTTTTTTGTTGAACAAACTTATCGGACTAAACAAATTTTTTAAATTATGATAATTACTATATCATGTCGAAAGATCATACTATAACACTAATACGCGGGTAAAATCTTGGGCATAATTTCAGCCGTCACCGAGTTTGCAGGTAGGCAGACATTCAGTTTTGGTAGTATAATTCCAATCTATACGCCATCTACGAAAATCCACACAAACGATACAAGAAACTCTCATTGAAATATTAAAACTACTCCCCTACCTAGAATTACGAAATGAAAAGTAATTGGATATTAAGGTGCTAACACTTTACACGATGCACGGTTACTTTCTCAGCAATCAACTTTATCTCATCCACCCTTTCCTGTACTAACTTCTGGAGTTGCTCTTCTTGATTTTTCTGATTGTCATCCATCTGCATAGTACTAGCTTCGTTTGCGTCCGATCTGAACATGACAAAAGACATCTCCTGATCACATTCGCTTTGTACTTCAATAAGTTGCTTCCCAGAAGTCTCAGAATCCTTCCCTAGGATATCATACTTGACACGGTTTGAAATAATGCTCAAAAAGTCTTCCATGTGCTTCTCAGCAGGATCAAGGCCGAGATAGATTAACACCTCCCAACACTGAAGAAATTGCTTCTTGTTAACTTTCAGGCTTTTCCTAACATCCTCAATAGCACTTGGGGGTGGTATGAGTCGAGGAGAGTATGCTTTCTTTGATAATTTTCCTTGCTTTAAAAGTGAAACAGCAGAAGAAACCGAATGTTGGATTGGGTCAAAATGAAGCAGGCGAAGTGTGTCTACACAAGTGCGAATGTGTTGGAAGTGATCTAATGGCTCTTCTACTGTCAAGTCAAAAACATTTTCAGAAATGGCAATATCATTTAGCACTTCTAGAAGGTACCGACCATAACCCTTGTGCTGGTAAGGAGGCAATATCAGTATCTGCCAACCAAAGGTCTCATCAGATGGCAACCAGAACAATTTGAGAGCACTCAAGAAATTTCAGAGTGGCTGAGCTATAGGAGGATATATCAAACCTGACTTAGTCGCAACCGAGAACCATTAGGATAGTGGAAAAAACGATAAACAGCAGTAAAACCAATCAGCCTACATTGGATCTCTTCTTGCTGATCACTTTTCTTCTGAATCAGGAGATACAGCTCCCATCTTGGATCATTAACATCAATAGGACTACTACCTGTGTGAGAATATTAGAAGTAAAATGTTCTGGGCTGCAACAGCAATTCATGCTGGCATAAATTAGCAATAAACAATACTATGAAATACCAAAACTGGCAGAAAATACCATCAACAAGAAGAAGCACAAGGGGTATTAGACGACTATATAGGTGCCCAGTAGCCATGTTGCCTACAACCATACGGATAACCTGATCCAAAACAAAAGAAAATTTCACAATATACCCTCATATATGCATGTGTGGGTATAAGAGATATAATTTTAAAGAAGCTGAGAGAAACATATAAGACAAATTACAAACATCTAGCCTAGACATTAACTGTATAAACTTAAACCAGAATTATTTCTTAGACCTAATGAGTCTATGTATGGCACTTGTCCATGTAAAATTCCCATGGTCAGCTGGGTTTCCAGAAGCATAGCAATATTAAGGGGCAGCATTAGCATCACACAACACAAACATATATACAAGGGGCAGCTGGTCAATAGCAATGAAGGTGGCCACAAAAAAAAAAATGGCAATGACGGCCCAAGACGAATTTACTATGACACCTAAAAGATTGTTCAGGAAGTAGAATGAAGACTGTTTATAATAAACTTGTTTCTGGGGAATCACAGCAGAATGCATAGTGGACAACTGATTACCAGTTGGTTTAAGCTACAACTGATAAGCATAAGAGCATAAAAGGGTTGCTTTGCTACTGTTTCCAATGTTAAACTAATTAAATTACATGATGGCTCAGAACACACTGGAATTTGAGATGCCATAAGTTAGATGATGAAGATTTTCATAGCAAAGTTTACAACATGGCATTTACCTAATATATTACAATCAATTGAGTTTAAATATAAATTACCACCTCATAATTAAATGCAGCTGCCTCGGCATGATTATAAGAATCACTAATGTGCCCATTGTAAGCTTTGTGCTTCAATAACTCCCCATTTGAGATGGTTGTTCTGCAAAACGATTAAATCCAGGATCCTTACAACTTAGGAAAACAAAATCAAACTAATGAATTAAATATACTGAAAACAAACGAAGGAAAAAATTCCATGGACAAATATTAAATTTTTATGTGTAACAACAAAAATTAAAATATACCTAAGAAAATCTTTATCTGCCAAAAATGTTTGCAAAAATTCATCTTTGCTCTCAACAAGAGTCTCAGCAAAAATTCTCTGAAAAAGTGACAAACTTTTTCACTTTAAGCAAAAAAAAATCTCCGCATAAGGGTAATAAGGTATCAAAATAATGACCTCAAATTGAAAGTTGAACCATACCTGAAGAGCAGATTTTAGATCTGTGATCCCTTTGCCTCCCTTCAACAATTAAAACAGCAAATGCACAGAAGATGCCAAAGTTGTTAAGCAAGAGCAGAAAAGAAGATTTTAAACCAACCAGCAAGGTAAAAGAAATCAAATCAAAATTTATAGAGAAGGGGCAAGAGCCTGAGCAGGCACAACTATGTGATAGCGTCAAATTGAAAAATCCTTAGTGTGTGTAGCAACTAGGTGTCTGTTCATATATATTTCTAAAAGTAAAAAAATTATTAGTTACATAGTTTATTTATAAACATCTTGCTAAACATAACTCATTATTCCTATATTTCATAATTTGATAATTTATTAATAAAAATAATTTCATATAATTATTATGAATTTTTAATATAGAAGGATTATTCACTATCTAATAAAGAACTATTTTTTTAGAAGTTCATGACTTCATGGAGAAAATACATTCACATGATTCATAGTCCAGCTATCCCAAGTATTGCAGACTGCACTACTACATCAACCATTACATGCCCGTGACATATGAGTGGGCTCAATTTGGAAGCCATGAATCAGAAAATACTAACATGGTAATTCAACTTTCACAGCCTGTGAAATGATGACAAGTCCATTTTCAAAGACTCAATTCAAAATCTGCTAAAGTTAAAAGGCAAATAGCATGACCTTAATCTAGAAAAGAGTCAGCACTTACATCAGATGAACTCTTGAATTTAATATCAGCATATGCATGGAAAGATATGCAGCTAACCCAGATAGTAATCTGTAAGAAGAACAAAACAAACAGAAGACTATTATTTCCATTATGCTTATTTATAAATATATTTCCAGTTTTTTTTTTTTATCAATGGTTGTTACCTCCAAATCTTCATAGCCATAGATTTTCCCATCATCATCAAAAAAGCTATTCAAGTCCACAGGGTCAATGACAAAGCTTTCTGGAGCGCTAAATTCCTCTTTGCTTGAAACTATGCAATAATACCAGATACAACACGAATTTGCAAGTTAAACCAAAGTAACAAGAAGAATAAAACAAGATAGGAAATTGAGGATGGAAGTCAAGTAAGTGAAGGCTACTTATCAACTTAACTAAACAGATTTGCTAGATGATATTTAGTAGACCAATACTTGGTAGAGTTTATTGACAGGCAATATAGCAGGATATAACAACTGCCAATGAAAGAATACAGAGCAAATAACATGGCCAACATGCCTCGCGAGAACCTAGAGAGGCTTATGCAGGACCCAGAGATAACCGCAATGGGCTAAAGCCAGGATTCAGGTTCTCAAATATTTAATCAATATTATCAGTCTATACAGCCAGATAAATGCTATGAAACAGTTCATGTCAAGACATTTTGCTTCAGATACTACTTAGCCGGCGTATTTTTCCAACACTTACGAGAAAGATGCCATCCTTCAACTCTCTCGTCGAAATGATGAGCAAAGAAAACAACTCATATTTAAAAAAAAAAAAAAATTCTTTACATCGTCCTAGTTACCTATAATCCCAGAATTACAAGTAGGGAAAACTGGACCAAAAATTTAAACAACGTTATCCCTTCCCAGAAAGGGGTTGCGAACTACGACCAGTACCATCTAATAATCTAGTGACAATGCAATCGACGAAAGAGAATCTAGTCATTAGCTACCCAGCAACATGATAAGGGAAAAGAAGCCTATTTAGTTATTTATTAGGACGACTTTTACCGTACCTAGAAAGATTTTGATGCACTCTCTGGCTTCAACTCCAGCATCTGCACCACACGCGAATGAAAAATTTGTGGTGAGCTTGAAATTTTAACAAATGTGAACAAAACAAATGATAAAAAATTCTATTGAAGAGCAAGAGTAAAATGGCGGATAAGAGTAACTACAGCTAAAAAAATAAAACTCAGTGCTGGGGTCACTCACCAACAGCGGAGAAGCCAACTCGCCGCCGCTTCTTTGTTTCGTTGTTGGGATCCGAAGCTGATAGCTTCTTCTGCCCCATTCGCTTTTTCTCACCTGACGAGTTAGGGTTCAGAGAGCGCGAAACGAGAGAGGCTCAGGCGGGAAATGGCAGTTCTGCGAAGTACGAAATGGGAGAGGAAATTAGGGCTATATATTACTGCATTTTGTCGACCACATTAAACGGCGTCGTTCCTTCAACAAACAGAATTGCAGGAGACTAGTTTGGGTAGTATCATTACGACAGATTTTATACTTCTTCTCAGATTTGCAGAATTAGTTTTACTTAACATTATCTTTATAAAACTAGATTAGCAATTTAACCAAAAATAGGCTAAAAAAAGGTTTATTAAATTATGGTTTGTTTTTTGGGTTGCTGAATATTTCATTAACTTTTGATTATAAAAGATTTAGGTGAATTCTTGATATATCTTTAAAAGTAATTATACTTATACATTCATAAAACAACGGATGGGAATTGTCAATTGAAAACTAATATAAAATCATTTCTTATATTTTAACTTTAATTCTTTTTATATTGTTTATGAACCTAAAGTCTTATATATTTTAATTTGTTAAATTACAATTTTTATTTTAATAATTATAAAAATATTCATTTATAAATTTATTAACTCAACATTATATTTTTATTTTTAAATAAATTTATTTAATTCTATCTTTATTTTTAGTTTATAAATTATTTTTTATAGATTACAATAAAAATAAAAAGGTAATGGAAATAATTTGACAATTTAAAAAGAGTTTTAAATTTCTAAACAAAATCTAAAATATATAAACATTAAAATTTAAATACAAAAAATTATTTTAAATTAATATATATTTGACATTTTATTATATCAATATAATTATTTTTGCAAATGCATAAATAAATTTACTATAAAAAAATAATTTTGTCATTGATTTTTTTTACTTAAAATTACATATTAATTTATATCAAGTTCGAAATCACTTAAATAAGCATGAAAAACATAATCACTAACTATTCTTATTGTACTCATAATTTTGTTGTTGATAAATAATGATAAACAAAATCAATGATAATTTTTATTAAAATAACTTTTATTTATAAACTTAAAATTAATAAATGTTTTCCGAATCAACGTCTAGTGTAAGAAAAGTATTACATAGGGATTATGACACCTGTAACATCAAGCCTAAACCTACTTTTAAACAAGAGTAATGATCTTACTCGTGGCAAAATAAATTTGTTTGGACCACTTTTGTATATTCAAAATATACTGATATTTAATCAACACTGTTATTAATCATGAGAATTATAACATTATTTTCCTTTAATCTTTGATTCACTTCTAAGTGTTTAATTCATCTCTTTAACAAGCATATTTTTCGTTTATTTTACAAAATTTGAATGTGACAAACCAGGGCATTGCCTTATTAAACTAACTAATTTATTTACTTGCTTATTAGATAGACCTCAAAGAATAATTAATTTATTTTATTATATGTTAATATATTTTAAATTAATAATATTTATAAATGTAAGTAAAAAATTAAATTTAATACTAAATTATGATATAAAGAAAATATAACAAATTAAAAAATGTTCATAAATTTGGCTAATTGGGATTGGTGAAAGAGAAATAATAATAATAAACTAATTAATATAGTATTATTATAAATCATTTGAATATATATTATTTTATATTGTTTTAATTTTAAATTATATCAAGTTGTATTTATAATTTTTTATTTGAGAGACAATTAATTAATTTATTATTTTTTTTATATAAAATATTTTTAGATTTTGAAAAATAATTTATTAACCTTTTTTATTTTAAAAATTTCTCATAATTCACAAAAATATTAATTTAAAATGTAATTAATTTTATTTCATTATTTTTTATTAATTAAAAAAAGTTTACACAATTCAAAAACTTCATGATACATAGACTGAAAAAATGAAAATTTGTTCAACGAGAAAGTCTATCGTCCATCGATAAAGTTCTCATTTGAATTTACTTTAATTATATATAAAAAATAATCTTAAAAGAAATGGTTCGCATTATATTTAATATATATTGCCGTCATAATATGTCGTGCCTTTAAGATTGGCCTAATCTCTATTGAAATTTGGGAAAATGATTCCATTAAATAAACAGATAACGGAAAATTTGTATACTGTTGAACCAAATCATTTAGAATAAGAAAAAAATTATTTTTAATTATTATTTATATGAAATTATTATTTTAATTTTTAATACTAAAATAATCATTTAATTCTTAAAAAATAGTACACTTATTTTTTTATTTTTTAAAAATATCAAATTTAGTTTTTATATTAAATTTTAAACAATAAATTTAAGTGATTAAAATTAATATTTTGTAAATAATAAAAAGTTAAATATAATATTTTTAATGAGTAAATAATTATTCTAAATTTTACACTAAATAAAAAATAAAAATAAAAATTTTGTGATACGTGAAAAAAATGACTCCCTAAAATAAAGTGTATTTTATCACTCAATTTATAAATATAATTATTTTGAGATGTACCCAAAGTAATATTTATAACATTAAAGAACTTTCCGACCCAAAAGAGATGAGAAAAGTCAGCGGTTACGGTTATAGGGTTTCTTCCATATCTTTTCTTCAGATTTCCGCGTTAAGCTACAACAATAAATACTTATATTCTCTCTTTCTTCGCCTGTAAGATCCTATTTTTCTTGTCTTCTTCCTCCTCATCTTCCTCTATTTCCCCTTCATAACGAAATTGAACAAACAAAAAGCCGGTTCTTTGAGGTTCACGGATAGAAAGGACCTTTATTTTATGTCTGCTGAACTGCTCCGTGCTGAATCCTTTTGATTGAAGAAGAATCAGAGTCTCCTCTCCAATTTTGTAATAGACATGTTACATCGAAGTTTCAAGTCCGCAAAATGGTAACAATCAATCTTGTCTTACTGATATCGTTTTGTATGCTGGTGGGTGATTTCAATAAACAGTGGTATGGTTGTTTGATGATTGACTTATGGTAGAAGCGAAATTCCATGTTCGCCCAGAAATCTAATTAGTCTTTGTTGTCTATGTATTAAGAGTAAACTGATTGGAAGTTAACCTTCCGCTTTACTATTGTTGTTGATAGTTTTCTTGATGGAGGTGGTTTTTGTCATAACAGTAAATTTGTATTTGAACTTTCCTACAGCAAAACAGCATTGAAGCTTGCGGTTTCACGCATAAAGCTTTTGAAGAATAGAAGAGAAGCCCAGGTGAAGCAACTCAAGAGGGAGTTAGCCCAATTGCTTGAGTCTGGGCAGGACCAGACCGCTAGAATCCGGGTAATTATATGGATCAGAGAAATTGAAAATTGTTCACCTTTTCAATGATTTATCTACGGCTGTTGTTGGTATTTTTTTTAATACCTATTATTAAGTCCTTAAAAAGTAGCATTACCGCCTATGCAAAGATAATATAACTATTTTGCTCGAGTTCAATTTTGCCTTTAAAATAATGGGGTTTAAGTGATGGTGGTTTTGTATTGGGAATGCTTTAGGCAGGTATTGAACAGAAAACTCAAACATTACTCAACTTTCATTCCACAGGGATGATGATACACTTTCCAAACGAGTAGGATTTTGTACACTGAACTCTATATGCTGCCTACTATTACTGTTTTTAACTATGAAAACTTAAATCCTATATGCCTGTGGTAATTTAAGTGCCTCTGAAATGGATTAAAACAATACACTAGATACTAAAATGACTAAGGATCAAAGAATATACCAATTACTCTTGTCGTGCTTGTTTGATGGTTAGTGGCAAAGCTTCTTCATCTTTCTGTGATAGTATCTTTTTGTCTTCCTTGACTCTTCTTTTGTTCTTCATTCAGGTTGAACATGTCGTCAGGGAAGAGAAGACGATGGCAGCATATGATCTTGTAGAAATATACTGTGAGCTTATTGCAGCACGCTTGCCAATAATTGAATCACAAAAGTATATAATTTGAACGCACCCTAATAATTGTTTTGCATTTTACTGTCTGCATTGTTAAAATGTATTTAATGTTTACTCTATTTGTTTTTCTATTTGGTGTATTAGAGGAATTATCATCTTTTCATTTTGTAGGTTGGTCTGTCTGGAAGTTTATATTTAAATATTTGGTAATTTAGGCAACAAAATTAATTTTCCTTTATCACTTACATGCCGGGCCTTGTTAAGGAGATGTGTGATTTTAGATTATGGAACTCTAGGTGAATGTAACTATTGAAGCGTAGAAGTTATTTCAGAATTGTAGTCAGACTAGGATTTGAATAGTGAGCTGGCAAATCAACCTCACTAAATGGGGGACTATGTCATCGTAGTCCTATAGACTATAATAACATCCCAATTCTGAAAAATCTGATTTGTATGAAAAATATAAGCTATATGTCTAGATATTACGTTGGTCTATGAGGTTTTCTCCTTGATGCTCTTGCATCAGGTATATGATTATTCTTCATGCAGAAAATGGCACATTTGGTAGACCACCAAAGTTTCTGGATTGAGAAAGATCCTCAACTTACTGTGTGACATGTCCACTGAAACCTTCTAGCTTCTCTGCTGCTGGTTTTAGTCATGACTTACTGAAACTGCAGTGCTTTGTTGTTTGAAACCTTCTAGTTTAATTTGGTATTCAATGTCACCCAGTCATGTAATTATTTGTGATGCATGCACTTATGTATTTATTTTGCCATATGCTTTGACCTTGTGTTAGTCTTAAGGGTTAACTGCTTGAGTATTTTCCTGGCTGAACATTTTGCATTTGCAACTCAGAATTTAGTTCATTTTCATTTGTGCTGGTTAACATTCTCTTTTCAGAACCTGCCCCATTGATTTGAAGGAGGCAATTTCAAGTGTAATATTTGCATCTCCACGATGTTCAGACATACCTGAGCTCATGGATGTGCGGAAGCATATTGCAGCTAAGTATGGAAAAGAATTTATCTCAGCAGCTGTTGAATTACGCCCTGACTGTGGTGTAAATCGCTTGGCAAGTTTCTCTACTTTTTTTGGAGTTTGCAAGGAGGACTAAGCTGAAGCTTATTTGTTATCATTTTCTTTCT
Source organism: Delonix regia (assembly GCA_037074485.1). NCBI lineage: Eukaryota > Viridiplantae > Streptophyta > Magnoliopsida > Fabales > Fabaceae > Delonix > Delonix regia. Next base: position 36,873,947 of record CM073454.1, read on the forward strand.
AACTTATGTTGTCTTTTCAGTTGGTTGAGAAACTGTCTGCCAAAGCACCTGATGGTCCAACGAAGATGAAAATACTGACTGCAATTGCTGAGGAATATAACATCAAATGGGAACCTAAGTCGTTTGGAGAAAGTGATGTAAAGTCTTCTCAAGATTCACAGGTAGGATTTGTTGAGTGTGGACGATCATCAGTTGAATTTATATCATTATGAAATAATTGAAGTAACAACATGCTGTGTTATATTATTTTGGCATTGTCTATATATTAAGGTTGGACCAAATACTTATGAGAAGGCTACTTATGTGGAACCTCCTCAAGTCCATTTTGCACCTGTTCATGATGAAAAGGGACCCCCTAATTTATATGCTTCCTCTCAATATAAAGAAATGCTAGATATGTCTGCAAATTCAGATAAGAATGCAAGTTTTTCTGTTAAGAACGTCAATAGCAATAAGCCAACAACATCAGGCTGGTCTAATCCAGAAAACAGATCTCCAGGTAACCATTTTACATCACTTTATGTGAATTATTATGTTTGAAAGATTATGACCGCAAATATCTTTTGAGACTTTTATTCTGTCTATTACATGGATTTGTGGGGATCTGTCTGCTAGGAACTGGAAATCAAGAAATCAATTCTACAGGCTCTCATTCTGAAAACAGGAGTGATATTCCAATGGGCAGGCAGAATTGGAACATGGAATTCAAGGATGCTGCCTCGGCAGCACAGGCAGCTGCAGAATCTGCTGAACGTGCAAGTATGGCTGCCCGAGCAGCTGCAGAACTCTCAAATCGTGAAAAAATAACAAGGCAGGATTCAAGTGGATCACAAAGTTCTTATGGGAATGTTTTAAGACATGAGGTTCCTCAAGACTATGCTTTTCATGATGACAAACATCTTAGAGAACATTCAGGCATGGCTGCTAGAGCAGCTGCAGAACAATCCACCCGTGAAGAGATAAGTAGGCAGTATTCAACTGGATTGCAGAATTCTTCAAAGATTGATAAAGTACCTCAAGAACATCCTGTTTTTCATGATGAGCAACATATTTCTACTGGTTCCATTTCTAGCATCTTCCGCAGTAGTAGTTCTGTGATGCATAATGAACAAATCAACACCAGAGAACATGATAAGCCAGTAAGAGCACCTGATGAATATTACAGGAATAGTTATGAGAATGTGGTGAAACGTCCCCAGTCTACTCCCTTGACATCTACTAGTCGTTTTAATGATGATAACCCATTTGCAATGGATTCTAAAACGGCTAATACATATCCTCAGAATAATTCATTTGAGCAAGACAATAGTGACTACTTACATGAAGCAAGCATGAAAAGAGGGGCAGGTGGAGTGGAAGTAGATTTTGTGAGTCAACTGCATGGCAATATAGACAGTGGCAGTGAAAATAATGTTCTCTTTAGAGATGGAAGGATGGATGAACAATCTAGCAAAGCTTCCCCTTCTGATCACTTTAGTACTACAAGTGATGATCAGAATGATATTTTTAAGTTGAACAGCCCAAAGATGGGCAACAGTGCTGAGGGAGACTATTTTGTTACTGATGAAGGAAACACTAACAGAATATCTATGGAAACAAGTCCTTATAATAATACTGCTGTCTTTGATGATTCTGCATCAGAGGATGATGATTATAAATTTGTTGATAAGATGTATGGAGAACGTGGATCTGGTTCATCCTTCTCAGCTCCTGATAGCAAATCACAAATTGATCCATTAGCCAATAGACATGCTTGGAGCCCTCGACAAGTCATTGATGAGAATGGGAGAAGCTTGAGTTCACAGTCACATTTTTCTGAGGTTTCTGAAAGCTCGGGAAAGCCTGCAGTTTCTTCTGGAAAAGAAGACTTGCTGCCTGTGACTTTTGATGATTCAGATGGTCCAAGTTCAGACAGCGAGGTGAATCTGGTTAAGTCTAACGTTTCTGAGAGTTATGCTTGTGGACATTCTTTCCCTGATCAGAGTGCAGACCATGGGGCCTTGGGATCCTCATCAATGCGTGATAAAAATGTTGATTCTGACAGAAAGTCTGGTTTATCATCATCTTTAGCTGGTTTAGATACTGTTAAAGAGCATTCTAAGGGAAAGATAGGCATCACTGATGTGCCAGAAAAAATTTTTGGTTATGATAACCTGCCAATCAGCAAGCCATCTTCCAAAGGAAGCTCTATGTTGGGTTCAAATTTCAAGACAAGTGTCCACTCATCAGAATTACCTGATACTTTTGAGGAGACTGGAACATTGGAGGAATTTCATATAGTTGGTAAGGAATTAAACTACGAAACACTGAAGGGTGGGCTTCGCAACAAAGGTTATAGGCAGCCAGCATATCTTAAAAGCTCAGTAGGTAAGGTTTCATCATCTTTGGAGGACATTTCAGCCCAGAATGAACAAACTTTGCTTGCTCTAACGACTTCATTGAACTCTGATGCTCGTGGTCATGACAGAAACAAGAGTAAATTGAGCAGAGGAACTAGAAGTATGGCCCTGAAAGAACACAATACATTTGACTCTGATAGTTATGACTTAGTTTTGCAGTCACAAGAGACCGTAACTCGTACCCAAGACCCTTGCATTCAAAAAGAGGGGGAAAATGAAGTGAGTGAGAAATTAAGTACCAAGGTCTCAAGTACTTACTTTGATTCCGATAGTAGTTATTCTGAGGATGAAGTTCCAAAACAAAATTCAGTCAGCCGTGCTCATCATGTTGGTGGATTTTCTCGAAGAACAAAAACTACAACATCTGGTGCAGGTTTAAGTTCCAATGATGCTCCTGTGACTTCTGGTGCAGGACTTGGATGGAAATCTTCAAGGGTTTCTATTGAGAGTGAAGATGAGAAGATAGCCTCTTCCAGGATGAAGAACTCTAATAATTTGGCAACTTCAGAGCTTGGATCAGCTGAACAAGCAGCATTTAAGCCAATCCCAGAGTCTAATAGGTCCCTACATGAAGTTGCAAAGTCATTTGCGACCGTGCAACCTTCCCATCCTTTACCTAAAACAGTGATACCAGATACTGTAGAGGCTTCAAGTTCTTCAAATACTGATGGGGATACTACCTCTAAGCAGAAGGCTAATCACGTTCATCCAAAGCTACCCGACTATGATTCCTTTGCAGCTCACTTCCTATCTCTTAAGAAGGGTCGTCAATGAATTTGAATTGATTGCTACATATAGCAATATCAGGGCTCTTTCATGGCCATTCTTTTACATGTAAATTTGTGAGATAATATTCGATTACATGAGGAACATAGAGTATTCGTATATTTTACTTGTATAAATTGAGACAACGCATAGGTTTTTCTATCTCCATTTTGGTAGATCTACAATAAAATGAAAGGCACAAGTTGTACTATCGCTTTTATTCATCATAAAATGAAAGCATCAGTTTGAAATGTCTGAATACGACCCACGACTGGTAAAGTTTATAGTACATTTTTCTCATGTTGCCATGGAAAATATAAAAATCCAATCAACCTCGTCCTAGAACTTAGAGAAACCCAGTCCCACAAAAATGTTCGTCACATCCAATTTCCTTTATCTCCATGCTCTCGGGGATACGTTGGTTACTTGGACACGGTAAAAGATGTCTACGTAGTCTTCTCTGTTGTAAGTGGTCCTCATTAACCAAAACGAACAAAAAACACATACCACTGGCCGACGGGTCCATCAAGATCGTTTTGTCCCTCTCTGGTCTTCCTTTTTTTTTTTTTTCAAAAAAAAAAAATTGGTACAGCATGAAATTTAAATTAATAAAGTAATCAGTACATGAAGTTGGCCCTCCCTGCCGGAGTTCACAAAAACACAAAATACAACTGGGAACAACACATACTAAACGCCGATGTAAAAGGAGCAACAAAGTGACTTATATGAATTTAGATCAACAAGACCCAACTAGCAAGTTTTAAAACTTGAAGGCGGTAAAGCTTAGATGAAATCAATGTTACTAGGTAAGAGAGCCCATCTTTAAGAAAGAAAAAGGCTTTCTTGTGGCAGTGGACTTCTTGGAGTAGCATGAGAAAAACTTCATTAAAAAAGAAGAAAAAAAAAGCTTCTAGCTTTCAGGGGTGGGTATACTTCAGCGAGGTTTCCCTCTTGTGGCAAATGTTTCAGCAACCAGCAGAGGGAATGCGATAGTTGCATCGCAGTGTACCTGTTTGATGAAATAAAAGCACTCTTTAATCTTCAAGCCCTTGGCAAGAACATAAATGGCGGGAGTTTGGTGAGTTTTGGGAACAAGCAATCCAGTTATAAAGATAAACACAGTATATACCTTGACTGTCTTAGCCGATCCTCGGATTTTTCCCCATGAAACAGCCTCGTCTGGACGAGCCCCAGAATCACTCCCATCAAATTCTTGGGCAGTATTTATGAAAACTGCATAATCTGCACCATTGCGCATCATATTGGCATTGCAAATGTGATGCTTCGGAATCCCCCCTCCTAGAATAATCATGCCTGTCTTCCTAGGACTTGCATGCACAGCTTCACCATTCATGGCCCTAATATCTGTCCAATTGTTAATTATATTATATTAGTTACTTCTTTTGGTAATCATTCGTACAGTGGGGACAATGGAAATCATACCTTGGACTAAGTCCACAATCAGACCAGGGCTGCGAAAGGAATGGAAGTACAGCATGTCCCCCAATGAGCCGTCTGTTAAGCCTGGACAGAACACTGGAATATTGTTCTGGAACATATATTCAAGAACTGTTAAAAGATATTATGCGTTGTATTCTACAACTCACACTGTTCGTAGCAAGTAGCAACTACATATAAATATTGACAAGCAACAGTATAATGATAACTATATTATATTATATGTACATAGAAACCAACAATAAATCAACTTCAAAGAGTTAAAGCAGAATATACATTATATAATAACAAAACCCACTAGGCTTGGAGTCAAGTGAGCTGCATTTAGTGCTACTAGGATCCCAAGACTCTTATGTTAGCTGCCTTTTTGTTAATTGCTCATGTGTTCATGCGTATGCTATAAATGTCACGTGAGAGCTAAAATTAAAGTCTCTTCATTGCAGATGTCTAGATTCTGAGATTCAATATTCTTCAGTTTTGGGTGGCAACTCTATGCACATAGTAGGAGGAAAATAGAAAGAAATGAGAAAGTGAATCACATTCCTCTTTCACTTGCTTTTTCTTTACTCTCTATTCTCTCTAATTGTCCATCAGTTTCCACTCAAACTGCAAAATATCAAAATCAAATATATAATCACGTACTTGTGTGTTCATGCAAGAGACGTAGACATAGTGCACCTTCATTTACTTTTAGTAATTTGTGCAATCAGTACTATTCTCCTTTCTAAAAGGAATATTAATAATATTATTGAAATTACAGAAAATTAACTTAGTTTTACATTGTTCAAAATAAAGCCATCACTAACATGATAATGCCCTGTTTTTTGTGTCCTTAATTTCATAGCATCTTTTATAAGGTTAAGATACAGGACGAAAACGAATATGTGACAAATAAAAAAGGTACATACTTAGCAGTAAAATTACATATTTGAATCAGAGAGGGAAGAGCATTACTGACGAAGAATCTGAGCATGGTCTCAAACTTACCTTGTATGCCCAGTAAAGATAAGAGCTCTCATCGTTTATTTCTTTTCCCAGTCGAGCAATCATCTTAGATGGTGTCCATGTCACATGCTGAAAGAAAAGGATAAGGTAAAGAATGGAAAAAGAAATACACACACAAGCAAGAAAGAACGCGCTTTAGAAAAAAAAAATTGTTTATTCGACAAATTAATCTTTCAGTTGATTTTGTCCAGCGCAAACTAAATATACACTAGTAATAGTAGAACAATAAAGTTGAGTAGTTGACCAAAGATTTATACGGCTGAGCAAATGTGCTCTGAAGAATTTAGCTTAATTCATAAGAAGGAAAGGAAAGGAAATTAAGAGAAAGGAACCGAATGGGAGGAGAATGTAAAGGGGTTATCGGTTTCCTTGTTTGCCATCGAGGAAAACACAGATACACAAGATGTTAAATTACTTTATTATCCTTCATCTGATTAAATATATTTATGATGAACATATCTCAATATAAATAATTGAATAGTTTTACTTTGATTAAAGTATTTTCCATTATCCACCCTTTTATCATGTGAAGTTTTTTTTTTTTTTTCTTGCATTGTAAACTTTTTTTAGCTAATATAGTACTAACAGAATAGGTAGGTAGTGGATTCTACGGAAATGTCCTCTTCCCAATCTCGTTGATTCTTTCTTATTTTCGCATATTAAACAAAGGAGAAATACTTTCCATCCACTCTGTCCTTTCCCTTCCTTTCCTTTGATTCCATTTCCTTCTACCAAACAAGCCATTAGAACCATGGAAAAAACAAAATATAAAAGAAGTGTACAATATAAACTCTATAATGGACAGAAACACAGGCATGAAAACAAATACCTCCTCATTTTGTTCCCTCAGCATGTGATCAAGAATTGGAATGATCCAATCCTCAAATCTGCAGTAGTTGTTATTTGGGGCCAACAAGTTGCCAATACGATTTAATCCTTTAGACCGAAGATAGGTTCCAGGTAGAGAAAAGTCTCCTTTGTATGTTGGCGCAAGACACTTTATTAGATCTTCCTCTATGCCACCTGCTGTTGTAACAATTACATCAACCTGCAGAATAGATGTAATGTCACTATATAGATCACTGTTGTATGCATTCACTGTAGCACACAAAAATTCGTCATCCATCCCTAAAAAAGCATTCATATACAAGTTTTTTTAAATATAACGCAGTAGTTGTTCAGTAACTATATCCACATGATATGAAGAGTAACCCAGGATGGCACACTGCTCCAATCTTTGGAAATCAAGTTATCTGCTAACTTCGTTCCACTATACTTATACATAGAGACACACGGAAGAAACTCACCATATGATGCTGAGCAAGGTATCGAATTGTTTCTCTAACACCAGAAGAGATGAGATTAGAAGTAAAGCCCAGAAAAACTTTACATCTGACAGATTTTTGGTAAGCCAAATCCTTTTCCCGCTCGTTGCAATCCTCCGTGATGGTCTCATGAGCCAGACTCCAATCAAGCTTCAGTACAATCAATTGCCGAGGACACAAGTACAGGTCAGAAATACAAAATGTGCAGTTTCAAAAGAGCAATATAAATGAAGAGGCAGCAAGAGCAGAAAAGGCATGGTGGGATTTGAGGAACAAAACCAACCATTTGATTAATGACTTGTACAGCATCTCCGAGGTTGGAAGCCTGAAACCCAGTGGTGAGGAAGGAGTTGAGAAGCTGTGGATAATTCACACCTTGATTGAAGTCGTAGCCCTCTATCTTGATGCAATGTCCTTGCAGAGTTTCTGATTGCTTGAAAACAGCGGAGTGAGCCGATGCTACAGCGTCTTCATCCCGTGCCTGTTCCATCATGTATGAAGAAGGCTTACAAACGCAGACACGAGAAGATTTGCATGAGCAAACCTAAATAATACGCAGGGCCATTAGCGAGTGTTAATGCTTCAATTATTTTTTCGTATGAGAATATGCTGCACATGATCACCCCATCTGAACAGACAAGAAAATCGCGGAAGTGTCTGTGGGTTAAACTTGCTAATGGCACCATCTGTCGGACGTAACACTCCCTGCCTGCCAGCCAGCTTGTACTAATATAAAAATGGGATCAAGATCTTTACGGATCTGTTTGAAGTGAATGATAAGGATCAGGCTCTCTTTTCTCCCTATTTTCTTTTGATATTTTGCACGTGAGAATTTATTTTGGTTCAGCTTGCCAAATTTTTTTAGACTTTTAATCAGTTTGACCATTCATTAGTATGAGAATGGTTAAAGGTGTTAAAATGGGTGGTACTTGTTTGACTAACTTGTTTAATCTACTAGTTGGATTTATATATTTACATGCAATTAATTAATAGAATCATTTTAATCATATCTACTTAATTTTCGAGTCAAACATACCAACTCACATATTCTTTATTCTATACTAATCCTAATAATTTAAAAAATTAAGATTATATTTAAACATTTAATATTACAATTATTTTTTATAGACAAGATTTAAATGCTATTCATTTGTCCAATTATATTCCTTGGCCAAAAAAAAACACTATTGATAATAAAATTTAAAGAATTTCATTATTATTGTTTACTATGTTTTGGTTATTTGATGAGATATGAGCTACTTAAATAATTATTTTAGTTTGATTCTTAAAGATTGAATGAGTTGTTTGAGTGTTTTAAGTTTAGATTTAATTAGAGTAAAATACCATTAAGTCCCTTACTTATCAATTGATTCTTAATTTAATCTCTCATTGATAAATTTAGTTTTTAATAAGAAACTAAATTGTGAATGAAAATTAATGAGGGATTAAAATAATATTTTTTTTTTGTTTTGTAATGATATGACAATGATAGTTTTTCTCTGTTAGTTGGATCGGCAAGTGTATCGAATCGCTCAAGTAATGTAGTAGTGAAAAAGTATCGTCCCACATGGATTAAGTATAAAAAACTAATGTTAATTAATTTGATTAAAATAAAATGAATAAGAAGTAACAATATCAAGTCTTGTTTGAAATTTTAGCTATATAAATAATCTAAACAAATAAAATTGACTTGTGAACTAGAAATAAAACTCAACAGCTAAGGAAAGAGGTAATAATAGAGAAAGATCAACTAATTTCAGTCAAGAAAAGCACAAGGATTATTATTTTTCCCTTTATTTGTACTTTGCTTATCATTGTCGCAGCTATGTCATGTCAATGTTGCAATAAAACGTAGTATTAACCCCAATAATGAATTGCATAAAATTTTCTCTAAAATTGTTATGTTAACCTTTTTAATTTGTAATTTAACACATTCTTATGGGAACCCAAATTATCAAAGTCAAATTTAAGCTCAATATTGAATGGGTTATGCGAGACAACCTATATATTCCTATATAGATGTAAATTCCCAAATTACTTGAAGAACTCACACTAATCAAGTTAGATCCCACTTGAATTGAACTTTCTAGCACTAATTCAAGTTAATTTACTATTTATTGGGGCTTATTCAACAAATAGCATCATAATTCATAACAAACACTAATATAAGTTAACAAATCAAAGCATTGTGCAAATTCAAGTTCAAATAACAATCCTAGCTAACAAAATTTAGTTTATGATAATAAAAATCAAAATAGTCTTCAAACTATCTATAGGCTAGTACAGCTGAAAATTGGAATAATGATCAATAATAATGAAACTGACTATTAAACTCTAGATCCTTTGATCTCAATTAGTGTACTGCCTTCTCCTATTTCAACTTGTCCTTTCTCTCTAACTGCCAATCTCCTCTTGCTGTTGTCACAAGCTAAAACAAATATCCCAGATCAAATATCAGCCTGACCTTTGTACTTTCTTGCCTACTATCCCTGTACGTCTTTCTCTGCCTCCTCGTTACTCCTCTGTACTTTCTCTTCTATTAGGGTTCCATTAGCTCCATTTAGAAGTCACATGTCAGACAATCACTTTTTACATTTCAATAATCCAAGTCAACATAGGGTTTTGTTGCTGCAATTGTCATAGATTTGTCATGACAATGGATAAAAATTTTGGCTTTAAGAACTCCACTTCTTTTTACCTACAAATGAATAATGACCACACCAACCATCATTCTTTCTCATTTTTTATGCAATTTACCCTTCCTAAGTCTCTTGTTCAAGCTAACAACTCATTTATGCACAATAAAGAAAATTAAGATCAAAAGTCAAATAAAAATTAGAAAAGAAAGACTTGAAAACAAACATTTTCTTCACATATTTGAGGCTTGATAACTTTAATTTCTTAGAGTTATCATACCCCTAAATTTAAAACGTTACTTGTCCTCAAGCGACACACTAAAGTCACACTATAAACAACAAGGACGCCTAAAAAAAAAAATCCACAAATGTCATAATGTGAATCAAAGTGAGAGGTTTTTGTTCTCAAATAGATTTTCCATCAAGCACACATGAATTGTTTCCCTGCAATTGTACTCCAATGCTAGCTTAATCTAGTGTATACTTGTTCAAACACCTTTTAAGTGTGTAATTAGATACTAAGCTTTATACTCAATTGCCTAAATTAAGTTAGGTATTGATCATTAAGCTTAAATGCATGCTTCCATGATTTGACTTTAAGATTCCTTCTCCGCCAAAGATCAAGAAATCTACTTTAAGAGAAAATTGACTTTATTAATTTTTTTCTAATCTTTTCATTTTTAAAGGAAAGATTCTCTATATTATAATGCTACCTTTTGGCATGAATGCCAATATAAGGCTCATAAAGACACCTAGCTACTTAGCAACCTTACAACTAAAATTGCTTTTGTAGGCTCATATTCCAAATAACCATTTAATGCAAAAGAAAACATAGGGCTTATGCTTACTCCTAATTACTAAGTGACTCAAAATAACGGAGCATCCCTATTTAATAAACCTTCCAATTTTTTTTCTAATACTTATTAATAATAGGTTCTTTATCTTTTTGTTCCAAAAGGCTCTTCAGCTCAATTTTAGAAGCTTAGGCCTTCATGGCCTTCTAACATAACTTAAACTCTCAAAGATTCGGCCTAAACTAAGCAAATAATAGTTGGCACTCTCCTAAAGGTTCAAATCGATTCCAACAGCATTCTTATATAATTAAAATTCACAAAAACATGAGAATTATATCAAGTAGCAACAACATCATTGAACAACTCTCATTATAATACACACTTCAACAATGAAGATTCTCAAGACAACACAACACTAATTCTAATAGCTATTATGCATGCAAATAAACTAATAAAAACAACAACTAATTCTAATAACTTCAAAAGCAAAAACTAACACTAAACTGAGAAACAACTATAATGCTTCACAAGAAAAGAAAACACAAAATCCCCCTATACTTAAAATTAGAAAATTACTAGCATAAAGACAATGACATAAAAAAAAAAAAACTAATATACCCATCACATTAACAATAAAAAGAAAGAAAGATATACAAGCAAAAGAAAAAATAAAGAGAAATAACATGAATGGTTGTGAATGCCACTGATCAACACTATCATGTAAGAGTCCCCTTATCACGTGTACAACTACGCAAAACTTGCTTCCTAACTGTTGTGGCTTTGGTTTTTTAGCATAAACCTGTTTACTCTTACTATAAGGGGAAAAAGGTCCTTCTTCTTACACATAGGAGGGGGTAGGTTCTAAATCTGGCTATCCTTCGTCATCTTTTGGAGTTGGTACTTGATCTATTAGCTTCATCTTCCTCATTGTTAGTTGGAAGTAATATTTTTGGAAACTTAGAGAACGAGAAGTATTTGTTGAAATTTAATTGCAAGGTTCTTTGTAGCACTTGGCTATTTCTAGTAAGCTCGTTGTTTTGCTTTCACTCCATTGTTTAGATATAATTGTGTTATTAGTGATGTAAACCATAAACCACCACTTTTCTTGTTTACACACGCCTCCATTTCCTCAACTATAACTTATCCAATATCCACTACTTTTCCTTAAAGCATGGCATATAACAACATTGCACAATCTTGATTTATTGTGTTATTATAGGTGGATGGCATTAGGCGAGACCTTAAAAAGTGATACTAAATTTTTACAGCATCCTTCAAACAAATGTGAACGAATGTAATAGCTTATTGTAGAGAGTGTTTACAGTGTATTTATTCTTTATTATTCATAACTAACTTGGGACCAAAGATGATGAGAAAATTAGATTGCAAATTTATTGGGCTTGTAATTATGTAGATTACATAATGTAATTTACATATGTTTGGTTTAGAAAGGTAAGAGAAAGGCCACATCCGAGACTTAAGACAAGCAAGACAATAAGAAAAGTCTCGTAAGTGTTATCATTGTAATAAGAAAGGCACTACATCAAAGACTGTAGACTTCTAAAAAAAAAGAAGGAAGCCACAAATTCCAAAGCCAATATGATAAAGGAAATGAACTTAGTGGCTATGGTTATAGGAGGAATCGAGAGCTTAGAGATTGGTATGATTACTGAACTCAACTTAGCTACAATCTATAATCATATGAATGGTGACTTTACTCTGGTGCTACTGTCCATGTGTACAATGACCAAAAATAGTTTAAAGGCTACGAACAAATGGTAAACCAGAAGTTTCTTATGCGCAACAACTAATCAGTTAAAGTGCATGGTCAAAGGATAGTGGAACTTAACTTCACATTTGGAAAGAAATTAACTTATCTTACATGTTACTAATGTGTGGAAGAACTTAATGTCTGCGAGTCTTTTATGTAATAAAGGATTCAAGATTTTCTTGGAATCAAATAAGTTTGTCTTGCTCAAGGGAGATATGTTTGTGGGAAAAGGATATTATGCTGAAGGCATGTTCAAGTTGAGCATTAATACTAATAAAGTTAATTCTTCTACTTATACCATTAATTCTTACTATATGTGGCATGCGTGTTTAGCATATTTAAATTCTAAGACTCTTTCATATATGCAAACAAATGGTTACATTCATCTAAATGATAACAAACTTTTAGATAAGTGTGAAATTTGTATTACAAAAAAAATCACTAAAAAGTTTTTTTGTAACTGCAAAAGAATTTCACAAGTGCTAAATTTAATTTGTTCATATGTTTGTGAATTAAATGGAAATCTCACAAAAGGTAGAAAATGTTACTTTATTACTTTTATAGGTGACTTCTCTAGATTTACTTATGTGTATTTCATAAGGAGTAGAGACGAAGCTTTTGAAATGTTCAAATAGTTTAAGACTAAGGTTGAAAAAAATAAAGTGCTTCGTAGCGATATAAGGCAGTGAATATTTCTCTACTGAATTTAATGTTTATTGTGAAGAGCATAATGTGGTGCATTAATGTTTTGCACCATATACTCTGCAACAAAATGGTTTAAAGGAAAGGAAGAGTTGTACCTTAGTGGATGTGGTTAACTTGATGTTATTAATGCTAAACTTCCATATAATCTATAGGGTGAGACATTATTAGCTACATATCATATCCATAATATGATGCCATTAAGAAACTTCAAGGTTTTTCTATATAAGTTATAAAAAGGTAGAAAATTGACCTTGAATTATTTCTAAGTATAGGCATGGTTAGCCTATTATAGGGTTCCTAATCAATGGAGAACCAAGTTAAGACTAAGAGCCATCAAAGGTGTATTTGTTGTATACGCACAAAATTCTAAGACTTATCAAATTTTAGACTTAGTGTCAAATACAATAATTGAAACAAGGGATGTTATTTAATTGAAAATAAGTTTTTTAATGACTTAATAGATTCAGAATAAGAGTCAGATCAATTGGTCTCAAGTGATTGCATTTCCAATGGTTCAACAAATTCTAAACAAGGGCTTGAACATTTAATTTCAAGTAGTCAAACCAAAAGACATGTTTGTGACAATAAGGTTATGAAACCAAGGAAAAGTTAAAGAATTAGAAAAGTAAAGGACTTTGGTCTACATTTCATTTTCTTATAGTCTCTAACTTACCTCGTTAAGGGAGTTAAAGAGTATGTAATTAAGAAGATCCCTATTATGCTAAACATGGAAGGTGATCTACAATCCTATAGTGAGGCTATGGCTTATAGAGATTCGACATTTTGCGAAGAGGCAATTAATGATGAAATAAATTGAATATTGTCTTGAAATACCTGGATCCTTATACATCTCCCTCAAGGATCAATGGCGATCGAGTGTTAATAGGTGTTTAAAATAAAAATCACAAACATTTAAGGCAAGATTAGTAGCTAAGGGAATGAGGCAAAAGAAAGGCCTAGATTATTTTGACTCTTATACACTGATGGCTACGATAACTTCCATTCAAGTTCTAATGGCACTTGCATTTATTTACCAGTTGCATGTACATTAAATGGATGTTAAAATGACCTTTTTAAATGGTGATATCATAGAAGAAGTTCACATGGAACAACCGAAAAGCTTTGTGCTTCCTAGAAAAGAATATAAAGAGAATAAATTAATCAAGTCATTATATGGTTTGAAACAAGCGCCTAAATAGTGGCATAAGAAGTTTGACTCAATAATAATGTCAAATGGGTTTTACACAATATGAAGTGTTTTTATGTGAAATTCACTGATAAGTATGGAGTAATTATTTGTCTTTACATGGACAATTTGTTGATCTTTGGGATGAAATTGGAAGGTGTTTATGAAATTAAAAAGCATTTAACTTCAAAATTCAAGATGAAAGATATAAATGAGGTTGAATATAAGAGATCTCCAGTACTTGTAAAAAAGGAAGTGGAATGACTAAGAGATCTCTTGTTGGATATAAGTTGTGGCTACAACGTATGTCAACCATTTTCATTTATTGCGATAGTGAATCTACCATGTCTCGAGTGTACAATAAGGTGTACAAAGGAAAATTTAGACATATAAGTTTGAGACATAAGTATGTGACACAATTAATTAAGGACGACATAATTATTGTTACCTTTGTTAAGTCAAATGACAATTTAGTGAAACCATTTAGAAAAGGTTTGTCAAAGGATTTGGTTAAGAGCACGAGCACTAAGATGGGTCTAAAACCTATTTACTAATTGCATCATTAAGAATGAAAACCAGATTTTGTTCTAACCTAAGGTTAGTTTCAAGGATTAATGGTAATAACAAGTTATCAAATGACAATGTACACTAAGAATCAGGATTTAATGCTTACGTTTAGGAGGATGAGTTATATATTCTTAATGGATGGGCATTAGTTGTTGTGAAATCCACCTATATGGACATGAAGTGGTGCCGCTTCAAACAAGAGTTTTCTTACAATTTTGCTCTTGTACATGTTCATAGAAACTAGATGAGCAAATGACTATAACGGTTCTGAAACAAAGAAACACTTACTCAAATATTTTATAGTTGTATGTGTGACTTTTCCGGAACCAACTCAAGAGTGAAGGTTTAAGCGACTAGCAACTAATCACTTTGTTAGTGCCTTGAGGGTTTACAACAAAAGAGGGTTTAAATCTAATGATACCACTTCTTTATGCATAATTGTAATTCTTAGTTTCTAAAATTGGAAATCTAGTGCGGGTTTGATGAGAAAATTAGATTGCAAATTCATAAGGCTTATAATTATGTGGATTACTTAGTTTTATTTACATATGTTTAGATAGAATTAAGGTTTTAAATGTAAACAAGATTATCTTGATAAGAGGAATTGTTCAGACTAATGCAGTGATTTGTTTAAATTGAAAGGTCTCATAATATAGTCTGATATATGAAAGGATAATTTCTTCTTTGAAACATCATAATAAATGCAGGCATATGAATGGTTTCCTCTATGAGTAACATTCAACATTAAAAGACATTAATGATGCCTATTAATGTATGAATATATATGTGTCATCATAGTGGGTATTTAAAAAACACATCCAAAACAAAAAGTCATGACTCTTCAATACAGTTCAATTATATTGAGATTGATTGATACAATTGTAGAAACTCAAGTAAAAGATCTAAGGAGTTTTTCTAGTATCGTACTCGAAGAATTTATAAGGCTTCATTGTATCTCAAGAGAACCTTTTCCATAACCCTCCAACAACTTTGTGTGAAGGTGAATAGTTCTATTTGGAAAGTATCACTCGTGCCTCGAAGTTAACCATTTCAATTTAACTCCATAACAAAGGAAACCATAGAGTTTGCTTATCTCTTCTTCTTCTTTATCCTCTATTTTTGTTACTAGGGTGATGTGCCTTAACTAGATGATGTTATCTTTATTTTCTTACTTAATGCAAGTTTCTTATTCTATTAATTGAATGTTTATTATCGTTCTTAATGATTTCTATGACTTGGTCACTCATAGGTTGATTTAAGGTTCATATATAAAATTGGAAAATTCATGTGTGTTCTTACTTATGTGATAAAATTTATAGTCTAACCTTATATAAGAATAGATGTTATAAATTGTGTGATTTTTGTGAAATTTCCTTGCTCTTTTGTAAAGCATTTTGTGTTTGGGATTTATCTAAGGGATTAGAGAATCTTATTTAGTTAAAAAAGAACTAATATTCTAAAGAATTGGTTGCTAGTTAATTTATGAAATTTAACCATCAATTGTGGAGTAAAACTTAGTTAAGTAGGAATTCTAAGATTAATTAGAAAGTTAAGTGAAATCAGAGCCCTAGCCCTTATTAATATTTGTGTTCCTTATAGCTTTGAGTATTCTTGCTTCTAGAAAAACAAAAAAAAAAATTGCTTTTTGTTTATTTGTGTTTCATAACATTCCCAATTTAATGATTTTTAATATAAGCTAAATTATTGAGGGGAAATAAAAAAGAATTAAACAAAGATAAATATGTCCAATTGAATCATTTAAAGAAGACAACTTGTAGCTTAGTTTTAAGGCATAAGGGCAAAATGGTCATTTTTGAAAAATACTAAAGGCAAAATGGTAATTTAGAAAAAATACCAAGGGTAAATTGTTAAATTCACAGGGAGGGACATATGGTATTATCTTAACCTGTAAGGCCTACACTATAATAAAATATTAGATATCTGTATGACCCATACTATAATAAAATATTATATATTCGTGAGGCTCACACTATAATCATATCATAGATATTTATGATTTGAGATTAAATTACAACTGTTGGATTAAAATTATGTGGTTAAATCCTAACTATTAAATTCTCTTTAAATACTCTACACCCTACCCTATTCATATCATACCATACATTTTTCCCCATACCCATTTCACTCACGCTCACCTTTTTACTTTGGCACCATACTTAGATCAAGAAGGAAGGAAGCAATTTTAAGAGAATTACAAGAAATGAGAGTGTATCCAAGTAACACAAATTAGCATATTCTAGTTTATCTTCTTCTTTTTTCCTTCTTCTTCTTGAATGGTCTTCATGGTAATTTCTTTTAGCCTAAGGTCATTTATCTTGAAATTTAATCACCATGATCTTCCATAAGCTTATTCAAAGTCTAAGAAAAGGTAGAATTAGATAAGATTGAGGATAGATAGATATTTTGAAATATCTAAGAAAATATTATGTAACAACTTTAGGCTAACAATTTTGATGTGTGGATTTTCGTGTGCATTACGTATCCTTACATAAATATTTTGTTATTCATGCACTATAATTGCCTATGTTATTGTGTTTTTTTTTTTTTTTAATCTTTGTATGATGGAGTGACAATATGATTGTTTGAGAAGAGAACTATTCTTTGTGAGATTAAATCATTCCTGTACACTATGTACTTATTGATAGTTTAAAATCTCATTTGATAATGACTGGATATGTCGACTAAATATATATTGTGAACCTTTGATGATGGCTGACTATATTGCCTTAATATATATTGTAAACCCTATAAGTTTCTTAGCAAGGCATTATATCCCACTAATCTTGCAATTTATGATAGGTCATACTGTCTAAATGATTATAAGAAAAATGGTGTTATTATACTTCTGGGCCACAACTTGAATTTTAAGATCAATGGCAGGTTGTGCCACCTAAATGGTCCTAAGAATTCAGGAGAAGACAAGAATGTATCCTTATTGAGAACATCTTGAATTTAATTGACACTATAGGGATTCTAACCATCATAAGAACATCAATGTTCATAAAATTACAAAAGAAATCTTGATAGTTCTCTTTTAAACTAATCCAATCTTGACCACATGATGGCTTGGATGACATATTAAGATAAAGATTATATTTCCTGACTTTGTCCTAGGCACCCACTGGGGGACGCCTCAGCTAAAGGTGGGGTCATGCTTGTCGGTCAGGTGTCATATGCTAGGGTTAATGAGACTCAATTGCCAGGGTATAACAGTCTTATGTTGGGCTTTGTAAGACTTGAATAACCCATATATGACTTCTCAATACCTAATGGTTAAGGACATTATCTACCTCTATTTGCCATATGTTTGCTAATGCATATTTGTATGTTATGAAATTTAATATCCATACAAATTTCATAAAGAACATAATTTAAAGTCAAATTATATTCCATGGATATTTTGAGTATCATATATGTTTTTTCATGTTATTGAGAAACTATTCTCACCATTTTGTTGATAATGTTTTAGATAGTGAATTACCAAATTTCTATTGAAGTCCATGTGAAATGATTATTTGTCCTACCAATTGGGAAGTGCTTGTTATTAAGATTGCAAGATGTGATATGACCTTATGCATCATACCACTTATGTTTGTGTCATATGAGGGATTGAATCTTACTAGTTTTTCAAATTTTGAATAAGTCCGTAGTATTAGGCCTAATTTCAATAGATATAGACATAGATATAGATATAGGCCTAATACCCCTTATCCCGGTTTTGTTAAAATATCTATACAGATGTACAAACAAATGGATGTATAACTTTTGTTATCTATAATTATACTATTATATTTTAGATATTCTAATGCATTTTCCATAATTCTCATTTCATGATAATTTTAACTGAAATTTATAATAAATTCCATACTTTTAAGAAGGGTGTTACATGTCTCTTGTTATTTTCCATTTGAGCTCCCTTCGATCTTAAGTTTTTACAGTCTAAATAGTGTCAATTTAATAAATTTGGTAATTGATACCCAGAATCCTCATGTAACAATACTCTCTCACTTTTATATTATTTAAGTGATTTGGTATACTTGCTAGGTGGTCATTAATGATCTATTAACCAATTTTATTTATTGAATTTTATGATGGATATGGACACTAATGGTTTGTCTCCTAAATGTGAACATACTCTAGTAACTTTGGATTAGTCTAAGTTGAATAATTAGGGTTTAAAGAGTAAATCTATGATAAGGAAAATCATTACCTATAAACTACTTAATATATCTACAATTTGATCAGAGCTGCTGAAGAATTGGAGCCCCAAAGGCAAAGTAAAGATTTCAGATGTTGAGGACACTTATGATCATATGGTGTTTAATTTTTCCTTATGGTGTGATTATGATCGTATTCAACATGATAGTCCATGGTCTATGTTGGGAACACTTATGGTTCTTCAACCTTGGACTACATTGTTATCCATATCAAAAATGGAATTCCATCGATGTTCCTTTTGAGTGCAATTACATGACTTTCCAAAAGAGTGGTTAATAGTTAAAAATCTCTTCAAACTTAGGGGTATGATTAGACAAGAGATTGTGTTGAAAATCCTATAGTTCAAGAAGGATTATGATGCTTTACATGTGTTTGAGTGGATATTCATATTTTGAATCCATTACATATTGGAATTTTGACTGCACGGCCAAGTATGGGGAATGTATAGATCAGATTGTAGAATAAAAAGCTTCAAAATTATTGGTTTTGGTTTCAAAAGATTGGCCATGACAATAAAACTTGCTTTAAGGAAGAAGGGTAATATAGTAATAATGAGAATCAAGGACAACAGGCATATGTATCTTTAGGTGTTCCTTAGTTAAGACTAGTAGGGGAGTTAATTTTCTTCATGAAGGAGGAACTGACCGCTGTGAATGTTGATGGTGATGGGGTAGAGTATGACAGGGGCAAATTAACAGTTACTGATGGCTGGGAGGAAATTGTTATGCCAAAAATTGTATATTCTCATCCGCTAGAGGAAGTTTCTAAGCCAACTATCATACTGCCAGTTTAAGCTGTGGACTATATATTAAATTTGCTAGGCTTACAACATTTTCGATGGGGAATTCATCTTATACGAAAGGCCCATCAATTAGTAGTAGTGGCATATCAATGTTTCATTCTTTATCTATTGTTTACCTCTATTCCTATTAGGTTAACTATTCATGTAGTTACTGAATTGAATTCCCAAAGGCCCATTGCTAACCTAAACCCTCATTCCATTGTCAAGCACCCCTTGACCCAACGACTAATAACATGAAATTGGTGTCTCAATTGTAGGTCTCAAGTGTAAGGATTGTGGGACTCTAGTGGTTGGGCAAGTAAAGTGACATAAAGTGTCTTCCACTTCCATATTAAGGGTTGTCAATCGAAAAGAATATGATGCTTTTTATATTGGGAAATCTAAAAATCACAGAAGAAAGAGGGGCAATAGAGTTTAATTTGCAAATTTGGTAGAAATGCCCATTCAACTGAGGAATTATATCCATTGTCATACTTGATATCCTGGCGGAGGGTTAGAAAAAATAAAGAAAATAAATTGATTCTTAAAACTAAAGTCACAATCAAAATTTTAAATGAAAAATTTTGGAAAAGCAAATGAAAATGGGAAGGTGGTTTGTGTAACTAGACATGGATTCAGGAGTCTATTTAAGTGTAAGAAGACATTAGGCACCCCAAAATAGACATCAGTGAGAACAGTTACCTTAAACTAATCAAGCAAAGTAAATAGGATATGACCTTAAATTTATTTTAATCGCCCAAATAAAAAAAATATGCAAAAAAAAAAAAGAGAAAACAGAAACCAAATTAACGAAAACAAAAAAAGAATATTTACAAAGGCAAACTTGACATAAGATGAGAGCTTAAGACTTATGTACTCTACAATAGGGACCAAAGCCCACATAGTTCATCTAAAAATACGTGTCAACTGGTTGACATTTTTTCTATAAAAAGAACAAAATAGTTTAAATTAGATGGATTTTCATAAACAAAATTATTTGGACTTTGGTTGGTATGTATTAATTTACGAAATTGATATAATCTCATTCTTTTGCTCTCTTCATTTTATCTATCTTTTTAATTTTAGGATTTTTTTTTATTTTAACATTTTAATAAGATGATTTATTTATGCTCTAATTTGAAAATATCAATGAAAAATTGAACACATATTTTTTTAGGTTTTTTATTATTTAATAGAGAAGAATTTTAAAAAATATATAAAGAAACTTTAGAAACAATACTTTATTTAAAAGCATTCAAAGAAATCAAAACATATTTTTTGTTCTTTTTTTTTTTAAAAAAATTGTTTTATTAGGATTTTAGAAAATCAAGAATTAAAAGAAAATAGAAAAAGAAATTAATAGAAGGATATTTATGAGGAAGAGATGATTTCATTTTTATATGATTATTTCAAATTTCAAATTCTTTTAAGGAAATGGTGTTTGTACATGGGTCCTTGAAACCTAATTTTATTTAAAAGAAATGCAAGTAACCATTAGAACCCAAATTTATTTGAAATGTAAACATTTAGTATTGGGTAATGTCTATGGAGTTGTAGGATCTCACATAGCTCCATTGGTTGATTCATTAGGTGCTCATGAAGGCATTGAACCTCACACAGCAATATTCAAGTGGGAAGTAAAAAATATTCATCGATGTCTATGGAGGCATTGGACCTTGCACAACAAGCAACCAATGATGCCTATAAAGGCATTAGACCTCATATGACAATACTAAAGCGAAAAAAAAAAAAAAAAAAGCATGCATTAGTGATTGTGTGTTCTGGTGTCCAATTATATTATTTACAAAACCAAGGAATACACAAATTACAATTATTTCAAATGATTATAAGGCTTTATCTTACTAGTTTTGTCACCAATACATGTCATCCTTACTTGAGTATTGCTTTGCAATTTGGTCAAATTAGCCATAATTTCCAAGCTTCTAATCATCACAATCCCAACTAAATTTGGACAACACAAACTCACATATTCACAACCAAAATTGAATAATATAAAGGATAATCATACAACAAATTTTGGAAGTAAAATGAATGAGACAAATATGCCAACTTTTTTATGCAACTTATATGACTAAATAGAGAACCTAGGAGCAGTAAATTAGCATCAAATATAAAAGATAAACACACAAATTTTAACAAGTTTCATGGCTGGAAAATATGAGATAACATGCCACTGAACGTAAGTAAATTGGACAACATACATGGCTTATATGAAGCATGTTCTAAGCATTATTGGATAGCCAACTTAACCTAAAATAAGGCATAATTAAGACACCAAATGGATAGCATATGCATACTAAAATGACGTGTAATTAAGGCACCATTCATGGGATAAAAGGAAGCCTAAGTGTAGCCACATAAACCATAATATTTCTTAAAAACCAACCATCAAACTCCCTACCAATATAGCCCCATGTGAATCCAAATTTTTAGTAACATTAACAACCTGTAATCCCATCAATAATTAATAAAACACTTTGTCTCTACATGGCCAAAATACCTCAGAATTTTCAGTATACATAATCACACAAATCAAACGTCAAACACACTAAAAATGGGATTGATTAGGCCTAACATTGAAGCTCACATCATGCAGCCACATTGGTGCAAAAAATGGATAGCCAACACACACCAATTTGAAGCAAATTAACACCTAATCGTGTGCCTTACATGCTAGAATTTTTTAGGCAAGATTAGGCAACATTTAAGTATAAATTAAGAGTAAAATCTCACCCTAATCATGCTTTTAACATGCTGAAAAAATCTGGCCAAAATTGTACAGCATATAACATAAATCAAGAGCAAAATCACACCTTAATCGTGCTTTTAACATGCTGAAAAAATGGAGTAAAATTGGATAGCATATAGACATAAATCAAAATCAAAATCACACCCTAATCAAGCTTTTAACATGCTGAAAAGAATTTGTGCAAAATTGGACAGTATATAGACATAAATCAAGAGCAAAATCACAACCTAATCATACTTCTAACATGTTGAAAAATATTTGGGCAAAATTGGACATCATGTAGACATAAATAAAGGCAAAGAAAAGAGGATAGATGAAGGAATTAATGATCAAAATAGGGAAGAAGAAAAGGGATGAACTTTTGACTACAAGCTACTACCTCTTGAACCTTTAGTCCTTCCTCTCCTCTCTAGCATTGGATGCATCTTTCTTCTACTCCCTCCCACATTTTTATCTTTTCTTTTCACTTAATTTCCTTTGTATAGTGAGAAAACTAGGGTTTTCTTAAAAGAATTTACAAATAGCCAATTATTCAATTTCAATTTTCCATTTTGGGAGTTTCTTATTTAATTGTATCTTGGTTTTTAAGAAAGGAAACTCTCCATTTTATTTCCTTTTTCTTTTTTCAATCATTGATTTTTCCCTTGTTTTTTTTCAATCCTTCCTTTTTGGGGAGTTTCTAAATTTCCTTTCATCTTGCTTACCAAGAAAGGATGAAAGAGATATATAGCCTCTTCTTCCTTTTTATTTTCCTTCATTCTCCATTTTTATTTTTTATTGACTCAATAAAATTAGAATTAAAAAAACACTTGATTATGATACTTGAAATTAAATGAAAATAACCCAAAAGTAACAATGACTAAAAAAAACTGCAACTAAAAAAAAAATCATAACTAAAAATTAACCCAAAAATCAAATGATTAAGTTGACCCTAAATTATTAATTTTAGAAATGTTTGGATAAAATATGGTGTTCACATCCACTATCCATTAGTGAGCAGATAACAAATGTTTGTGGAAATACAGGTACTGTTTTAGGTTTTGATGAAGATAGGGATGATGTTTGCCTTAGCTTAGCCACCCAAGGGCTATGAGTTTCCTGACTTCAAACTGTCAGAGGTTAAGGGTGCCCCTAACAACCAATAAGCTGAAGGATCTATGTCATCATTACAAGCCATCATTGGTGTTTCTAATGGAACACGAATGCATGGCTAGAAAATGAAGAAACTTTGTTCATGTTTTCAGAGCTTTCAATCAAAAATTAGTGTTGATCCCATTGGTTTGTCAGGGGGTTTAGATTTATGGTGGGAAGATTTTGTTAATCATAATTTGGTAGTTATGAATAGGAATTTGGTGCATGTTAAAGTGACTAAGTATCTAGATATGATGTCTGGTTTTATAACCTTTGTCTTTAACCCTTCTATTGATAATGAAAGACAAGAGTTTTGGGAATCATTGACTAGTCCAAATCCAGGTAATGATAAGCAATGGATTGTGGTGGGCGACTGAATGTTTTTTACAAGGAAGGAGGGAGCTAAAGATGTAATCGTAGAATTAATACTTTTCAAACATTTATGAATGACTGTGAGTTGATTGATCTAGGTTCCATGGTTCCCAATTCACATGGTTGAATAATAGACTTAGGGGTGCTCACATCAAGGAACACATTGATTTAACAGTTTGTAATCTTACTCAGTGATTTCATTTCCCAAATGCTCAAGTCCTTCATTTAGATCCTTTAGGATTTTATTATTGCCCATTGTTAATAATGTTGAATTATTCTTTATATTTAAACAACTTTGGTTAACGCATCATATGTTCATGAATTTTTGTTGCACAGAATTGGGGCCACATTTCTTTAGAAGAGGTAGATGTTATTAGTAATTTCATCTCTTATTTGGAACGTGTTCACACAACATTATCTAAATGAAGCAAACGGGTTTTCCTTAATTAATAATGAGAGATTATTTGAAAGGTTGTTGGATGAATTTCATGACTACTTTATTGGGATTTGGGATGAGGATAAGAATCAAAGGGTTAATGTTATTACTTGATAGATGGAAAAGGTCTGGGATCGTGAGGAATTGTATTGGTCTCAGTGATCTTAAGTTTAATGGCTATCTTTTAGCGAGCACAATACCATATTTTCCTACTTTTTACAATATGAAGAAGATAGAAATAAATCAAAATCCAAGATGAAGGGGCCACTAGTTATAAAAGATGTAAGATATGGATGATTGTTTTTCTAGGTATTTTTGTAATCTTCTTAAGACAGTATTTGTTATACCATAATATATAACATCCTTTAGTCAAGTAGTCCAAGTGTTCACAAGAAATTGGAGTCAACCAAGTGATAAAAATGAAGGAAATATGGTGATATGGTAGTTAAATTAGAAAGGCAAATTTTGGTTGGATATGTACTGTACATATGGTAAATTTTCCAAATTTGAAAATTTATAATAAATTCAAGGAAGTTTTGAAAATTGTCAAATTTATCAAGAAACTAGAATAACATGATAGCTAATTTCCTGCCAAATTTCAGTTCAAAATTCATTCATTTGTTCTCTCAAATAAATCCATGATCGTGGTTGTATCGAATCATACAGAATTAAAATTTTGTTACTGATATTTAGTGAAAAACCCATACTAATGAAATCTAAATGATATGAAACTTTCCAAAATACTTCATTAGTACCACAGGGACTTTAAAATAAAATTTTACTTTAAAATTAATTCATTTATTCCCTCATGTGTCACCAACCCTAATGAATATCAGAAAACTTCTTTGCATAATTCTTCGTACTTTAAGCATGAAAAATGAGTAACTACTGAACTCAAAATTCAATTAAATTTGGTGTAGATAAAATCTGTTATATTAAGATTCAATATACCAAAGATATTAATTTTTGGATTCTATTTACTCAATTTTTCATATTTTCTATTCTCTCACAAAATTACATCTTCATAAAACTAAAATTGGACTAAATAGGTTTTAATATACCAAATGTTCAGTTGGCCCTCATTCACTTATACTTATGCTTCAAGAAGCCATCTATTACATATTAAAATTTTTTCAAACTCTTGGTTAGTCATTTCTTCATGCATGTGAGAGTTTATACACAAACAAAAAAAAGTCTTGTATTACATCATTATATTTTCTATATTATATGACAATACATCTTTGATCCTTGAATTCTTGTTACATTCATTAAAATATCATAGCTTTCAACTAACCAACCCTCTTGACTTTGCTCCTCTAAAATATCTAAGAGGTTATTTCGTTTTGCCTATCCTTGCTTGATCTACCTGAAATGGTTAGTTAGAGATAGGATGAGACAAAAAAGTTCCAATAGCTTACTTCAAATTTCATACACACTATGATACACATGAGCAAAGTAATGCTCACATCATCATAACATGAACATAGATCGCAAAATCATGCTAGAGTTGACATCATTGACTTTAGTTCATGACCACATATTAAATATCATAATTAGGGTAAGATTGCTATGTCCAAATGTTATAAGCCATCGTATATAACATTAATTGTAAGTCACTAAAGCTCCATGTGAGATCTCACGCCATCATACATCAACTTATAGCATTATAAAGCATAAAAAACTCATCAAGTATGCAATCACTAGGCATAAGCATAAACATAGCAGATGAGGAATGGAGAATGAGCTACCTTGCTACTTCAAGCTAATTCTTTTCTTGATTTCCCTTGTAATGGCAATATCTCTTCTCTAAACTTAAACCTTGATAGCTCTTTTGGCAATAGCAAGTCCCTATATACATAATGATGAGCCTCAAGTTGAACAAAAGCTAGACTTATGCCAAAGAGCTCCATCTAGGCCGATTACACGTTCTATGGCCAAGAAGATTCTGGCCATGGTTGTCCAGCAACTCAAAATGGAATCAGACCATTTAGGATCCAAACCCAACTTTTATATGGAGCCGAACTTCAAATGGGGCAATTTGATCATGTGCTATAATGAATAAATTGTGAAAAGTCAATCATGCATGTAATGAAAGTTGAAATAAGTATTGGTTAAAATCTATGTTAGGTGAGCTATATTTCTTTGAAAGTCTAAGTTAGATAAGTTAGGTGAACTACATTAGAAGAAAAGTCTATGTTAGGTGTATTTCTATGCATGTTTTTCCAAATTATGTGAGAATTAAATGAATCTTAAACTTATGCCATGAGGATTATTCTTGGCTATAAAGTATAAGTTATCAATGAGAAATGGAACCTTGAATGCTTTAAAAATTAGCTTATATGCGAATTTCTCATCTAAGTTCTTCTAAACTTAGTCGCAAAATTATCTCTGATTCTTATCACTCTCCCTCTTCTATTTTAGAGTATGACGAATCAAACCTAGTATTCTTGATTATGGCGTGCAAACTTATCATTCAAGCTTGCTAGTTATTCTATCTTTTCTTTTTCATTTATTTGTGTTTTGGGATTATTCAATTTGAACTTCCTTGAAGCACATCACATAAGATTTATTATTAAATTCCTATATATATATCTTTTAGACCTAGTTATTACTTGTTCTTTGTTCATGGCTTTATTTTCGAAAAGTTGGCCAATGGCCTCTTAATGGTCTATTTTATAGAACTAACTCTATTCAACTTATTTGATCTAAGAGAATTCATCAATTACTTCTTCTAATCATTATAAAGTTCCTTTTAAATCAGTTCTTGAGTTCTCTTCCATAAACCTTAATTTGTGTAACTTAGCACATTTGAAAGGTTTTATGAAATTAATGAAAAATTTACATCTCTTACCATGAGAGGACCTAGAGAAACCATAAAAACACTCCAAATGACCTTAAATTATGTCTTAGAATCAGTTCTACAAAACCCTTTTCTTATATATATATATATATATGAGAAAATTTTATCCCAAAACCTCACTTTTCCATCTACAAATCAGACATAGTTTTGCATGGCTAACATACCTCTTTCATATATTGCTATTAAAGTCACCAAATTAGCCCTTCATTTGCCAGCAATTCCTCTTCAAAGTGTGAATTAGAGGCTAAAATTACATAAGGAGAGAGCTCTTGAGGAGAAAAAGAAATTTGCTAACTAAAGTGAGATCAAAGGAGGAAAATTTCTTACCCATTTTGCCTTTTTCTTGTTTCTCTCTTCTTCTCTTTCTTCACATGAAAAACTAGACCATCTTTCTCCTAATCTGTTGGATGGGTTATGGATAAGGGTTGGAGAAGGTTTTTTACTAAAAAAATTTAAAGTAAATTATAAACTAAAATGCCCCTATCATTATTTTTCTGCCTTATAGAGCCAAAATTCTCTAACTAAGTGATCTTCTAAGTCAATTTGGATGTAATAAAACTTCTCATAGCCTCCAATTTTTCTCATTTAGCTGAAAGGTGGTAGAAAGATCTAATAGAAAAAAATCGTATGGTGAAAATTAAACATTTTACCCTTCCTTTACACTTTTGACCCCTTTAGTGGTATTTTCCAATCTAAAAATGTATAAAATTTCCTAATCATGATTTTTGGATCTTTGATAGTACTAAATTTAATTTTCAACATGCCTTGAAATTTTGTAAAAATTACATTTTTACCCCTTTTATACCAAAACTTTTCAAGTAGGTCCTTTTAGCTTTTCAATCGAGTCATTCCCTCTTTGATAGGTTTAATTATCATCTTAACAAGGTAAATTTGTACCTTTTACTCAATGAGAGTTATTATTTTGGATGTTACAATTGGTAGTAGGGATTTTTTTTAAATTTTATTAGTGGTTAATCCTATTTTACAGGGGAAGACAACTGTTTACTATTAAAGCTCGGTTAGCAGAAATAAGGTATATGATGTTGTTTCACAATCAAGCAGTTTTAAAAGCCCTTGCCTCTAATGGGTATTCTAGCATGTTTTACCTAAAAACATGGGAGGTTGTAGAGAATTAGGTTTACACTATGGTTGATAGCTTCTTTACATCTGGTTTACCTTTATCTAGTTGAATGATATTAACCTGGTTTTGATTCTAAAAGTGGATAATCCTTAATTGGTCAAAAGCTTTTGCCTTATTAACTTATGTAACCTTTTTTTACAAGATAACTTTGAAGGTTATCGTCAAAGATTAAAGATTTTCTTCCCTCATATAATATCTCAAAATCAGCAAGCTTTCATTCCTAGAAGGCTAATTCAGGACCATTTGATTATTATCCATAAGGCTTTTCATTATTTGAAATTAAAAAAAGTAATAGACATCACTATAAATTGACTGTTAAACTAGATATAAACAAGGCCTATGACTGTGTTAAATGGGATTTCTTAAAAGCAATTCTATTGAAAGTGGGATTTGTAAAGTTTGGGTGCATTGTATCATGGAATGCCTGAGTTTAATACATTTCAATCTTATTATAGGTGGTAGAAATATGTCTTAGTTATCCTATAGAGGGGATTGAGACAGGGAAACCCACTTTCTTCCTATTTATTTATCTCGATAACTTATATCCTATCACAATTGATCAATATAGAGGTTATGAGAAGGGAGCTAAAGGGGATTAAGCTATCCAAATGATGTCTTATTCTATCACATGACCTAATTGTTAATGATGCAACTTTATTTATCAAAGTAACTAGACGTAATTTTTTGCAAATGAAGTTCATTCTTGATTGTATTGCAATACTTCAAAGCAAAAAGTCAACTTCTCTAAATCTTGTCTCTAAAAATACCCCACCAAAGTTGAAAGATGAATTATGTAATATTCCATGCATATCTAGTGCACAATCGCCTAGGAAATATATTGGTCTTCCTATTCTGTGGGGAAGATCAAAGAAAGAAACTTTTGCCTTTGTGAGGGATAGGGTAAGCAATAAGATTTAGGGCTGGAAATAAGTGGTCTTATCTCAAGCGGGAAGGGAGGTCTTGATCAAGGTTGTGGTGAATGTGATTCCTACTTATCCTATATCCTACTTTAAGTATACGAAGCGGGCTTGTCAGGAACTAGATTCCCTGCTAGCAATTTTTGGGTAGGGACAAAAAGGTCTCGAAGGCAAAATTCATTGGCAGTCTTAGAGTGATCTTGCTATTTCTGAATAATGTAGAGGAATGGGGTTCAAGGACTTCATGAGTTTTAATATTTTCCTACTGCCTAGGTCACTTGGAGATTATTATCATCTCCTATAGATTTGTGGATGGAAATTCTTAAGAGTGTTTTTTTTCCAGATGCAAGATTGTTGGAGGCTAGAAAGGGTTTTAGAGCATCTTGGGTACGATTGAGTATCTTGGAAGGATGGGATTAACTGAAGAAAGACTTATGTTAGTCAGCGAGTAGTAGAGACAGGATAAGATTGTGGTCTGATTCTTGGGCTCTTGGCCTTCATGGGCACACATTTCTTTCTCGGCTTCAAAGGGAGGAGATGTCTAATTTGCTGGTTGCTGATGTCATACATGATGGTCATTGGGATCTATCTTTGGTGGAACCTTGGTTACAATAGCATGAAATCTCGACCATTTTGAAAGTCCCACTCTCATATGCACCATGTGATGACAAGTTATTTTGGATGGGTTCTAAGGATGGTATCTACATGAAGAAGAAAGGTGTTCAACTTATTGCTCAGTCTCATTTAACTACAAGGGTGGCAAACATGGGCTCCTCTTGTAGTGTTGACGAATGTTTGTGGAAGGAAATCGTGCACCTTAAAGTTCCCCCAAGGTCAAACCTTGCTTATGGAAAATGTGCAATGGCTTTTTGTCTCATAATGGAGAACTTATACAAATGACACCATACAACTTCCTCCGTACGTATTTGTTGATTTTTGCTCACTGATTCTGTGGAATATATGT
The DNA here is from genome assembly GCA_037074485.1 of Delonix regia. NCBI lineage: Eukaryota > Viridiplantae > Streptophyta > Magnoliopsida > Fabales > Fabaceae > Delonix > Delonix regia. The sequence goes on from CM073454.1 coordinate 36,904,169, forward strand.
TATTACTTTGTGATTGGGTGAAACTAGTATGGCTAAGCAGTAAACTGTCTATCTGATTGCATGAGAATAGGATTACTCATTTTGATTCATGGCTATTGTTATATTTTTGTGATTATAGGCTAAACGATAAAATGAAAGCTTATATGGGTATGTTGTGTTAGTACATCTAGAAACATAGATGTTCTTGGTTATACAAACTCCCTACTAACCCTATGCGTACTATGATCCGAGCCTCTGCTACAACTACTGAATTCTAGAATTCTTCTATCAATTCTAATATAACAAATTCAAGGGAGAGAAATATGATTAATATAGACAAGACCCCCCGCTCCTAACGCTATAAATTGAATATTGATGGTAGTTGGATTAAAGGTAACACTTTAAAAGGTGTGGGGGTGGTTTTTTGTGATTTTAATGCTGTTGTCATTTAGATATGTTGTTGCTCATGTTTATCCGATTCTAGCCTCATGTCAAAACTACATGCCTTACTTAAAGGTTTGAAAATGGTGATAAACTTGGATATTAGTTTTCTACATGTGGAATTAGATAACTTGGTTTTGGTAAAGGCTTTTAATGGTGTAAGGGTTTGTCCGAAATGGCAGTGCACTGTTAAGCTTGCCGAAGTGGTTTCTTTAGCCTCGCAGATTCGCTCATGCTTTATTGGTTAGGTCCCTCATTTGGCCAACCAAGTAGCAGATTGACTTTCCAAATAATCTGATAGGAGGATGTGCCTTTTAAATGGGGTGTCAACCCCCCATTCTCCATACTGTCCTTACTTCACTAGGATACTCACTAGTAGAGAAAGTGCATTGAATGATTTGGTCCTGCATTTGTTCATTTTTGTTTGCCTTTCTTTGCTGTTACGTCTGTGTTAGTCGTGTTGTTTTTTCTTGCATTGTTGCTGTTCTGCACGTTCTTGTTTTTGCGTCTATTGTTTCTTGTACTGGACTGGTTTTTGTGCCTTCTGTTGTTTTACGTAATGCTATTTTGACCAAATAAAAATTGGGGTGTTATGGACAGTGGCCCAACTATGTAATTATTATAGTATCATCTTTGGCTAAAGGCTTAGGATAATAATATTTTATTTATAAAGATAATATTGTAAAAATAATATATAAATTATTTTATTCCTTTTATAATTTCTAACCAATGAAGTGACATATATATTATCATTACATTCATTCTTATCTCATTCTTTTTTTTTATTAGTCATTTTATTTTGACCAAATAAAAATTGGGGTTTTATGGACAATGGCCCAACTATGTAATTATTATAATATCATCTTCGACTAAAGGCTTATCATAATAATATTTTATTTATAAAAATAATTTATAAATCATTTTATTCGTTTTTTAAATTTTTAAATAATAAAGTAACATATATATTGTCCTTACCTTCGTTCTCATTCCACTCTATTAATCATTTTATTTCATTCTTATTAAAATTTCTACACATAAATTCCTATTGAAATTTTTTGTTATAATTAATATTATTTATTTAAAAAAATTATTTTTTTTATAAAACCAACTCGTGGGATAAGTTAGCCGACTGTGTACCATCTAGGCTTACTTATATCTGTGGGCATGAGGCGGTATACCTTGCGATACTTTGGGCCTAGCAATTTCTCCCAATGGGCCAACTATGTTTCTTGCGACCAATTCTTGAAACGAAGGCTCACCCTGTCGTCACGGTTATCCCGTAAACCCCCTGATTTCTTTTTCTTTTTTTTTTTTGAAATTTCAATTTCAAGAACTTTTGCACACCAAACGCATGTAAAGTAAAACAAATGAGTTCGATCACTCCGTATTTCATTATTTTGATTTTCATTCCATTCAGTTTTATTCCATCTCAATCAAAAAGAAATTCTTACATAACTTAAAATTCTACATCATTTATATATTACTTATTAAAGTGAAGTAAAGTTACACAATTAAATTATTTTAATTTTCTACTGTAATAACATTTCAAAAAATATGAAGCAAAATTTCTCAATTTTTATAAAATTATTATTTTAATTTCTTATTTATTGAAATGTCAAAAATAATCTCCATTCATTAAAAAATATCACAATCTTTTACTTTTTAAAATAATACCAAAATTAATCCTTTAAATATAAGATTTAGAATTTGACAGAAACACTAAATTTAATGATTTTTTTTAAAATAGTTGGATCAAATATAATATTTTTTAATAAGTGAAAGATTATTTTTAATATTTTAATAAGTGAGAGATTAAAATGATAATTTTGTTATAAATAAAAAATCAAAAGTATATTTTTCTCAAAAAAAATATAAAATTATAAATCCTTGTAAATGTATGATTTTATATTAAATAAAATTTATTAATAGTAATATTTAATTTTTCAAATAAAAATTTTTTAAACATAAATTATTGTATACAAAATAATATTTAATTAAAATTAAGTTTTTAAATTAAATTTAGTTTTATTATTTTTATCCAATTTGAATCCAAATATACGGCCTTTGCTTCGGGGACATTTTCAATATTCTGTAGGTAGGCACGCACATGGCATTTGAGAGACCCTGGATATGATACGAAGTCCCCGCAGCCACGCGCATCGCGTTATGTCCGATGTCGATAGACAACCTCCCACCGTCGCTGGTTCTCGAAATTCTGAGTCGACTCACCGATTCGACCGATCTTGCTCGCTGCAGAGTTGTCTCTAAGACCTTCAATTCTCTGTCCGATGATGTTCGCTCCATCAACCTTGTTTGCTCCATGTCTCGCTACCTCAAGTCTCGTTCCCCGGAGACCAATCCCCAACTCACGCCCTTTAAGACTGTTTTCAAGGACCTCGTTCGCCGTTCTGGACGCCTCGACTCCGTTTCCCTTGGCGTCGACAAGTCTCTCGGTGGGATTCCATTTGACGATGTCGAGGATGAGTCTGATGATCTTTATCTCACAGATTGCAGCTTCATAAATGCGTGGTTGCCCATAATTGCTCAGGATTTGAAATCTTTGTCCATCTCAGATTTTTGGGTTCAATCTTGTTGGAGGCGATCCGAAGCGTTGTCTTTGATCTCTTCGAGCTGTGAGTTTCTACACCCTTCCCTTTAACTCTCTGTATGCACTTCATTAGGATTTTCAGTGATATTATTTTTCTTAGAATTTAATTGGAAAATTTAGCCATTTTCAAATTGGCTGAAGATATATGAGCTGCTTAATTGTCTGAATTGTTTGCAAATTCTGATGTGCTATCTGAATTGGCTTCAATACGACATTTATTTCGTATTTTCCTTCTAATCAATCTTGTATATCCAAGCTATGTTTAGAGCATATTGTTAATGTTGTCATCCTTTTCATGTTAAATGTAAGTCTCTTTTTGTAATTATCAAGTTGAATTTTATGTTAACCAGACATCATCATAAATTATGGTACGGTTTGCAGGCCATGGTCTTCTCAAATTAGTGGTGAGGAACGCTTGGTTATCAGTGGATGGTCTGTTTCCTATGCCAATGCTCACAAGTCTGACCCTTGAGTTTGTAAGATTAGATGATGAAGACTTGAGCAAGATAAATACTTGTCTACCAAATTTGACAGAACTCAATCTGATAGGAGTTGGAGGACTTAGAGAGCCAAAAATTAATCTCTTGGGCCTCAGAACTTGTCTATGGTCAGTATCAAATGCTCCTCTTTCCTTGATAATATGTGCACCAAACCTTGTCGATTTCCAGCTTAAATGCATCAGACCGAGATTAATTGTCCTTGAAGCCTCAGCACTATCTGCTTTCAGTCTCTCTCTTGAGGATACGGACGAGTTCAAGTTATTAGATTGTCGTAGTATAGAATGCCTTCAGTTTGAATCTTCCAATCCTGCTTTCCTTTTTAGCTTGTTTCAACGTTGTGAAACAGTTAAGAGGCTCACGGTGGATGTAGTGAGAAGATCTGAACACATTAAAAAATTAAGAAGCTTTGACCTTGAAACATTGTTTGATTCTTTCCCATGCATAAGCTATCTTAATTTGGGCCCGGGAGCTTGGCATGAAATGGAGAGTTCCTTCTGCAAGGGAGGTTTGAAATACAGATTTGGGATGAAGACGTTAAAAGAATTTGTTGCACATCTAGTGGTCCACGAACTTGAGACTACTCTTGCATTTATTTTCTCTATATTGGATAAATGCACGAAGTTGTCAGAAGCTTCTCTGCTCATTCACCGCGGTGTTGATTCTCATGTTGCTGGCAATCTCATCTCTAGGTGCAGAAGCTATTTTCCAAGAGTTAGATGGAGATGGGGTATATGGAAAGAAGGAACAAAGGATACTTGGGTCTCTGATGCTAACTAGCCTGGTATCTTGATCCTTCACATATGGTATTCTACTCTGTATTGCTATATGAATTCTGAAACAGTACTTCAGAATATCAGGACGACAGTTACATGTCTGGAATACCCCATTTAGTGGATAGATGCTTTGTATAGATCTTTATCCTGACAATGATCACTGCCGATTTCATTTGTATATATGTATATTCTTACATTAGCTTTGCATGTTTCTGTCATCCCTATGATTCATTTGGAACTTAAATTAAAATAACAAAGTTTTCATGATTGACAGTGTTTGTTTACCAGCAATAGGGGGCAGGAGTCTTTAACGGTTAGTAGGCTTCTTCACCATTAATAAAAGTATAAATGGCCCAAAATTCATTACTGTAATTCGTGAAAATAGAAGTGATCCAGAATAAACAGTTGTCCAAAAGGGAAAAACAAAAACAATTGTCCGTTTATGTTGCTAATTGTTGCATTGGTACATGTATCCTGCAATATATCGTCATTGAACCAAGTGGATGAATGTCTGAACTGGGGCCAAATTTACCTGGTCAGTCTCTTCCCGAATTCGGGGATGAAACCGAAGGATTGCATGTTAGAAATCCGAACCAAGCAGATAACACAAGCACATTCTTGACCAATTCCTTCACTTCGGCTCATCCTAGACTTCTTGTACTATAAGCTATGCTGTCAGAGCATATTTGGACAAGTAGTGTTCACAAACACCTGTAACAATTATATTGAAAGCTTATAAATATAGAAGCCTTTAATTAGGGAAGCAATAAAATTGTGCACTTATAGAAAGTATTGAATTTTAATATATTAGCATGGATATATAATCGTGTAACTTTCCAATTTTGCAATCTAATTTATGTAATTACAAAATTAAATATTATTTTATTAGGAAAACTTCTTTAACCTCAAGTAATTTACATATATATATTGTTCTTGTCATTTTATATATTTTGTTTCAAAACATTGAAAATGCAGCTATTCTATAATTGTTGCCTCCGTTTTTTGAAGAGTAGTGTTTGCTTCTCGGGAACGTTTATGTTTACACATTCCCGGCACGGCACGCATAACAATTATATTGGAAGCTGAAAACTTACAAATACGTAATCTAGGAAGCAATAAAATTGTGTAATTATGAAAAATATTGAATTTTAATAGATTAGCATGAATATATAACCGTGCAACTCTCCAGTTTTGCAATCTATTTTATGTGATTACAAAATTAAAAATTATTTTATTAGGAAAACTTCTTTAACCTCAAGTAATTTACATATATATTATTCTTTTCATTTTATATATTTTGTTTCAAAACATTCAAGATGCAGCTATTCTATAATTATTGCCTCCTTTTTTGAAACGCCACTATCTTCTTGCAAGGTGGAATTTTTTTTTTGGCTAATCTCAAAGGTATGCGGTATATTATGTGTGTATATATAAAAGATAAAATTAATTAAAATTATTGAACTATTAATTTGAAAGGTATATAATATATTATCTTAATTAATTTTTAGTATTAGATATATATTTATAAATTGTGATTACTTTTTTAAAATGCTTATTAATTTTTTAAATTTACAGATAAGGTATGAAAAATCACAATTATTTTTTTTGGATAGATGATGATTAATTTTATTACATTTATATAGCTTTTTTATATTATTCATAATGAAAAGGTATGTATTAGATTGAACACATAGGAGAAGATAGGACACAAAAAGATTCAGACAAAAAATTATAAATATTACATGGTCATAAGCATGAACTCTTCACAAAAAGAAAGCTTGATACAATTTAATTTTGTATAGTAAAATTTGTATTCTGTTTAAGAATTTTATGTTTTTGGCTTTATGACAACCAATAAATTATTTTTATTATATTATATTATTGAGATAATATTATATACTGTAATTATATAAATTAGCTTGCAAAATTGGCAAGGTTGCATAATTATATATATTGATATATTAAAATTCAAAACTTTCTATAATTACACAATTTTATTTTTTTCTTAATTAAAAGCTTCCATATTTATAAGCTTTTAATATATTGCTTCAGCTTCCAATATAATACTTACATGTCAAGAATATGTAAATATACACGTTTTGGAAAACCTATTAACACTATTCTATTTGGACACCCGGAACTTGCAATCAGTTCAATGGTTTGGAAAATCAAAGAGAATTTGTTTGGTCTTCTTCCCACATGAAGGAATAATGGGTTGATTATTGAAATCTACACTATTCATTACACGTAATGACTCGTTTGGTCTCAAATTAAAATTATTAAATTCTGAAAGTGCTTTTCTTAATTTTAATATTAAATGTAATTTGACTCATGTTAATTCTAATCCAAATGAATCTTCTTTTTGACCAAGGTAATTATTTTCAAGCTAGGCAAGAGGATAACAAGTTATAAATTCTATCTTGGTAGTTGATAACACATCAAGTATATATCTACTACTATAAAATTCATAAATGATAAACTGAATTAATTAATAGTAGGATTATCATTATTCTTTTGTGATGAAAAAAAATTGTATATACTCTTGAAAAAGAAGTTTATCTATCTTTTTTTTTTTTTTTGTAAAATTTGTAAGTATAAAAATAAATTTTATGAAAGACCTTAAATTTTAAAAGATTAAAAAATTATTATTTTCATTATGTGTTATTAGAGTTTTAAAATAAGATAGTAACACACGGGTTAATGAACAACCCTACTTGATAACACATAACATATATACCTATTACTATAAAATTCATAAATGATAAAATGAAGTAGTTAACGGTGGAAATGATAAAATGAAGTTGTTAATGGTAGGATTACCATTACTCTTTTTGTAATCAACAAACCCTACTTGATCACACATAACATATATACCTTTTACTATAAAATTCATAAATGATAAAATGAAGTAGTTAATGGTGGAAATGATAAAATGAAGTTGTTAATCGTAGGATTATCATTATTCTTTTTGTGATGAAGAAACATGTATCATATTATTTTTTGTGCATATATAAAAATGGTTACATTAATTACGTATGTGACAATAATATGTCAAAATATGCTAATTGTTTGTTAATTTAAAATAACTTCTTGTATTTATATATTAACATCAACATTTTTAGATTTTATTTATGAACCTAAAAATTTTTTAAAAATTTTCAATTTATCCTTTTTACTTTTTAGTAATCTCACGAAATATAGTCATTAAATAAGAATAAAAATAGAGAGTTGTGGAGTTATTGAGAAAAAAAAGTATAATAATGAGTTAACAAAGTTATAAATTAATATTCTGTGTAGGTTATTAAAAAATAAAAAATAGATAGAGTAAATGGAATAATAATTTTGGATTCATAAATAAAAATATAAAACTAATGGGATTAAAATATAAATACAATAAATTATTTTATATTATTATATTATTAGTATAATATAACATGTTATTGTCGTGTTTTTCTCTTAATGCGTGATGTCATAATTTTATAGTTACACTTAAGATTTTATCAACTTGTATATGATCTTGAGAAAGAAATTTGTCTTCTTTTTTTTTTGTAAAGTTTGTAAATATAAAAATAAAGTTTATGAAAGGACTTAAATTTTAAAATTATTTTAAAAGATTCAAATATTAATGTTTTTTATTATGAATATTTTATTATGTATTATTAGAGTTTTAGAATAAGAAAATAATAGAATTAGTCCCTAAATTCTAAAGAATAATTTTAAATTTTAAAATTTTTTATAATAAATATTTTAATTTTATCATCAGAAATTGTAATTCAAAATCAGGTTATTTGAGTTAACTAAGCTTGTAATAATTGTAGGTTTTTTTTTTTGTCACAATAATTGTATATCATCATATCACAATTGCAGAATCTAACTATAGCGTCAGCCGTCGCTGTCACCATAAGCCAAGACAAGTCCTCTTGCTTTTAGTTACATCAAGTTTTTTCAGAAAAGAAATATTATCTTTACTACTAGTTTTAAGAGCTCCAAGTCACACCATATATTTGTTCTGTCTTTACCCTCGATTTGAGGTTTCCCATGAAGAATAACATCCTTGAAGTATGGAGCAAGTATGTTGTGTCAATTTAGTATTTGGCTCAAGTTTTGCATCCCATACATTCTTGTTTGGTACATCCTTTCGTAGTTACATTCTCACCTACCAGTTAACAACTACAAAAAGCATCCTGTGTCAATGTCTTTCTAATCAATTGATGACTTAAGTGTTATATAATAGTTGCACTTCGAATAACTATTCAAATAAGTTAACATTAACTTCAATGCTTAAAAAGCTCACTGCATTGATTGTTTTCAGCTTGTTTTTAAAAGTTAAGATGAGTTAGCATCAAATGATCACCTATAATTGATAAAGTAAGCACCATCGAAATAATATAGTATCAAGTTTAAATGCCCTCACAACTGACCTATACTCTTCAAATTCAACATCTAGCCATCTGCCTTGGATGATGACCACACCAAATGTCATAAATTCAATGACAACAGATTATATTAAGGAAAAAGTACACCTGAGAGCCATGAGTTTAACTTATTTACAATGAAACATTTTAAAATTTGAAATTATTCTGGGATTCTAAAACCAAATTTTATTTAATTTGAAGTCCCTTAACGTGCAATCTGGAGACCTAATATTCAGACACATAATGAAGGGGTCTCAGGTTAGAGTCCTTCAAAGTAAATAAATTGTGGTAGTAGAGTCATTTAGAATAATTTCCGAATTTAAGTCCTTCATAATAAATATAATAAACTTATGGTCTTTAAATGTAATTTTTCCTAAATCAAAAGTGGTTTATCAAGGCTCAATTAATGAAGTAGCTCCACCTCCATCTTATCACATCACCAAGTCATGTGGCAGAGATCAACTTCCGTATAAAAGGGATCAAGCAAAACATATCCTGTCCAACATACTTCTTCCATATTGTCTATTATCTCAATAAGTTGTATACAGAAAAAAAAAAAAAAAAAAACTAATGAAAAAAACATAAAGAAAGAAACAGAAATCCACTTTTAGCCACCCCACACAAAGGTTATGCATGAGGTCAATGTAAAAAAATCCAAAAAAGAAATGTGCGCATAATTTGTTAGACCAAGTGAGAGATATAAAAATTCAATAGGATCATTAATCAGATCACCTGTTCAGGATCAATTGAGGCTGCAAGTGGGAAATATATGAGGTATTGTGAAAAGGGTTCTAGTTTTCTGAATTATATATCAAAGGTAGTTTGACCCATTTGACTCAGCGTAATGGCCACATCCATGCCTCTTATCATAGTAGGCGCAGCAGTACCATAGGGACACTCCTTTGAAAATCCAACTTTCCCAGATTTCAGTACTTTTCTCAGGCAATTCTTAAATTTCTCATGGCACTTCACGTGAGTCATGCCTGTAAAAACAGGTCATGTTAGTCCGCAATCCAGTGAAGACAAAAGCATCAGACTAACTTCCTATGCTAAGCACTTCTCAAACTAAATACCTAGTAACCCAGAAAATCATAGATGATAATTGGGAGAAATAATTATGCTAGTGCCATCTAAGTATACATATGCACTGGCTAAGGGCTCTTCCACCTAGGAGAAGAATCTAAAAAAATTTTCAATCGTCATATCAAGGAAGTATACTTCTCTTCTCTCTGTATATCATAGGATTAAAACAAATCATAATTGAGCACCACATTAATGACTCTTCCCCACAATACAAATGTCTAATCATGCAGACAGTAAAAAAGCACATTTCTAATAGTAAAATGCACCAACAAGCTTTCAAACATCCGACATACATATAAATCTCCCCATTTATACATTGTATAAAAACACCAATGAGTTACAATCCACCAAAAAATAAATGGAATTTAATAACCCTGATCCCTGTGGTGCCTGATTATGCAGATTGCAGATTGCAGATTGCTGACAGCAGAAAGGTAAAAGTATTATATCCAACAATCTTCAAGAATTCAGGACCCACTTGAAATCATTCCAAAAACACATAAATCCCCATCCACTCAGTAAAGAAGGAAAAAATTAAAGTCTCCTTATACGTACAATGTGTTATGATACATATGACATGCATGGAAAAATATATTAAAAACCTTACACTTGGTTTGTGAGTTTAAGAGATAATAGAATGAAATGATCATTAATGGAATAATATGGAATGGAATAGAATGAAGTAGAGTGGTTTGAGTAGATATGTTGTTAGAAGTTTTAATAAAAAAAAGGAAGAAATACCTATAAATTTTATTTGGAAGTTTTATTAAAATGAGTAGAATGAAATAACTCATTAATTTTTTTTTTTTAATATTATCCCTTATAATATAAACACATGACTAATAATTTTGTTATTATTCAATATATAATGTTATATTATTCTTATATCCATATTCTTTTATTTTATTTATTAATTATTATGTCCATATTTTCTATCTAATATATTTATTACAAATTAACTATGTTACTTTAAAAAATTTTAAAAGACAAACTTTAAAAGCTAAAAAGAAAAATTTTTGACAAAAAAAATTGATAAAACTAATTTATATTATAGATTCTTTCATTCTTTTTTTTTTATTTTAAAAATTCAAGTAAAACAAATAAAGTAAAAAAGAGAAGAGACTACTCTATCCTATCATTAACCCCAATTTGGAGGGGATGACAAAAAGGAGTTTTGGTGTTTTTTTTTATGATCTCATTCTAATTAAAAAATGATATTCAAACATAAATCCAACTCATTTTTACTATTTCATTCATTATGTTGGGCCGCTCATCCAATCCTAGCCTTAATTCCTCAAACTCTTTGACATCAAAACGACGGACAGCATCCATCACTACTATATGTATCGTAAAGGTTGTGCATGCAAATCCATGGTAAAGAGAAATACCGTATTTTCCAACGCAGTCATCATGTTTCATACAACAAGCATCAACATCATCGCATGGTTTCTCGCCAGGACAACCCGTATGACCCAGTCCGCAATATTTCCCGTATTTGATTCCAATAGCTAAGTTAAAAAATAACGAAATTTATATGTTATATAGAAGCAATGGAATAGCACGGGCAAGAAAAAACAGTACTTAGAGCTGAAGGCGTGTCTTACTATCGCACTGCTCTGCAATACATGTCCTGCTGCATTTGCCCTGTCCACCAAAATTAGCAAAAACTATTTTTTTAATAAAAAAATGAATATAAAAAGAATAAAAACAGATGATGGGAGAAGCGACGGGGAGGGACTTGGCCAAATAATGTCTAGGAAACTACAGAATTGATAACAGATAATCCAGAAAAAGCAAAGAAAGAAAGAAAATTTTCGTGGTGAAGCACCATTTTCTGCCAAGTCAAACATGCGGATGGGATCGAGCACTTCATGGAATGGGGATAGAAGACATACCCAGGATTCATCGGAGCACTGAGCGACGATGACGAGGAATATAAACAGGACCGAAAATACCGCGGAGGCGCGAGCACTGTTGCTGCGAAGCATCGTCGATCGCTTCGCCGAGAAAGCAATCAGTGTCGTTGTCAAGGTCTCCTCCCGCCGGTTGTATGAAACTTTCTCCACGACTAAGATCCGAGAGGAAGGAAGGGCACCACGAAATTGCGGAGGCCTCGTTCGGGCCGGCTAATGTTATATACACATTCGCCTTCGTGTTTCCCTGTTATGCCAAATCTGAAAAAAAAAACCTTTTTTATTTTTTATCTGAAATTATACATTATATATAGTAATTTTTCTTTATGAAGAATTTTAACTAGAATCTTGAGTCAATAGTTGATGGGGAAATTGATTAGGCTTAGATATTCCGTTGTGTCATATATCATGATATCTTGTATGTTATAGTATATAAATTACTATGGTATAAATATATGGTACATTTATGATGCCTATATTTAATATGATAATTAATTGTATCTTACATTCCAGTGATGTAAATTACGAATATTGGTTGCATGTGTTAATTAAAATTATTTTTTTAAAATTTATATTATTTTTACAAATTGTGAATAGACTATTATTTTAAAAAATTGAAAATTTATGTGTAATTTGTTCCCTCTTCTTCATGCAAATAAAATAAAATATAATGTAAGTTTTAATAACTTATGCATTCTATTTTATATACTTATAATTTTTTATTAATAATTTTTACGATGGAATTAAATACCATAACACGACAAGAATTAAATCGGTAACTACGAAAAAATATTTCACTCCACCCTCTGGTATGAGATTATAAAATATTTTGCCTACCATCCAGCCTTTTTGCTTAAAATGTAATATCAAGGTATTACAGGGGGTGACATTATTTTCAGAGAGAATCCGAACAACCATGAAGACCAAATTCAAATTTAATGTTACATTACCAAAAGTAATATGAAAATTAAGGTAAACCAAATATCAAGAGTAAGATTTCTTTCCCGTTCCTTATTTCTAGAACTTTCAAGCTTCCTTCGCAACAAATTAGTAGTATAAAGTACACAGAAATGAAATAAATTTGAAAGAATTACAATATATGAACTGCTAACTAAGAGTAAAATAAATCAATTTCCCTAAGAGGATGACACCTTTTATTCAAGATCTTGAAACTTCATATATAAGTAAATCATTTGTACTAACAGAGATGCGAGAGAGATCTACAGCATTAAAAAAGATCTCAATAAACACGTTTGCCTTATACAAAAGATCATTTTTTTGCTTTTCCATTTTAATTATACAAATATTAATAAAGCAGGATCGAGATACGTTAATGCAGACAATCAAGTCCATTCCGCATGTGCTTGATCGAAATTCAACAATTAAAATATCATCACATACCAAGCTGGGCTTAATGGGCGGAGCTTTATCGAAGAAAAGACTAGAGAATTCATGAGCAAGCAAGGGATCTCTATAAAAATTGCAACAGTATCATCATTCTCAGAGTACCACTAGCTTCCAACAGAACAACAAAGCAAAGACAGGTCCATCCCGCTTCCAATTCAAGGGATTATTGTGACTTAGGAAAGTTAACCACTAGTTTATCAGCCTTTGTTAAAAGAATAACAAAAATTGGCTTGTAGAATGCCCCATAATGCAAACAATTGCATCAATGAACAGAGCAGCTCGCTTAGGAGTATGCAATCCCCCCTAAAACACACAGTGCCAGCTGGCTATTCTCAGACATAGTAACCAGTGAAAGTGAAGCCCCTTCCTACAATCTCACCCGCACAAAACCATGCAAAGCACTCAAGGCCAAATAAAGCAGCAATTCCGGCATCTTCAACCTTAAGTTCTTGCCTGTTCTTCCATAAATTCTTGACATAATCAAGCTCCTTCCAGAAAGACTCAGTACGACCAGGAATACTGTAAAAGATTGAAAGATGTCATTCATGCTAATTAGAAGGGCAAAGTACAAGCTAGATTTGGTATAAAAAACCATGGCTCATGACATTAAAGGCCAGGCAGAAAAGGTTTTTGGAATTCACCGTACATCAATTGATGATTTCACTGACAATGGTAGTAGTGACATCACAAAATAATTTAAATGCAAAGTGCAATCAGATCTGAAGATAAAGTCATAAAATACACTAATATTGACATGTGTAAATAGATAGATGTAAATATGTAATTATTAGACAGGGAAGGCTCATAACTCATAAGACAATGTAATAGCAGGCTTCACCATAAGAAAAGCATTGAGCAAGAAAGTCATGGGATAATGCTATATCACATGAGCACTAACATCATTTAATAACCAAGTTCTATACTAATATGATGACATTAAACTAACTGGCACTATCAAGTCTCACAGGCAGTAAACTGCTTTCATTTCTTGCCATATACTGCAAATCATGAAAGGATAGAGAAGAGAGAGAAAAAAAATGGCCTTGAACACTATCATTCACTCCAAATCTGTCATTCACATCCCTTATATAGAGGTTAATTGAGCTAACTAACCAATTCAGTTAATAACTTCCCATTAAACCTTCCTATCAAATTATGTCAAAACTTTAAATGACAATATACAGTGACAATCAAATGTCTCAGATAAAAATATTTCTCACTAATATCCATATCTTATATATATTTTTTTATAAATTCAAAATTCAGAGGTTGTATCGTGAGGGTTCATATGGAGGCACCAATCAAAAACAACAATGCAGTTTCACAAACTAGCAGGCTTAGTTGACAAAAGAAAACAATGCTCTTCCAATACTTGTATATGTCTTCAATTTTTACATTTTGGAATAAAAAAATTTGGACACAGATAATAAACAAAATGTATGAAATAACAGTTCTCTTTATAGGATTTGATAACTTATGCAAGCAGTTTTTCTGGGTAATTAACAAGCATGTAACATATTGCTATATATTCAGTTGCATGCACTCGTGGTAACAACCAATATTGATAGCCATATAAAGGAGTTGCAAAGTGGAACCAATAGAATGCTACTAACAAGTAACTGATATCAATCACAATGGAAATCTGTGGAATACATTCTATAAATGCCACTTTCCACTGAAACAAAATTAGCATTCTCTCCTTTCGGGCTTTCCTTGATTCTTTTCCAAGAGGAAGGGTGGTACTGTTAGAAAATGTGCAACATCCAAGACTCAGAGAATGTCAACAACAACATCAAAATCTAAAAATTATTATTGGCTACATTAGTATTATATACAGTGAATCCTTCCACAATCAACACTATCAAAGTAGAAGAACAAGATTGAAGGAAATATAACCTAGCAAGGCGGGTGTAAAACAACTGCTTTGCCAGCAACTGGCATTTCTCCACTGTAGGTGGCTCCTGAATGTATTCCTTGTTCTGCTCCAACAACTGCTTATAGTAAGAAGTTCCGTGCTTGGCTACAAACTGTGATGCTTGACAAGCTTTGGATTGAAACTGCCGCAACTTTGACGCCATTAACTCAGCAAATTACAAAGACTATAAAAAAAAAAAAGGGATCAATAAAGAATAAGAATCGGCTGAACACAATAGCATTCCTCTTCCAAACAAACCAATCTGTTATATTTAAAATTTTTGTTGCCCACAAACGTCTATGTCAAATCTCATTTCTGCTTCTCACAGGTAACATTGAGGACAGGGAAAAAAATGACTAAAAGATCTACCATTCATGTAATATGTAAACAGGATATGTCCTTTGAAATGGATTAGTTAGCCTGTCAAGTATTCTTATCATCACTGATGACTGACCCAAACAGTTCATGACGGAGCTATCAATGGTATGAATATGATAATCTCAAGCCAGAGGTTCAACTAAATAAATCTGACAAAGAATAGCCTCCGTGCATGAAACATTAAGAACTTCGGCCAATACACTACATTAATCTGTATGCAAATACACCTAGGCTGCCCAAAATGAAGTGTACTCCCCTCACAATAATAGATTAAAACACCACCTCAGAAGACAACAGCTCAACTTTTCTGGAGAGAGCATGCGCTCAAAGTGCAAAATTGGCTTCCGGGTAAGAAGTCAAAAACCTAAATTTTGAACCATATCGTGTTATAGTATTAAAATAAATATATAAAAACTCGGCAAAATCAAAAACAATTTGAAGGAACCACAAATTGAAGCTTCAAAGAAGAAATGCTGAGGACCGCAATAGTGCAGAAGAAGATCGGCCAAAAGAGACCAGATCTAAGAAGGCAAAAGCAAAACCTCAGGAGCAACAACCATGTGGTGTACATAATTCAGTCAAAAAAGAGAAGAATAATGAATTGAAAAGGCCATTACCTTGTATACTAATTGAATGCAAGTATCAGATATTGTTCAGAAATGATCCTATTGCCGCTACCCTGCAGCGCTGCTACGTCGATGAGGGCGAGAAAGATAGTGCGGAAGTTGTGTTGCAAAATTAGACCAGTTGGGGGTTTACCCTTGTGCTTCCCTTCGGTTTTTTTAATTTTTCTTTTTTTTTTTTCTCCCATCTTCTTCTTCTATTTTTTTTTTGTTGTTGTTTTATGTGCAGATTGGGCCATGTCCACTCAAGGCCTAAAGCCCATAAATAAACTGTCAGACCATAAGGGCCCAAATCATCCTGTAGACCAAATAACGAAGGAAGAAGCATGGGGAAGTTGGAACTGGTTCCTAATTTTGAAAACTTTTAATAAAGAATTGTGAATCAAACCCACTTAAGAATTATCAAATATATCAAATTCTATATAATTACTTAGAGTTTGTTTGAAAAACAAAAACAAGGTTAAAAATAAGTAGAATGGAAGTAGTCAATAAATATGGAGATACTAAAGTAATATATCATAATGTACTAATTATCATTAATTTTCATTTTGACTTCCATTAAAATTCAAATTCGATCTTTTAATATTAAAAACGATTTTAATATTATTGAACATGATGCATAACTTGAAGCATGTTGCTCATTGAAAATTTTGAAGCATAGTACTTAAGGGAAATGTTTTCCCGTAGATGTATGATCTTTGTATAACAGGTATTAGGATTTGGATTTGTTGTATTTGGAAGTACAAAACAGTGGTTGGATTGCATAATTTATTTAATGTTGACCGATAGGTTAAATTTTAAAACCGCATGCAACCTTCCAATTTTAATTTAAGTTGGCATAGAACCTTTAATGATAGTCATTAGATCGACGTATTTTGCCATAAATGTACCAAATCTAGACTCCCACAAGTAATAGGAGAAGATTTTTTTGGCCATGTTTTGTATGCAAGCATCTTTTTTGTTGGAATGAAAAAGGGAATAAAAAATGGAGTGGGAAGGAGTGATGAAGGCAAAAAAAATATGTTTGATGTATAATGGAATGGAACATGTTCTAAAAAAAAGTTGTGTTTGGTTTGAAAGAGATTTGAAAGGAAAGGAAGCAGAATGTCTAGAAAAGCCTTCAACAAAACAATTAAATCGATGGCGTTTCAATCATAGTGGTGAACATGGCTTGGGCTTGGTCAAAAACCTAAAATTCAGCTTGTTAAGTGACTTAGGGGACTATGCTAGGTTACACTAGATCTAGCTTAGGTCTATTTCTTATTTTCTTTTTAATTTCTATTTTATAGAAAAAAATTTATTAATAAGAACAATTTTTAAAGAAAAATACAAATATTAAGATTTGAAATAAATAAAAATTAAGATTTGGGATGAAAACTTAATAAAATTTTAAAAAGAATTAGTATTTCAAAATTTTATTATAAATAAGATAAAATAAATTAGAATAATAAAAATAATAACCAGGCCATGTTAGGTCATATGCAAACCTGGGATCCAATCTTAACCTGATTATGTGAACCAATCTAGTCTTGACAAAATTTGTAAATTTTTTGTTTATTTTGACTATGTTGTCATAGCATTGTTACTTGGGATAAGGGTAAACTTGTCTTTTAATGAAAATTACCACGCGTGAGAGAATTCAATCTCATGAAGGAGAGGGATGTAGATTCCTTTATAGCGTACCATACAAGTCATCCAAAAGAATCCATTCTCTCATTCCTTTTTCATCAAATATTTGTTTGCATATCAAATATACCCTTAAAGTTATCTAATTGAACTGTAAAAAGGAAATAATGATTGAAAAGAGAGAAATAAATATCATAAACATTTTCAACTCCTCTTAGAAAAAGGATTCTTGCACTTAAAATTGGCACACATTTTCTCTTTTTAACATTGACAAATATTAATTTTGTTTAAAAATTATCAAAATATACAAATAGAAAGATAATACTAATTCTTCTTGTACTGTAACATCTTTATTTATTAGACTACACATGCAGTTTTTATATAGTGTATATATAGTTGCAAACAGAATGTCATTATGTCAAAGAGAAATTGATTAAGGAGTGCGAGGCTTAGAGAAAATTCTAATGTCTGAAACTATTCATTTTTTTTCCTTTCTAATAGAATGACCTCCCGTATAGAAGAAGATCCAAAGTATTATATTGTCTTCATATTTCTATACTTTGATAATTCTTTTTTCAAGAAATTAATATTTGCCATCATTTTTTGAAAAAAAGAAAGAGGAAATTAATCCACTTGTAGTTTTAGGCATGTAGCACCAAGGATTCATTTCTCTCCTCTTATATTAGTCTTTTGTTTACTAGATGATATATATATATATATATAGAGAGAGAGAGAGAGAGAGAGAGAGAGAGAGAGAGATCCATTACAATTGGAACGATACTAAAATGTAGCTGACCGTAAAGAATTAATGGGGCTGAAGTATGTAGCTGGTTATTTTGCAGCACGGATTTTCTATATTTATTATAAAATGTTAATATTAAAGGAAATATGTCATCATACAATTTATATTAAAATTAAAGTCTATGCACGATAAAAAATATTAAATTTAACCGTGCGTTGATCTAAGATTTTTGATGTAATAGTTTAAATATAAAAAAGTGCACAATTTGATGGTCAATATATTTTTTTAAGAACCGCAAGAAATCCATTTTATTATTTTGCTATGAAATTTCAGCTTGTCAGGAAAATACCAAAAAAATGACAAAATAGCAATCCATAGTTGCGTGATTCAATCCCCTAGACACCTACCCAAGTTTTAAATTAATAAATTGTGCATAATGCCAAATCAAAGTAGTAGTTGGTACTTCACTTGGTCATAGAGAGGGCGTCATATTATTCCGTGCATATGCTTCAGTGGCTGCATTTGCCTGCCTCCACAAGGGACTGATTTGGACAAATCTGATTGGTTATTTCTTGTTTGGTAGGATGCCCTTATGAGGAACTATCATCCCTAGGTGCAACACCTCTCTTTTCCACCCAAATATGGTCCACGTCAACGTTTGGCTTTTTGGTGCTAAAGTGTTGCTATCAATAAACAAGAAAGCTAAGCTATTGGAAAGAAAATAAGTAATTTTCTTTTGGGTTTTATTATTCGACGTTTTTTTTCTTTTCTATACCCTCCATGGACGTTAATTACTACTTACTTTTTGGCCTTATTTTAGAATGAGTTTCTATATTCATTGGTGAAAATAAGTAAGGTCGACGGAGTGTATTTCTCTTTTGTTTTTAAATATTTTTGCCATCACACTTCATTGAAATGAATAATTGCCAATTAATACAAGAAGTCTCTAATAAAGATATGAATTCAAATCCCACTTCGATAAAATGTGTATGATTATTTAACCATATAAGATTAAGTACGTTGTTTAAAAAACACTGGTATTTAATATATATTTTACTTCTTTTCATCGTTTGGTGCATCAAGGTTTGTTGATACAAGAAAAAGCCAGGTGTAACGTTGCAAGTCTTTAATATATGTGCACATTTTTCTAAAAAAATGTTACTGGTTCAGGTGAAACGTAATAGTTAATAATATTCAAACACAATTTAGTTTTGGACGAAAGATAACGATTCACGTTTGATTGGATATCAAACACAATCGTGGCCTATTAATAAAACCATGCTAACCAATAGCAGTTTAGTTGGTAAATCAGCTATCAGATATGAGAAACCATTCTCCAAGCATATATAATTCTACAGTATAGGATATCTTTAATTAGTTTAAAATTGTTTATATATATATATATATATATATATATATATATATATATATCAAGTACTGGGAAATTATCGAGTAAGATAAATAAGCAAAACCAATCTGGAATGAGATGTAGGGTATATATGTGTATGTCAATTATTTTTTTAATGAACTTCACATATTCCCGTGGTTACCATTTAATGATTTAATATATTTATCTTGGAGAAAAAAATTAAATTGATTTCTATTTTTATACTTTGTGATAATTTTGTTCATTATAAATTACTCATGATAAATCAATCCTTATAAATTTAGATTAGTACAAAATTAATTATTTTGTTTAGCTTAATGAAGAATTAATTTTACATAAAATAAAATTTTTTAAAAATTAATTTGTAAAAATTAAATTATCAGAATGCGTAAAAGTGACAACTAATTTAATACTTTTTTTATTTATCTTGATAAGTTATATATCAACTAATAATCTTTCATTAAACGTATAGTTGGCGACAATCTACAGATAGAATATATCTATGAAATGTCATTATAAGTAATATCGTATGTGTCTTATGCTTAACCCGGTTGGGTTAGCTTTTATAATTAATCATTTTTAAGAAGCAAAAAGGGATATTCTGCAATAGTATATTATTAGACTGTAAGGAACAAAACTTCGGTCGTGAGATTATTAATATGAGCGAGAACTTTATTAGTGTTGCGATCTCAATCAGACCGTGTCACGTGGTTGACCATTATTTATTTTGGAACATATCTCCTATACTTAGAAAGCAAAGTATGCATCTGATTTAAATTAATTATGTCATAATAAAGTCAGACATCTATATAAGCACGACAAGACCATGACACTAACATCGACTTTCAAAATGCGAGTAAAGTAAGAAGGGTTTCATTTTTTATATTGAATCCAACATATATAGAATAATTTATAACTCATAAATTAGTCATACAAAAGGGAATTTCTTGGAAACTTGCTTAAGTAAAGCAAGCAAACACCTACAATGGAAACACCAACATGTATTCTCGTTTTCCCCAGATGGATTTTGGATTTTGCTGTCACACCCATCAAAGGAATTATTAATCAAAATGGAAAGAACCATTTAAAAAAAATATTATACATAGTGATCATATATATATATATATATATATGGCGGAAATATCTATATCCTTCGTGTGCTTTCTCTTTGGCCCATGAATTTACGTATTCTTTCCAATGCTACTTCCAGCGTCTTCTCGCTCATATTTGCAAAACACACCCTAAACCAACCAGGCTCAGAACAATGGCAAGAAGACCCCGGAGATATATTGAGCTTTACTTCATGCACAATGGAATTCCAAAGCTCTAACTCAGCTTCTCTAGTTGGTTTCTGCAACATTGGACTCAGGTTCATCCAGCAGAACAACCCTGCGTTACCTTTCAAGCATTCAATCCCAGCACTTTTCAACCCTTCGATGATCATTTCGTACCTCTTCCTCAGTCTCTCCCTGTTGGTCTTAATGTATTCCTTCGTGAACTCCTTGTCGGATAACATAGATGCCAATAGGTGCTGTGTCTCAGAGGATATGAGAGTGAAACTTGACATTCTTCTAGCAGTGGTCACAACCTTGTCGTTGTAAGAATAAATGGTGCCGACTCTGAAGCCGGGAAGCCCAAGATCTTTTGAGAGGCTATAAACGACGTGAACTCTTTCTGCGTTTTTGTATTCACGAGATTCCAGGATTTCTGCTACGCTTACAAACTCGGAGGAGGAGAAGACTGAGCCCGAGTAGATTTCGTCGGAGACGAGGTGGATATTCTTGCGTGTCACGAAGTCCAGAATTTCTTCTAGAACTTTGCGTTGAATTGTTGCACCTAAAGGGTTCGATGGGTTTGTGATCAGAACTGCTCTCACCTTAGTGTTCATGGCTTGTGCTTCTTGATATGCAGCCTCCAATGCTTGAGGAGTAATCTGAAAATTGTTTGAGCTGTCACAGTGGATTGGAACTATCTTCACCCCAGTTCTCCACCTTAGGTCCCTATCGAACCTGTAAGCATAATACAAATTATTCTCAGTTAAGAACACACAATTCAGTCAGTCCAGAGAATTACTTTACTCTTAACTCGTTCGTTATTCTCTAGAGCATAAATTTCTGAGGAAGATTGATGAAGCTTACCCAGGATAGTAAGGGGTTGGAACAAGTAAAGCGTCTCCTGGGTTAGCGAGGATGAAGGTTAAGAGCTCATTGGCTGCGGTGGCGCCCGCAGTGAGAACAATTCTGTCAGGGTCAAATTTGGCTTTGCCTCCTCTTATTTGTTCCATGAAACTTGCCATTGCAGTTCTGAAAGATTTGAGTCCATGATAGTCTTGAAACAAAGCATTCTCTCTAAACCCAGCAGGTGCTCCCTTTCCCCACGTGGACGCCAAGTAGTTTTCCAGCAAAACAAAAGAAACCTGCGGGAAAACAAATTATTAGATCAATGCTCATGCCGAGGAAACTAAAGCTATATATATATTGAGCTAAATTTCCTTGATTACTTCTTCTAGTCAATATATATACTTACTTGATTCTCTGCTAACCCCATTTGTATAACTCCGGAGGGGTTAGTGAACTCATCGTAGGGGTTTTCATCATAGGCTTTCCACCCCGCAAAATAGGGGGAGTCTTCCCCATGAGTATCAGAAATGGCGATTTTTGAAAGCTCCACAGAACATTGCTCTGTCTCAATACTCATAGTAACTAGCTTCTTTGCAGAAAGCTGTTGCATTAGGTGAGAGAGAGAGTGAGATGCCAGGTAGCTAGAGAGTACTGAATCTACAAGGCGAACTGTTGAATGAAACATTTGGCAAAAGCCCCCATGTATATATAGCAAGTCTTGGAAGAGATTTGACAGAGAAAAAGTCCCACTCAACTTGCCTGGCGCTTCTGCTTCTACGAAATAGAAAATTATCAATGATTGATTCTTTAGTGTAAGCAAGATATCGGGAGGTCTTACCTTTTACAGATATAGTTAATATATCTATTGTGACTGACAACTGTGTGAGAGCTTCTGTCCGATCCACACGGAAATTAAAATACATTAAGATTTTATTTATCATAATTTTAATGGAGCAGAGGATTTATAATAAATATGGTTTTCCTATAGTTTATTAAATGGAAGGGTGGTTGGGTTCTCAATGTGCCAATTTCCACTTTTCAACCTATGACTAATCAAATCCTTAATATTGCCCAACAAACCCTAAAACTTCCTTTACCGATCGCACCAAATCATGCATTAAGATCTGAATCGCTTTAAAACACAATAAGTATTAATCTGAATCAGGCCTAAGAGTAGTTAAGTGTTGATGACCTGACAAAGATACCGATTAACCCAAGATCGATCAAGATTCTGATTTCGAAGCACCTTCGACAAAAGAGGAGCTCTTCGAAGATCTTCGGACCCACCGGTATACCAAGCAACAAAAGTCATGCATGACTTCTTTAAACTTCAAAACATTTATCGTTAATTTTCTTTTACCATGATTTTCTATATATATATGAACGTTAACTAGTCATAATTGACATTAGTCATAAGTGTATATTAATTAAAGTAATTAACTTATAGTTAGAGCCATGTAAGGGAAAATTTTGCACTTAAAACACGCATATATGCATGATAAAATGAGCTTAATTAGAAATAAAAGATTTTCATCTATATATATGGTGGGAGCATTTTAGAGATGTGACTTTCTTTTCAGTAACTGACTTGCACATATCTCTTCATTTTTTAACCAGGCAAAAATGTCAATTTAGTTCTTCATCATCTTCGAAAACCATTGCTTTTAAATTTTGCAACTATCAGGTGCATTGCAAATCAAATTGGGAATTCTGATGTGAAGAGTCTCTTTGATTTGGAAAGTTCAAAAGTGAGTATAAAGTGTTTAATCTTGCTCTTTCGGTACCACAGGCTTTCACAAGAAGGGTTTATGGAATACACACAATGCAGGGGGACTATTTCGAAAGTTCTACTTAGTGATTTCGAACAATAAAAGAGATCCAAAGAAATAGTAAACTTACACGGATTAAATAGAGGAGGAGTTGCTCGTCATTACTGGGCAGATTGATTCAAAATTCTTTTCTGCCAGTCAAGGGTCTGTCAGTTGGTGAAGGGCAATTCTGACAATTCTGTCTAGTATTAAAAAAAAAAAAAAAAGAGAGGTAACAAGACGTGTGCAACTCGGCATGTTTATTTCTTTTAAAGATAAAGATTAATTCAGACCGTCAAATTTTATTACTATAAATGATATATTATAGATTAATTGTAATTTTTAATTGATTTAAAAAAGTTTACAATCAATTGAAAACAAATATCAAAGTGAATAAGCGTAATTTTTTCAAAAGATTATATATAATATATTTAAATGATAAAATTATAATTATCAAAGACAATTTCTTTCTTAAGATTTATATATCTTGGAAAGAATAAGATCAAACATCTTGTAGAGTATATATATATATATGTGTGTGTGTGTGTGTGTGTGTGTGTGAGTTATATTATGATTAAATTCATATGTGTAATCTTGTGAAGAGATATATTTGGAGAAGTAATTTTGGCAAGTATATATATGCATGGACACCAACATTTAGGAGTTAGGAATTTGAGATATTTGTCGAGATTGTGTTGTTTTGATGGAATTCAACTAACTCACTAAGTAGAATGATTGAAGATGGATCCAAAGATAAGGGAAAAAGGGAAAGATAATAATAAGATAATCAATGATAAGAGGAAAAGAATAACAAGGACGTGGGGGTTTGCAGATCATATATGGATATCCATGTGCCATGGAAGATCAGCTCTAGATTTGCAGTTAATATGGTGTATCTTAATGCAAAGAAAGAGAACGTGAACCAAATGATATCGTATGACGACTGTGCGGCCACTTCAGCCTCTAAGGAACAGACAAGTATCAAACCTCTGTCTCACCAGACCTGCAGCTTTATTTTTATATTCGAGGCTATCTTTAATTTAAATGCAGTTCTAGTTGTGGACAATATTAATTAAGTACCCCAATTTCTTCACTAGAGGCCCTTTTCTACCCACATACAAGAAAACCTACATTATTGGCTTGAAAGCATGGAGATTGATTACATTTTGCATGATATATATATATATATATATATATATATATGATATGACGCGAGAGCATAGAGAGTAATAAATTAAATGACTGCAAAGTGAGACTACGTATGATTGTCTTCTACTAAAACGTCTCTATCGAAAGAGCCTTCTGTCTTTGCGGTAAATTCTAAATGATTCTGTTTAACTGATTAAAATAATTGCTTTTCTATCATAAAAAGGACATTTTATTAATTTAGTGTAATTTAGTAAGTGATGGTGTTTTAGGGGCCACAAAGTATTATATGCATATGAAAATTGAAGCTCGCTTTCTAAGAAAGTGTCCCTATTGGGTTCCAACTCAGACCTTGCGCGCATGCAATGGAACTATGGAAGCAGCCCAGAAATTAACGAGAGACTCACACGTATGTTGTGAAAATGACTGCTAGTCCATGTTATCCATGCAGGACGAGTTTACGTTTGGCTCTTCTCTCCGACACACATCGAACAGTACTTTAAAAGAAAAGTATCAACGTAAGACAGGGGACGTGTTTTCAATTCTCATTGTTCACAGCTAAGTTAATTAAGTGTTTGGAAAAAAAATATTAATTAGTCTTAATAAATATAAGTATATTAATTAATATTTTTTTAATAAAAAACTTAGGATTTAGAATTTAAAATTTAGTAAAAAGCTAAAGGGTCAATATCATATCAATAATTTGATGTTGTATATATTATTCATTGAGCTTAATGCATGTGGCCTCAAAACTGCGATGTAATATTCTATATTCATAGTTCTTTTAATCAATACCGTCGTCTGTAGGCATTTGGGTTTTTGCATATGTATGCAATGCCTACTGTTAGGCAAAATTCTAGTTATTATTTAAATAATTTTTTTAATTAAACATGATCCATTTTTACTTCAACAAAATTTTAATCTTCAAATTTATTTATTAAAAAAAATGGAAAAGACTTTGTATAAAATGACTGTGAATACTGTTGTACTAGCCTATATGGGCATTTTCATTAGTTTGTAACCCACTAGGGCACGAATCTTATCCGAAGATATAGTGCCAATGACAACACGCCACGTGGGAATCTTTGTTGTAATCATGCTAGGATTATGTCCCTAAGAGAGAGATAAGTTTAGAATATTGAGTTGGTCGGATTATAAATATACAGTTGACTACTCTGCAAGCTTGCATAATTAATTAAACACATATATTAATATTCCAAGTTTCTGTTTTTGTCCTCCGCCAAGCTCCGACCTTCCCTAATCCTATCTTTCACTGCTCTAATTAGCTTGTTAATTTATTATTTAATTTAAGTGTTGAAGTCGCACTTGATGATGTGCATGCTTAACTTAATTAATTACAAGTGCTTCTGATTCCAATTCCGTGTTCGTACACACGTTTTTGCAAATGAATATAATTGATTAATTTGAAAATATCCTTTGAGACAGTCCAAGTAGGGCATCAGAATTCTGCACAGACACGCCAGCCAATTGTCTGTGACTCTTAAGCATGCATGTTAGAAAGTTCCAGCAGGTTGAGTAGCCTCCATATATATTTTTTACATGTAGCTAGCTATTGACAAATTTTCTTGTGAATTTCTTATTGCTCTTGGTTTGCTGTTGTGAAGCAATAAATGTGATCCATCCGACTCTGCAGTTTACCCGAGTAATGATACTATAAACTTGAAAATGGATTAGATTTGGGTACACTTGTTTACATTCTTTATATCATATTCTTCAGTTAAAACATAATTAATGTAAGATATTTTTAATAATAACATGGTAATTGTGTGATTTAATTAGAGAACTATATATAGTATCCATAAAAATATTACACTTGTCATGATATTACTAAATGATTGTATACTTTTCGTATATTAATTATAATTACACTCATTAGTTACACAAAATTATTCTATTAAGAGTTATTAATTACTAAATAAGTTATCATTTTAAATAATATATATATAATACTTGTCTTTAAGATCTCCATTTCTAATATTCAATTTATGATTCTGTGCATGGAAAATATATATATCTTAAATAGAGACCGGATGCCATGCACTTATTGATTTTATTCTTTTAAACCAATGAAAAATGCATTCAATAATGTAGCACACTTCTAATTTACGTGTTTATTTAGATTTTTAAAAAAGAAATTCTAGTTGCTGCACTTTTGCATTTGTTTTCGGATGCTCCACGTCCCTTAAATTTTGTAATTTATACTACATATATAGTTCGAGAGTCTTCTATACCACAGTACTAGTACTAACAAATGAACCATATAGTCCTCCTTCTCCAACAATCCATCAATAATTGTACATAAAGATTGTGTAAGTTTTTAAAACTGATCAGATGAGATTTGTTGCCAGTGTATGGTATATCTACATATGTAATACAGAATATAATAATTAAGTTCTTTCATTCCCCATAATGTGGGTGATCCAAAAGGCTTCACAAAGGCATGCTTCATCCACTAATATTATTAGAAAACACTCAATCATTTGCCCTTGTCTTGAATTCTGAATGTCAGTCATACAGTGAGGTCTGTACCTTTAATTGATTTTATACCACTATATATTTCCCTCTCGTTGATTTGTTTAATTTGCATGATCATTTCATTTTATATATTTATCTTTCTGCTGCTAAAATAACATGGTCCTGCTCCATGCCAACCCAGCAATTAATATGCTCAGCTTCTAGTGTTGAACAGTCGTCGTCTTGCATAGGAACTCATGAAACAATTAATTCATTTAGCTTTACGTTAGTGAATGTTACTTCTAGCTATTGAAGTCCACGGTAAACCTAATCATAATTAAAAAAGATTTGTTTGACCACTAAGTTTGGTTGAAAAAAATAAAGTTTAAATAAAAAGATTTAATTTGTAAAATCGGTCAGATACAAGCCTTTTTTTAAGTGAGTTCAAAAAATTTAAATGAATACTTTTTTAATTAATAAAAACTTATTATATAAAAAAAAACTTAGTGTAATATAACATTTTGATAAAGAAATAAAAATTAATATTTTTTATTTTAAAGATTTATATCAATACAATAATTCATTTATATTTACAATTTCTCTATATATAATCTTACATATAATATTAATAATTAAATATGTTATTAATATCAAATTTCAAGTAATAAATTAATTTAATATTTCTTTTAAAAGTTTGATTGGTCCAATTGGTCCGATTGGAAAAATATGAATAAAAAATTTAAAAAATGGTTAAAATATAAAAATTCAAGTCTGATTTTTAAAAGTAATGATCAAGTCTAACCGACTGCTAGCAATGTTGTAATTATTATTGAGACCTCGAGTTTCATTTCTTTTAAAATTTTGTTAATAAGTGCTTTAAAAAATGTTTGTTGTACTTATTTATATTAATAATTCATATTTTTCATTGAATTTAATTACTATATTTTTTAGTTTTATTTTTATAACATTATTGCTCTTCATCTTTTTTAAAAGATAAATAAATTTCTTTTATTTTTTTAAATTTATAGTCATTCTCTAATAGTTTATATCTCCGGACATCCACTTAAGTAGTATTTTTATATTATCTTTAATTTTTTTAAAAAATAAATTTTATTTATTTTAAAATAAATTTTCCTGAGATATTAAGAATAATATGGAAATATTATGTATGAAGATATAAAAATTTATTAGAAATTAATTATAAATTTTTTAAAATGAAACAGACTGATTATGTTTTTCTTTAGAAGTAAAAATTAAAAAAAAATTAATTAAATACAATAAATAATAAAAAATAGTAATTATTACTATTCACGAGTACAATAAATATTGAATAATGAACCCTTTCTTTTTATGACCTACGACAAAGAAACCAAATACAAACGACACTATATTAGTGGCCATTACACAAAAGAAGTGCTTTAATTCGATCACGTATACCAATCACGTAAAACTATGGCAACAGCCAATTTGAATACATATAAAAAAAAAAATTCAAAATTTTCTTTTTTCATATTTTCCATATTTTATAACACACACATTACATAAAAATAGTGAATTACGAGCGAAATCTAGAAATGGAAAATTTTCTGTATCTAATATGTGTCAAAATTGTCTTAAATCCATCTAAAAGTCTTTATTTTATTTTTAATTTAAAAAATATTTAGGGACGAAATTTTGACACAAAATATTCCTAGTTAAAACTTTTATCTTTATTTCTATTGTAAATATGTCCCTAAAACATTTTTGAGAGTTTTTTTTCTTTTTTTACTGAATAACCCATTCAGGGACGAATGTTTTTCTGTCAAAAATCTGTTCTTAATTCTACATCAAATTAGGATTTTACTATTCCAGAATAATGTAATCAAACTAGGGACGAATTTTTCCCTCTAAAAAATCTATCCTTAAATTTTTTATTTAAATAATGTTAAATGAAGGTCTTAAATTATTTTTATTAGATTTCCTTTTTATAAGAGATATAAATAATAAATGTTTAATATATTTTTAAATTAAAAATTATAATGAGAATTAATAATTTAATTTTTTTATTTGATTTACATTTTAATATAATAAAAATATATTTCAATTAAATTGAATTAATAGAATATTTGCTTAGATTTATGTAATTTTAATACAATCATACTTATGTGTCAGTAGATATTGAAAAACGGTGGGTGAAAAATATTACTTCATCCTTAAATTATTTAATATACCTAGTAAGAATTCAACATTATACCTAATCCTTGGTAGCGCGAATTGCACATTTCATTCTTACAAAACCTACACTTTGCACAAAAATACTTAAGTCTCTAAATCCCTAAGCACTAATTTTATCTATAGTTGGAAACACGTATATATTGCGCATTTCATCCTTAAAACTCATTGGCCTTGAAGCTCCATTTCCAAACTTCTTTAAACCTCATTAAAACACTAAAGTCCCTAAGTAGCACTTTGAATTCGAAAAAAGTTGAGTGAAGAAGCCCTTAACAGATTCTTGTAATTGTATTTTAATTTATTAAAAATAATAACTTTATAGTTAAATTTTTTCTTCAAAATTTGAATTAATAAAAAAATATTAACTTTATATAACCTCTTATACTTTAGATTTACTGAGGGACTACATTAACACTATGAATTCATAAAGAACCAAATTCGAACTCTCCTAGGCTGCCACATTTATAACTTGACTATTACATATTTTTCTTTTATCAAAATTTCCTAATCATTTGCTGAGGGTATGACTCAGTGGAGACAATAACATACTAAATACAGAAAATTAGGGTTGTTTGATTCTAATATTTGTTTTCAGGTTCTTAAAACATTTTTGTAAAACTGTTTTTCAGAACAATTTTTAAAATTAAAAACTTAAAAAACATGTTTGAACCCTTTATTTTTAGAAACACACTTAGAATTTGAAAAAAAAAATTTTTTTTTAAAAATAATTCAAAATTTTAGTTTTGAAAATGCTAAGACTATGTTTAGTACCAATGATTAAATATATAATATAGAATTATAATTCTAATTCTAATTCCACCAAAATTGAAATTAAGTTAAAATTTAAAATTTTATGTTTGGACTATGTAAAGAATTAGAACATAAAATTGTAATTTCAAATTTAATTCTAATTTTACTATTTAGACAAAAGATAAATATTTGTCCCATGTATTTGTATGTTATATGTTTAGTATATATGTGAATGTGTGCTTGCATACATTTGTATGCATGTGTATGTAATAAATTCATTATATATGTATTTAGGCATATGAGTGTAAGTCGACATGTATTTGTGCTTGTGCGTGTGCATGAGCATGTATTTTTATGTGTAGGTGCATGTGCATGTGTATTGATACTACATATTCGTTATATGTATTTGTTTGTGTTAAGCATGTTTGGTACACATATATATATGTGTATACTTGCATATGCATGTATGTGCATATGTGTGTATATAACAACTTCATTATATATGTTTGTATTTGTGCATGAAGTTGCATGCACGTGAGTGTGTGGGAGTGCGTGTGTGCATTTTAATCAAGTTAAACTGCGTATTAGATTTACTCAAAACCCAGTTATGTATTATTTTTAATATTAATTTATTTTATTTATAACAAATCTTTAAAATCTTAATTCTTTTTAAATTTTAATTATTTTCCATTTAAAATCATATTTTATTCCACTATTTTCATTTTAAATATTTTTTTATTTTCTAAAAATTATTTTTTTGAAAAAATGTTTTTTAATAAAAATAAGAGGTGACCTGATCTAACTAGTTACTAATTGACTTGATTGGATCTTAAAACTTATTCAAACCTAATCTACAACCCTATTTAAATTATTTTTTTATGGAATTATAATTTTGCCATTAATGAGAACAATTTTAAAAACAAGAGAAAACATCTAAAACTTGTTCTTGGTTTTTGATTTTAAAAAACTCTTTTTTGTTTTTTATTTTTTAGAACAATTGATAAAAAAAACACATTTTAAGATTTGTTCTAGGTATTTTCTATACATCTTTCTTAGTTGAAAATTTGAAATATATGTTCTCTGGTATGTCATAATTGGTAAAAAAAAAATTTTGGAATTTATGGTGATGATTTGGTATAAGATTGTACAATTTTGCATACATGACTCTGTGACTAGACAACCCAAGTATAATTAACTTCTCAAAATTTCTGGTATTGATCTACTTTGTATTTTAAGCTTATTTTGATTATGTTATGCCTATATTGTTGAGTAAATTAGTGCAAAAAATTTGATATTGGTATTATAAACTTTTTCATTTATTAGTGTATATAACTCAACAATCGTGAAAAATAAAGTTGTGGTAGTTTAAAAGAATTAAAGATTCTCCTGCTTTTCATTGTTACTTATAGCACTATTTAAGCATTTCATTCCTTTGTTTTTGTTTTTTTTTTCTTTTTTCCTTGCATCTCATATTGCATTTTAGGTTGCATCTTATTTTGCATAGCATATTACGTTTATTATTACTTTGTTGTTATTTTCTTTGTGTTTAATGCATAATGTATTATTGATTAATTTAATTTTGCTTTAGACACTAATGCATATGAGGCAACATACTGATTTATTGCCAAGCCATACAAATGCATATATTAAGGAGGTGCTTAATTGTGATAATTTCATTATGGACTCAAATATAGAGGAAGCAACAAATTGCAAACTTACCTCAATTAATGATCGACCCAAATAAAAGGACTTGGTGAATCATTGCACCTTTGAGGGTCATTGTGCTACAATAGCAAGGAAAAATAATCTAGCTTAAAAACTCAAAAGAAAGCATGTTTTAATTTTTAACTTTATTTGATTCAGTTAGTCTTGTAAATTTTTTTAGTTAGTGGAAGAATGTGTTTGACAATGTGGTTTACATAGTCATAGATGTTAAAGGGGAAACAAAAGACAATGCAAAAGCAAGAATGGATATTTAGCAGCTATGTTGACATAGAAAATTAGAACTTGTTAACATTGGAGGTAAGTTATTGAAACATAAGGCATAGTATACTTTCAATATTGAGCAAAAGTGAGCAATTTGCTAATGGTTCAAGAACTTAAAGTTGCTTAATGTGTATGCTTCAAATCATTGCCGATGTGTAGGCCTTAAATAGGTAAAGTTGCATGAATTGAAGAGTCATTATTGTTATGTGTTCAGACAGCAGTTGCTTAACGTGGTCTTGAATACCTTACCAAACACAACTTGGAATCCCTTAATTAAGCTTGGTCAGTTCTTTAGGGATCTTTGCTCCTACATTGAAGGTGATGCAATTATAGTTATTAGAGAAAAACATTATTTTGATATTGTGCAAATTAGAAAAGATATTCATCCCAAGTTTTTTTCGACTCAATGGACCACCTACCTATCCATTTAATGTACGAATTTTAGGCTGGCAGACTCGTTTAGTATTGTTGGATTTACCAATTTAAAAGGTAATCACAACTTATTTGTACCCTATCTACCTATTTATTTGTTACATCTGACCCTCAATTGCTTTTTATATAGGTTTCTTCATACCTTAAAGAAGAATATGAAGAATAAAGCTTGTATGGAAGGCTCTATATGCGAGACCTACATCATCAAAGAGACAACTATTTTTTGCTATAAAAGAATGAGAAAGCACAAAAATGATGATGGTGGGCAATCAATCCTACTATGAATTTTAATATTCAACTATCCATGTTACTTCTCTGAGGCATTCAAGTCACGCTTTCTTGATGACAATGAAATGGTTGCAACCATGATATATGTGCTTATAAATTGTGATGAAGTGCAACATTACTTGACATAAGAGTTAGCCAACCTCATGTAATTTTTGAATTCCCTGTAATCTTCCTATTGCAGCATGTATGTCAAGGGATTAACTACTTCAATGTCGCATATTACTAATACAAAGGTGAAACAATACATCAAATCTCAATTTCCTTTATGGTTCCACAACTATGTAAGGAGTTTGTTTTTCACATGTTGTGACTTACAACTTTAATCTTAACATATCAATAACCTTACGAAGTCTTTATTTTACAGGTTCACAATAAGCAACAATGTGAAGGATCCTTTCTTACAAGATATAGCTCGTGGGCCAAAAAAGAAAGTCCAAACATTACCTATTTATTTTACCAATGGTTACAAGTTCCACATAGATGCATTGAGCCTTCAAAAATCAGTAGTCAATAATGGTGTTTGCATATGAGAAATTGATTATAGATAGTTAGAAAATGACTACTATGACATATTACTAGAGGTTGTGAAACTATAATATATAAGGGTACTAGTTAATTAGATAGTGCTTTTCAAGTGTGATTGGTTTTATCCCTCCCTTAACTGTGGTATGCACATTGATGATCAATATGAAATTGTTGAATTTAAAGCATCAAGGAGGTACAACAAGTATGATTCATTTATTTTTACACAGCAAGCAACATAGGTGTATTATACACCTTACTTTGCAAGTTATGATAAGGCTAGTTCACTAGCTGTCACCAAAGTTAAAGTTAGTACCATAATTGATGCTCCAACAATGACTAAAATCAAATTTAATGCATTTCAAGGTAGCAAAATACAAGTTGTATTGCCCATGGTTATCAATAATAATGAACTCTAGACACTGCAAGACAATAAGGGTGGCTATGAAGAAGTAAATCACATCTTAGATAACCACAATGCCATTGAGATTGAATATGATACAAACAATGAATGTGGTGAATTTGAGTCAAATTCTTAGTCATTGAATGAAGATGATGATAATGCAAATGCATTTACCTCTAATAAATAGTGTTCATAGCACATATATGGATGGTAGGCTAAAGCTTATTATTGGAGCATATTTGTGCTTTTATATTGTTAAATGTAACTGTGATTTTGTCTTTATGCTTTGCATGCATTTTGTTTGAAGTTTATTTTCTTTTATCATATACATGCATAGGTTTTTAAAATTCATTTTATGCATTTAAAGATGACAGGCTATTACTCCAAACGAGGTTAGGAACTGTTTATAGCTTCCATGCAGCATGGGTTATCTGATGGGTCATCATCTACTCCCGTCGTCCTAACTACAATTAGTCCAAGCATTTTGTTTGCCTTTCCTCTTGACATTGTCTTAGCCTCATCAAGTAGGGTACCTTCAGGCTTTCAAGCTTTCTTTCTTAATGTTTAAGGTGCAACTCATATTTATCCTTCACCATACCAGACCAATCAATCATAAGAACTTCCCCTCAGTAGCACACAACCTCCTATCTTTCCTTATGGTTGGAATCCTATGGATGGTCAAATATAGATTTATCCAAATAAACATATGTAAGTTTGCTCCTTCTCGCATATCATTATTCTTTTATTTCTTTTTATTGGGCATATCATGATAATCATGCAAATTGTGAAAATTACATAGGTTAAATCGTATGGTTGATGTTGTGAGAGAATTCTTACCAATAATTCATGGAAAGTTTGATTATCCCTGCTATACTCGAGGAATAACTCCATCTAAGGTCAAGGAAATGTGGTTTAACAAATGGGTAGTATATATGTCCATTCTCCCCTTCATATTTTACAGTGTATGCTTATACTTTATTATATGCTTACTTACTAATTGTATTTTATTTAATGTTTATAAAAATTTTACAAATGACTTCCTTAGTATGATAGAGAAATAAAGAAAAACTGGAATATAAAGTGTGGAGAACGAGTAATGATGTGTAGAGTCTGTGAAGACTTGGCCAAAGGTATCAAGCTAAAGTGGATTCTAGAGAATGTCATAAACAAATTAATCAAACTATGGAACAGTGACATGTATAAAGAGACATAAGAGATAACTAAGAGAAATCAATCATCTCATATAGGAATAATGTTGAATAAGGGTAGTAGAATTCTCGTTTTTTAGCATAAAATGAGACTAGTAAGTATTTTTACTTTTTCATCTTCCTTCTCTTAAATACAATCACCCATTTATCAATTCTATACATTATTCAATGATAACCATAGGCTAACAAGCTTGTTCGGGAACCTACTTTGTTTGATTGTTTATGAATACACATTATGATGAGCAAAACAGGTAATTTGTAAACCATAAAATTTGTAAACCATAGGGCGGCATAAGTATATGTTAGTATATTGAAACACCTTTCATAGTGATTTGTTTTCTTTCTTATTATGTTGCCATTATAATCCTTTCAATAATTATATTGTTTTACAAGCTAACTATATGAGGTTAAAGTCGTCTAAATCTTCTTATAGGTCAACTGATGATTATTATGAGGTTAAAGGAAGCTGTGCTTTGGTTAGAAGTAGTTAGGGATAAAAATAAAAAGGATAAAATTTTTAAACCAGGATTTGTGGTACTTGACATTGGTGGATCCAGTTCAACTCTCATATTAACTCTTTAATTAGGACTTCACCCTAACTCTAAATGTGAGTTATAGAGAAGTATTAAGGTTTCCATAATCGAGGAAACATCAAAACTCAAGTAGACTAATTCTAAGTAGAACCATTTGATAATGTCTCTAGAACACCAACTTCATAGGACAATAACTCATAGTCAGCTAGACAGCATAGATGAAAAGCCATACTCGAACAACAATGCTCAAGACCATGATTCTCTTATAGTTTTAGATGTTGTATTTACTTTTCTTTCCTTTCATTGTCTTTGCTTAACATTATCTTTTTAGCTTTCTTTTTCTAACTGACATTGAGTATTTCATAGTTTAGACTATTTTATGATGTAATTTAACAAATTGAAAAGTTTGGTTTAATTGCAATTAGTGTTATAGATATTGAATTGCTTGTAATTTTTAGTTGACTTGTTTAATTAGGTCAAATTTTTTGCTAGTTGGCTGTGTTCAAGACATTGGTTAGTTTGAATTATTTGGTCTATTTTTTTAAATTTAGAGATATATTACTATTTCAAATGTTCAATTAAGGACAGAGTGTTATGTCCCTAAAGTGCATATTGAGACAGATTTGGAATGGAAACGTCTATCCTAAATCTCTTAAATTTGAGACAAATTAGGGATGAAATAGTGTTTCTATCCCAAACTTGGAATATGGTGTACTTGTTGGTTTAGGATAAAACTTTAACTCTAGGATGGAAAATTTTGTTCTTATTTAGAGACGAAATTTTTTCCATCCCAAAAATTTTGTTTGCTTCAATTTGGGACAATTTTTGTCTCCAAACCATTAGAGATGAATTTATCCTTTATTAGGGATGGATTTTCTTGTAGTGACACAAAACATATATAGAATTTAGTACTCTTGTTTGATTCAATTTCATTTTGATAATTCACAATTAAATGGTTTGAAGTTTGAACTATTAACATATAGTGTCTTCAAATATCATTTTGTGAACTTCTATATGGAATTTGCCCAAGTTTGCTCTAAATTTCTAATTCTTTTAGGACATTCTTAATTTTCTAATTCCAAAAATATTTCATTAGTCAATTGAAATATCAATTTCAACGTACATATCACATACATAAATTTTGTTCTCGAATGAAATCTCTAGTTTTGTCTTCAAAATTGCTATAAATTTCTAATTTCCTATACATTGATGATGAAAATTTCTCCTTTGACCATTAGGTAAATAAAAAATTATGAGATTTTTTAAAGATCAAATTTGGCCAAATTAGAATATTAAAAGAATGAAATTTTGGTAATTGGAAAAATTTCTATGTCAGGTGCGTTGCATATACTATTTTTTGCCAATGAGTTAACCAAAAAAAAAATCACATAAATGTGAACTTCAAACTATTCAATTATCAACCTTTAAATCATATATCATTAAAGTAAAATGAAGTTAAACCACATGGTGCTATAAGTATAAAATATCACTATATATATATGATTATAATTTTTCTGGGAAAAATATATACATCTAAAATTAATTAAAATAAAACAGTGGTTTAATTTTCTTCTCTTATTGATAATGCATATAAAATCTCATTTATTTTAGGCTTTACTTATGCCCAATACTACCTTAAGTTTATTTATTTGTTTCTTCCATACGTCTCAAATTAGTAAATGAGAAAATTGGGAATATAAATGAATATACAAAAAAACTATATGCATCCACTTTCCCATTCAAATTGTTAAACCAAACCAATCTAACTGTTTCAAGTTGTTCTAGACAATGATGATGTTTAGGCAAGAGCCCAATGTGTAAGCTACACGTGTTTTTATTTTCTTCCCTTATGGCCAATACTTTGGGCTTAGCAATCCGACGCCCAGTAGAAGCGGGAAATGGACACAAGTGCGCAGTGCTAGCCTATCCTTTCAACAAATTCTCAGCTTTTTCAAGTTCGACGCTTACTTATTTTAGTGACGTGTTCGTGTATCTCGAGCCAGACGGCGTTGGAAGCCAGATCAATGGCTTCGTCGTCTAGCCTGTCGCCACCTCAAGTTCCGATGCAGCTCCATGTTAACAATCGAGATAAGCTCCTGAAATCGCTTCGCCAACACCTCTCTCAGTCCTCCCGTCCTCTTCACGGTTTCGTCCTTCTTCAGGTTCTCCTCTTTCATTGTGTGGATTTGTGATGAAGAGAAATTACTGGTGTAGTTTCTCGTTGACTTTGAATTTTGTAAATATTTCTCTCTAACTTTCGCCAGGGTGGCGAAGAGCAAGTACGTTACGATACGGACCACATCGAACTCTTCAGGTAGCTGATTTGCTATTTGGATGATGATTTTTCCCCTTTCATTTTTTTTTTTTTAATTTTGAACATAAATAGAAAGTTCTAAGCAGAAGAAAAACATCCGTATTGTTGATCGAATATATGTTGATCTAATCCGCTAGTTAAGTCAATCTGAACCAAGTAAAATCTTGAGTTGCGTTTTCCTATTTTTCTGTTGTGATCCCTTTATAAATGACTGTAGCTAGCTTAAACAATGATAGGACTTGCAGTTATACAGTTACAGTAAACCACTCACTTTTGTAAAGTTGTATATTTTTTCTTATCTTCTCGGACTTATGTATGTATAACTCTTTAAGAATTATTGTTAGAAGTGCACAACTCCGTGATAGTAACCGCAAATTGATGGCTGCTTGGTTTGCAGGCAGGAGAGTTACTTTGCCTACTTGTTTGGAGTGAAAGAACCTGGATTTTATGGAGCCATTGTTCGTTCCTTTCATTTCAAAAATTGTGTTATTCTTTTACGTTATTTCTCACCTTTCTCTATCATGTATGGTTTCTTTTCATCATTATGCTCATTATCAAGCATGGTTTCTTTTTATCATTATGCTCATTATTATTTTAAATTATTCTAACATTTGGATGTTGAGTAACACTAACTTGATAATTATATTGAATACTTTGCTTGGTAATAGCCTAAGTCGCTCTTATGATTTAATTTAAAATGGCATTTGCTTTGATAGGTTCAGGTCACAATCACATAAATAGAGCAACACTATGTTTTTATACAAATTATGCCTGTTTCACCTTAACTTTTGTGAAGATTTAGCATTTCAATTTTTTAAGCTATGGTTACCTTATAAAATCAGGGCTATATTGATATGTTGTAAGTTATGGTAATACCGACAAAATGGTATAACCATTCATCTGGAAGTAATAAATTCTGTAAGGACAATTTCTTCAAGTAGTATTGCTACCATGCTACATAACCAAAATTTACATTAACCAGTTCTGGTTAGTGATTAAGTTAAATATTAAGTGGTTAAAGAAAAATTGGTACGTGGAACCAAATTTGGTTCATTAAACTTAAATCTCATTAAGATTAAAAGTGTTATAGCCTCTGCAAATTATAGAGTCAACTTAGTACCCCTCCTTGGGTCGTTGATTCAATTCCAAGTATATAGCTAAAGGAATCAACTTCAGGACTTTCTGGTGAAAATTTATTTTGTATTTGTAACAATAATATTTATTTATGGATTAATTTTGTGAAATATAATCTATTCAAAACAAAAGTATGTGTTATAGAATCTATTGGAGATAGTTATTGAGCATAAATTAAAACTGGAAGGCATCCGTTAGGTTTCATGCCTGCATGATTCTGTCCTGGGTTCTATGACTGAATTCAAAGCACTTTCGGACAAATAGAGAGCAAAATGATCGGGAATTCATTGGTCCTTTCCTGTTTGTACATGTGTTCTGTAAGAATGCTTGGTTATTTGTTCAAGTTATGCATCGCTGAAATTCACAAATTTGACTTGTATATTCACTGTGTCTTGAAGGACATTTCAACAGGAAATTCTATCCTGTTTGCTCCAAGGTTACCTGCAGAATATGCTGTTTGGTTGGGAAAGATAAAGCCCCCAACCTATTTTAAGGTAATTTATTGAATAATTAATTTTAATGGATTGATTGGATTCATATGTAAAGTATTTTTAGTGGCTAACATCTATACATTCTTCTGCAGGAAAACTACATGGTTAGCATGGTGTGCCATACAGATGAAATTGCAAGAGTTTTGCAAGATCATTACCAGGGTTCAGGGAAGCCCCTACTGTTTCTCTTGCACGGGCTTAACACAGATAGCAATAACTTTTCTAAGCCAGCGGAGTTTGAGGTTGTTAAACTTAAATCTGATGAATCATTTTTACCCTTCCCAAAAGCACTGTTCTGTTGTTTTGATTAGGACAGTGAGTAGAGTAGTTTTTGATCGTAGGATTTCTATTATTTCTGACTTGATTCTGCAGTACTCACTTCTTGTGTATTATGTATGATGATATAATTTCTTCCATTATCTTCTTCAGGAATCTCCTTCTTCCAGGAATTAATATATTTATCATATTATTTTGTTCTAGGGCTTAGATAAGTTTGAAATGGATTTGGAGACCTTGCACCCTATATTGACTGAATGCCGTGTCATCAAATCAGAGTTGGAGATTGCCCTAATTCAGTATGCCAATGATATAAGCTCTGAAGCTCATGTTGAGGTAACTGTTCTGAACATTTCTTTTTTATGCTTGTTACTTGAGTATATGTTCAACGAATTTATGTCCATTTGTTTTGCTGGCATGTAAGCAATTATTTCAATGAAGCATGATTCTGCAAGTTGATTCTATACTTTCCATTGTTACCCGGGGATTTTTCATGAAATTTGTTTCTTTGTTATGATGACTTCTATTGGTTCATGAATATGAAGTTTGTTGAAAAGAATCAGAGGAAATAGTTTTTTTTTTCTTTTTTTATATCTTGATCTTAGAATTTTTTTACTTTAGTTTCACCGTTTTCCTAATCTGAGGCAGTTTGGCTGTTGTAGAAAAGAAATGATTTTGGGAAGTACTTTCAGGCTTTCACAAATTATCTTTCTCACAGAATAAGACTGGATAAAAACTAAACCAAATGAGAGACGTTCGTTTATTGTCTTGTTCTGTCAATGCAAACAGAGAGTTACTAAACTAAAAGGAAAAGAGTCTTTTCACTATGCATTTAATTGGATTGATTTAGTTTAACTTTAGGTTTGCATGGGAATCCTTTCAATTTCTGGTGAATCTCTGATCTCAATGCAGAAGTGGGTTCAGCTTTATGCATGCTTTTTGTGAGAATGCTCACTTGCTTGTTGCTATATACATCATAATGAACCAGGTTATGAGAAACACTAAAGTAGGCATGAAGGAGTATCAGCTGGAAAGCATGTTTCTTCACCATACTTACATGTATGGTGGGTGTAGGCATTGCTCCTACACATGTATTTGTGCTACTGGTGACAATAGGTAACATTTCTGATATTGTAAACATCATATGGATAATTATATGGCACCACTTTATTCCAGTAACACTACACAATTGGCACTTGACCATATTATTGACTGTTGGATGAAGATGCATAATCTAATGGTCAGCAGTACAAGGGTGCCACAAAAGTTGGCACTATGGAAATCTTTTCGTTATATTTGTTACAATAATGTGGTTCTCTAATATCTTGGTCCAATTAGACTTTGATATGCATGTGTTTGTAAGAAATTACTTGATGTCTTGCGTCTGATATCTTGCTGCCAGTTCATGATTGTTGGGTTGGCGTTGGAGGTTGAAAGATCTTGTACATTTTTGTAGTGAAAATGCTGTTTTTAATTTCGTAATACTATGAGTCAGGTTGTATACTGCTTATGCCTTTTATATAGTAACAACTTTTATTACAATGTTAGCTAATACTGATATTGTATCAACACAGTGCTGTTCTTCATTACGGGCATGCAGCAGCTCCTAATGACAGGGTATGGTAGATTAGTTTTTCTTCTCCTTGAAGGTTACTATTGTTACAGCTAATGGAACTTTGTACAACGTAATGCTGTGCTGGTCCTGCTGGAGACAGTTCCTGGCTCTTTCTGGATTGGCTGTATTACTTGTCTATGTTATAGGGGTTTTTCAGTGGTTAGGAAATTGAGTTAAGCAGACCTTGTTTTATGGTTGGAGTAAAGCTACTCAATTTTTTTTTTTCACTATAGTACAAGTTGCAACAGATAATAAGAAGACTTTTCATCGTTCCTTTATTTAGTAGGAAAAGAAGAATTAATTCAGGGAGTTGGGAAAAAATTATAAAGAAGATGAACAATTCTCTTGAGAAAAGAGAAAACACATCTGAATTATTTGGTGACTTTGAATGTTCCTAATCAACAAATCAAGCACTATAGTATGATATTGTAAATGAGAGACAAATTAAGATGAAATTTGTCCGGAATTGTCTGATTCAATGTTCATCTACTTTCAGAGTTACTTAAGTTTTTAAGTGAAATGCTCTTTTGTAGACTTTGGAAGATGGAGACATGGCACTTCTTGATATGGGAGCTGAATACCACTTTTATGGGTCTGACATAACATGTTCATTCCCTGTGAGTATATCCATTAACAATTACAGATGGTCTTTCTGCTTATCTTCTTGCTTACATGCATTGACATTTGGAGTGAAGAAAGTTGAACCAATTCATAAGTCTCTGTCAAAATTGCATATGGCTTTACATATCTTCTTTATCTTCTCATGGATATATGATATTGCTTTAGTCATTATTATCTCTACACCAACCTGGACTTAATTTATTTAATTTGAGCATATTAGTTATTACTAGTATGTGTTTTTTTTTTTTTTTGGTATCTAGATAACATAGATGAATATGGTTGTTGCATGAAAAAATTTTGATTGACTTGCCAGTTTGTAATAGATTTTGATGTGAAATGACAGTGATATTGATAGCCTTTAATGTGCAATGGGTGTCTAAGATTAGTTGAAAGATGGAGGAAAGTCATGATAGGGAAAGTGAAGTTGAATATGGTCCTTGTGATGATTTAAAGACCATTTCTCTAGAGGAATAACCAAATTATGTTTAATTCTCAAATTTCTTTGCAGGTAAATGGAAAGTTT
Source organism: Delonix regia (assembly GCA_037074485.1). NCBI lineage: Eukaryota > Viridiplantae > Streptophyta > Magnoliopsida > Fabales > Fabaceae > Delonix > Delonix regia. The sequence goes on from CM073454.1 coordinate 36,946,815, forward strand.
ACAAGTGATCAGTCCCTTATATACAGTGTAAGTCCTTTTTAATGATTCTTGTATCAAATGGAATAAAAATAAAAGTTTTTCTTTTATGCTTAAAGTGAACAGCTACGCAACTAAATGAAAGTCAGACTTGTATGAGCTTACATGTGCACCTCCGCAGTGCAAATCACTCAAACACTTAGTTTCGAATGTTAGGATGGCACAGCTCTGGTGCCTGTCCTTTAGCTTCATGTTTCATAGCATTTGTTTAAATAACTTTTATTTACTTGCTGTTCTGCAGGCTGTCCTTCATGCTCATAATGCTGTTATATCTGCAATGAAACCTGGAGTAAGCTGGGTTGATATGCACAAGTATGCATATAAACTTAAGTTGCTTCTTTTAAGTAACTAAAACTGTGCCTCTCATGCTCTTTTTTTTTTTCTGTTGAAGTGTTCAATAACAGTTACTAAAAGGTTTATATCATTGCTTTAGTGAATATAAGATTTTTTATTATATGGCATAGTTGATGAGTTTGAATTTAACAGAATTATAGCCGAGGTAGTGTGGGCATGTGCAATAAGAATCTTTGTTCAACTGTCACAAGCATTTGAATGAGCAATTTCAGTTTTCTTCTTGTATGAAGAGAATCTAGATGTGAATCCAGTCGGTAGGGATCATTAGACTGTAATTTAGTACCAGTTGGGAAACTCCCAGAGAACTCTCCACTCAGTAATCTTTATATGTTTAATTGATAAGAAATGGCTGTAATTATTTTATTATCCTGAAGTTGTATTTATAATCAACTGAAATATAAAATCTTAGTCCAACCAAATTACTAAAATAGATGTCCTAATCCTAATAAAATCAATGAAGGGTTTACAATTCCTAGGCCCAAACATCAAAATTGATATATGAAAACTAAAACATCTAATCTTAGAATTCCCCTGATTTACAAATCCATAGTTATCTCAAGTAATAAAATGCTTTTAAATAATAAGATAATCAAAATATTTATCTTCTCATCCTGCATCACCATGTTTTTTTCTTATGTTAACATCATTGTATAGCCCATGAGCTTGATTTCTTCTGCAAGTAGCTCCTGGCAAAGTGTGTATCATTGTAGCTGATTCTTCATTGGAATGAGTGCATGTCTGGTGGGCCCAAGCATGAGGGGCCTAAGACAGCTCAGGTTTATGAGAGGAGACAGAGAAAGGAGAATGGGGCTGTGAGCCCAGAAGGGCAGAAGTGGCAATACACACCAGTAACTAATTGGTGGAGCTGGAAGAGTGAGAGGGAGGGCTGAATGGATTGAAATAGCGAGTGGAGGCAGGTTGGGGGGATCATGGAAGAAGTATGTGAGGAATTGGGAGAGTTCTTGGCCTCTCAAAAGCCAGGAGAATTATTTTCTGTTTGATTGTTTTCTATTGCTTTCTGTATTTCCACTTCCTGCTCAATATCAGAGCAGCTGAAGTCCTTTTTTCATTAAGTAATACTGTGTAATCCTGTCAGGTTCCATCAATGTCTAATGTCTTTGTGATGTATTATGAAGATGAAGATTAGTCATAGTGAAATACATTATGGATGCATAGAGTAATACTAGCATGCCTGTATGAGTTGATGAAATACTCAGATCAAATGGTCATTTATATATATATATATATATATATGAGAAATGGTCTAGATTGTCCCAATAAATTGGTTTCAGCTTCTGTCTAGAAAATTTGCAATGTTGATGTTCATTTCCTCTTTAAAAACTGTAGATTAGCAGAAAAAGTTATTCTGGAGTCGCTGAAGAGGGGACACATCGTTATTGGGTAACACTTACTTTCTCCTAACATTCTCTTGTTTTCATTTGCAATGTATCACTGCCATAAAAATTATTTCCTGTGAAACTATGTATGTCTGGTTTTTGGTGTAGTAATGTCGATGACATGATGGCTGAACGCTTGGGTGCTGTTTTTATGCCACATGGCCTGGGGCATTTCCTTGGTATTGACACACATGATCCAGGAGGCTACTTGAAGGTATTTATAAAATTTGGCTGCAGTTTATAACTTCTCCCCCTGCCCTTTTTAGTTTTATAAATGTCATTTAATCATATACCTGCAAATCCTTTTTCATATGTTCTGTTAGAAAATTTGCCACATTTGCAGGGTTTGCAGAGAAGAAAGGAGCCTGGATTAAAGTCCTTGCGTACAATTCGAGAGCTCCAAGAAGGAATGGTAGTTATAAATTTTTCAGTCACTGAACTTTCTATACGAGTGACTAGCATGAGCCTTACTAGCTGGGTTACGTTTTGCATTGGGTTAATCAAGATTAGAAATTTGAATTCTCTGTTTTTTTGTTTAATAGCTGATGTGATATTATATGCATCTCTAGGATAACTCTTTTCTGAAATGGCACTACTATGATGCACCTAAAACTCTTTGTTACTTTATGAGAGTAGAGTTTGCTTCTTATATTGAATCATCTAGTTGTGTCTTTTATCTGCATGCCATTGCTCATGTTTCTTGAGTATCTATAGGAGTCATACCTAAAAAATTTCCATACCCGGCAAGGCTGAAGGTTAAAATCAAAATAATTATTATTGTAAACCACTAATTCTTTTAATTGGGCTAGGATCTTTTACTTCGAACTCTAACATTTGGTCATCTCTTACTATTGCAATGTAGAAATGTCAACAAAATGATTAGTGTGACCTTGTAACATGGACATCTGTTACACTTTCAGGTTATAACCGTGGAGCCTGGATGCTACTTTATTGATGCTTTGTTGCTTCCAGCCCTGAATAGTTTGGAAACTTCTAAGTTCTTCAACCAGGAAGTGATAAACAGATTTAAAGGTTTTGGTGGAGTTCGAATTGAGAGTGATGTGGTACTATTCCATTTGCTGAACCTCCTTAAGGACAGTCTAGTTACAGTTTGTATCTATAATTTCTTATAGATGTTAAACATCATTATTCATTTTATCAATATAAAACAAGTTTTTAATAATCACATCAAATTCTTACCTAAATTATGCATGAGACCTATACTCTTACTTTTCTCATGTTTGTAATATCTGCATTGGCATACGTATCTTCAATACTTTTGCTTATTAAAATAGTTTCAGGGTTGAGACTTTTGAACTTTGTCTTTTCCTTAAAGAAATATTATGATAGTGTGTTAGGAACTTTAAGTTAAGGCAACTTGAGAGTCTCACATTGGGTGGAATACCACTTGGTGGGGGGCTTACAAGACCTTTGGACACCCTCTTTTTATGCGTTAGCTTTTGGGGATGACTTTTACCCAAGGGTCTCATCATAGTGCTTTACTATTCTGTTATATGTGCTTACTTAATTTTTTTATGATGTACTCAGCTTGTTACTGCTGTTGGTTGCAACAATATGACCAAATGCCCGCGCGAAATATGGGAGATTGAGGCAGTGATGTCCGGGGCACCATGGCCACTCGAGAGGACCTCTGTTAGTATCGGCAATGGTTTAAAGAGCTAGTCTGACCAGCTTTCTTGATGTGGGCAGTCTCCCATTATTTTCTAGTCGTTTAATAAATGCAGAATAAATCGCCCTCTGTTTCCAAGTATTTATTTGGAACCATGCACGCTAAAATTCTCCAGGAAACTTCATCAGTAATTATATTTTACCTCAGGTTGTTATCAACAATGGTGTACTTTTCATGTCAGCACTTGCAGCATTTTACATCCTGCATAACTCGTCATTGCATACCAAACATGCAATCTAGTCTTTGCCTCTTGCTTTTCCATTCGTACTTCACGTGACAAAGAAAATGCTATCAGCTCAGTGAGAAATTCAAGGACCCGTTTAAAAGAGTGTACGATGGTTGCATGAAATTTAGACTATAAATATTAGTCTACGTACTTCTCGAGCATTAACTAACTTCTTGTGAGAGTGGTGAGCGATTTTGATAGTTAATTTATGTTTCGTCTTTCTGAAAGAAAAAGAAAAATCTTATGATTATTATATATCTATAATTAATTTGTGAAATAATTGATGGAGTAACTTGAAATGATAATAGACAATAGAGGCACGTATCGTTTAGTTCAACTAGTGTTCATAAATATATAAAAACAGTAATTGATTTAAATATATACAATATATATTGTATTACAAAAATTATGTTTAAATTTATGTCTCTTAAATAAAATAAATAATAAAATCCATTATATATAACTTTCTTTTTGGCCCAATTATACATAACTAATATAAACATCACGTAATCATAATAGCTTTTACCCTCCACTTTACTTTTGCTGCTTTATTTCTCCTATTCTTTGCATCTATTTTGTTATTTTTTTCTTTTCAATGAAGTTTAACTTTTAGTAATTGGGTGACTCAAAGCATACGTCTAAGCTTCCAAGCGTGGCTCAATGCAATTTATTTTGCAAATAGACCCCATCAATTTGTATTTCAGTTCAATATCAACATTACCAATTTACTCAGAGTCTGATCGTCCAAGCGGTATTTAAAAGTCACGACCAAGGATCGAATCCGAGTTTTAAATTGGTGATTGAAAGATGGAACCAATCCTAGTATTCAAAACAGTATTAAATTATTGTGGCTTGTTTGTTTTATGTGGTTAAGACAGAAAGTTGAAAGTAGTGAAGAAGCACTGGCCACGAGACTCAGAGCGGAGCCGCTGTAGCAGGCATCCACGTTAAAACCTAAAACCCTAATCTTCTTCTCATTCTCAATCTCCATCTCAAGTCAAGAGTCTCAAAACTGAAAACTGTAGTTCAGTTTCATTAATGGGTCGCCGAAAGGACAACAACCATTGCTCAAGCGGCTACAACAACAGTAAAATGCATGAACACATTCGCTTCGAAGATGCAGACGAAGTTATAGAGGATGCTGCTGAGAGCTCAAACCTCGACGAGTCCATGTGCGAGGCTAGCATGGCTTTTGTCGATGATGACAAAACAAGCGCCGACTATTACTTCGATTCCTACTCTCACTTTGGTAATTTCTCGCTTCAATAACCCTGTCGTTCTTTGGAGTCTGAATGCTCTCGCTGAGTTTCCGTTTTTTGTATTAATCTTATTCCGTTTCTTAAAAACCTGATGATAAATCAGAATAAGTGAACTATTTGTATTCATCCTTTTGCTTAGAACCTCGTTTTCGGTAATATTTAATATCATTTGTTCTTAGTCTTCTCGGAGAAACTGGTTCAGTATTTCTCAAATGTTATGTTTAATGATTTTACGATTTTATAACATATACCTTTTGCCTATCTCACATTACCTGCTCTTGCAATTGCAGGAATTCACGAAGTAAGTGTTCTCAACTTGGATGCCGGCTGGTGTTAACTTTTCTTTATATATATATATATATATATATATGTTTTGTTTTTTTTAACTTTTTGGAGTTTATCAAGACAATTGTATGGGTGAGAAAAAAAAAAGAAATATTTGAACTTTTGGTTTTTTAATTATATGTGATAACTGTTTGTATAGAATATTCAACCTTATAACTTCAGCCGACGAAAAGAGAAAAAGTATAGATAGATTAGCTAGTTCAGTGAAAGCTTGAAGCATTTCTGAGTCTCTTTAGCTCATGGAAAGTAATTGCTCTCTCCAAGATGATGCTTTTTGTAATAATTAACTATCCTTTGCAACAATTATATTAACTAATGAAAAAAAATGCGATATACTGTTCCAGAGTTTATGACTCTTAAGCTTATGGAGATTGACTATTTTGTCTTCTATACTTTATGAATTTAAAGATGATGCCAAAAAGGGCAATTTTGTGAATTTCTCTTCATTGTCAATATTTGGTTGTACTGAAAGATATACGAGTATATTGAAGGTATCATTTGCATTTATGTATTTCATCATGCTTGTTATTGCTTACGGTGCTTTTGGAAAATTATTTGACATGCTTTTCTCTGGACTGGATTCTTAACTTTTATGCACCATGACGATTTCTTAATTTCCATAAATCTCTCGAGTTAAGTTTATATCCCCCCCCCCCCCCCCCCCCCCACCCCTTTCATTTAGAATTGTTGCTTTCTAATCATCTTTACATTGCAGGAAATGTTGAAGGACATTATGAGAACTAAGACATATCAAAATGTTATTTATCATAATAAGTTCTTAATTAAAAATAAAGTAGTTCTTGATGTGGGTGCGGGGACTGGAATTTTATCACTATTTTGTGCCAAAGCAGGGGCAGAACATGTGTATGCAGTAAGTTTCTAACTAGCATTTTTTTCCCTTTTCTGTGTTCTATATTACAAATCTATTTGCAAGTCTGTGGATTAAAGTATATCATATTATCCAGATCTTTTTTAATTGCAAGGTTTGTAATTTTTCATATTCAGGTAGAGTGTTCTCATATGGCTGATATGGCAAAGCAGATAGTTGAAGCTAACGGGTTATCTAATGGTGATGCTAATTACATTGAGTCTGATTCATTCCCAGTACATTTCGTATCATTCAGTGGATTAGTTTTAAAATTCAATCTCTAAAATTACCTTTACATTTCCTTCTTTACAGTTATAACAGTTTTAAAGGGGAAGATTGAAGAAATTGAACTTCCAGTTGCTAAAGTTGATATAATCATTTCGGAATGGATGGGTTATTTCTTGCTGTTTGAGAATATGTTGAATACTGTCCTATATGCAAGAGACAAGTGGCTTGTAAGCTATGCTTCCTTTCTGTTGTTATTCAGTTTATTATTTATTGCGTGTTGCAGTTGCTTATAGTCACACCACTTTTGGTGAGATTGTAAACGATGGATTTACTTCAACTAGAAAACTTCAAGGATAATCTACTAAAAACTTACAAATGTAGCTTTCCCACTGAAATGACCTTTCCTCCTTGCCCTCCCCCTTGCTTGTGTTCTGTCAATTATAAATATTTTTCTTTTAAGAAACTAGATGGAGGCAACCTTATTTTTTTATGAGAGAAGCTGTGAAGCACTAGTAGCTGGATAAATTAGATTAACATGTGAAACGACATAGGCTTAGCAGTGCACTTTAATTTTGAGGCACATGAAGTAGCATAAAATTGATCCTTCTGGAAATCTTAATCAAGTAAATAAATAGTGCTGGTTCTAGGGGACAATTTTGATATGTAAATTCATATCACTCTAAGTGGCATGTTAGTGTCCTTTGACTCCCCTTTTAAGGCTATTTAAATTATTTTACCTTAACATTTTGTTATATTGCTTTTTTAGCTTCCAATGCAAGTTTAAAAGACCATGGCTATTGTAATTATGCCTGCTGTGAAGAAGCTATGATAGAATTTTACTAATTTAGCTAAGTTATGAATTCAAAAGAGTGAGTTTGGGGTTTTATGTTTCTTTCTTTTGGCCTAGGTGGATGGTGGAGTTGTGCTACCTGATAAAGCTTCCCTCTATCTTACAGCCATTGAAGATGCAGAGTACAAAGAAGATAAAATTGAGTGTGAGCTGTCCGCGCCTTGCTAAATATGAGTATATGAACGATGAATCTTATAGTTTTTTCATATTAGTTATAGTAAGTTTGCAACGGAAATGACAATCAAACTATAGCTCATTTGCCTCTTGTATCAAACTAGATAACCTTTTTCTCATGTTCTTTTCCACGTGTGGGATTGATGTCAATTGATATTGGCTGAGATTTTAATGTGACAATTTTTTCTGTAAATAGAATAGAAAACAGCATTTGAGCATTTCAAATTTACTTTCTATCAGTTTGGAACAATGTATATGGGTTTGACATGAGCTGCATCAAGAAGCAAGCAATTATGGAGCCCCTTGTTGACACAGTTGACCAGAATCAAATTGTTACAAATTGCCAGCTACTGAAGGTAGGGTAATTGTTCTTTTGAAGTTTCTCATGTACATTTTGCAGTCTGAGATGGTCCAAAATTCCTCGGGGAATGTGCCCTAATTCACTCATCTTTGTTCAGACAATGGATATCTCTAAGATGGCACCTGGAGATGCTTCCTTTACAGCACCTTTTAAGCTTGTGGCCGAACAGGATGATTATATTCATGCTCTTGTTGCATATTTTGATGTATCATTTACAAAGTGTCATAAATTGATGGGCTTCTCTACAGGTTTATTTCTTTCTACTTCACAAATTTTCAATAGAAGTTTTTGTTCTGTTCTTCTGATTTTTCGAGGCTTGAATGGAATTTCTTGTGTTGTGATGCATCCTGTTGATGGAAAATAATGTTGCTCATTTTTTTTTTTTTTGGATGCATTGGATTCTACCCCTAAGTAATAGTTTATTTTCAGCTTTCATAAAATGTGAAGAAAGGGGAACAAAAACACAGAAGGAAGTTTCCTGTTTGTTGTTCTTCAGAAATTATATATAAAAGCATTGCCATCTTTTGGCTGAACTTAACTAAATATCTAAAATAACTATTGTCTCTTCTTGTTATCTGTTATTTATCCAAGATCTCCCGAAAACCAGTGTTATGTCGAGAGATTTTTTCAATCTTGGTTTTCTGTGTTTTTGAGAATGAGCACAGAGCATTTGCTCAATCCCCACTTTTTATTAGTTAGATTTAATTCTATGAATGTGGAGAGTATGACACGCATGTTGAGAGCTTGTTAAAGCAGGCTATGTGGACTAACCTGTGAATTTGTATGCAGGGCCAAGATCACGGGCTACGCATTGGAAACAAACAGTCCTTTACCTGGAAGATGTCTTGACTGTATGTGAGGGAGAGGCAATTGTTGGGAGCATGACTGTGGCTCCAAATAAGAGGAATCCTCGGGATGTTGACATAATGCTCAAATATTCATTAAATGGTCGACGTTGCTCTGTTTCAAGGGTTCAATATTACAAGATGCGCTAAGCCAACTTAATAGGAATAGGATCATACCTTTGTAACTCTTTTGAAATCATGAGATTTATGAGGTTGTCAAAGTATTGACAACTAGTGCTTGGCTATATTTGAAAGATGCTACTGTTTTAAAACTGTAATGATAAAAAATTTTGAAATTCTATTTATAGTTTACCATTAAATTCTTCACACCCCTTGTCCGGAGGACTATTAGCCTGGAATAAATACTACACTTGATCTTTGATCTTAGTTAAAAGGCTATATATGACTACAATAGATAACAGATGTCTTTGCAAATGAGTTCGGAGTTCAGAGCACTTCTCTTTGAACTTCTGTGTCGTCGATCTGCAGGTATGGAGCATATAAGAACGAATTACCACGTTTAACAGGCTATATATGACTATTAGCCTGGAATAAATACTACACTTGATCTTTGATCTTAGTTAAACGGCTATATATGACTACAATAGATAACAGATGTCTTTGCAAATGAGTTAGGAGTTCGGAGCACTTCTCTTTGAACTTTTGTGTCGTCGGTCTGCAGGTATGGAGCATATAAGAACGAATTACCACGTTTAACAGGGACTGCTTCATTACGCTGCTGATCTCAATATCCTTCTATAATCAATAATATTTCCCTTGTACTCAAACAAAACCTGCACTGAATCAGTCACCAAACCATGCTTTTTGCTGTAATAACGGATACAAGCTGTATCCAACGAGATCTTACTCAATATTTTAACAAATTGTTTTACTTCGGACCTCTTTTGTGGTCAGTTTCATATGATTGTTTTTTATGCTATCATTTTTATTTGGACATGTCTTAAACTTTTCAATTAGGTGCCTATGCTGTCTTAAATAACTTCATCGTCGGGAGGATTTGTGAGAGACTTATTTTCCAAAAAGTTTGATAGCAATTTCTATACTCTCATAATCCAAAGCGTATTTTTCTCCCTCGCATCCATGGGAGAGATGAAGGGTGACTTCACTTCAATCCATCACTGGAGTAACCTCCCTATCCCTCAGCTAGTATACATCCAACCTCACACATGAACTGAATGAGCATGTCAAAATCTCGTTTGATTGCTTTACCATATTTACGCTAGTCAATCATGGAAATAAAGACCTGTAATAAACTTTGTCAACTTAAGAACAGCTTGCAGTTGTTCAGCAATCAGGTGAGAGCGCTAGTTTTGAAGGCGCTAAAGTTCTGACTTGCCTTCCTTTGGGCCCTTCTTTGAAGTGGTTGTCTTCTTTTCCCTCCACCACTGTCCTATATGATTGGAGACTCTATTTGCATGCTTCTTCAGTGTCTTGCCTGTCTCTGCAAATCCTTTTCTTAGCTTCTGTTTCCAGTCACTCTTTCCAGTATCTTTATCCCTCAAAACTTTACCGTATAAAATGTGGGTTTCTTCAAGGATCAGTAATTCTAAAGGAAGATTCCAACCAAATTGAGAAAACATGATATTGTTAGTACCAATTTTTATGGGAAATCTGCCTCATCATCAACCTCAATTTCATCACCGTCTTCATCACCAAAATTCCGCATGTTCATCAAATCATCCCTTGAGTACATTTTCATGCTGGGTGCACCTGGCATGCCCTGAAGCAGAATGAAATATTGTATGAACATAAAGTGCCAACTGCACCAAGTAATTAAAGAATAAGACCTCCCCATCCAATCCAGGCTTCAATTCAGGTGGTAAAGAGGTTAGCGTAAAGGGTAGGTCTTTGGTTTTGCTCATATTAAGTTCAATCTTTACGTAAATCTCCCTCTCCTCTTATATAAAAACATGAAGGAAAATACGAAGAAAACATCCATTGATTTTAATAGCTTTTCCATTTCAACCTCCTTTGATGACTTTGGAACAAAGGGTTCTCCAGCAGGTCTGTCCTGCATCATAGAAGATCTTCTGATGAGGACTTGAGCATAAAGTTATATCAACAATAATGTTAAGGGCATATAAAATCAAGTCATAAGACAATGTTATTGCATGGAAAAAAGTTGCAATGGAATTTGACTATAATTGGTGGAAACTTGTATATCCAACTATCAAATCTTGGAAGCAATGAAACAATTGCACTTAAATAGCCTACATAGTAAGCCCACAATATTAATTAACCGTTAAATGTTTAACTTTAAAATAAAAGATGAAAGGAAACATTCTCAGCCAAAACTTCGTTAAAAATTATGATGATATGATTATGACTTCATGTATGCACAGACTAATGGATAACTAGAAATATATATAGCAGAAAGCCAATTGGTAAATTATACGTTGCTCTGGAATTTGAAATTTGGTGGTGCTGAACCATATTTGATTCGGTCATTTGAAAGATGTTTCAGAAATCGCATTGGTTTTTCTTTTTTCTTTTTTCTTTTTTCTGTGGCATATAAAAATGAAAAATTGAAAGACAAAGAAGAAATGGTTTCAAACACTTGAAGGTGGTATCATCTTTTTAGCTGAATTAATTACAATGCTTTACCCGTTAATTATATTAAGATGGTACAGAACAATTACCACACATACCGATGTTGAACTTTCTCAAAGCGCAACAATTATAAGTCATAAGAAAACAAAGAGAACCATCACCGGTTCCCACGCAAGTGGAAATATGTTCAGACAATAGAGTACGATGCTCTATATGGTAGCAGCAGCCAGACTCAATACTACACAGCAAAGGCTCCAGGTAAAGGTGAATCACAATCAAAACGGATACATTAATCATAGTTCACATGAAAGCTAGTCATAAAATGTTATGTAAGTATTCAACTTCAGAACGTAGTTACCTCAGGGATGGGGGGTGGCTTGGTACTGCATGCCTTAGTAAGGTCTTTACAGAGAAAATTGAACATTGAATCAATGTCAGGCTTGGACTTGTATAGATATTCAGCAACATCTGTATCATAATATCCTATTACCTGCAAATTTTAAACTAGCAATTCAGTAATAGTAAATATTCCTGTACATAGATTTATACAGTAAAATTACATCTGCAGATAGGACCAGAAGAGGAAGCAATTTTTAGATTTATCATGATTGACAAGGTCTCCAATATGTTCTTGGTCAAGAGAGAATAAGGCAGAAAAAGTGCCACACCTCCTGACAAGCTCGCTCAATTTTCCTGCATTCAGAATTGCGCTTTCCTTCAGACTCTTGTTCCACTTCCACCAGCTGATAAGAGAAAAAGTTGGAAACAAATGTCCAGGTATTAAAATTGAGTGTAACTAAGAACTGTACTCTAATCTAACTGTTATTCCGTCCAAAGTCCAAAAGAAACACCAAGAAAACTTCATAGTGTACATAAGGAGGTAATCAAGCATAGCAGTATCGACTTATAACAGAATTCTATGAAGCGTTTATAAACGGAAAAGTTGAGAAGTCCAACGCTCTTACCTCCAACCTATCTTCTTTTTCTACAAAATCTATCCACAAAACCCAATCTGCTTCCGCCTTTTTCAGATTACAAATATTCTCTGCTATCTCAATGATCTGGTACTCGGATATCTAACAACGACGATCATTCAAAATATTAGTGAAAACTATGAAAGCCCACATAGTCAGCTCTCTGATAGGCGCAATGAAGCGACTGAGAGGAAGCCCAATGGCAAAATACCTTCTTGGGAGCAATCTCAGCTTGCTTTGTCTGAACTTGCAGATACAATTGCTTTGCGAGCTTTTCACGCACTTGACAATTGGCATTTGATGTACGGAATGTCTTCCTTTCTAGCGCTTCCCACTGGATTCTGGGAGCAATGCGACACTGGCACCCACGCCGAAACTACGAGAGATACAACTACAACATAAAGCAATGTCTTCATCTTCTTCATAAGTCTCTTCTTTCCCTGAAACCGAAGAACCAAAAACGGGTCACCCAGGAGAGAACCTTTTAAAAGAAATATTGTCACCAAAATTTTAACCATGCAAAGACAAGAAGAACCTAATGTCGAAGCATCTTATATTATGATTGATATGGAGACCAAAGCTAAATTCTTTCATTTGAGACGTATAAAACTTACAGATCCAGCAATGTAATTGGTTGCGAGAAGCATTTTACAGTGGGTCCCTTCTTTTCAACCAATTAGATGCAAGAGAACCATTTTACAGTGGGTCGTCCATCGTCGTCTATACGCATTACGCAAACATTCTACATTGTCGTTTGACCGCGTCTCAAAGAACCGGAGTGGCTAAAACGTAAAACCTCGCTTTTAGACCCTACCAAACCATTTACAACCATCGTCGTAGAAACCATTATGTTGGCTGATAAGCTTCCATCGTTGATCGACACGGCTCCGGTTCGGAGTCCACGAATTCCAAATTTTATCCAATTCTGTTTATTGTGAATGAAAACTAGATTTATCTTTGTTCACGTATGTTAAGTATAGTCCAGAAAGGCAAAATCAATCCTTCGATACATGCAATTAACATTACCTCAATTGCCATCACAGCACCAATTTGCACTTTTACATAACGCTCCGTGTGTTATATGTACACATTTTTATGAATAAATTACACAATTTTTTTTTATTCTTATACTTTATAGCAATTTAATTCTTCACAAATTAATTTTTTATAATTTTAAATTTATATAAAATTAATTCCTCTATTTATATTAATAAAAAAATAAATTTTACATAAAATAAAATTTTTAAGAATTGATTTATCATAATTATTTTAAAAAATAAAATTATAAAATATAAAAATAAAAAACCAATTTAATACTTCTCATCATTTTTTATTATGTAAACAAGAATTTGCAGAGTGAGCTGTAGAATAGCATTCGATTTAGTTTGTCACATAAGATAGGATAGAGGTCATGCCTCCTATACCTATTCCTGAGTCGCATGAGCATGTATTAGGGTCCCTCACGGTTATTGATTGCTTTAGCCACCATAAATCAATAAGAATAATGAATTTCCAGATACAGTTCCTCCAATACTTCCTCTTCCTCTATGAGTATGACTGACTGAGACTGACTGACTACGAATGAATGAATGCAAATACCTCCCTAGTGTATTTATATATCCCCTGAATTCTTAATTCTCCATTTTATCTACAATCCTTCTCCAAATCTCCACCCTCCTTTTTTCCTCTTTTCAACAAATAAAAAAAATGAGAAAAAAAAAA